>OX451736.1:1568492136-1569092136 GCA_948472305.1 Vicia faba | reverse complement strand
ACTCCAACTTCTAGGCTCAAAGGGGTGAACAAGGGATTAACTTCCTTATTTCTCCGGTGTTTGGGAGTTGAAACAATGCCTATATATCCTCAGCAAAGTTTTATTCGAAAGCATACCAGCAACAATTATAGGTATTTCATTTTCATCCTTCTCCCTCAGATCTTTGAATAAGCAAAAGCTTGACAAAGGGAGTAAACAAGAGAAATATATTTGAAAGCAGTAAATGAAAATGATTTGAATCAAAACAATGCAATGCTCATTTCATTAAACTTAACATGAAAGTAAAAACAAAATTTGAAAGCAACAATTTTAACATAAACAAGGGAAAAATGCAAACAGAAAGAAACATGGCTTAGTGACTAATCAGTAACAAGGATGAGTTGTCCTGTCTGAAACACTGGCTTTAGGAGGTGACTTGAGGGTACCCTGACTCAGTCTTCAGCCACTTTGTTTTGGCAAAGGATTGTTGATAACATTAGGACCTGCCTCTTTGAAAGTGAGCATATTGGTTTTCACCAATTCTTTCACTCTGTTTTTCAATTCATAACAGCTTTCTAAATCATGACCGACAGCTCCCTGATGAAACTCGCAGTGAAGGTCAGATATGAACCCGACTGGAGGAGGATTTAGAGGAATCAGAGGCCTAGTTGTAATCAAGCCTTTCTGCACCAATGCAGGATACAAACCAGTGTATGTCATAGGGATGGGATCAAACTGAGCCCTATTCTGATTTTGATTTTGCGCAATATTCTGTTGTTGAGGGACCCGAACTGGTTGAGCATTAACCACAGGAGTAACAGCCGCTACTTGTGGTTGGTCAATGTATTGAGGCCTACGGAGAGGTCCTCTTCTCTCAGTCGAGACAACATTGGCTTCTACCTCTTTCTTCTTCTGAAAGTTCCCAAAGTATTTCTTTGCACCATTAGAAGATTCAGCAGCTTTAGACACTTTACCATTCTTGATTCCTTCTTCTAATCTCTGGCCAATAGTCACCAGGTCTGTGAAGCTGGAAGACACACTACCAATCATCTTCTCCCAAAAGAAAGGGGATAAAGTATCCATGAACAAACCAGTTAACTCTTTCTCTTCCAGAGGTGGTTCAACTTGAGATGCCAATTCTCTCTATCGTTGAGCATATTCCTTGAAAGATTCTTTCTCATTCTGAGACATATTTTGCAGTTGGCGATGATCAGGTGTCATGTTGAGGTTGTATTTGTATTGCTTTATGAAATCATCAAAAAGATCTTGGAAGCTTTAGATACGACCTTTCTCAAGCCCCATATACCATTTCAATGAAGCTCCACTCAGACTGTCTTGGAAACAATGGATAAGCAACTTGTCATTCTTGGTGTAAGCAGACATCTTTCGAAAGTACATCACCAAATGACTTCTTGGACAAGTATTCCCCTTATATTTCTCAAACTCGGGAGTCTTTAACTTTGCAGGCATAACAAGATCAGAAACCAAGCACATATTGTTAGCATCAACACTGAAGAACTCATTTCCTTCCATAGCTCTGAGTCTCTTCTCTAAAGTCTGATACTATTCTTTGAACTATTCAAACTCACCAAAGTATCCTTGACTCACACTTCGAGGACTGGAAGCATGGTACTCAAAGAGAGGGTCCCCAAAAGCAGCTTGTGCAGCAGGTTGACGAGAAGCAGTATGAACAATTGGATGAGGTTCAGTTAAAACTGGAGCCGGAAAGACTGGTCGGGAAGACTGGCCAACCATTGAAGTAATTACAACAGGTGGAGAGTAATTCTGAGGTAACCCAAACTCTGGCCATGCAGTAGATGTATGCTGGATAGGTTGAGTGTCAACAACAGCAGTTGGGATTTCAGATATCACAGTCCTTTGAGGTGGCTCTCCTCTGGAAATCAGGACTTGCATCATCTCAGTAAGTTTCGCCATGCCTCACTTCAACTCATTGATTTCCATTCTGACTTCCATGTTGTGTTTCTCTTAGTTTTCCATTCTCAATCTAACAGCAGCTCTAGTCCCGTAGTTGTGTTGAGGAATCAGCTTGACGGTAGACGACTAACTGGAAGAAAGAAGCAACTGGAAATAAGATCCTGAACAACCTGGATGTATGTAGAATGATGCAGAGGATGCCAATGATATGCAATGTTATGTAATGCACTGTACATTAATAGGATCACATGGTTCAGAGTCACGAGCCTGGAGTCAAAGGAACAACCCATAAGGTATGGACTAACGATTATCACCTTCCGAACAAGGTTCTAAGAGGTTCCCAGAGTCTACATCCTTCCTTCGGATATTACCAACATCCCTATTAACTCGGTAATTAGTAATATTCTCAGGAAAGACTCGTCCGAGCATAGTATCACGTGACAACTACTTCTGGATTACTCCGTCATAGTTTCCGCACTACACCTAAAAGGCCAAGATGGGTTAGGTAATCTATGGTCCTCAGCTTCAGTAGGCTCCCAAGTCAAAAGTAGTACGTCTTCCCGATTACTCGGTAAACGACACTACAGTCAAAGGGGCCTCCACTGAGTGGGGGATATCATGCCTCCTTTTTTGGGATTACTCCCTCAAAGTTAACATGACTATACCGCCCGTCATATCTTATGTTTGCCCAAAGTCTGGGTAGAGGACTTATAAGAAATCACCAAGCACCCTGTAAACCATGAAAATCCAGACAAACATATATACAGAATATAACACATAAACATAATAAGACAACTACATATATAAACAAAGATAGGCTCAACCCACTTAGGGATGGACCAACAAGAGGTCAATCTTTTCCCCAGTGAAGTCGCCATTTTTCTGTAGCGGTAGAAATGTTCAAGACTAAGCCATTGGATTGACTAGACTTTATACAAATCAAAATAAAAATCGCCACCGCGCTTTATTGTTTCCAAAGGAATGGGAAAAGAGCGAATAACCCAAAAAAGGGGGAAAGATTCAAGGTAAGGGTGTTGGTTATGCAAAGGGAAGGTATTAGCACCCTAAACATCTACGGTACTCCGCAGGAACCTCTTTGAAAAATCTGTATATTTTGGTTATAAAAATGTGTTATATATAAAATGGATGGTGGAGGTGAGAAAAGAAATATTTTTAGGATTTTTGCACCCGCCGCGGTTGCGAACGTTTAGTGCCTACGTACCACCTTTCATGAAATAGGGGATCAGGGTACACGTAGTTCCTATAGAAAAGACTTGTTTGTTAATTGATTTTAAACAAAGAGACAAGTCGTCATTGTTAGGAGAGAAATCTCGAATAACGCCTACAAGGTATGAGAAAGATGGACCCTGCGTCAACAAGAGTGAGGGTTTGAGAACGCCTCTAGTACTCAAGTGGAAAAGTCGACACTTTTATAACCATAGGGATAGGAGAATGTTTCTCGACTATCAATGAATCATGTCTTATTTTGAAAAAAAGTTTTTAATGTAAAAGGTGCTCGGGCGCACAAAAGAGTTTGAATGTGTTGAATTGTTTTTGTTAATTTTGAAAGATGTCAAAGTATGATTAAAAGAATTGAAGTTTGTTTAAAGAAAAGAAGTTTTAAAAGGAAAGGCACTCGAAGAAGTCTAGGTTTATTATGAAAGTGGTTTGAGTTTATAAACAAAGAAGATTTCGAAAGAAGATGAGAAGATTTTGAAAATTAAAGAAGATGGGAGGAGATGAAGAGGCTATCCTAAAGCATAAGGTAAAAGCTAGGGATAAGTACCATCTAACCAACAAGAAGCCAATACTTGACATTTGAGATCATATTCTTATTCCAACTTTTCATCAAACACCTTATGATCATGGATCCAATTGAGCATGAAAATTCCATCAAATTATGAGAAAATAGCATTAATGAAATAATAAAATCAGTGCTCAATAAATCAAAACCAGAAATCCACAAGAGATCACATTGTTAAAGATGATGATCCAACTTACCAAAGGTAAAACTTGAGAATTATCAAACAACTTCAGAATTTGCTTCAATTCAACAACAAGAATCAATCACCAAAGCTTGTTTGTAGAGAATTGATGGAAAATAAGTGTTTGGATGAAGGTTTATCTCAAATATTAGTAAGCTTCAATGCAAAGCTTACTAACTTTTTGAAAATGGAGCTTTGAGTGAATTTGGTAGATGGGGAGAATTGAGAGATTTTTTAGAAAGATGATTTTGGCTATCAAAAGCTTGTGATTTGAATGAAATGAGGTCTCTATTTATAGAGTTTAGGATTGGGATTAGTGGTAATTTGGTAATTGATTCTTGGAGCCAAATTTGAATTAATGATATAATTTCAAATTATGCAGAAAAAAATTGGAGCCAAAATGATAACAATTTGAATTTGCTGACTTTTTTTCAAAAAAACACGTGCATTTTGCCATTATGAGTCGATACATAAGGGGTATGTGTCGATACATCCTAGCTGCATAACACAACAGTGTCGATACATACCTCTATACGTCGATACATACTGTAATTTCAAAACATTACAGAACCAAACAAACTGCATGAGTCGATACATAACACGTATGTGTCGACACATGCTAGTTTTTTCAAAGAGGATGAGTCGATACATACATGCATGTGACGACACATGCTAGAAAAACAAACAGGATGAGTCGATACATACATGCATGTGTTGACACATGCTAGTTGTGCACAAGGAGATGAGTCGATACATACCTCTATGTGTCGATACATGTTGTATTTTTTTTATTTTTGAAGGCAGAAATCCTTGTTTGTCAGATGCTTCGACTCGGTACCTGCAAAACACGAATTTGCAAAGACAAAGACAAATATTTTTTTGTATTTTGATTAGAAGTTGATCAATAACACAAGAGAAAACTTAAAGATAGGATGCAAATGTGATGAATGATGCTATTTATTAATGATTATGACTGAATGACAAAATATGGTATGAAAGTGAGACTGAAAAAGTTAGGGGCAAAATTTAGGGTACAACAACTGTGTACTGTTGTTTTTCGTTACAAAAATTGTATCACAACTGTGATATATTACACAATTTGAGCGTATAAGTGAATATGAAAGTTTGCAGCATTTAAGATGTATATGCAGCCGTGTGTCAAAATTGTAAACATTTGTCCTTTAAGCTTGTTTACATAGGCGTGGAAATCTTGTCCTACATAAAGCGTGATAATGTACATTCAATACTATTTCCATATTGAGAAGATTCTTGTCTGAATGAAGCTGTTGCATATGATACTCTATTAATTGAAAAGTAACGCTTCAGAACATTGATGACTCAGAGATATGAGGATCTGATGGTATATTCGACTTCTGTTCAGAATCAAAGTATCATTAACTTTAGCGTAGATTCTGATCATCATTCTTCAGAACATTCTGATTGTCTCAGCTTGAAATCTTCTGTAGCTTAACTTCTGATGTTGTTTCAGTCAGAACTTCTGCATACAAAATAACACAAATTTAGAGTGCATATTTGTTCTTTGTGTTTTTTACTATCAAAACTCTAATTAAGGGTTGTATAATCAAACTATGTTCTAACATCCCGCTCTTTCTTCAACTGAATCCAATACCTCTATAGTTCTCCAAGATCAGTGGGCATATTTGGATAGAGAACCGTGTAAGGAATACCCCCTTCAGTAGTGGGTTCCATAATCACTGGTAAAACGGCCATGTAGGGCATCATAAGTTTCTGGGCGTGAGCTCGTACCCATTGGAGATAAGGTTCCATAGGAATGGAAGCCTTTGGCCCCAAAGCCTTGGCGCCAAATTTGTTTACCATGCTCCAAGCTCGTATGAACCTCTGGCGATACCCTTGAACATCATCAACATAGTTAAATACAATGCCCTCGATAAGTAACTCATGGGGACCATCCCTTCGAGCGTAACCAAATTGTCGCAGAGCTAAACAAGGATTGTAGGTTATGCCTCCTCTGATGCCAAGTAATGGGATATTATGGTACTCCCCACATCGGTCAATAATAGCAGTATCTCCCATAGCTCGGGAATACTAGAGAATATCCATGTCAACGAATGACATTATCCTTTGCGACTAACCTAAACCTTCTTCATTCTTCAGTACAGACTTAGGGAGGTGAGAAATAAACCACCTCGACAACAATGGTATGCAGCACATAAGAACCCCTCTTCTCTTCATGGTACGAGTATGGAGAGCGTGCAAAATATCTCCGAGCAAGGTAGGCACGGGGTTGCAAGAGATGAATATCTTGATAGCATTCACATCTATGAGCAAGTCTGTATTATGGAATAGCACTAACCCATTGATTAGAAGGGCCAAGACCTCCTAAAAAATCCTGAAAGTCCATATCATCCCAAAACAACTGGGCTTTGTCTATTAGGAACTTGGCTAGAAAACCCTTGACTCCGCTTCTTGTTTCCCAATTGGATACCACGTCGCCCGTTTTAGATGCAAGGTCGAGGCAATGAATTCTGGCTTAGGAACCTCTTCTAAACCTGTGAAAGGCAATTATTCAAGAATGGGTATATCTAACAGTTGAGAGAATTCTTCTATGGTAGGCACCAACTGATAATCTGGGAAGGTGAAGCAGTGGTGCTTGGGATCAAAGAACTGAAAGAGTACACTCACCATATTTTTATCAAAGTTTTAAGTAACTAGGTTAAGAAGTTTACCATGTCTCTTAGTGAACGCAAAATTTTCAGGAACCCTTGATACTAGGTCCTTAATCTGGGGAGGTATTCTCACAAAGCTGATTCGGATAGTGTTTCTACGAGCGGAAGCCATGATCTGCAAAACAGAACAAAGATAAATTCCCTTGGTCGTTGAAATGATTAGTGTAATAAGAATGGATGCTATGTTATGATGCATGATGTTATGTTTAAATAGAATAAATCACATACAAGCAAAGCACACAATAGACCTTAAAGGTAAGTACCCTCTTGAAGGTAAGTACCCTCTTGAAGTTTAGTTGGTTTCAAACCTGTCTTAGAAAAGTAACTGAGTTCTAAAGATTCTCAATATCACTGATCATCCTTTATTGGGCATTGTTTCAGGTCAGGAAATATTTTCTTGCGACCGAAATATCCCGAAAGTCTTATCTAAATGAGTGTAGCATCGAGTATCAACCAATCCTGAACTTTATACCGAGGCTGACAATCTCACTACTTTCTAATGGACAAGTTTGTTCAACTAAGGTTCTAAGGTCCGTTAGTGCTTCACGACAACATGCGACGACCCCATATTCTCCTCGTTTCCACGCGAAGGCTATCGATACCAACCAAAGTGTCACACCAACACAACCATCACTTAAACCATACCGGTCCATGCCGTACAATCTCCACAATCTATCGTTGTTTACCTGAAGAGTGTCCCCAGATCCGGGTGTAGGATCTTCAATAATACCCAAGCAAAAACCCTTAAAGATAAAGCAGGCAAAGCAGATAAGAAAGCAATTTAAAATGACCTAGATCCTAAGGTGTGCCCCACTTATTATTAATTCCCCAGCAGAGTCTCCAGTTCTGTGATACGGTGGCAGAACCGACTGTTAGACTGGTTTGTGTTTTTTTGTTCGCAAATATCGCGGTAAGCAAAAGTCGCCACCGACTTTTATTTCATCTAACTAAGGAAAAGGAAAAAGAACAGAAAAAACCTTTTTCGAGAATGTTTCTGAGTACGGGGGGTAGATTATAGAAAGGGAAGGTGTTAGCACCCTTTCTATCCATGGTTTTCCATGGGCTCTTAGGTACTTTGCTCATTTTTAAAATTGCTTGTGTGTGCTTGTTTTGAAAAAAAAAAGTTTTACTTCGTGATAACCCTTATATCAGTCCTCAAGAGTGTGACAAAGTTGTTTTGAAAATTGTTTTGAAAAGTGTTTGTGTGAAAGCCCTAGGAGTGAACATTATTTCCGAGGCAACCAAGTGGGGAAAACCCTAGGAGTGAACATGTGCGAGTGTGTTTTTTCAATTAATTATCTTTGCACAATTAGGGTTTTCTACTGTATTAATCATTTATCTTTCACATGCAAGCCTATTGTCCATACATCTAACAGTTAAATAGTTGCAGAAATTAAAAGCAAGGAATTAAAACCCTAACTATTACAAGGCTTTGGGGGAGGGGATTACATATTCAAAAACCCGAGAAAAATTATAAGCAAAATATTAAACCTAATTTAACTATTACAACTTGAGAACAGTTACAATATTTAATAAGAATAAAGAGAATAAGGATGCGCGCGACGAAATAAATACGAGAATGAAGTCTAAGTCCTAAAAGATCTAATTAATTAAAGAGAAAATATTTTTTGTATTTTATTAAAAATATTTTAAGTCTTAACCTAAATCTAATTAATTAAAAAAAAAACATTTTGTATTATTTTTTTTATTGAGAAAATAACATAAATTTTGGAATTTGCAAGTTAGTCCTAATTTCTATTAAATATTAATTACAAAAAAAATGTTTAAGTTAACCTAATTAAATTAATTAATTAAATGCAAATAAATATTTTATGAAAATAATTAACTAAATCTAATATTTTTTTTATTTTTCTTATTTTATGATTTAATAAAAAAATATTTTTATTGTAGAATAATTAAAACAAATGAATTTTGTAAAATAATTAAAGCAAAAATTAAAAATTAAAAGTTAAAAGAGGGAAAGAATTTGGGCCTGGTGTTGGAAGGAAAAGGGGGGTATGCTGCCCAAACTGCCTGTTAGGCCCAGAGCTGGAAGCCCAGAACCTGCGCTTGGTTCAAACGCATTTCTCTTCTGATGGTTCATGGTGGACCAGCATACGTGGCATGTTGGATTTGTGATGAAGATCAATCCAAGAGACGAGACCAGAGGGCGCATGGAGTCTTCAGTAAGCGTATGGCACTGGATCTGCAAACAAATACTCAAAAAAATGTAAAAGCAACGCGCCTGGGATCGAACCCAGGATGCTTGCTTCACAAACCTTCAACCTTAACCATCTGCGCTGCTTGTTAACTCGTTCATATAAACAACAAAAATTAATATAATATGAAAACAATATCTAATGCTGAGTCAACCTAACACGCGTGCATTGTGGGCCCCTGTATTTTAAAGGAACGAATCATAAGCTTTTATTCTGCCACATCTTCACAGGGAGGGTCAAACCACCTCTCACGGTGGTTTACCACCATCGTCTCTGGTGATTTCAAAAATCCAACCTGCGATATAGCGCGATTTAGATCCAGATTTAGCCTACCCCCCCCCCCCCCCTAAATCATGGGTTGTGAGTTCAACCATGGGGTTAGTTTAACCTAAAACGACCTGCATCTCTAAGAACGAAACTTGTACTTCTCTAAACCCTAACAATGGTGATTTGTATTTACAGCCTTGTTCCTTGCATGTACCATGTTAGATAATTCGCAAATAACAATAACATTATGAATATGCAACCAAAACGATTTGTTAGAACAAAGTTTGAATCTACTACCCTATATTTAAGTTTTGATGATAACAAAGTGAAAAGATATAGTATTTATAAGTTTCATGTATGAACTATCTACTGCCTAAAATTATTATGTTCTGACTTGCAGATACTCTGATTGATATAAGCAAGATCATATCTACTCAGCATCAGAACTTGATTTCAGACACCAGCATCAGAAGTTGCCATATCAGAATGTCAGAATCAGATGATCAACTCACGTACATGCTGAAGCCTGATGAACAAGACTGCGCTCAACACTCTGATAAAGAAACACAACAGTTCATCAGCAGCGAAGCAGAGTCAGAATGATCCAAGCCAGAACTTGCATTAAGTAAGCAACGGTACTGTGCATTGAAAGCAAATTAATTCCAACGGCCTCATTCCAGACAAGATCTGTTCAATAAGGAAAGTTTGTTATTAGCATTGAATCAAGAATATTGCATCCAACGTTCATCATCTCAGTGCTATATAAACAAGACTTTGAAGATTGAAATGGCTAATGCTCTCCAAATCTCTACACGCACAAAAGCTAATCATAATCTTCTTTCTCTCAGTTTTGCTAAACCACACACTCTGATATTCTATCATTGTTTAGCAATCTAGTTTCTAAGCTTCAATTTATGTATACATCACAGTTGTGATACAGTTTTGTAGAAAACATCCACACACTTAGTTTTATCTCTTTGTAAGAAAGTGTTACCTTGACAAACCGGGTTGTGGTTTGGATCAAGAAGGCTTTAGCAGTTGTTAAAGCAGTCTGTAATATTCAGTTGAATATAGTGGATTAAGACCTCGTTGGAGAGAGGCGAAATCACCTTGACGGGTGGACTGGAGTAGTTTGAGATCAAACGAACCAGGATAAAAATATCTTGTTCATTGCATTAGATTTCAGTTTTACAATTCAACCCCCCTTCTTGTGTTTTTCACCACTTCAATTGGCATCAGAGCGCCTGGTTCTGAGCTAAAACACTTAACCGTGTCAGTACAAGATCCAGCGTCAGAAAAACACAATGGCAGGAAACAATTCTCACATCAGCAATGACAACAATGAGGACAGAGACAGATTCAGTGGCAAACCTCCAGTCTTTGATGGAGAAAACTTTGATTACTGGAAAGACAGAATTGAAAGCTTCTTTCTGGCACATGATGCTAATCTGTGGGATATGGTGACAGATGGATACACGCACCCTGTGAATGCAAGTGGTCAGAAGATTGATAGAAAAACAATGTTTGATCAACAAAAGCGTGACTTCAAGAATCACCACAAGGCCAGAACCATCCTCCTCAGTGCCATCTCTTATACTGAGTATGAAAAGATCTCCAACAGAGACACAACAAATAATATTTTTGACTCACTCAGAATGACGCATGAGGGCAACGTTCAGGTCAAAGAAACAAAAGCTCTGGCGCTCATTCAGAAGTATGAGGCATTCAAAATGGAAGAATTTGAATCCATTGAAACCATGTTCTCTAGATTCCAGATTCTGGTAGCTGGTCTCAAAGTTCTGGACAAAGGATACTCTATTGCTGACCATGTCAAGAAAATCATCAGAAGTTTACCCAAGCAGTGGAGACCTATGGTTACAGCTCTGAAGCTAGCTAAAGATCTCAACAAAATCACTCTGGAGGAACTTATCAGCTCCCTCAGAAGTCATGAGATAGAGCTAGAAGCTGATGAGCCTCAGAAGCAAGGTAAGCCTTTAGCATTAAAATCTAACAGAAAATTTGAGTCTAAAGTTTTGCAGGCAGTTGAAGAAACATCTGATGGATCCTCATCAGAAGAAGACGAACTCTCCCTTCTCTCCAGAAGAGTAAATCAACTGTGGAAGAAAAGACAAAGGAAGTTCAGGAATCCCAGAAGATCTGATCAGAACGAGTCTTCTTCCAGATACAGAAGGACATATTCTTCCTCTGGATACAGAAGATCTGAAGGCTCCTCCAGTAGCAAAAAGCCAAACACCAAAGACATCATCTGCTATGAGTGCAATGAGCAAGGACACTATAAGAGTGACTGCCCAAAGCTTCAGAGGGAAAAGCCCAAAAAGAAGTTTGGAAGAGAGAAGAAGAAAAGTCTCATGGCTACATGGGATGACTCTGACTCGTCTGAAGCTGACTCAGAATCAGATGATGAAAGGGCAAACATAGATCTCATGGCTAACATTTCAGAAGATAGTGAAGCTTCTGAATCAGACTCAGAATCAGACACTGAAGAGGTATTTCCTAACTTTGTTGTTAACTTTACAAAGGCTGAACTTGCTGAAAGCCTTAATGAGATTCTGGAACGTTATCAGCAAATTAGAGCTAAATTCAGAGACCTAAAAAGGAATCTTGAATCTGACTCTAATAAGACTGAGAGTCTCAAATTGGAAAATTCTGAGCTGAGAAATAAGATTTCAAAATTAGAAAACACTTTACAAAACTCTCAGAAGGAACCAATTTCTGAAACTCCCAGCAACGCTGATGAGATCATCAAGGAGTATGATCACAGTTTCCAGAAGTTCCTAGCTAAAAGCATAGATAGAAGCAGAATGGCTTCAATGATCTATGGAGTTAGCAGAAACGGCAGGAAAGGAATAGGATACCAAGGTAAGGTTCCTACACCAAAGAATGTCATGGACTTAACCATTAAACACACTCCTCTGAATTCACATTTTGTATATGGTCACACACATGATATCAAATACACTAGCAGTAAGCACTCTGTGAAACCAAAATTCAACCAGAGTTTTGGTAAAACTAACAAATCAGGACCCAAGAAAATCTGGGTGCCTAAGGATAAAATAATACATGTTGCAGATATCTTTAGCAGCAAGTCAGAAACACCAGTCATGGTACCTGGACTCTGGCTGCTCACGACACATGACGGGAAGAAGGCATATGTTCCAAAGCCTGGAACTTAAGCCTGGAGGCCACGTTGGCTTTGGAGGCAATCAGAGGGGAAAGATAATTGGCTCTGGAACTGTAGGTAATGGAAATCTTCCCTCTATTAATAATGTTCTACTAGTAGATGGATTGATGCATAATCTGTTATCCATAAGTCAATTAAGTGATAACGGTTATGATATAATCTTTAATCAAAAATCATGTAAAGCTGTTAGTCAGAAAGATGGGACTATCCTGTTTAATGGTAAGAGGAAAAACAACATTTACAAAATCAAACTTTCTGAACTAAAGAGTCAGAATGTAAAATGTCTTTTGTCTGTTAACAACGAGCAGTGGATCTGGCACAGAAGATTGGGGCATGTTAGTATGAGAAGAATATCTCAGATTAACAAACTCAATCTGGTCAGAGGACTTCCTAATTTGAAGTTCAATTCAGATGCTCTGTGTGAAGCATGTCAGAAAGGAAAATTTGCAAAACCTTCTTTTAAATCCAAAAATGTTGTTTCTACCTCTAAGCCATTAGAACTTCTGCACATTGACTTATTTGGACCAGTTAAAACTGCTTCAGTCAGGGGTAAGAAGTATGGGTTAGTAATCGTAGATGACTATAGCAGATGGACATGGGTAAAGTTCTTAAGACACAAGGACGAGTCACACTCTGTGTTTGTTACCTTCGGTAACCAAGTTCAGAATGAAAAGGATCTTAGAATCGTTAAAGTCAGAAGTGATCATGGTGGAGAATTTGAAAACAAAGATTTTGAGTCATTCTTTAATGACAGAGGCATTCTGCATGATTTCTCTTGTCCTAGAACTCCCCAACAAAATGGAGTTGTAGAACGAAAGAACAGAACATTGCAAGAAATGGCCAGAACCATGATCAATGAGACAAACGTTGCTAAGACCTTCTGGGCAGAGGCAATAAACACAGCGTGCTACATTCAGAATAGAATCTCAATAAGACCTATTCTGGAAAAGACTCCATATGAATTGTGGAAGAACAGAAAGCCCAACATTTCATATTTTCATCCATTTGGATGTACTTGCTTTATATTAAATACAAAGAATTATTTGAACAAGTTTGACTCTAAAGCACAGAAGTGTATTATGTTAGGATACTCTGAACGCTCAAGAGGGTACAGAGTATACAATACAGAAACACAGATTGTGGAAGAATCAATCAGTGTTTGTTTTGATGATAAGCTTGACTCTGAAAAGTCAAAGCAGAATGAAGTTTTTGCAGGTATAGAAATTGAATTTGCAGGTTCTGAAGACAAGTCATCAGAAGCTCTCAACACAGACATTCCTTCAACGTCTGAAAGGAGCACTGCTAGCAATCCTACAACAGCTACTGATCAACCTCAGAAGAAATTATCCAGAAGCAGCTTGGATCACCCAGAAGAGACTATCCTAGGAAGAAAGGAAGATCCAATCAGAACAAGAGCAAGCTTCAGAAACTCTGAAGAAACACTTATGGGACTTGTGTCTCTGATTGAACCTTCTTCTATTGATGAAGCACTTCTGGATAATGACTGGATTCTGGCAATGCAAGAAGAGCTGAATCAATTCACCAGAAACGGCGTATGGGATCTCGTTCCCAGACCAAAAGGATTCAACGTCATTGGAACAAGATGGGTGTTCAGAAACAAGCTAAATGAACAAGGTGAAGTCATCAGAAACAAGGCACGACTGGTTGCAGAAGGTTATAGTCAGCAAGAGGGGATAGACTATACAGAAACCTTTGCCCCAGTCGCCAGGTTAGAATCTATCATACTTTTAATTTCATTTGCTATTAATAGAGGCATCACTCTGTATCAGATGGATGTCAAAAGTGCATTCTTAAATGGTTATATAGAAGAAGAAGTTTATGTACACCAACCCCCAGGTTTTGAAAATACAAAACATCCAGAACATGTTTTCAAACTAAAGAAGTCACTGTATGGTCTGAAACAAGCTCCCAGAGCTTGGTATGAAAGGCTAAGTAACTTTCTGCTAGAAAATGAATTCACCATAGGGAAAGTGGACACTACTCTATTCTGTAAATCAGTTAAGAGTGACATCTTAGTCTGTCAAATTTATGTTGATGATATTATTTTTGGTTCTACTAATCCTTCTCTTGGAAGAAAATTTGCTAAGTGTATGCAGGCAGAATTTGAGATGAGCCTCATGGGGGAACTGAAATTCTTTCTAGGAATTCAGATCAATCAAACTCCAGAAGGAACTTACATTCATCAGAGCAAATACATCAGAGATCTTCTGAAGAAATTTGACCTCTCAGAATGTAAGCCATCAAAGATTCCAATGCATCCCACGTGCATTCTGGAAAGAGAAGAGGTAAGCAAAAATGTAGAACAGAAAGTCTACAGAGGTATGATTGGTTCTCTCCTCTATCTGACTGCTTCAAGACCTGACATATTATTCAGTGTTTGTATCTGTGCTAGATTCCAATCAGATCCTAGAGAATCTCACTTAACAGCTGTTAAGCGAATTTTCAAGTATCTGAAAGGTACTACTAATCTGGGTTTGTTTTATAGAAAATCTAGTGATTACAACTTAGTAGGCTACTGTGATGCTGATTTTGCTGGAGACAGAGTGGAACGTAAAAGTACTTCTGGAAGCTGCCAGTTTCTGGGAGAAAATCTGATCTCTTAGTCCAGCAAAAGGCAATCAACAATTGCTCTATCAACATCAGAAGCTGAGTACATAGCAGCAGCAGGATGTAGCACACAAATGCTCTGGATGAAAAGTCAGCTTGAAGACTTCCAGATTTTTGAGAGTAACATTCCTATACTTTGTGATAATACTTCTGCTATTTGCTTAAGTAAGAATCCCATTTTACATTCTAGAGCTAAGCATATAGAAATAAAACATCACTTCATTAGGGACTATATTCAGAAAGGTATTTTGAACTTAAAATTTATAGATACAGACCATCAATGGGCTGATATCTTTACTAAACCCCTTTCAGAAGATAGGTTTAATTTCATTCTGAAACATCTCAGCATGAAAGTGTGTCCAGAGTGAAAATGGTTTAATTCCATATATTTACCTTCAGAATGTAATTGTTTTACTGTGAACTTCTGATCAATCTCCTTTCAGAAAGATAGAACATGCAGATTGTATCAGATGCAAGTCTAAAAGATCTGAGAGTCTAAGCTCAAAGACAGACGTGTTGATCACTACATCAAACAAGTGTCATCCAATCATCAGCATATCTCTGAAGCAGAACGCGTGCACGCCTCTGAGAAGGCAAAGCGCTGATTGGGTGCATTGAGACACATGTCTGGTAACCGTTTTTAAGTATCTTTCTCAAATCCCCCAAAATCAGCAAGCATTTAATGAAAAGTAATCATGCTTTTAAAATGCAATCATGATTTTTCTCTCTCTTAAAAAACGTTTATCTTTTCAAAATAGTTTTGAAAACTCTATTTAAGCACATTAATCTCTCATTCTCATTCTTTACGTTTTCTCACTGATACTCAAGCATCTTCTGCATATTTCTGTGTTCATCTCTTGCAAAACCTATTTTCCTCAGTTTATTCTCAAAACCCTTTTAGTGTGAACATGGCAACCTCCAGCAGTGCTTCTGCAGGTCCTCGGAAGAAAGCATCATCTGAGCAATATCAAGTGCCATTCAGAACTCTCCTCACTCTTGTGAAGAATCTTGAAGTGCTTTCTGAATTAATCATTGATTTTGGAAGCTTGAAGGAGAACGGTTTTGACCTAACTGAAGAAGTTAGGGCTCAGAAGTGGGAAAGGTATTTTGACAGGTTGGTTGGACCAACATTCCCAATGCTAGTCAAGGAATTCTGGATTCACGCCAAGGCTTCAACACATCTAGTCACCTCCTTTGTTATGGGGAAGAAGATTGTGATCACTGAGGATCACATTGCAAGGCTAATCGGTTACAGTGGCGGTGGCGTCCGTTGTGTGGACATGGCTGAAAGATGTGCTGATGTAGGTGTGATAGCTGCAAGGATTTTTACTCATGGGGTGCCCAGCAGCAAGATTAAAGATCTGAAGGATCATTACAGAGTGTGGGCTAAGATAATTCTGGGGTGCTTCAACCATAGGAAACCAACCAGTTCTCCTGATTACATAAATGTGGATCAGCAGTTTCTGATCTACTTTATTGATCAGAAGGTAAAGATCAATCTGGCTCACTTCCTGTTCAACCACCTCAGAACAAGTGTGAAGGAAACCAGGGAAGAAGAAAGAACCAAGAGGGATTGGATACCTTTTGGAAGGTTGATATCAGATATTCTGACAAAGAATAGGCTGATTGAGCATCTGATAGAAGCTCAAGAGCTAAGCACTATTGAACCAACAGTTGGGAAACCTCTGAATGCAAAGAACTTGAAGAAGATGAAGCTGATAGAGAATATTCAGAAGGAACCCAGAGCTACTCCTATTGCTGATATCACCAGCAGAAGAGTGCCTCTGAGTGACTTTCCATTATTTTCTGAAATTGAATCCAATCCAGAGGTGGTTCTCAGGTACTTGGATGCGTGCAAGGCAGATGGTTCAGATCCAAATCTGATTATCAAAGCTCTGCATCAACCTCAGCAAGAAGTGACTCTGAAGAAGTCGAAGAAGAGGAAGGCACCATCAGAAGGATCATCCCAGCAGACACCCAGGAAAAGAGGTAATTCATCTGCTGCTTCTGTTTTAAATTCTTCTACTATTCCAGCATCTATTCCTCCTCAAACCTCTCATAGAATCTCAATCCCCATCCCTACCATAGATGAAACTGTATCAGAAGAGGACCCTTCTGAGGCATTAAAACTCAGAAGATCCAGAACCAAACATCCCAAACAACCAATAATCTCAACAACATCAGCAATTGACCAAGTGTTGTCTGACATTGATCAACACACCTCTGATCAACCAATCTCTGAACCACAAACTGTTCCTCCTCCACAACCAGAACAACAACAACCACTCTCATCAATTCCAGAAGAACCCCTTATCCCTGAACAATCAGAAATTCCAACAACTTCTCCTCAACCAGCAATTCCGTCTCCCTCTCCCCAACCAGAAATTAATCCACCATCACCTCAAACAGAGTTTCATCACTCTGAAACTCCTTCTCCTCAACCATCTGAACCTCATTCACCTCAACCATCACCTTTGGCAATCCAGCTGCCAGGTGGAACAACTATCACCTTAGCACAATTGCCATCCTCATCAGAATCTACACCACCAAATACTCCCAAAACACCACCCAGTCCAATCATAATCTCTGATTCTGATACTCCATCTCCAAAACAAACAGCTGCTCAGAAAACCTCTGAAAACCCCAGCAGGACTTTCATAGACTTAACCAGTCTTGACCGTCTTGCTGATCTGAGACACAAAATTGCCATCCCAAAACCAAAACAACCAGATGTTGGCTCTGGTATTATGAATTTTGAAACAGGTGTGCTGCAATTGATTGCTTCTTTGAAGCAAGTCTGTCCTGGAATGATTGACCCAGCTGCTTCTGATCAGCTCTGGTCACAATTCAGACTTTGGGTACGTGCTGAAGCCCTCAAGTTGCAGGATATCAACTATGAGCAGGCACAACAAAATTTCAGCAAGCTTCTGAATGAAGTTGGAAGTCAGCTTCTGAAAGAAGACGTGCTCCCTCTGGATAGTGAACCTTGGTCTGAGAAACAGCAAGCTGCAAAGGTGCAATCAGAAGAAGACAAGACCATTCAAGCTGAAGAAAGTCTAGCAGAAGATGTTGCTGAAATCTCTCAGAAGCTTCCTGCTTCTGATGCTTCTCAAGTTTCCTTGGACAGGCAGACTCTGGAAGAACTAAGGCTGAATGACATGCGTCTGCAGCAGCGGATGGATGAAAGCGATCAGAAGATGAAAGAGAGAATGGATGTGCAGGATAGCAAGATTGGCACTGTTGTCAGCATGGTGCACAAGCAGAATGAGACTGCTGAAAAGATCCAAGCCATGCTGGAGAACCTGTTCACACGCTTGCCTCCTCAACCTTAGTCTCTTTTTTCATTCATGTTCTTTTTCATGTTTTCCTTGATTTTCTGATGTACTGTTTGAATATGTTTTGTACTATTTTCTTGTTTTGATTCTGAACTATCTTAATATGATTAGTTTTTCTGATCTTAATTGTTTTAGCACATCACCTACACTTTTCGATTGCTGACAAAAAGGGGGAGAACAAGAATGATATTTTAATCAATAACGGCTAACTAGACAGAAATTCTCAAAAATTCTAACTCTATTACTTGAAAATGTTTTTTCTGTTTTGCTTAAAGTCTACAGGTACAAGGAAGCTCCTGGACACTCTGAAGACTAGAAGCTCTGAAGCTCTGATCACTATGAAGTTCAGATCCGCTCTGATATTCTGATCCAAAGCAAAGCTCTGACAAGAAAAGCTCTGAAGCTCTGCTCTGACATAAAGCTTCTGATAAGTCAAAGACTCTGATACTCTGATGTTCAAAGAAAGGCAAAAAGATCTGATCCTGAAGAACACGTGTAATCAAAGGGAAGTAATAGACTCAGGGGGAGTATCTCTCAACTATGATATCTCTTTACTCCTTATCCTTTTACTTCTTACTCTGATACATATCTCAGATACCTTTTCACGTTATTTTCATTTAAAAAATATCTAGTTTTTGTCATCATCAAAAAGGGGGAGATTGTTAGAACAAAGTTTGAATCTACTACCCTATATTTAAGTTTTGATGATAACAAAGTGAAAAGATATAGTATTTATAAGTTTCATGTATGAACTATCTACTGCCTAAAATTATTATGTTCTGACTTGCAGATACTCTGATTGATATAAGCAAGATCACATCTACTCAGCATCAGAACTTGATTTCAGACACCAGCATCAGAAGTTGCCATATCAGAATGTCAGAATCAGATGATCAACTCACGTACATGCTGAAGCCTGATGAACAAGACTGCGCTCAACACTCTGATAAAGAAACACAACAGTTCATCAGCAGCGAAGCAGAGTCAGAATGAGCCAAGCCAGAACTTGCATTAAGTAAGCAACAGTACTGTGCATTGAAAGCAAATTAATTCCAACGACCTCATTCCAGACAAGATCTGTTCAATAAGGAAAGTTTGTTATTAGCATTGAATCAAGAATATTGCATCCAACGTTCATCATCTCAGTGCTATATAAACAAGACTTTGAAGATTGAAATGGCTAATGCTCTCCAAATCTCTACACGCACAAAAGCTAATCATAATCTTCTTTCTCTCAGTTTTGCTAAACCACACACTCTGATATTCTATCATTGTTTAGCAATCTAGTTTCTAAGCTTCAATTTGTGTATACATCACAGTTGTGATACAGTTTTGTAGAAAACATCCACACACTTAGTTTTATCTCTTTGTAAGAAAGTGTTACCTTGACAAACCGGGTTGTGGTTTGGATCAAGAAGGCTTTAGCAGTTGTTAAAGCAGTCTGTAATATTCAGTTGAATATAGTGGATTAAGACCTCGTTGGAGAGAGGCGAAATCACCTTGACGGGTGGACTGGAGTAGTTTGAGATCAAACGAACCAGGATAAAAATATCTTATTCATTGCATTAGATTTCAGTCTTACAATTCAACCCCCCTTCTTGTGTTTTTCACCACTTCACGATTTATATCAAGGGTTAAGCGAGTTTTGAGATCAAGAATTTTACCAATGTGGGAAGATCGGACTTGGGCGATTCAAGGTGCTTTGGCCTTCAAGGATGGATGAGAAGAGGTGTTGGGATCCTCAGAATGATGATAGGATGCTTGGTTTTTATTGAAGGAGAATGGATAGTATGTTCTGGAGTTGCACCTTTCTTTTCAATTTTTGAAACCCTTGTTCTTGGTTTTGAGGCAGTCTCTCCGTGTGCTTGTTGTTTGGAATGGTTGCCCTTATGTATGGTAGCATACTAGGTCAACATAAGTGGAGAAAATCCCATGCTTTGATGAAAAAATATTCTCCTTTCGAGTTTTTGATTTTGTTTATTTTTGGAACAAATCCACTCTTTACTCTCTTTCCACGATTTGCCTTGATCTTGCGAGCTTTTGTTAATTGCCAATTGATGATAAAAAGATTTATAATAAAATCTTTTATCGTTTAGATGATTTAATTTGATTTTTAAAGGATAAAAAATCAAAATAAATTAAATAAATGAAGCTAATAACATGTGGAAGGATGTTTGGGTCGTGGACCATGTTGGAAGTGAGGTGCAAGCATAAAAGGTTAGGCCCATTTGCCAAATAATGCATCTTTGAGCACTTTTGACTTTTGGCAATTTTCCAAAAATGGTAAACTTTGACAATGCATATCTCTTCCAATTTTAACCCTAGAAAGATGTTCCTTGACTTTTTAGAAATCCTAGGATATCCCCTAAACAACCCTTTTGGTCTCATTTCAATTGAGTCTTCCATGTTCATGTAAGAAGCTTTGACCCAAAAGGTGTTTTTGTTGACTTTTCAAAAGGACCTATAATGTAGAAATCCATATCTTTTTATGAGTGCATTTCTTGAACTTGAGGGCTGAATATGAGTTGTAGGAAATTGGAATCCCTTAAAAATGAGCCTTGGATGAGAAATTTATGATAAAATGTGAGAAAGTTATGTTTGGTCAAAGTTTGGTTGACTTTTCCTGAGAAACTCTAATTTAGCAACTTTTGAATTTTGATGAATTAGGAGAATTCCTTGAGGAATCATGATCAACCATTGATCAAATGATTAATATCACTTCAAAATGTTGATGTTGACCAAAAACCTTGAAGTTTGATTGTATGTGGGCCGCAATTGACTTTTGACCTAATACAGTCGATTCTCAAGCATCTGAGCAATTGACTGAGCAAACCTCTTGTGCAAAGCTTGAAATTTGACATGGAGGGTCTTGAGGACATATTAGGACTATGGAGAGCATATTAGGCCTTTGGAGCTCACCCTTCTTGATGAAAATGGAAACGCTAGTTGGAGGTTCATTGCTTTAGGAGAGAGTTTGTCTGGTCAACTCTTGGGTATCCTTGAGCAAGTTGAGGGTCTTGATGAGCATATGTTGAGTAAAATGGTAGGGAAAATTTTGGGGTACAACAAGCTATTATACACATAACCATGCAGCCTGCTGTGTTTGCAAGGAAGATATTTTTGGGTGTGATAAAGTGAGAGCTGATCTCCAGGAGATGATGGGTGAAGGCCTTATCCATATAATCAGACCCAGGGCTGAATATGAGGAAGAAGTGAATATTGTTTATGGTTGTCCCCGTGAATTCCAAATTTTTGATGTAAACTATATGGATGATGGTCTGGTACATATGCACGCCACATTTTGTCACATGGATGGTCAGGAGGTACATCTTTATGGCTCCTGTTAGATCTGTTGTAGGGATTCCCATGGTTGTTCTGTTGTAAGAAGGGGTGTTGAATTGCTGTTAGATAAAGGTACTATCAGAGTCACATGAAACATATATGATTATAATAGATTTAATATGATTGAAGATTACTCTATTGAGGCCTCGTCTAATGATGAGTATGTTTCTGCCGATGAATTCTTTCCTTCTGATGAAGATATGTTTTCTGATAATGATCATGTGATTCCTGGATATGCTGAAGAGGTAGGAGTGAACGTCAGTGTACCATATTTTGATGTTCCTGCTCCTGTAAAGATTGCATATCACAGTAGACATGTTGTAGCTCCTGTGGTTATTTGTTTTCCTGGTGTTGTTCCCTACCAGTCAGAAAGAGCTATACCTTATAAATACAATGCAACTATCTTGGAAGACAGTGTACAAATTCCAATCCAACCTTTGACCCATGTTGAGAATATAGTTGAGGCCAAAAAGATTGCTGAGACCTATGCTGAGCCTAAGAAGGTGGTAGGAGAATCTAGTGGTGCCACCATTGAGAAAGATGTTGATGATTTGTTGAAGATCATTAAGATGAGTGATTACAAGATTGTGGATCAATTGTTGCAAACTCCATCTAAGATCTCCATTTTAGCTTTGTTGATGAACTTCTCTGCTTATCAAGAATCTCTGATGAGAGTGTTGGATCAGGCTTTTGTTAAAAAAGATGTATCTCTCGATCAATTTAACGGTGTTGTGGGCAATATTATGTCTTGTAATAATCTGAGCTTTGTGATAAGGAATTACCCGATGAAGGACGAAACCATAATTTGGATCTACATATATATACAAATTATAAGAATGACTCCTTGTCTAATTTACTGATAGACAATGGATCTACTTTGAATGTCATACCGAGGAGCACTCTCATGAAGCTTAAGTATCAAGGAACTCCTATGCGTCAAAGTGGCATTATAGTAAAAGCTTTTGATGGTTCAAGAAAATCTGTCATTGGAGAGGTGGACTTACCCATTCACATAGGTCCACACATGTTCCAGATTACCTTTCAAGTGATGGATATTGTTCCAGCTTACAACTATTTCTTGGGACGACCTTGGAACCATGAAGCAGGATCCGTTACATCAACTCTGCATCAGAAGCTGAAATTTGACCGTGAAGGAAAAGTGGTTATTGTGAATGCTGATAAAGCTTTGTTTATATCTCATTTGTCTTCCTTTAGCATTGTAGAAGCTGGCGAAGCCACTGTTGGAACTCAGTTTCAAGATTTGTAAATTGATAATATAAGAAAGAATGAAGATTTTATCACCTTGTTTAAAGATGTGCAACAAGTGGTGCAGAGGTCCCTAGCAATGTGTGGGGACATGTTATTGATCCACCTGTAAACAAGAATAGGACTGGTTTGGGTTTCTCCCTGAAGAATGAATTTATGAAGCCAAAGTCCGCCTTCAGCAAATATCAAGATATCTTCCGTAGTCCAGGATATCTCCATCTAACTACTCTAGAGGCCAACACTATCCTTAAGAATGATCCGGAATAGAGATGCCAAACTTTGTGGCGCATGGAGTTAGGGTCTAGAGTTGGATCACTATTGATGTTCCTAATTGCATGCATATTTTGAAGTAATTTTTTTTTGCTTGTCTTTTCAAAAAAATCATTTCACTCTGCCTAAGGTGAAAGCAATGTTGTATGGGCGCGTCTTTTGTTTTGGATTTTCAAATCATTAATAAAAGTTATTTTTTATTTCCAATCGTATTTTTGTTTTTTTTCTTGGAAATTGGTAATTAGAAAAAACCTTTCAAAATAAATAATAATTGTAATTGAATATGCATAATCACTTGTTATGTTTATCGGTTTCTAAAATCAATCATAATTATATGTGTAAATTAATTAAAAAACCCGTTGAATACAATGAACCTGCACCCTCTCCTAACTTTGAAAGTCTAGTGTATGTGGCCGAAGAAGAAGAAGAATTTTATGAGATTCTAGATGAGGTTTCTCGGTTGCTTGAGCGCGAGGAAAAAACCATTCAGCCGTATAAAGAGCCGTTGGAAATGATAAAATTGGGTTCAAAGGAAGATTTGAAAGAAATAAAGATTGGGTCATTGTGTAACGCGGTGGGAGAACTGACTTGGTTGTTTTGTGTTTGATGGAAAATATGGCGGTTAGCATGAGTCGCCACCGACTTTTCTTTTATCCAAGAGGAAAGGCTGAAAAGAACAAGAAAGACCTTTGAGATGTTTTCTTGAGTTCGGGGGGGGTAGATTATGAAAAGGGAAGGTATTAGCACCCTTTTCATCCATGGTTTTCTGTGGGCTCTTAGTTACTTGCTAGATCACTTGCTTTTATTTGAAAATGTACTTTGTGTGGTTTTTGAAATTATTTTGAAAAGGTGCCATTGTTTAGGCAAACTTTGTAATGATTCCCGTTCGTAAGAATGTATACAAAGTGTTTGATCTTTTGAAAAGGTTTTCAAGTTTGAAATATGTTTTCGAAAGTGTTGGTGTTTGTTTTAAAAATAGCAAAGATGTTTTTGGTTTTGAAGTTGAGCAAGTAACTAGGAACATTCTACCTACTCAAAAGTCTTTCATGTTTATTTCTTCTTTCCTTTGACATTGTTATCTTACCATTGATTTGGTAAGTAACCCTATCTTTGGATGTAAAAGGGACGGGCGTGGGTCATCGTATAACCATGATTAGCAATGTTGTAAGATATCTTAGCATTTTCTTTAGGGACTAAGATCATTTTGAAAGGCAACATGGATAGCGTCATCGAGGGACTATGATCTTGTATTTCGTTTGTTTTTGCTAAAATACCTCACATGCGTAATATGGCCATTTTTGTAATGCAACAAAGTGGATTTACATGCTTGATTAGTCTTGATTAGGGTTTGCTACTTGTTGGTTTTATTCTTGCCATACAAACCCTAATTACTAGCATTTGTATATAAAGCAATTAAATTGAGGAAATTAAAATTACTATGTTATTACATCATTTAGGGGTGGGGGTGTACAAATTACAAATGGGAAATTGCAAGAAATAAATCTAAATAATTATTACAACCATATTGAATTTTGAATAAATGTATAAAATTGAATAAGTAAAAAATGCAAGAATGTAAAGTGTAAAAAGAAATGTGATTTTTTTTTTATAAAAATGGTTTTTTGACCTAAATAATTAAAATAAAATAATTAACTAAAAATAAGAAAATTAAGATTAAGTTAGTAAAATAAACTAGTTTAAAAAAAACAAGCTTTTAGGGTTTTGGTGAATTTAATTAAGTTAGTAAATAAAAATAACTAAATAAAAGTCCTAAATTCTAAATTGTTTTTGTTGTACCCAAAATATTTCCCTCTCACTTATCAAGAATTTTCTCAGAAGATCTCCTTGGGCTCAAGACTACACTAGGGTTTGATCAGCTCAAGACACCTCCTTAAGCACTGATGACCAAAATTAGGGTTTGAGATTGCACAAGGATATTTGAAATTCCAATGCCCCATATGGTTTTCATGGATCATTATGGACCCCCAAGATTACTCATGTCAAGTTTCAAGTCTTGGATCACACTTCTGCTCAGTCAATTGAGCAGTTAACCTAAAAATTAGTTGTATTAGGGAAAAAGTCAACTGTGGCCAATTCACAGTCAAAATTCATAATTTTTTATACATATCAACATTTTAAACTCATATGTATCATTTGATCAAGTTTGGACCACAACTCCTCAAGAAATTTGATCAAATCTCCAAAAGGACAAAATGGTTAAAATTAGGGTTTTGACTGGGAAAGGGCAATTTCTGATTTTGACCTAGAAAATGGTAAATTGGTTTAAGACATGATATCAAGAGTCCAATTGAATAATTTTTACCTAATTACATGGTTCAAAACATTGCAAGTCCATTGGATTGACAGATGAATTTTTCAGTCAATTGATCAAAAGTCAATTGTATACTGAAAGGTCAAACTTTAACTTTTTAGTCAAATTCAAATGCCAAATATCACAATTCATAAAAACATGTCAAGATATGAAACTTATTCATAAATAAATCTAAAATTCAAGATTTCATTTTGAAAAGTCAAAATTTCTAAACTTGGAAATTTTTCTAAGTGTTGAAAATTTCTTATTTTTTCATAACTTTGAGCAAATTTTTCACTATGATACAAAGTGATTCAAGAGAAACTTCCAACATGAAAGATTTATATCTCCATGAAATCTACAACTTTTCTTCACACAACTTCTCCCAAAATTTCTTGGATCTCAAGTTATAATTTTAAGAACATGTGGTCATGAAACAAAACACTTAGTGAAATTTTGCCCTAATTTGGTCAGGATTTTGACTAACCTTCATGGCACTTTTTCATATATTTCAAAGGGGAATCTTCAAAAGAAATTCAAATATGGATTGTATATCACATTGCAAGCTTTCCAAAATGTCAAAGAACTCCTTGATATCATTCTTGAGTAGGGAGAATCGAAGAGATGAAGTTAGGGTTTTATCACTTTAATTACAAGTCATTTTAGTGATGAACAAAATTCAAATTCAAAGTTGTGCTGCATTAACTCTACATTGCAGGCCTCAAACTTGTTAGCCACTCCATAGTTAATGGTTTACACAGCTATTAGAGGCCTCACTTCAAGCATTCAATGCATGGACATGCTTTATATCCATTTTTGGAAGAAAGGTTACATTGTCGTTTTGATAAAGTGACTTTTTGTACAAAACTTGTTCTTGAGCCTTGCACTTGTTCTCTTCTGATCAAACAGATCCTATAACTCATGAGAAAAGTTTAAAACACTTACAATCACCCATCCCATGCTTGTACCTCTTCTTGAAACTTGTTTCCCTCTTTTCTTCAAAATCAAGTAACCCAGCCAAAAGCTAGAGACTTGTGCTTCTGATTGTCCAAAGCTCTCAAACGCTTTTATTTATACATACACAAACAATTTGACACAAACACACGAATGCTCAAGCCTTGAAATAACCTAGAACTCAGAATCACACTTCACACTTGCATTTTCACACAAACTGACCAAAAAATTGAAACTCATAATCTACTCGACCGTTTATTGGCCTTTTGGTTTCTAAAGTTTCCAAACATCATATAGAGTTGATCCCACACCCTGTTATAGAATGGTAACACCAATAACACCATCCTCCATTTCCAAAAACAGAGCTATGCACATTGACTTCTCCAGACCATTTCAGCCATCCATTGCTCAAGCTAAGCATTGCATTAGTTTCCTGGGACCTCAAGGAAGCTAACCTGATCATCACCATCACTTGAAACAAACTCAAACTCAAAACACGATTTCCAGTTTTGAGGTAAGTTTTCTCAACTTTGAACTCTTCATATAGGCATCATCAATAGTTTATTTATGAACAAAACATGTAGATATCATTGCCCTAAAGCTAACCATGTCCATAGTTTCCATTAATTTTGCTTGAGCTTAGAAAATTTAAAACTGAAATTTCTGAGATTTTTAGGGTTCAGATTAGGGCCATTAAAATTCATGCTTATCTTTGATATATAGTTTTAAAGCTTTACATTTCTGAAACCGTAAGAAAATTTGCTACAAGTTTCATGTTTACAATTTTCATTTTTGATGAGAAATGAGCAAGTTACAGTTTGCCTGGCTGGAGGTTGAAGATGAAGTCATCAGGGCATGTTTTGCCTTACATATTTATTGATTTTCCTATGTTAACGGATATATAGTCACCCCAGTGGTAGAAGCGCGCGCCTGTAACCTTTGGGACCTGGGTTCGAGCCCAAGTGGTATCCTTTTGTGTTTTTTTTCATATTTTTGCACCATTCTGATTTTTGCAAGCGCATGGGCCTTATTGGGTTTATACTGTTTTTTTATTTTTTGCTTACTAACCCCCTTGCAGGCTAATTGCACCCCTGAGCCAGTTTATTTTTATTTTCATATATTTATTTCATTTGTTTTCTTAATTATTTTTTTACTAATATTAAAAATCATGAAAAATATAAAAAATTAGATTTGCATTTTAATTTAGTTTATTTTTATTTTTTCTTACAAAAAATATTTTTATTAACTATACTTTATTTTTATTTTTTTTACAAATCATCTTGTAAATTAAATTAAAACTAGGTTAGTATTAATTTCTCTTTTTTACACCTATTAAAATATATTTATTTATATATGAAAAAAGGGGCAAAAAATATTTTATAATGTCATAAATATTTTCAAGATAAAAATGCTAAAAAATACTTTTCTTAAACTTATTTTCTTTTGATTAATCAATAGAACTAGGGTTTTATTTAAAATATTTTCTTAAATAAATTCAAGTTTAATTAATTATTTTCTTTAATTAATTAGGTTAAAACAATTTCCCTTTTTCTCATAAAAATAAAAAAATACCCATTTTCTTAACAATTACATTTCTTGTATATTTATTTCATCTTGTACATTATATTCATTTAAATCTTTTCACATCAATACCTATTCAATATGGTTGTAATAGACAAACTAGGTTTACATTTTTGCAATCCTCATTCAATTTGTACACCCTCCCCACAAATGTTGTAATAGCATAGTAACTTTAAATTCGGAAATTTATCGCTTTTATGTATAACATGCTAGTAATTAGGGTTTGTATGGAAAGACTAAAACCAATACTTAGAAAACCATAATTCAAGACAAAAACAAGCATGAAAACAATACATTTGCACACAAGCACCCCTAGGGTTATTCCACTTGGTCGCGTTATACAAAATGGCCATATTACGCATGTAAGGTATCTTAGCAAAACAAAGAAAATACAAGATCATAGTCCCTCGATGACGCTATCTAAGTTGCCTTTCAAATGATCTTAGTCCCTAAAAAGAATGCTAAGATACCTTGCAACATTTCTAATCATGGTTATACGATGACCCACGCCCGTCCCTTTACATCCAAAGATAGGTTTGCTTACCAAATCAATGGTAAAACAACAATGTCAAAGGAAAATAAAATGAACAAGAAAGACTTTTGAGTAGGTAGAATGCTCCTAATTACTTGCTCAATTTCAAAACAAAACATCCTTTCTATTTTCAAAACAAACACCTACACTTTCAAAACATCTTACAAAACTTGAAAACATTTTCAAAAAGATCAAACATCTTTGTGTACATTCTTACAAACAAGAATCATTACAAAGATTGCTCAATTTCAAACAAAAGCAAGTGATCTAGCAAGTAACTAAGAGCCCATGGAAAACCATGGATGAAAAGGGTGCTAATACATTCCCTTTTCATAATCTACCCCCCGAACTCAAGAAATAATCTCAAAGGTCTTTCTTGTGCTTTTTCACCTTTCCTTTTAGATAAAAGAAAAGTCGGTGGCGACTCTTGCTAACCGCAACATTTTCGATCCAACACAAAACCTTCAAGTCAGTTCTCCTACCATATCACAGAACTGGCGACTCTGCTGGGGAGTATTCTAAAAGTGGGGTTACCTTAGGGCTAGATCACATTTACTTGCTTTCATTGTTTGACTTGTATGCTTTACATTATGGTTCTTTATTTGGGTTTGAATCCTCTACCCAGATTTGGGATACCTTATAGGTAAGTAGCAATACGTTGTGGAAACTATGTGGGGTATACCGACATGGTCTAAGGAATATCTACGTTAGTGCGACATATATGTGGGTACCGGTAGCCCTTGAGTTAATCAAGGAGAATACGGGGCCGCTGAGTGATGTCATGAAGCACTAATGAACTTTTAGAACCTTTAATTGACCGACTTAGCCTTTAGGACATAGTGAGATGACCGGCTTTGGTGCAGTCCGAAGTTGGTAGATACTCGATACTACACTAATTAAGGTTTGGTTTTTTGGGATAATCCGGTCGCCATTAAAGAGGCTTGTGCTGAAATAACGACCAAGGAAATAAACTGGTGATATTGAGCTCCTTAGAACCCAGTTACTATTACTAGGACAGGTTGAGCCAACTAAACTTCAAGAGGGTACTTACCTATGAAACTCCATGCAAGCCTAAACCTAAGGACTTGTGTGTTTGTTTGTATATACATACGTGTACATAACATCATGAACATCATAACATCATACACATTCACTAACCATTTCAAGGATCTTGGGATTTATCTTTGTTCTGTTTTATAGGGTATGGATCCTCTTTGCAGGAAAACTATTCAAGTCAACCTTGTAAGGATCCCTCCACAACTTAAGGAGATAG
Organism: Vicia faba; assembly: GCA_948472305.1. Classification (NCBI taxonomy): domain Eukaryota; kingdom Viridiplantae; phylum Streptophyta; class Magnoliopsida; order Fabales; family Fabaceae; genus Vicia; species Vicia faba. The sequence goes on along the minus strand of OX451736.1, from coordinate 1,569,062,349 downwards.
CTTTAAGGGTTCCTTAAAACTCTCCATTCACCGAGAGACATGGTCTCCTACTCAACTTGGTCACCTCTAACACATATGAGGACATGATGAAGGCGCTCTTTCAGTTCTTTGATCCTTTACACCATTGTTTCACATTTCCCGACTATCAACTTGTGCCTACTTTGGAAGAATTCTCCCGACTCTTGAGAATTCCCATTCTCAATCAACTACCTTTCAACGGTACGGAAAGAGACCCAAAGCCAGAAGAGATTGCTCAAGCTCTACACTTGCACTCATCTGATGTCACAACTCATTGGGAAACAAGGAATGGTGTCAAGGGTTTCCTAGCAAAGTTCTTGTCCGAGAAAGCCCAAAACTGTTGGAACTCCTTGGATTTGCAAGCCTTTGAGGAAATTGTGGCTCTCCTCATCTATGGGATGGTTTTGTTTCCAAAACCTGACCAACTCATAGATGTGAACACCGTCGAAATCTTCATGTCCCGCAACCCAGTGCCTACATTGTTAGGGGACATCTTACATTCTTTTCACACTCGCACTATGAGGAAAAGAGGTGTCCTTATATGTTGCATTCCTCTCTTTGCAAGATGGTTTATTTTGCATCTTCCCCAATCTGTATTAAGGAACGAGCAAGGATCAAGGTGGTCACAAAGGTTGATGACGCTCAAACATTCAGACATTCGTTGGTGCTCCCAATCTATAGAGAATGTTACTATTGTTGACCGTTGTGGAGAGTTCCCTAATGTCCCATTACTTGGCTTTAGGGGAGGTATCACCTACAACCCTTGTTTAGCTTTAAGACAGTTTGGTTACGCCCGAAGGGATGGCCTGCATGAGATGCTGATTCAAGGTTTGGTATTTGACTACGACAACGATGATTAAGGTCTTTGCCAGAGATTTATCCGAGCTTAGAGGATGTTGAACAAGGTAGATAGCAAGACTTTGGGGCATAAAAATTCCATCCCTCTTGATCCTTACCTCAAATGGGTACGAACTCGTGCTCAGAGACTTATGATGCCTTATCCCTCCATTTTCCCGGTAATCATTGAGCCTGTCATGGAAGGAGATGTTCCATATACTATCCTACATCCTGATACGCCCACCTCTCTTGAATACCTACAAAGGGATTGGATATACCTCAAGGGGGAGCGAGATACTTTCGAAGCCCAATTCTACGCAAGTGAGAAGAAGGTTTTGGAACTCACTAAGCAATTTCATGAGGAGCAGACTCTGAATGCCTATATCGCACCAAAGAGGATGCGTACTACCTTTCTATCTTAGAGTTTTTGTATTTGTTTTACACAAGAAGGCATTGATGTACTCAAAGCTTTAATTTATTAATATAACGTGTGTTTCCTTTTTGTCTAAAACAAATTTGAATCTTAAGATCCTTGAAATCATTGCATATGCATTTATCATTCATCATAACATAAGCAGGTTTCTTGCAACAAGTCTCCTCATCTCTCTACTGTTTATTTCAGTAAGATGGATCTCGAGCAAACAGTGAAGGACCTCCAAGCTCAGAATGCACAGTTTCAACAGTTGTTCTTAACTCTGGCCAAAGGACAAGAAGAGTTGAAGACCTTGCTGGTTATGGAAAAGAAAAAGAAGACAGAGAAAATAACCGGAATTCTGAACATGGGAAGAAGATTCCAAGGGCAGACAAGAAGGGCCTTAGACTTTGCAACGAAATCCGGTGAGAAAGACAATCAAGATGGGAAGGGCAAGGAAACAGTTGTTCAGTCTGATTCAGAAGAGGAAGAGGAAGAAGAAGACTATTATGAAGAATAATACCCTCCAGCCGATGACAAGTATAAGCATCTAGAAGTATGGTTAAGTGCAATGGAAATCCAAAAGGTGCCTGGCTTGGACTTTGAGGAGTTGGGGTTAGTATCGGGGATTGTCATTCCTCCAAAATTCAAAGCACCTGTGTTCACCAAATATGGCAGAGTCTCATGCCCTAAAATGCATCTCCGATCCTATGTGAGGAAAATCTAGCCCCATACTGCTGACAAGGATTTATGGGTACATTTCTTCCAAGACAGTTTGTGTGGAACTCAACTTGATTGGTTTTATCAGTTAGAAAGGGTGAATGTTCATAATTGGGAAGTTCTTGCTGCAGTCTTTTACAAACAATACCAATACAATGCTGATCTTGCGCCTACATGTACTAAACTCCAGAGTATGGCCATGGTTTCAAGTGAAGGCTTCAAGGACTATGTGCAAAAATGGAAGGACTTGGCCGGAAGAGTTCAACCTCCCCTATCTGAAAGAGAGTTGGTAGACATGTTTTTGGGCACCTTGTCTGGTCCTTTCTTCAATCACTTAATTGGGAATTCATCGGCAGGTTTTATTGAATTAATATTGACCGGAGAAAGGGTAGAAGCCGGGATAAAGAATGGAAAGATTCAAAAAGATGCATCCTCTGCTGCTGTAAGGAAGCCATTCATCGGAAAGAAAGAAGTGGTTGTTGTATATCCTCAGAGAAATCAAGATAGGGCCGAACACAGTCCAATGGTGGGGGCTGTTATGATTCCTAAACCTGCGCCTGATCAGCAAAGAAACAACCAACCAAGAATGGAAAGACCAGTCAGATAATTCACCAGAATTAACATGACCCTATCTCAAGTATTGCCACATTTGTTAAGATCCAACCTAGTGACCTTGAAAGAAGCTCCAAAGAACCCTAACACAACCTCTCCTCACTATCATCCTAATGCCCGTTGTGCATACCACTATGAGAGTCCCGGCCATGACACTAACAACTGTTGGGCTCTAAATAACAAATTAAAAGACCTCCTTGAAGCCAAAGTGATTGAATTCGATGCGCCAGAAAAGCCTAATGTCATTTCTGCCCCTATGCCCAAACACAACCATAATACCAACGCCATTGAAGAAGATATGTTTGTTACTTCAGTTGATGAACTTATGACCCCACTCCTGATTATCAAAAAGAACTTATTAAATGCCAGTGTTTTTCTAGACTGTGATGAAAGTTGTCATTTCTGTTTGTCCTCACCAACCAGTTGTCCTTTGTTGAGAGCTGGCATTAATTTCCTAATAGATAACAAGGAAATTTTGTTCGAAAAAACTTCTGTTCCAACTGTTTCTTATAATGATGTTTCCATCGTTACCATTTCCGACAATTCTTCTAGGGTCTACACCAAAAGACCTGTTAGAATTACATCAGTTCCAAAAGTAGCTCCTTTGATAATTACAATGCCTGGACCAGTCCCGTATTCGTCAGACAAAACTGTACCATGGAATTATGGAGGGGATGTCTACTACCACGGTATCAAGCAAGATTGGCCAGCTGTTGAAGATTCAAGTTCTGAGAAGGTTGACTCCAATATCAGTAATATTGCAGGGACTAGAAAGATTACCCGAAGCGGAAGGATATTCTCTCTAGAAATTGCTCCCCCCAAAACAGTTTTTGGACCCGTAATCATTCCTGTTATTGTTTCTCCTCCAAAGGCTGTTCCCAGTCCTACAATCATCTCTGCTAATACTCCTGTTGACAAAGCTGTTACAATCCATGTTATCACCCCTACTGATATTCCTGCTGCCGAATCAACTGAGACTCAGGGTAAAAGTATTATGATTGAGCCTGTCCGGACGAAGGCACAATCATTGGTATCCCCGAGACCTCTCGGAAAGAGATGGAGGAAATTCTAAAGATCATAAAAAGAAGCGACTACAATGTAGTCTAGCAACTGAGGCAAACTCCATCTAAAATTTCCATGCTGGCTTTACTACTGTGTTTCGAGGCGCATGCAAAGGCCTTGGTAAAATTCCTGAAAACTGCCCGTGTACCCCAAGAAACATCTGCCGATCAGTTCCAAGACTGCGTAGCCAGCTTGACGGCAGATAATGGTTAGGTTTTTCAGATGCTGATTTAATGCCAAGAGGGAGGAAACATAATAAAGCATTGCATGTCTCAGTGGAATGCAGGGGAACAACCTTGGATCATGTTTTGGTGGACACCGGTTCGTCTCTGAATGTATTGCCTAAAAATGCTCTTGATAGGCTTGACTGTGAGGGATTGACTTTGAAACCAAGCAACATAGTAGTGAGGGCCTTTGACGGCTCAAAAAGGATGGTGCATGAGGAAGTGGACATCCCCATAAAGGTTAGAACCCAAACATTTGATCCAACTTTTTATGTAATGGATATTCCCCCTTCATATTCCTACTTGCTAGGTCGACCATGGATTCACAATGTCGGCGCTGTTACTTCTACGTTGCACCAAATGCTAAAATACCTGAATCAAGAGAAGATTGTCACCGTTCATGGAGAAGAAGAGTATATGATCAGCCATCTCAATTCCTTCAGATATGTGGAATTAGATGGTGAATTTATTGAAACTCCATTCCATCACTTTGAAGAAGTCCCGCAAGATATGGCAGTGACCAAGGCTGTGTCTCAAGTTCCCAAGATCACAAGGCCTCCGCTCAGGATGTCGTCTTTAAAATATGCCAAGGCAATAATAGAAGAAGGTGTTATTTAGGGACACCTCCCAGATATCCCATACAAATCTGACAAGTTTGGTTTGGGTTTCACTTCAGGTCCCCAGAAAGTTGTACGTTGTGCTTGTACCGGAGGACTACCCTTGAAGATCAGCAACTGCCAAGTCAATGCAGTGGAGGAGGATGAAGACAACTTTGACCTAGAGGATTAGATTTTCCCAACTATCAGTGGAGGGCTCAATAACTGGGATACTAGAGACTTTGTCCCGATCACTTTTATCCCACAGTAATTTGTCTTTACATTTTGTTGGATCTGTAATATTAAAACAATTCAGACTCTTAAAACCTTGTGTCTTACCCGAGGCACAACGATCCATCTGTAAGGGTTATTATCTCATTTCCATATGACATCAATGAATCATGGACGTTTTTGCATACAAACTTTGCGCTCATTGTTTTTCTTTTTTACATTTTCATTTCTTTCAAAGATAGCTATACCCTTACGCATACTCACACTCACTATGCAGGTCTACATCCATTCGGGATCCCATGGGTAACAGTTCTGCTATGGCCTTTTATGACTCTGAAAATCTAATCTACCAAGCCGAAGACGAAGGTGAGGAAGATTGTGAAGTACCAAGGGAACTCGCCAGGTTAATACAACAAGAAGAGAGGACCATTCAGCCCCACGAGGAACCAGTGGACACTATCAACCTAGGTACCAAAGAAGACAAAAGGGAAGTCAAGGTGGGTGCCAATCTGGAACCCAGTGTCAAGGAGCGTCTGATTCAATTGCTACACGAATATGTTGAGGTCTTTTCCTGGTCGTATGAAGACATGCCAGGACTTGATGCAGATATTATGGTACATCGTCTACCTACAAAAGAGGACTGTCCTCCAGTAAAACAAAAGGTCCGTCGAATGCGACCATATATGTCAGAGAAGATTAAAGCTGAAGTCATGAAGCAATTCAATGCTGGATTCTTGGCCATCACCTCTTATCCGCAATGGGTTGCCAATGTTGTTCTCGTGCCCAAAAAGGACAACAAGGTACGAATGTGCATGGACTACATAGATTTAAATAGGGAAAGCCCTAAGGATGATTTACCACTTCCCCACATTGACATCCTAGTTGAAAATATGGCACAACACAAAGTGTTTTCCTTCATGGATGGTTTCTCAGGTTACAACCAAATCAAAATGGTGCTTGAGGACATGGAGAAGACAACCTTTGTCACACAATGGGGGATATTCTGCTACAAGGTTATGTTGTTCGGACTAAAGAATGATGGGGAAACCTATCAGCGTGCCATGGTATCTCTATTTCATGATATGATACATCACGAAATAGAGGTATATGTGGAAGACATGATAGTTATATCTCAAACAGAAGAAGAACATCTTGACCATTTACAGAAACTGTTTGAGAGACTAAAGAAATACAAGCTGAGGTTGAACCCAAATAAATGCATGTTTGGAGTAAGGTTTGGTAAGATCCTAGGCTTTATTGTCAGCAATAAGGGTATTAAAGTGGATCCTGCCAAGATGAAAGAGATACAAGAGATGCATACTCCTCGTACCGAGAAGGAAGTCATAGGATTCTTGGGACGTTTGAACTATATTGCCAAATTCATTTCTCACCTGACAGCTACCTGTGAACCAATCTTCAAACTACTGAAGAAAGATCAAGTAGTCAAATGGAATGATGAGTGCCAAACTGCTTTTGAAAAGATCAAAGAATACCTGCAAGAGCCTCCTGTGTTGATGCCACAAGTCGAGGGAAGACCATTATTCATGTATCTGACTGTTTTGGAAAATTCAATGGGGTGTGTGTTGGGGCAGCATGACGAGTCTGGCCGAAAAGAGCACGCTATTTATTACCTGAGAAAAAAGTTTACCGACTGTGAAACAAGATATTAACTGCTCGAGAAAACTTGTTGCACTCTGGCATGGGCTGCTCGCTGGCTAAGACAATATATGCTGACCCATACTACCTTGTTGATATCTAAAATGGATCCAATAAAATACATCTTTGAGAAGCCTGCACTCTCTGGGAGAATAGAGAGATGGCAGATGATCCTGACAGAATATGACGTACAGTATACTACCCAAAAAGCAATAAAGGGAAGTGTACTAGATGATCACCTTGCTCACAAAGCTTTGGAAGACTACCAGTCTATGAAGTTCGAATTTCCGGATGAAGACATCACGATGGTAAACAACTATGAAGAATTCAGGCCATATGACGGACCTGAACAAGGATCCTGATGGACCCTGGTTTTTTATGGGGCATCCAACGCACTCGGCAATGGTATTGGTGTTGTACTCATATCTCCGGAAGGATGTCATACTCCTTTTACTTCAAGACTCTGCTTCAATTGTACAAAAAACATGGCGGAATACGAAGCGTGCATCTTTGATCTCAAAGCTGCCATAGATTTGGGGATCAAATCCTTAAATGTATTCGGAGATTCAGCTTTGGTTATCATCCAGATCAAAGGGTAATGAGACACCAAACACCCTAACCTTATCCCTTACAAAGAACATGTTTTGACATTGCTCCCACACTTTGAGAAGATTACCTTCGAGCACTTCCCGCGAGAATAAAATCAGCTAGCAGACGCACTACCACGATGTCATCTATGTTTAAACTTAAATGGGGTAACGAGGCTCCCCAGATCACCATTGAACGAAGGGATGAACCAAGACACTGTCACGAGATTAATACTGAAGAAGTAGTGGACCAGACTTGGTTTCACGAAGTCAAAAGGTATCTAGAAACCCAAGAATATCCAGAAGGAGCTTCAGTAAACAATAAGAAGTTCTTAAGGAGATTCTCTGCTAAATTCTTTCTTAGTAATGGAATTCATTACAAACGCAACCATAACTCTGTGTTACTTCGGTGGGTAGACAAGGTTGAAGCTGAAAGGATCATGGTTGAATTACATGAAGGCACTTTTGGCACCCATTCCAGTGGGCATACAATGGCAAAGAAAATCCTAAGGGCAGGCCATTACTGGTCTACCATGGAAGCATATTGCTATCAACACTCTCGAACCTGCCACAAGTGTCAGATCTATGTTGACAAGGTGCACATACCTCCGGTTCCTCTGAATGTCTTGACATCTCCTTGACCCTTTTCTATGTGGGGGATTGATATGATTGGGGAAATCAAGCCAACAACATCCAATGGATGCCGCTTCATTTTAGTGGCCATTGACTATTTTACAAAGTGGGTGGAGGCATCCTCTTTTGCTTCCGTTACCAAGAATGTTGTCGCCCGGTTCATCAAGCAGAATCTCATCTGTCATTACGGTATCCCGGAGAGTATCATTACAGATAATGGTACAAACTTGAACAATACTATGATCACAGCCCTGCGCGAGCAGTTCAAGACCCAGCATCACAATTCTTCCCCTTATCGGCCGAAGATGAATGGTGTTGTCGAAGCCGCGAATAAGAACATTAAAAAGATGATACAGAAAATGACAGTCACATACAAAGACTGGAATGAGATGCTACCACTTGCTCTCCACGAGTATCATACCATAGCTCTCACATCAACCAGGGCAACACCCTATTCTCTGGTATACGACATGGAGGCTGTTTTGCCTATTAAGGTCCAGATCCCCTCTCTAAGAATTATGGAGGATGCAAGGTTGAGTGAAGAAGATTGGATCCAGACTCGACTTGATCAACTGAACTTAATTGATGAGAAAAGGATTACTGTTGTTTGCCATGGTCAAATGCATCAAAAACGGATGATCAAGGCTTTCAACAAAAAGATCAGATGCCAAGTGTATCAAGTTGGAGATCTGGTGATCAAACATATCATACTGCCGCAAAGTGATTCCAGGGGAAAATGGAATCCTACATACGAAGGAACATTTGTAATCAAAAACATATTCTCTGGTGGAACGATGATCTTAACCACCATGGATGGCGACGACTTTCCGCACCCTGCGAATGCAGACATAGTCAAAAGATACTACGCATAAGAGACCCGCTAGGTTGACACACCTAGGCAAAACAAGGGTATCCCGGAGAATCAAAAAGGTTCGGGCAAAAATTAGGGATAAAAAAAAATCTGTACACTCGACAAGTTGAAAACCCAAGAGGGCGACTTGGGCAAAAAAGGGTTTCCCGGTGGACTGAAAACCCAAAAGGACAGTCCAGGCAAAAGTTATGGAATTAAAGCGTATGACTATGTCCCGTTGGATCACCTTACGAATAACCTTTGGCTTCCACTGACAAAATCAGAGGTTCTGATCAATTCAATCATCTTCGAATGAGGCAACAAATAGACAAGATGCTCAGAGATACGAAGGCTATAGCAGAATGGGAACCCCATGGGATGATTGCACATAGCTATCTTTTCTTTGTATCAAAATTTCATTTTTTACGACGGCATTCTCTTACTAGAATGTTTGACTCATTGTACAAAAATACTTACTCAAAGTCAATACAAAGATATCTCTTTGAAAGTGAAAAACTATTTGTTTTTCTTTACTCTTGTTTTGTTTACAAAAACGTCCAATGATTTATTTTTGAACATATGCATTTGAATATAATTACTGTTTACGAATAAACGAAATAGAAAGACAATCACTGATGGCTTTAAGAGGTGGGGAAATCTCTCTATGCTATTTCCAGTTATCAATCCCCAGTAGAAGTCACCAAGTTTCTCAGGGTTTCCCAACAGGATTTTACAAGCAGTACACGACATTTCCCTTACAACATAGTTTATTTCTCTAAGTGGAAATTCATCAACACTTCAACTTCACGACATGAAGAATTACACTCCATATCCTCATCAACAGTCAGAGATTTATTTTCCCCAATACAACAGCAGTACAACAGATTAGCTCGCATGCACATACATCGCATCTATATATCATAAACATTGATAACACGAATGCATTATACCATGCATTTCATACAACATGACTTTGCATTTTAGATAACATTTTACCCTTTTCAGGATAAGGTTAACAACTACCATTAACAAGGTTCAAAGTTTTCAGATACAGTATAGATACGCTCTAGACACGGATGCCATTCTGATAATCATTCAGATTCAACTTTCAGATACATTTCAGACATGCTCCAGACACAAAAGCCATTCTCATACTCATTCAGATTCAACTTTCAGATACAGTTCATATGTGTTCCAGACACGGATGCCATTCTGATACTTTTCCAAATACAGTTCAGATACGCTCCAGACACGGACGCCATTTTGATACTCATTCAGATTCAACTTTCAGATGCAGTTCAGATACGCTCCAGACACGGATGCCATTCTGATACTCATTCAGATGCAATTCAGATACGCTCCAGACATGGATGCCATTCTGACACTCATTCAGAGTCCACTTTTCATATACGCTTCAAACACGAATGCCATTCTGATACTCATTCAGATTCTCTTTCAGATTCATCAATCACTTTTGGATGGCATCTACAAACCCATCTCCAACAACTCTCTATCATCCCTCCAAATGGCATCTATAAGCCCATCCCCTCTACCATCGCATCACCGAGTGCAAATTTCTGGGCACTCTAGTGTCCAATCATCTTCCACCTTTGAGTCACGAATGGAAAAAACTAGCCAATCTAACTCTTCAGGCATAATAAGATTGAACAGGGACAACTGTTGTACCCCAAAATTTTCCCTCTCACTTATAAAGTATTTTCTCAGAAGATCTCCTTGGGCTCAAGAATGCACTAGGGTTTGATCAGCTCAAGACACCTCCTTAAGCACTGATGACCAAAATTAGGGTTTGAGATTGCACAAGGATATTTGGATTTCCAATGCCCCATATGGTTTTCATGGATCATTATGGACCCCAAATATTACTCATGTCATGTTTCAAGTCTTGGATCACACTTCTTCTCAGTCAATTGAGTTGTTGACCTAAAAATCAACTGTATTGGGGAAAAAGTCAACTATGGCCAATTCACAGTCAAACTTCATAATTTTTATACATATCAACATTTTAAACTCATATGTATCATTTGATCAAGTTTGGACCACAACTCCTCAAGAAATTTGATCAAATCTCCAAAAGGGCAAAATGGTCAAAATTAGGGTTTTGACTGGGAAAGGGAAATTTCTGATTTTTGACCTAGCAAATGGTAAATTGGTTTAAGACAAGATCTCAAGAGTCCAATTGCATTATTTTTACCTAATGACATGGTTCAAAAAATTGCAAGTCTATTGGATTGACAGATGAATTTTTCAGTCAATTGATCAAAAGTCAATTGTATACTGAAGGGTCAAACTTTGACTTTTTAGTCAAATTCAAATGCCAAAGATCACAATTCATAAAAAAATGTCAAGATATGAAACTTATTCATCAAGAAATCAAAAAGTCAAGATTTCATTTTGAAATTTCTTATTTTTTCATAACTTTGATCAACTTTTTCACTATGATTCAAAGTGATTCAAGAGAAACTTCCAACAAGAAAGTTGTAGATCTCCATGAAATCTACAACTTTGCTTCACAAAACTTCTACCAAAAGTGCTTGGATCTCAAGTTATAATTTTAAGGACATGTGGTCATGAAACAAAACACTTAGTGAAATTTTGCCCTAATTTGGTCAGGATTTTAACCCAACTTCATGGAACTTTTTCATATAATTCCAAGGGAAATCTTCAAAATAAATTCAAAGATAGGTTGTATAGCACATTGCAAGCTTTCCAAAATGTCTAAGAACTCCTTGAGATCATTCTTGAGTAGGGAGAATCGAAGAGATGAAGTTAGGGTTTTATCACTTTAATTACAAGTCATTTTAGTGATGAACAAAATTCAAATTCAAAGTTGTGCTGCATTAACTCTACTTTACAGGCTTCAAACTTGTTAGCCACTCCATAGTTAATGGTTTACACAGCTGTTAGAGGCCTCACTTCAAGCATTCAATGCATAGACATGCTTTATATCCATTTTTGGAAGAAATGTTACATTGCCATTTTGATAAAGTGACTTTTTGTACAAAACTTGTTCTTGAGCCTTGCACTTGTTCTCTTCTGATCAAACAGATCCTATAACTCATGAGAAATGTTTCAAACACTTACAATCACCCATCCCATGCTTGTACCTCTTCTTGAAACTTGTTTCCCTCTTTTCTTTAAAGTCAAGTAACCTAGCCAAAAGCTAGAGACTTGTACTTCTGATTGTCCAAAGCTCTCAAACACTTTTGTTTATACATACACAAACCATTTGACACAAACACACGAATGCTCAAGCCTTGAAAGAATCTAGAACTCAGAATCACACTTCAGACTTCCATTTTCACACAAACTGACCAAAAACTTGAAACTCATAATCTACTCGAGCGTTTCTTGGCCTTTTGGTTTCTAAAGTTTCTAAACATCATATAGAGTTATTCCCACACCCTATTATAGAACTGTAACACCATTAACACCATCCTCCATTTCCAAAAACAGAGCTCTGCACATTGACTTCTCCAGACCATTTCAGCCATCCATTGCTCAAGCTAAGCATTGCATTAGCTTCCTGGGACCTCAAGGAAGCTAACCTGATCATCACCATCACTTGAAACAAGCTCAAACTCAAAACACGATTTCCAATTTTGAGGTAAGTTTTCTCAACTTTGAACTCTTCATACAGGCATCATCAATAGTTTATTTGTGAACAAAACATGTAGATATCATTTCCCTGAACCTAACCATGTCCATAGTTTCCATTAATTTTCCTTGAGCTTAGAGAATTTTGAAAATGAAATTTCTGAGATTTTTAGGGTTCAGATTAGGGCCATTAAAATTCATGCTTATCTTTGATCTATAGTTTTAATGCTTTACATTTCTGAAACCGTGAGAAAATTTGCTACAAGTTTCATATTTACAGTTTTCATTTTTGATGAGAAATGAGCAAGTTAAAGTTGGTCTGGATGGAGGTTGAAGATGAAGTCATCGGGGCACGTTTTGCCTTACATATTTATTGATTTGCCTATGTTAACGGATGTATAGCCAGCCCAGTGGTAGAAGTGCGCGCCTGTAACCTTTGGGACCTGGGTTCGAGCCCCAGTGGTACCCTTTTGTGTTTTTTTTCTTCATATTTTTGCACCATTCTGATTTTTGCAAGCGCCTGGGCTTTATTGGGCTTATACTGTTTTTTTTTATTTTTTGCTTACTAACTCACCTGCAGGCTAATTGCATCCGTGGCCCAGTTTATTTTTATTTTCCTATTTTTATTTCATTTTTTTTCTTAATTATTTTTTTACTAATATTAAAAATCATGAAAAATATAAAAAATTAGATTTGCATTTTAATTTAGTTTATTTTATTTTTTCTTACAAAAAATATTTTTATTAACTATACTTTATTTATTTATTTTTACAAATCATCTTGTAAATTAAATTAAAACAAAGTTAGTATTTATTTTTCTTTTTTACACCTATTAAAATATATTTATTTATATATGAAAAAAGGGGCCAAAAATATTTTATAATGTCATAAATATTTTCAAGATAAAAATACTAAATAATACTTTTCTTAAACTTATTTTCTTTTGATTAATCAATAGAACTATGGTTTTATTTAAAATCTTTTCTTAAATAAATTCAAGTTTAATTAATTATTTTCTTTAATTAATTAGGTTATAATAATTTCCCTTTTTCTCATAAAAATCCAAAAATACCCATTTTCTTAACAATTACATTTCTTATATATTTATTTCATGTTGTACATTATATTCATTTAAGTCTTTGCACATCAATACCTATTCAATATGGTTGTAATAGACTAACTAGGTTTACATTTTTGCAATCCTCATTCAATTTGTACACCCTCCCCACAAATGTTGTAATAGCATAGTAACTTTAAATTCAACAATTTATCACTTTTATGTATAACATGCTAGTAATTAGGGTTTGTATGGAAAGACTAAAACCAATACTTAGAAAAACATAATTCAAGACAAAAACAAGCATGAAAACAATACATTTGCACACAAGCACCCCTAGGGTTATTCCACTTGGTCGCCTGATACAAAATGGCCATATTACGCAGGTAATGTATCTTAGCAAAAACAAAGCAAATACAAGATCATAGTCCCTCGATAACGCTATCTAAGTTTCCTTTCAAATGATCTTAGTCCCTAAAAAGAATGCTAAGATACCTTGCAACATTGCTAATCATGGTTATACGATGACCCATGTCCATCCCTTTACATCCAAAGATAGGGTTGCTTACCAAATCAATGGTAAAACAATAATGTCAAAGGAAAATAAAATGAACAAGAAAGACTTTTGAGTAGGTAGAATACTCCTAATTACTTGCTCAATTTCAAAACAAAATATCCTTGCTATTTTCAAAATAAACACCTACACTTTCAAAACATCTTACAAAACTTGAAAACATTTTCAAAAAGATCAAACATCTTTGTATACATTCTTACAAACAAGAATCATTACAAAGATTGCCTAAACAATGGCCTCTTTAAAAAATAATTTCAAAAACCACACCAATCACAATTTCAAACAAAAGCAAGTGATCTAGCAAGTAACTAAGAGCCTATGGAAAACCATGGATGAAAAGGGTGCTAATACCTTCCCTTTCCATAATCTACCCCCCGAACTCAAGAAATAATCTCAAAGGTCTTTCATGTGCTTTTTCACCTTTTCTTTTGGATAAAAGACAAGTCGGTGGCGACTCTTGCTAACTGCAACATTTGCGATCCAATGCAAGACCTTCATGTCAGTTATCCCACCGTATCACAATTTTATTTCACAAGAAAATAATATAATAATAATTAAAATTAAATTATCTAAGTATTTTAAAAAAAGGGAAAATTAAATTATTTAAAGGAAATATTTTTTTGTTCTTTTGTTTTTGTGAAGAATAAACTAAATAAATATAAATAATAAAATATAACTATTTTTGTATTTTTTATTAATGAAAATAATAATAATAATAATAATAATAATAATAATAATAATAATAATAATAATAATAATAATAATAATAATAATAATAATAATAATAAAATAATAATAAAAGATAAAAAGTAAAAATAAAGTAAAATAAAAATAATAATGTCAGGGAGGTTGATAAGTGAAACAAGGAGTATTGTAAGAAAAAAAAGGTCATGCCCAAACTGCTGGCCCAAGCGCTGCAAAAACCGAAAGGTGTCAAAAAATATGGAAAAAATGCAAAAGGCAGCGCGCTGAGGTTCGAACCCATGACCTCTTGATTACCAGCACGCTACCTTACCACTGGGGTGGTTATACATCCGTTAATATAACTGAAATGATAAATATATAATGTAAAACAAGTCCTGAACACACTTCATCTTCAACCTCCAGCCAGACCACCTGTAACTTCACCATTTCTTAACAAAAATAGAAGATGCAAACATGAAAGTTGCTCCATTTTTCCACACGAATCCAAACATATAAATATCATAAGCTATAAATCAAAGATGAATGAGAATTTTTGAAAGTACCAAATTCTGACCTAATTATTTTCAGAGGTTCAATCCTAAAATTCTCCTAGCTTAATCAATATAAATAAAATCTATGGACATGTACAACTTTAGGGCAATGATGTCTATATTTTATCATCATAAATGCAAGCCTAACAATGCCTAAGTAATGAGATAGAAGTTCAAGAAAAATACCTCAAAACTGGAAATCGTGAAATGCAAATGAGCTTGATTCAAGTTGCTGCAATGATCAGGTTAGCTTCCTCAATTTCCCAGGAAGCTAATGCAATAGTTTGATTGAGCAATGTATGGATGGAACGGCTTGGAGAAGTCAATGTGCAGACTCTGCTTTTTGGTTATGGATGTTATGGTAAATGGTGTTACAGTTCTGGAATGAGGATGGGGATGAGTAGTATTTGATGTAAGGAAGCTTTAGAAACCAAAAGGCCAAGAAACGCACGAGGGAAAGGAATCATAAGACTTTGAGCACGAGCTCATACCCATTTGAGGTAAGGCTCAAGAGGGATGGAATTCTTATGCACCAATGTCTTACTATCTACCTTGTTCAACATCCTCCAAGCTCGGATAAATCTGTGGCGGTGACATTGATCGTCATTCTCGTAGTCAAATACCAAACCTTGAATAAGCATCTCATGTGGGCCATCCCTTCGGGCGTAATCAAACTGTCTTAAGGCTAAGCAGGGGTTGTAAGTGATTCCTCCTCTAATGCCAAGTAAGGGGACATTAGGTAATTCTCCACAACGGTCAACGATAGTAACATTCTCTATAGATCGGGAACACCAATGAATGTCTGAATGTTTGAGCGTCATTAACCTATGTGACCACCTTGAACCTTGCTCGTTCTTCAATACAGATTGGGGAAGATGCGAAATAAACCGTCTTGCCAAGAGAGGAGTACAACACATAAGGATACCTCTTTTCCTCATAGTGCGAGTGTGAAAAGAATGTAGGATGTCCCCTAACAAAGTAGGCTTTGGGTTACGAGACATGAAGATTTTGACGGTATTCACATCTATGAGTTGGTCAGGATTTGGAAACAAAGCCATCCCATAGACGAGGAGAGCCACAATTTCCTCAAAATCTTGCAAATCCAAAGAGTTCCAACAGTTTTGAGCTTTCTCAAAGACAGTTAGATACATAATCAAGGGTCTTCCCTCGACTGGCGGCATCAAATCAGGAGGCTCTTGTAGGTACTCTTTAATCTTGTCGAAGGCGGATTGGCACTCATCATTCCATTTGACTACTTGATCTTTCTTCAGTAATTTGAAGATTGGTTCACAAGTAGCGGTCAAGTGAGAAATGAATCTGGCAATGTAGTTTAGCCATCCTAAGAATCTCTAACTTCTTTCTCGGTGCGAGGAGCAGGGTTTTCTTGTATTGCTTCCACCTTGGCAGGATCCACTTTGATACTGTGATACGGTGGGAGAACTGACTTGAGGTTTTGCGTTTGTGTTCGCAAATGTTTCGGTTTAGCAAGAGTCTCCACCGACTTTTTATTTTATCCAAAGGAAAGGTCAAAATGCACAGGAAAGACCTTTGAGATGTTTTCTTGAGTTCGGGGGGTAGATTATGAAAACGGAAGGTGCTAGCACCCTTTTCATCCATGGTTTTCCATGGGCGCTTAGTTACTTGTTTAGATCACTTGCTTTTGCTTTTCAATTGTTTAATATGGTGCTTTGTGTGGTTTTAAAAGTATTTTGAAAAGAGGCTATCATTGTGGCAATCTTTGTAATGATTCTTGTTTGAAGAATGTATACAAAGATGTTTGTCTTTTGAAAAAATGTTTCAATGTTTGAAAGTTTCTTTGGAAATTATTTTGAAATTGTGTGTGTATTTTTGTTTGAAAATAGCAAGGATGGTTTGCAAATTGATCAAGTAACTAGGAGCATCTACCTAATCAAAAGTCTTTCTTGTACATTTTTAACCCTTTGACATTGTTGTTTTACCATTGTATTTGGTAAACAAACCTATCTTTGGATGTTAAACGGGACGGGCGTGGGTCATCGTATGACCATGATAGCAATAGTGCCAAGTATCTTTAGCAAGTTTTGAGGGACTTTAAGTTCATTTTTGTTTAGGCAACCAAGATAGCGTCATCGAGGGACTATGATCGTTTTATTTTTGTTTGATTTTGCCAAGATACCTAGCATGCATACCATGGCCATTTTAAGGCAACAAAGTGGATGAAACCCTAGGGGTGCTTGTGTGCAATGTGTTGTCATTTTTCATGCATTTTTGTCTTGTGTTTAGTCATACTATTTGTTTGATTTTTGGTCTTTTGCATACAAAACCCTAATTTACTATTACGGTATTTGAAAGCAATAAAACACGTAAAGTAAATCTATACTATTACAACATTATTATGGGGAGGGGGTACAAGTTTGAATAGGGGGATATTGCACAAAATAAAACCCTAAAACTATTACAACCAAATTGAATTTATATACAATAAATAAATAAGCAAATATTTAAATATGCAATAAAAGGTAAATATACACAAATGTTTTTGTATTAATTTATGTATGAGAAAATAAATTTATTTATGTCCTAAAAATAAGAAAATAAAAAATGATTATTTTTGAAAGGTGAAAACCCTAGTTTTTGTTTTAAAAGAAAATATATATATATATATATATATATATATATATATATATATATATATATATATATATATATATATATATATATATATATATATATATATATATATATATATATATATATATATATATATATATATATATATATATATATATATATATATATATATATATATATATATATATATATATATATATATATATATATATATATATATATATATATATATATATATATATATATATATATTCTATTATTTATTTGTTCATTTTAAGAAAATAATAATAACAATATATAAAAAATGTTAAAAAAATGAAATATGTGTGAAAATATTATTTTATATATATAATATAATAAAATAAAATATTTAAGTATTTTAATATTATTTACAATTTTATTTAAGAAAATAAAGTATATATTATTTATCAAACTATTTTTATGCCAAGAAAATAATAAAAATAATAAAATAAAAATGTGAAAAATTAAAAGAATATTTTTTGTGATTTTAAATATTTAAAAAAAATAAATAAAGTCAGAAAATATAAAAAGAAATGGAAAATAAGTAACATATGAAAAATGGGCCAAGGGGGTGCAGAAAGTAAAAGGGGGGGGGGGGTGTCAAAAGAAAGCAGGCCCAAGCGCATTGGCCCAGAAAACTTCATCCCTGACCTTGGGACACCACGCGCGCGCCCTGTTCAGCTCAAACCTGTTCTCTCTATTGCTTGCATGAAATCAAAAATTTACAACATGAAAGTTATAGAATTTTCAATAACGATTCCAATGATATAAAAAACTTAACCTAACTCTCAAAGACCAGAGAGAATTTTAGTGCCCCTAATTTCTGACCTAAAATTTCCATGAATTTCAAGCTTCAAATACTCCTAGCTCAGTTAATATAAATACAAGCTATGCATATGTACAACTCAAGCACATTACAAACTACATTTTTGCTTCACAAACCTAAGCCTAATGATGCCTAAATAAGGAGTTAGAATCTTGACAAATACTTGTTTCAGTTAAGTTTGGATATGGAAATGTAGGAGTTGTGAGTGAGGCCTGAAGGTCATGTTAGCTTGCCTGAAGTTCCCTCAACCTTTCCCAATGCTTAGCTTGCCTTGAACTTGCCTGAATGTCCCTCTATAAGTCAACCTGTAAAGCTTCAAAATGAAAATAGTGAAGTGTTAAAATGAGGTTACAGTTGCTGGACAGGGGTTTGGATAGTTCAGATGTGTTATAGGGAATGTGTTTGAAGTGGTTCCAAGCAAAACGCACGAGTGGAATATGTTTTGGAAGTGGTTCTGCAGAAGATGCCCTGTTTGGGCAAGAACTTGTGATTTTGTGTTTTAGGGTGTTTGGGAGCTTGGCAAATCGTGTTTCTGGCTTGCTACAATATGCTGAGGTTGTTTGAAATGATACAAAGACTTGCTCTTATCAGATTTTCAAGTTATGGACTTTTTGCAAGCTTACTTGCTTTTGAAGCAAAAGGTGAGTTGACAAAGGCAAAGGTTGTACTTGCTAGCTCAAGGCTTGCACATAGTTGGTGAGCTTTTTCTGATGTTTATGGATCTTGTTTGCCACAAGAAATCAGGTCCATGGCTCAAGATAAAGAAAGTTTGTAAAAGCTAGCTTTATCAAAGTAGCATTGTTACCTTTATGCCATTTTTGGATTAAACCTTTGTACAAAGCTTCAAAGATCAAAACAATGCCATTAAACATTGTATTTGAATTCAATTTTAGAGTGTAAAAAGGATTAGAACCTGTAATGCAAGTACAAGAATGATTCAAACTGATTTGCAAGTTGTAACATGGTGCAAAATGCCTTGGACAAAAGTGAGAAATTGTCATTTTCTTTCCTTCGATTCTCCCTAACCACAAATGATCTTGGAGAGTTATTGGAGATTTTGGAAAGCTTGTAACATTCTCTAAAATCAATCTTTGAAATGCATTTTGAGATTCCACTTGGAACTATGTGAAAAGTTGCCATGAAGTTAGGTCAAAATTCTGCCTAAACTAGGGTAAAATTTCACTAAGTTAAAAGTTTTATGGACCCCTATTCACAAAATTATAACATGAGATACAAGCATATTTTAGGAAAACTTTGTGAATCAAAGTTGTATATTTTATGGAGTACTACAACTTTCATGTTGGAAGTTTTCCTTCAATCCAATTTCATCATGGTGAAAAAGTTGGGAAAAAATAAGAAATTTTCATAACTTAGAAAATTTCTAAGTTATGACAATTTTCAAACTTAAACCCTAATTTCCAAAATTAGGTTTCTTGGTGAACAAGTTTCATGTTTTGACACATCTTGATGAAAAATGACCCTTGGCACTTGATTTTGACCAAAAAGTCAAAGTTTGACTTTTCAGTGTACAGTTGATTTTTGATCAGTTGACTGGAAAATTCATCTGTCAATCCAATGCATTTCAGATCTTTTGAACCTTGTGATTAGATCAAGATGGTGCCATTGAGTCCTTGAAACCATGCTTGAACCCAATTTGCCATTGGCTAGGTGGTAAATCAGAAATTGCCCTTCTACAGTTAAAACCCTAATTTTGACCATTTTGCCCTTTTGATGATCTGATTAAATTTCTTGAGGAGTTGTGGGCCAAACTTGATCAAATGGTTCATATGAGTCTATAATTTTGATGTGGATAAAAAATTATGAAGTTTGACTATAAATTGGCCACAATTGACTTTTTCCCCAATACAACTGATTTTTAGGTAACCTGTCCAATTGACTGGGCAAAAATTTGATTCAAGGCTTGAAACTTGGTATGAGAAATCTTAGGAGTCCAACATGAAGTATGAAAGTCATATGAGGCATTGGAAGTCCAAAAATCCTTGTGCAAACTCAAACCCTAATTTTAGGTTATCAGTGCAAGGAGATGTCTTGAGCTGAGCAAACCCTAATCTGGTCTTGAGTCCAAAGAGTCTTGTGAGGAGAATCTTGATAGAGAGGGAAAATTTTGGGGTACAACAGCTGCCCCTGTTCAATCTTCTTGAACCTGAAGAGTTAGATTGGCGATTTTTGCCGTTCGTGACTCGAAGGTAAAAGATGATTGGACACTAGAGTTCCCGTAAATTTGCACTTGTCAAATTATAGTTGAGGGAATGGGCTTAAATATGCCATTTGGAGAGGTGACAGAATCTTGTCGGAGATGGGCTTGTAGATGCCATCAAGAATGTTTGTTGAACTGCATGTTGTAAGTCAAAAGAATGAGCATCAGAATGGTATCCGCGTTTGGAACGTATCTGAACTGTATCTGGAGACTGAATCTATATGAGCAATGGAATGGCGTCCGAGTCTAGAGCGTATCCGAGCTGTAACTGTATTTGAATCTGAATGAATGACAGAATGACTTCCGCGTCTGAAGTGTATCTGTATTGTATCTGAATCTGAATTATGAATAGGCAACAGAATAACATCCATTTCTGGAGCATCTCTGAGCTGGGGAAAAAGTCAGAATAAGTGACAGAATGGCAACCGTGTAAGGAGCGTATCTGGACTGTATCTGAAGTTGAGATCTGTATGAGTAGCAGAATGACTTCTGTGTCTGGAGTGTATCTGAACTATAACTGGGATCTGAATAAGTGACAAAATGACTTTCGTGTCTGGAGTGTATCTGAACTTGAAATTGATAGTTGAATCTGAATGAGAAATAAAATGGCTGTCGTATCTGAAGCATATCTAATATATATCTGATTGTTGAAGTCTGAATGAGAAATAGAATGGCTTCCGTGTCTGGAGCGTATATAATTTGTATCTGATTGTTGAAGTCTGAATGAGTGACAGAATGGCATCCGTGTCTGGAGCGTATTTGTATTGTATCTGAAATCTTTGAATATCTGTTAAAGATAGTTGTTAATCTTATCCTGAAAAGGGTAAAATGTTAGCTGAAATACAAAGTTATGTTGCATGAAATGTATGATGCAATAAAATGTGTTTTATCAATGTTTATGATATATGAATGTAATGTATGTGCATGTAAGCTGATTTGTTGTATTGCTGAGGAAAATAAATCCTTGATAGCTGGGGATAAGAAAAATCCTTGACTGCTGCCGGGGAAAATAAATCCCTGACCGCTGCTGGAGATTAAAAATCCTTGACAACTTTTGTGGGGATGTGAGAATCCTTCACGACTTTCCTGGGGATATAAGGATCCTTCAAGTCTTTGGAGTTGGAGGATTGACAAAATCTGTTGTGAGAATAATGCAAAGCTTCTTGAGAAACCTACTTGGGGAATCCCGAGAACTTTGATGACCATGGCTGGGGTTTACACAAAGGGAATCCTTACTCGGCTGGGGAATAGGGAAAACTCTGACGATCTCTACTAGGGATCAAACAAAGGAAAACCTTGATCTGCTGGAGAATAAGGAAGACTCTGATGGCTTCTGCAGGGAATTAAAAATGAGAATCTTCAATCTCCTGGGGAATTTGAATCCTTGGAGATTTCATGCTGGCGAGTCAAGAATGAGAATCTTCGCTCTGCAGGGGATTAAAAATTCTGAAAAATTCATGCTGGGGAGTAATGAAGACTCTGGCAACTTCACTGGGGAATCAAGAATGAGAATCTTCATTCTGTTGGGGAATAAAAACTCTGTGGGGAGTAGCTATACTACTGGAGAGTAGCTATCCTGTTGGAGAGTAAGTTCAGGACTCTGGGGAAAAAAGCTTATTCTTGTTTGGAAAAAGTTTAGGAGTTTGGGTTGTATGCCACTCTACTGAGGAATTATCCTAGATTGGGGATAAGACAAAAGTTAACTGTTATCTGGTTGATTCTCAAATTTTAAGACAACTTGTTGGGGAATCTGGAGAAACTGGATGGTTTCTGCTGTGGATTGATAGTTGGAAATTTGACTCGACTAGGGAAGAAGGTTTCATCTCCGCTGAGAGTCTGTAGTTCAAAGTTTTGCTCCACTGGGGATTGGGAGTTTGAAGTTTTAACTCTTATGGGAATTAAGGGTTTGAAATTATAACTCCGCTGGGGATATGTATTTCAAGGTTTTAGCTCCGCTGGGGATCTAGATGATGTACTGCAGGGGATTTCTCCTGGAATAGCCTAAAGATGTTTTCGTATACTTTCAACCTGTCAGTAATTATTCTTTCCCATTTCGTTTATTTGTAAACATGTGATTATATTCAAATGCATATGCTCATTAATAAATCATTGGATGTTTTCAAATAAAACACAAGTGTAAAAAAGAAGAAAAAGGCAAATAGTTTTCTGCACTTTGAAGTATCTTTGTATTAACTTTGTGTAAGTATTTTGTATAAAGGAGACATACATCCTAGTAAGAGAACATTGTCATAAAATGCGAAAAATTTATACAAATAAAGACGGCTATGTGTAAAATTCCATGGGGTTCCCATTCTACTATAGCCTTCGTAACTCTGAATGTCTTGTCCATTTGTTGCTTCGTCCGAAGATGATTGAGTTGATCAGAAGCCTGGAGCTTGTCTGTGAAGAGATTGTCTTTAAAGTGATCCGACGAGACATAGTCATACGCTTTAATTCCCTAACTTTTGCCTGGACCGCCCTTTCGGGTTTTCGATCCACCGGGAAACCCTTTTTTCCCAAGTCGCCCTTTCGGGTTTTCAACTTGCTGGGTGTATAGATTTTTTTAATTTATCCCTAACTTTTTCCTGAACCTCCCTTTCGGGTTTTTTATTCACCGGGATGCCATTTTTTTGCCTAGGTGTGTCAACCTAGCGGGTCATTTATGCGTAGTATCTTTTGACTATGTCTGCGTTCGCAGGGTGCGGCAGGTCGTCGCCATCCATGGTGGTTAATATCATTGACCCACCAGAAAAGATGTTTTTGATCACAAATGGTCCTTCATAGGTAGGAGTCCATTTTCCCCTAGGATCACTTTGCGGCAAGATGATCTGCTTGATTACAAGATTTCCGACTTCATACACTTATCGTCTGACTTTCTTGTTGAAAGCCTTGATCATCTGTTTTTGATACGTCTGACCGTGGAAAACAGCAGTAAGTCGTTTTTTGTCAATCAAGTTAAGTTGATCAAGTTGGGTCTGAATCCAATCGTCTTCACTTAAACCAGCATATTTCATGATTCTCAAGGAGGGAATCTGAACCTCGATAGGTAAAACAGATTCCATGCCGTATACCAAAGAATAGGGTGTTGCCCCAGTTGATGTACGCACAGTGGTACGGTACCCGTGGAGAGCAAACGGTAACATCTCATGCCAGTCCTTGTAGGTGACTGTCATCTTTTGTATGATCTTCTTGATATTTTTGTTCGCAGCTTCGACATCACAGTTAATCTTTGGCCGATAGGGAGATGAATTGTGATTTTAAATCTGGAACTGCTCGCACAAGGCGGTGATCATAGTGTTGTTAAGGTTTCTACCGTTGTCAGTGATAATCCTTTCGGGGATGCCGTACCGGCAAATGAGGTTCTGCTTGATGAAGCGGGAAACCACATTCTTTGTAACGGAGGCGAAGGAAGATGCTTCGACCCACTTGGTAAAGTAGTCAATGGCCACCAAAATGAAGCGGTGCCCATTGGATGTTGTAGGCTTGATCTCTCCAATCATGTCGATTCCCCACATAGCGAATGGCCAAGGAGCTGTTAGGACATTGAGAGGAACTGGAGGTATATGTACCTTGTATGCATAGATTTGACATTTGTGACAAGTCCTGGAATGTTGATAGCAGTCAGCTTCCATGGTAGACCAGTAATAGCCTGCCCTTAGAATCTTCTTAGCCATCGTATGTCCGCTAGAGTGAGTGCCAAAGGTACCATTGTGCAGTTCAACCATAATTTGTTCAGCTTCAATCTTGTCCACACAACAGAGCAGAATGCAATCATGATTGCGCTTGTATAGTATATCATTGCTCAGAAAGAACTTAGCTGAGAACCTCCTTAAGAACTTTTTGTCATTGACTGAAGCTCCTTCAGGATATTCTTGAGCCTCGAGATACCTTTTGACTTTGTGAAACCGAGGTCGGTCCACTACTTCTTCGATATTAATCTCGTGACAATGTGCAGGTTCGTCTATCCATTTAATGGTGATTCGGGGAGCCTCATTATCCCAGTTAAGTTTAAACATGGACGATATTGTAGCTAGAGCATCTGCTAGCTGATTTTCTTCTCGCGGGAAGTGCTCGAAGGTAATCTGCTCGAAATGAGGTAGCAATGTTTAGACATGTTCTTTGTAAGGGATGAGGTTGGGATGTTTAGTGTCCCACTCTCCTTTGATTTGACTGATGACCAAAGCTGAGTCTCCAAACACAACCAAAGATTTGATTCCCAGGTCTATTGCAGCCTTGAGACCAAAGATACAAGCTTCATAATCGGCCATGTTGTTGGTGCAGTTAAAGCAAAGTCTGGCGGTGAAAGGTGTATGGCAACCTTCTGGAGAGATGAGCACATCACCGATACTGTTGCCAAGTGCATTAGAGGCACCATCAAAGTACAGGGTCCATCGGGATCCTTGTTCAGGTCCGTCATATGGTGTGAGATCTTCAACGTTGTTCAATGTCATAATGTCCTCGTCGGGGAAGTCGAACTTCATGGATTGGTAATCTTCGACAGCTTGATGAGCCAGATGGTCCGCTAGTACACTCCCCTTTATAGCTTTTGGGGTCGTGTACTGGATATCGTATTCCGTCAGGATCATCTGCCATCTAGCTATTCTTCCAGATAAAGAAGGCTTCTCAAAGATGTACTTGATCGGATCCATCTTAGATATCAGCAGAGTAGTATGAGTCAACATATACTGCCTTAGCCGGCGAGCAGCCCATACCAAAGCGCAACAAGTTTTCTCGAGCAGTGAGTATTGGGTCTCACAGTCGGTAAACTTTTTGCTAAGGTAATAAATGGCATGCGCTTCTCGGCCAGAATCTTCATGTTGGCCCAGTATGCACCCCATTGAATTTTCCAAGACAGTCAGATACATGATTAGCGGTCTTCCTTTGACGGGTGGCATCAAGATAGGAGGTTCTAGCAAATACTCCTTGATTTTATCGAAAGCAATTTGACAGTCATCATTCCATTTAACCACCTGATCTTTCTTCAACAACTTGAAGATTGGCTCACAGGCAGATGTTAGGTGAGAAATGAACCTAGCAATGTAGTTTAGGTGTCCCAAGAAACCTCTGACCTCCTTCTCAATGCGAGGAGCAGGCATTTCTTGTATAGCTTTGACTTTGGCAGGATCAACCTCGATGCCCTTGTTGCTGATAATGAAACCCAAGAGTTTACCGGACCGGATTCCGAAACTGCACTTGTTAGGGTTTAATCTTAGCTTGTACTCCTTCAACCTGACAAACATCATTTGCAAATGGTCGAGGTGTTCTTATTTAGTTTGTGATCGGGCTATCATGTCATCTACGTAGACCTCTATCTCATGATGTATCATATCATGAAACAAAGCTACCATGGCGCGCTGATAGGTTGCCCCGACATTCTTCAGTTCGAATGGCATCACTTTATAGCAGAACGTACCCCACTGTGTAACAAAACTAGTTTTCTCCATGTCTTCAAGTGCCATTTTGATCTGGTTGTAACTTGAAAATCCATCCATGAAAGAAAATACCTTGTGCTGAGCTGTATTGTCAACCAAGATGTCAATGTGCGGTAGTGGAAAATCATCTTTAGGGCTAGCCCTATTTAAGTCTCTGTAGTCCATGCACATTCTGACTGTGCCGTCCTTCTTAGGCACGAGCATAATGTTACCAACCCATTGTGGATAGGAAGTAACAGCAAGAAATCCAGCATTGAACTTCTTCATAACTTCTACTTTGATCTTTTCTGACATGACGGGCCTCATGCGGCGGACTTTCTGTTTAACTGGTGGACAGTCTTCTCTTATAGGGAGACGGTGAACCACAATATCTGTATCGAGTCCCGACATGTCTTCGTATGACCAGGCGAAGATCTCAACATATTCATTCAACAGCTGAACTAAGCGCTCCTTGACACTTGGCTCTAGGTTGACACCCACTCTGACTTCTTTTTTATCTTCCTCAGTACCCAAGTTGATTGTCTCTAACAGTTCCTCATGAGGTAGAATATCCCTTTCTTCCTGTTGTAGAAGTCTAGCCAATTCTCCTGGCACCTCACAATCTTCATCAACTTCGTATTCGGCATGGTGGACCAGATCTTCAGAGTCACTGAAGGCCATAGCATAATTGTTACCCATGGAATCCGGAATGGAAGGGTACCTGCATTTGTGAGTGTGGGTGTGTGTAAGGGATAGCCACCTTTAAACAAATAAAATGTAAAAATAAAGACAATGAACACAAAAGTTTATATATGAAAACGTCCATGATTCATTAAAATGGCATATGAAGATGAAAAATCAAACCCTTACAAATGGACCTATGTGCCTCGGGTAAGGCACAACGTTAAAAGTGTACGAATTATTTGAGAATTATTACAAACCAATAGAAATGTTTGAAAGATAAATTACTGTGGTATGAAAGTAATCGGAACAAAGTCTTTTGCTTCCCAATTGCACAGTCCTCCGTCAACAGTAGGGAAAATCCAGTCTTCCAAGTTGCTCTCCTCTTCACTATCCTCCAAAGCATTGACTCCATGATGGGTGATCTTCACTGGTGGCCCTCCAGCACCGGAGTGGAGTACATCCTTTTAAGAAGAAGTAGTGAAACCCAAGCCGAATTTATCTAATTTGAAAGGAAAGTCGGGAAGCTTCCCCCAGATTGTGCTTCCTCCTTCTTCAATCACAGCCTTAGCATCCTTGAGAGATGACATCCAAGGAACAGGTCTTGTAACTGCAGGTACAGGGGACACTGTTTTGGTTGCTGCTATTTCAGGAGAAACCTCTTCAAAGTGTTGGAAAGGGGTCTCGGTGAATTCACCATCCAATTCTACATAGAGGAAAGAATTTAGATGGCTTATCATGTATTCCTCTTCGCCATGAATAGTTATAATTTTCCCCTGGATAGGGTATTTGAGCATTTGATGCAGAGAAGAAGTGACGACTCCAGCATTGTGAATCCAGGGTCTTCCCAACAAGCAAGAGTAGGAAGGGCGGATGTCCATCACATAGAATGTGGAGTTGAAGGTTTCAGTTCCCACTTTAATCGGGATGTCCACCTCCACGTGGACAATCCTTTTAGAACCGTCAAAGGCTCTGACAATTATATTGCTGGGTTTTAGGGTTAGGCCTTCACAGTCCAATCTATCCAAGGCCTTCTTCGGCAAGACATTTAAAGACGACCCAATATCTACCAAAAGTGTGCTAGGGTAGTCCCTCTGCATTCCAACGAGACATGCAAAGCGTCATTATGCTTTCTCCCTTTAGATGTTAAATCAGCATCGAAGAATCCTAGACCATTGTCAGCTGTTAAGCTAGCTACACATTCCTGGAACTGGTCCGCGGAGGTTTCTTGTGGCACGTGGGCCGTCTTCAAAAATCTGATCAGAGCTTTAGCATGAGCTTCGGAATAAAGCAGCAGGGCCAACATAGAAATCTTTGAGGGGGTTTTCCCCAAGTGTTCCACAACATCATAATCGATTTTCTTGATTATTTTCAAAATCTCTTCCATTTCTTTTTGAGAAGTCTCATGGATGACCAATGGCTGAGCCCTCGTCCTGACGGGCGCTTCTTGGATCCCTTTCCCTCTATCATCAGCAGCAGCAGAGGGGACAACCACAGGAGTGACAATTTCTTCAATAATTGGA
The DNA here is from genome assembly GCA_948472305.1 of Vicia faba. Lineage (NCBI taxonomy): Eukaryota > Viridiplantae > Streptophyta > Magnoliopsida > Fabales > Fabaceae > Vicia > Vicia faba. Next base: position 1,569,034,140 of record OX451736.1, on the reverse strand, counting down.
GTTCTCGCAGATATGTTGACCGGTACAGGGGTAACCTTAGAAGCATTTGAGGGTCTAAAGATTGCCTTTGGAGGGGCAATCTCTGGAGAGAAAATCCTTCCACTGCGGGTGATTTTACTCTTTCCAGCAATGTTTCCAATGTCGGAAGTCTCTTCATCAGAACTCTCTTCAGTTGATTCAATTTGTTTAATACTGTGGTAGTAGATCTCTCCACCATAGTTCCACGGTATTGATTTGTTGTACTTGTACGGGACGGGCCCCGACATGGTTATCTTCAAAGGTGCAATCTACGAAGCGGATGTAATCTTAACAGGTCTTTTGGAGACCTTGGAAAGATTGGCGGATATGGTAATTATTGAAACATCATTGACAGGAGTCAATGTAAAAGGAGTCTTTTCAAAAAGGATTTCTTGGTTATCCATTAGGCGTTGGATGCCTAACTTCAACAACGGACAGTCGGTTGACAAGGATGAACAAAGGCAGCAATCTTCTTCACAACCTGGGAAAATCCCAGCCTTCAGCAAATTCATCTTGATTATCGGTAGCGGAGTCATCAAATCATCAACAATAGCAACAAAAAGATCCTCTTCAACAGCATGGGCATTGTGGCCATGCCTTGGCATTGGAGCAGAGATCACATTCGGCTTTTCAGGGGCGTCGAATTCAACTTCTTTAGCATCTATCAAATCCTGAATCTTATTCTTGAGGGCCCAACAATTGTTGGTGTCATGCCCTATACTCCCTGAATGATAAGCACACTTGGCGTTCGAATGGTAGAAAGGAGAAGTTGTATTTGGATTCTTCGAGGCCTCTTTCAGACTGGCAAGGTTTAACTTCAAGAGATGGGGTAGAACCTGAGTAGGAGTCATGTTTATCTGGGTGAATTTCCTTACAGGCTGTTCCACCCTTGCTTAGTTGGTTCTGGGTTGATTGTTTCTGGGCTGATCAGTTGCAGACTTCTGAACCATTACGGCCCCCACTGTTGGCCGGTGCTCAACTCTTCCTTGACCTCTTTGGGAGTAGACAGCTGAGACTTCTTTCTTTGCTGGAAAAAGTCTTTTTGATGGCAGCGGAAGCAGATGCATCTTTTTGAATTTTCCCGCTCTTGATTGCGACTTCAACTCTCTCACCAGTTAGAATCAACTCAGTGAAACCTGCAGAGGAACTTCCAATCAGGTGATTAAAGAAAGGCCCTGGCAGAGTTCCCAAGAACATATCTACTAGCTCTCTCTCAGATAGAGGTGGTTGTACTCGTCCCGCCAAGTCTCTCCATTTCTGGGCATATTCTTTGAAACCTTCATTTGAGACCATGCCCATACTTTGTAATTGAGTACAGGTTGGTGCTAAATCTGCATTGTATTGATACTGCTTGTAGAAGGAAGCAGCCAAATCCTCCCAATTATGCACGTCAAACCTCTCTAACTGGTAGAACTAATATAATTGCGTCCCCGACAAACTGTCCTGGAAGAAATGGACCCACAGGTCTTTGTCAGAAGAATGTGGTTGAATTTTTTTGACGTAAGATCGTAGGTGCATATTTGGGAAAGACACCCCATCGTACTTAGAAAACAGTGGCACTTTGAATTTAGGAGGGATTACAATTCCAGACACCAACCCTAGCTCTTCAAAGTCCAACCCAGACACTCTCTACAATTCCATGGCAGCTAGACGCTCTTCTAGATTCTTATACTTGTCATCTGCAGGAGGATATTGCTGTTCTGAGTAATCTTCATCTTCCTCTTCTTCAGCTTCAGAATCAGAAGGCACTGGAACTCCTTTACCCTTTCCTTCCCCCTCTTCAGAAGTTGATGTAAAATCTAGGACCCTTCTAGTTTGACCTTCAAATCTTCTGCCCTGGGTAGCCACACCAACTCTCTTCTTCTTCTTTTTCTCTTTTTCCTTCTCTAACAGAGTTTTGAGCTCCTCCTTCCCCTTAGCCAAGGTCAGAAGTAGTTGTTGAAACTGTGAATTTTGCGCTTGCAAGTATTTGACCGTCTGTTCTATATCTATCTTGCTGAAATAAACAGTAGAGAGATGAGGAAACTTGGTGTGAAGACCTGTTTATGCATATGATGAATGATATGTATTCATGTAATACATTCAAGGATTCAAAAATTCAAATTTGTTTTAAACAAAAAAGAAACACACGGCATATTAATAAGATAGAATTTGTTAGTACATCAATGCCCCATGGGCAAAATAATACAAAATTCTAAGGTAAAAAGACGTTGCGCATTGAGAGTCTTCTCTTCGTGAAGTTGACGAGTGAGTTCCAAAACCTTCTTCTCGCTTGCGTAGAATTGGGCTTCAAAAGTATCGCATTCTCCCTTGAGCTGTATCCAACTCCTTTGCAAATCTTCGAGTGATGTTGGCATGTCAGGATGTAGGAGGGTGTATGGAACCTCTCCTTCCATAACAGGCTCTCTAATCACAGGGAGAATGTAGGAGTAAGGCATCATAAGACTTTGGGCATGGGTTCGTACCCACTTGAGGTAAGGCTCAAGGGGGATGGAATTCTTGTGTCCCAAGGTCTTACTGTCCACCTTGTTGGACATCCTCCAAGCTCGGATAAACCTTTGTCGATGTCCTTGATCGTCGTTGTCGAAGTCAAAAACCAAGTCTGGAATCAGCATGTCATGTGGGCCATCCCTTCGGGCATACCCAAACTGTCTCAAAGCCAAGCAGGGGTTGTAGGTAATGCCTCCCCTAATGCCAAGTAGAGGGACATTAGGGAATTCCCCACAACGGTCGATGATGATAACATTTTCTCTAGATCGAGAACACCAATGAACATCTGAATGTGTAAGAGTCATCAACCGTTGTGACCACCTCAAGCCTTGCTCATTCCTCAAGACTGATTGGGGAAGATGAGAAATAAACCATATTGCCAGAAGAGGAGTACAGCACATGAGAACACCTTTTTTCCTCATTGTTCGAGTGTGAAAAGAGTGCAAGATATCTCCAAGCAAAGTAGGCACCGGGTTGCGAGCCATGAAGATTTTGACAGCATTGACATCTATAAGCTGGTCAGGGTTTGGGAACAAGACCAACCCATAGATGAGAAGAGCCACAATCTCCTCAAAAGCTTGCAGGTCTAGAGAATTCCAACAGTCTTGGACCTTCTCAAACAGAAACTTTGCCAAGAAACCCTTGACACCACTTCTAGTCTCCCAATGGCCTATGACATCAGATGGTTGCAAGTGTAGGGCTTGAGCAACATCTTCATGCTTTGGATATCTTTCTGTACTGTTGAAAGGTAGTTGATGGAGAATAGGAATCCTCAGGAGTTAAGAAAATTCCTCCAAAGTAGGCACTAGCTGGCAGTCAGGAAATGTGAAGCAGTGGTGTAGGGGGTCAAAGAACTGGAAGAGAACTTTCACCATGTCTTCCTCTATGTTGGAGTTGACCAAGTTGAGAAGTCGACCATGTCTCTTAGTGAATGGATAATACTCTATAATCTTGGAAGCAAGCTCCTTGAGTTGAGGAGGAATTCTCACAAGGTTGACCTGAATAGTTTTCCTGTGAAGTAATTCCATTACCTACAAAATAGGAACAAAGATGAAAATCCAAATCCTTGAAATGGTTAGTGGATGCACATGATGCTTCATGATGTTCATGATGTTATGCACAAGTATATATGTACAAGCAAGTCACACAAGTTCCTAGTTTAGGCTTGCATGGGTTTCATAGGCAAGTACCCTCTTGAAGTTTAGTTGGCTCAACCTGTCCTAGAAATAGTAACCGGTTTCTAAGGAGCTCAATATCTGGATTATTTTCTGTGTTCATTGTTTCAGTTTAGCCACTTTACTGGCGACCGAAATATTCCAAGAAAATAACCCTCAATGAGTGTAGTATCGAGTATCTACCAACTTCGAACTGCACCAAATCCGGTCATCTCACTACATCCTAAAAGGCCAAGTTGGTCAAGTAAAGGTTCTAAAAGTCCATTAGTGCTTCATGACATCACTCAGCGGCCCCGTATTCTCTTTGATTGACTCAAAGGCTACCGGTACCCACAAATATGTCGCACTAATATAGCTATTGCTTAGACCGTGTCGGTATACCCTACACAGTTTCCATAATGTATTGCTATTTATCTATGAATGTTTCCCAAAATCCGGGTAGAGGATTCAAACCCAAACAATAGAACCAAATGTAAAGCAATCAAAGCAAACAAAGTAAGCATGTAAAGGTGATCTAAACCCTAAGGTAACCCCACTTTTAGAATTATCCCCAGCAGAGTCGCCAGTTCTGTGATACGGTGGGAGAACTGACTTGAGGTTTTGCGTTTGTGTTCGCACATGTTTCGGTTTAGCAAGAGTTTCCACCGAATTTTTATTTTATCCAAAGGAAAGCTCAAAAAGCACAGGAAATACCTTTGAGATGTTTTCTTGAGTTCGGGGGGTAGATTATGAAAAGGGAAGGTGCTAGCACCCTTTTCATCCATGGTTTTCCATGGGCTCTTAGTTACTTGTTTAGATCACTTGCTTTTGCTTTTCAATTGTTTGAAATGGTGCTTTGTGTGGTTTTGAAAGTATTTTGAAAAGAGGCCATCGTTGTGGCAATCTTTGTAATGATTCTTGTTTGAAGAATGTATACAAAGATGTTTGTCTTTTGAAAAAATGTTTCAATGTTTGAAAGTTTGTTTGGAAATTGTTTTGAAATTGTGTGTGTGTTTGTTTGAAAATAGCAAGGATGGTTTGCAAATTGATCAAGTAACTAGGATCATCTACCTAATCAAAAGTATTTCTTGTACATTTTTAACCCTTTGACATTGTTGTTTTACCATTGTATTTGGTAAACAAACATATATTTGGATGTTAAACGAGACGGGCGTGGGTCATCGTATGACCATGATAGAAATAGTGCCAAGTATCTTTAGCAAGTTTTGAGGGACTTTAAGATCATTTTTGTTTAGGCAACCAAGATAGCGTCATCGAGGGACTATGATCTTTTTGTTTTTGTTTGATTTTTCCAAGATACCTAGCATGCATACCATGGCCATTTTAAGGCAACAAAGTGGATGAAACCCTAGGGGTGCTTGTGTACAATGTGTTGTCATTTTTCATGCATTTTTGTCTTGTGTTTAGTCATACTATTTGTTTGATTTTTGGTCTTTTGCATACAAAACCCTAATTTACTATCATGGTATTTGAAAGCAATAAAATGCGTAAAGTAAATCTATACTATTACAACATTATTATGGGGAGGGGATACAAGTTTGAATAGGGGGATATTGCACAAAATAAAACCTAAAACTATTACAACCAAATTGAATTTATATACAATAAATAAATAAGAAAATATTTAAATATGCAATAAAAGGTAAATATACACAAATGTTTTTGTATTAATTTATGTATGAGAAAATAAATTTATTTATGTCCTAAAAATAAGAAAATAAAAAATGATTATTTTTGAATGGGTGAAAACCCTAGTTTTTGTTTTAAAAGAAAATATATATATATTCTATTATTTATTTGTTCATTTTAAGAAAATAATAATAACAATAGATACAAAATGTTAAAAAAAATGAAATATGTGTGAAAATATTATTTTATATGTATAATATAATAAAATAAAATATTAAGTATTTTAATATTATTTACAATTTTATTTAAGAAAATAAAGTATATATTATTTAACAAACTATTTTTATGCCAAGAAAATAATAAAAATAATAAACTAAAAATGTGAAAAATTAAAAGAATATTTTTTGTGATTTTAAATATTTAGAAAAAATAAATAAAGTCAGAAAATATAAAAAGAAATGGAAAATATGTAAAATATGAAAAATGGGCCAAGGGGGTGCAGAAAGTAAAAGGGGGGTGTCAAAAGAAAGCAGGCCCAAGCGCCTTGGCCCAGAACACTTCATCCCTGACCTTGGGACACCACGCGTGCGCCCTGTTTAGGTCAAACTTGTTCTCTCTATTGCTTGCATGAAATCAAAAATTTACAACATGAAAGTTATAGCATTTTCAATCATGATTACAATGATATAAAAGACTTGACCTAACTCTCAAAAACCAAAGAGAATTTTAGTGCCCCTAATTCCTGACCTAAAATTTCCATGAATTTCAAGCTTCAAATACTCATAGCTCAGTTAATATAAATACAAGCTATGCATATGTACAGCTCAAGCACATTACAGACTACATTTTTGCTTCACAAATCTAAGCCTAATGATGCCTAAATAAGGAGTTAGAATCTTGACAAATACCTGTTTCACTTAAGTTTGGATATGGCAATGTAGGAGTTGTGAGTGAGGCCTGAAGGTCGTGTTAGCTTGCCTGAAGTTCCCTCAACCTTTCCCAATGCTTAGCTTGCCTTGAACTTGCCTGAATGTCCCTGTAGAAGTCAACCTTCATAGCTTCAAAATGAAAATGGTGAAGTGTGAAAATGAGGTTACAGTTGCTGGACAGGGGTTTGGATAGTTCAGGTGTGTTATATGGAATGTGTTTGAAGTGGTTCCAAGCAAAACGCACGAGTGGAATATGTTTTGGAAGTGGTTCTGCAGAAGATGCCCTGTTTGGGCAAGAACTTGTGATTTTGTGTTTTAGGGTGTTTGGGAGCTTGGCAAATCGTGTTTCTGGCTTGCTACAATATGATGAGGTTGTTTGAAATGATACAAAGACTTGCTCTTATCAGATTTTCAAGTTATGGACTTTTTGCAAGCTTACTTGCTTTTGAAGCAAAAGGTGAGTTGACAAAGGCAAAGGCTCTACTTGCTAGCTCAAGGCCTGCACATAGTTGGTGAGATTTTTTTGATGTTTATGGATCTTGTTTGCCACAAGAAATCAGGTCCATGGCTCAAGATAAACAAAGTTTGTAAAAGTTAGCTTTATCAAAGTAGCATTGTTACCTTTATGCCATTTTTGGATTAAACCTTTGTACAAAGCTTCAAAGATCAAAACAATGCCATTAACCATTGTATTTGCATTCAACTTTGGATTGTAAAAAGGATTATAACTTGTAATGCAAGTACAAGCATGATTCAAACTGATTTGCAAGTTGTAACATGGTGCAAAATGCCTTGGACAAAAGTGAGAAATTGCCATTTTCTTTCCTTGGATTCTCCCTAACCACAAATGATCTTGGAGAGTTCTTTGACATTTTGGAAAGCTTGTAACATTCTCTACAATCCATCTTTGAAATGAATTTTTAGATTCCACTTGGAACTATGTGAAAAGTTGCCATGAAGTTAGGTCAAAATCCTGCCTAAACTAGGGTAAAATTTCACTAAGTTAAAAGTTTTATGGACCCCTATTTACAAAATCATAACTTGAGATCCAAGTATCTTTTGGGAACACTTTATGAATAAAAGTTGTATATTTTGTGGAGGACTACAACTTTCATGTTGGAAGTTTTCCTTGAATCCAATTGCGTCATGGTGAACAAGTTGGGAAAAGATGGGAAAAAATAAGAAATTTTCATAACTTAGAAAATTTCTAATTTATGAAATTTTTCCAACTTAAACCCTAATTTCCAAAATCAGGTTTCTTGGTGAACATGTTTCATTTTTTTACACATATTGATGAAAAATGACCCTTGGCACTTGATTTTGACCACAAAGTCAAAGTTTGACTTTTCAATATAAAGTTGATTTTTGATCAGTTGACTGGAAAATTCATCTGTCAATCCAATGCATTTGAGATCTTTTGAACCTTGTGATTAGGTCAAGATGGTTCCATTGAGTCCTTGAAACCATGCTTGAACCTAATTTTCCATTGGCTAGGTGATAAATCAGAAATTGCCCTTCTACAGTCAAAACCCTAATTTTGACCATTTTGCCCTTTTGATGATCTGATCAAATTTCTTGAGGAGTTATGGTCCAAACTTGATCAAATGGTTCATATTAGTCTATAATGTTGATGTGGATCAAAAATTATGAAGTTTGACTGTAAATTGGCCACAATTGACTTTTTCCTCAATACAACTGATTTTTAGGTCAACTGTCTAATTGATTGGGAAAAAATTTTATTCAAGGCTTGAAACTTTGTATGAGCAATCTTAGGAGTCCAACATGAAGTATGAAAGTCATATGAGGCATTGGAAGTCCAAAAATCGTTGTGCAAACTCAAACCCTAATTTCAGGTTATTAATGCAAGGAGATGTCTTGAGCTGAGCAAACCCTAATCTGATCTTGAATCCAAAGAGTCTTGTGAGGGGAATCTTGATAAAATGAGAGGGTAAATTTTGGGGTACAACAGATACCTTTACCACTGACGACGAAGCCTAGGAGTTTACCGAACCTCACCCCAAATGTGCATTTATTCGGGTTTAACCTGAGCTTGTATTTCTTTAGTCTCTCAAACAATTTCTGCAAATGGTCAAGATGTTCCTCTTCAGTTTGAGATCTGGCTATCATGTTGTCCACATAGACCTTTATTTTGTGATGTATCATGTCGTGAAATAGAGATACCATGGCACGCTGATAGGTTGCCCCAACGTTCTTCAACCCGAATGGCATAACCTTGTAACAGAATGTACCCCACTGTGTAAGAAGGTTGTTTTCTCCATGTCCTCAGGTGACACTTTAATTTGATTGTAGCCTGAGAAACCATCCATGAATAAGAACACTTTATGATGTGCGGTATTGTCAACCAAAATATCGATGTGGGGATGTGGGAAATCATCCTTAGGGCTTGCCTTATTCAAATCTCTGTAGTCCACACACATGCATACATTGTCGTCCTTTTTAGGCACTGGAACCACATTGGTGACCCATTGTGGATATGAGGTAACGACTAAGAATCCGGCATTGAAATGTTTCATGACTTTGGCCTTGATCTTCTCTGACATGTTTGGCCGCATACGACGGACTTTTTGTTTTACCGAATGGCAGTCTTCTTTTATCGGTAAACGATGGACCACGATATCAGCATCAAGTCCTGGAATGTCTTCGTATGACCAGGAAAAGACCTCAACATAATCATGTAGCAACTGAGTTAGACGCTTCTTGATACTGGGTTCCAGATTGGCACCCACCTTGACTTCTTTCTTGTCCTCTTTGGTACCTAGGTTAACTGTGTCCACTGGTTCTTCGTGGGGCTAAATGGTCCTTTCTTCTTGTTGTAGTAACCTGGCTAGTTCCCCTGGCACTTCACAATCTTCCTCACCTTCGTCTCCGGCTTGGTAGATTAGATTTTCAGAGTCACAAAAGGCCATAGCAGAATTGTTACCCATGAGATCCCGAATGGATGTAGATCTGCATTTTGAATGTGAGTGTGTGTAAGAGTATAGCTATCTTTGAAAGAAATAAAAATGTAGAAAAATAATGACAAAGAGCACAAAGTTTGTATGCAAAAACGTCCACGATTCATTGATGACATATGAAAATGAGGTAACAACCCTTACAAATGGACTGTTGTGTCTCGGGTAAGCCACAAGATTTTAAAAGTCTGAATTGTTTAATTATTACAAGTTCGACAAAATTTTAAAGACAATTACTGTTGGATAAAATAATTGGGACAAAATCTTTAGCTTCCCAGTTGCCGAGCCCTCCATTGATGGTTGGGAAAATCCAATCTTCTAGCTCACAACTGTCATCATCATCCTCCACTGCGTTGACTCCGTTGTCACTGATCTTCAACGGTGGTCCCCCGACACGAGCACGGCGAACAACTTTTTGGGCTCCTGAAGTGAAACCAAAACCAAATTTGTCAGATTTGTATGGGATATCTAGGAGTTGGCCCCAAATAGTACACCCACTTTTTTCGATCACTGCCTTGGCATCTTTCAGAGAAGACATCTTTAGCGGAGGTCTTGTAATCTTTGGGACTTGGGACACAGTCTTTGTAGCTGCCACTATTTGTGGGACTTCCTCGAAGTACTGAAACGGAGTTTCAATGAATTCACCATCCAATTCCATGTATCTGAAGGAGTTCAAGTGACTGACCATATATTCCTCTTCTCCATGGACAGTAATAATTTTCCCCTTGGTCGGGTATTTCAGCATTTAATGTAATGTAGAAGGGACGGCAACAACATTGTGAATCCATGGTCGGCCCAATAAACAGGAATAGGAAGGGAGAATGTCCATCACGTAAAAAGTTGAATCAAAGGTTTGAGTTCCAACTTTTATGGGGATGTCCACCTCCCCATGCACCATCCTCTTTGAGTCGTCGAAGGCCCTTACCACTATGTTGTTGGGTTTTAAGGTCAGACCTTCACAGTCGAGTCTATCAAGAGCTTTCTTGGGTAGCACATTCAAAGACGAACCAATATCCACCAAGACATGGGCCAAAGTTGTGCCCCTGCATTTAACAGAGACATGCAATGCCTCGTTATGTTTCCTCCCTCTAGGTGTCAAGTCAGCATCAGAAAATCCTAAACCATTGTCAGCGGTCAAACTGGCCACACAGTCTTGGAACTGATCAGCAGAGGTCTCTTGTGGTACATGGGCAGTTTTAATAAATTTCACCAAGGCCTTCGCATGAGCCTCGGAGCACAATAATAAATCCAGCATGGAAATCTTTGACGGAGTCTATCCTAGCTGTTCAACTACATTGTAGTCACTTCTGTTTATAATTTTCAGAATTTCTTCCATCTCCTTTTGGGAGGCTTCAGGGATAGATACTGATTGCACCTTCATCTGGACAGGCTCAACCAGAATGCCTTTGCTCTGAGTCTCGGTCGAATCGGTGGTAGGAGTGTTAGTAGGGGTAACCATAGGGATTGTAGTAGTGGTGTCAACAAGAACAGAAGCAGGTATGATCATAGGATCGGTAACAGTTTTTGAAGGAGCAATCTTGGGAGATAATACTCTGCCACTTTGGGTTATCTTGCTGGTTCCCGCAATGCTGCCGATGTCGGGGTCAGCCTTCTCAAAAATTTAGTCTTCATCATCCAGCCAATCCTGCTTGACACCGTGATAGTAGACATCGCCCCCATAGTTCCATGGAACAGTTTTATCTGAGGAGTACGGGATCGGCCCTGGCATAGTAATTATCAGTGGAGCTACTTTAGAAATTGATGTAATCCTAACGGGTCTTTTGGTGGAGACCCTGGAAGGATTGGCGGAAATGGTTACTATTGAAACATCATTGTAAGAAAAGGTTGGAACGGGAGTCTTTTCAAACAAAATCTCTTTGTCATCCATTATGCGCTGGACACTTGCTTTCACTAAATGACAGCCAGTTGTGGTAGGGATAAACAGAGGTGGCAACTTTTGTAACAGCCTAGAAATAAACTTGTTTTCAAAAGGTTCTTCTTGACAGTCAGGAGAGGAGTAACAAGTTCATCAACAGCAGTAACAAACATATCATCTTCAATAATGTTAACATCACGACCATGCTTAGGCATAGGAGCGGTGATAAAATTTGGGATCTCAGGAGCATTAAATTCAATTTCTTTTGCTTCGAGAAGGTCTTTCACCTTGTTTTTCAAAGCCCAACAGTTATTGGTATCATGGCCTGGACTTTCTGAATGGTAAGCACAACGAGCATTAGGGTGGTAATGAGGAGATGCGGTGTTGGGATTCTTCGGTGCTTCCTTCAAAGTTACCATATTAGATCTCAACAAATGTGGCAGGACTTGAGATAGTGTCATATTTATTCGGGTAAACTGTCTTACCGGTAATTCTGTTCTTGGCTGGTTGCTCCTTTGTTGAGTAGGCTTTGGGATCATGACAGCCCCTACCATTGGACGGTGTTCAGTTCTATCCTGATTTCTTTGAGGATACACATCACTAACTTCTTTCTTTCCAATAAATGGTTTTCTTACAGCATCAGAGGATGCGTCTTTTTGGAACTTCCCACTCTTAATCCCAGCTTCCACTCTTTCCCCGGTCAAAATTAATTCAGTGAAGCCTGCTGAGGAGCTTCTAATTAGATGATTGAAAAATGGACTAGACAAGGTCCCTAGAAACATATCCACTAGCTCCCTTTCAGACAGTGGAGGCTGGACTCTTCCTGTTAAGTCCCTCTATTTCTGAGCATAGTCCTTGAAACCTTTGCTTGAAACCATAACCATACTCTGGAGTTGAGTACGGGTGGGAGCAAGGTCTGCATTATATTGATACTGTTTATAAAAAGCAGCGGCAAAGTCTTCCCAATTATGAATATTGGCCCTTTTCAGTTGATAGAACCAATCTAGCTGAGTCCCATATAGACTATCCTAAAAGAAGTGGACCCACAAATCTCTGTCAGCAGTGTGAGGCTGTATCTTCCTCACATAAGATCAGAGGTGCATCTTGGGACACGAAACCCTGTCGTACTCAGCGAACACTGGCGCCTTGAACTTTGGTGGAATAGAAATTCCAAACACTAAACCCAGCTCTTCAAAGTCCAGCCCGGGCACTTTCTGAATCTCCATTGCACTTAGACGTTCTTCCAGATGTTTGTATTTGTCATCGGTCGGGGGATACTGCTCTTCAGAGTAATCCTCTTCTTCTTCCTCTTCAGATTCTGGTTGGGCAGTCACTTCCCTGCCTTTCCCTTCTTGATTATCCTTTTCACCAGATGACGTTGCGAAGTCTAGGGTCCATATGGCTTGTCCTTGGAACCTTCTTCCTAGATTCAGAACTCCAGTTGTTTTATTTGCTTTCTTCTTCTTTTCTTTGATCAGCAATGTTTTCAAATCCTGTTGTACTTTGGCTAGAGTCAAGAACATCTTTTGAAACTGAGCATTCTGCGCCTAGAGGTATTTTACTGTCTGCTCGAGATCCATCTTACTGAAATAAACAGTAGAAAGATGAGGAGACTTGTTGTAAGAAACTTGCTTATGTTATGATGAATGGATATGCATATGCAATGATTTCAAGGAAATTAGAGATTTAAATTTTCTTTAGACCAAGAAGGAACACACGTTATATTAATAAATCAAAGTTTTGAGTACATCATTCCTCTTTGGTTCGATGTAGGCGTTCAGGTTCCGCTCCTCATGAAGTTTCTTGGTAAGTTCCATAACCTTCTTCTCACTGGCGTAGAATTGGGCCTCGAAAGTGTCTCGCTCCCCCCTTAAATTGTATCCAATCCCTTTGCAAGTCTTCAAGAGAAGTGGGCATGTCAGGATGCAGGATAGTGTATGGAATATCTCCTTCCACAACAAGCTCTATGATAACTGGGAGAATGGAGGGGTAAGGCATCATAAGACTTTGAGCACGAACTCGTACCCATTTGAGGTAAGGCTCAAGAGGGATGGAATTCTTATGCACCAATGTCTTACTATCTACCTTGTTCAACATCCTCCAAGCATTGATAAATCTCTGGCGGTGACCTTGATCGTCATTCTCGTAGTCAAATACCAAACCTTGAATAAGCATCTCATGTGGGCCATCCCTTCGGGCATAACCAAACTTTCTTAAGGCTAAGCAGGGGTTGTAAGTGATTCCTCCTCTAATTCCAAGTAAGGGGACATTATGGAATTCTCCATAATGCTCGACGATAGTAACATTCTCTATAGATTGGGAACACCAATGAATGTCTGAATGTTTGAGCGTCATTAACCTATGTGACCACCTTGAACCTTGCTCGTTCTTCAATACAGATTGGGGAAGATGCGAAATAAACCATCTTGCCAAGAGAGGAGTATAACACATAAGGATACCTCTTTTTCTCATAGTGTGAGTGTGAAAAGAATGTAGGATGTCCCCTAACAAAGTAGGCACCGGGTTACGAGACATGAAGATTTTGACGGCATTCACATTTATGAGTTGGCCAGGATTTGGAAACAAAGCCATCCCATAGACGAGGAGAGCCACAATTTCCTCAAAAGCTTGCAAATCCAAAGAGTTCCAAAAGTTTTGGGCTTTCTCAAACAAGAACTTTGCTAAGAAACCTTTGACACCACTCCTTGCTTCCCAATTAGTTGTGATATCAGATGATTGCAAGTGTAGGGCTTGAGAAATCTCTCTTGGCTTTGGATCTCTTTCCGTACCGTTTAAGGATAGTTGATTGAGAATGGGAATCATCAAGAGTTGGGAGAATTCTTCCAAAGTTGGCATAAGTTGATAATCGGGAAATGTGAAGCAATGGTGTAGAGGATCAAAGAACTGGAAGAGCACCTTCATCATGTCCTCATCAGTGTTGGAGGTAACCAAGTTTAGGAGGAGACCATGTCTTTCGATAAAAGGAGAATTTTCAGGAACCCTTGATGCTAACTCTTTAAGTTGAGGAGGTATTCTTACAAGATTGACTTGAATGGTTTTCCTGCGAATAGAATCCATGTCCTAGAAAACAGAACAAAGATAAATCCCAAAATCCTTAAAATGGTTAGTGAGTATGGGTATGATGTTATGATGTTTATGATGTTATGTACAAGTAAATATATACAAACAAAATAAACAAGTCCTTAGGTTCAGGCTTGCATGGAGTCTCATAGGTAAGTACCCTCTTGAAGTTTAGTTGGCTCAAACCTGTCCTAACAATAGTAACCGGGTTCTAAGGAGCTCAATATCAATGGTTTGTTTTCTCGGGCGTTGTTTCAGCGTAAGCCTCTTTAATGGCGACCGAAATATCCCAAAAAACCAAACCTCAATGAGTATAGTATCGAGTATCTACCAACTTCTGACTGCACCAAAGCCGGTCATCTCACTATGTCCTAATGACCAAGTTGGTCAAGTAAAGGTTCTAGAAGTTAGTTAGTGCTTCATGACATCACACAGCGGCCCCGTATTCTCCTTGACTACTCAAGGGCTACCGGTACCCACAAATATGTCACACTAACGTAGCTATTGCTTAGACTATATTGGTATACCCCGCACAGTTTCCACAACGTATTGCTACTTACCTATAAGGTATCTCAAATCGGGTAGAGGATTCAAACCCAAACAAAGAACCAAAATGTAAAGCATACAAGTCAAACAATGAAAGCAAATAAATGTGATCTAGCCCTAAGGTAACCCTACTTTTAAAATTTTCCCCAGCAGAGTCGCCAGTTCTGTAACACGGTGGGAGAACTGACTTGGTTGTTTTGCGTTTGATCGCAAATAATGCGGTTAGCAAGAGTCGCCACCGACTATTCTTTTATCCAAGAGGAAAGGTTGAAAAGAACAGGAAAGACCTTTGAGATGTTTTCTTGAGTTCGGGGGGTAGATTATGAAAAGGAAGGTATTAGCATCCTTTTCATCCATGGTTTTCCATGGGCTCTTAGTTACTTGCTAGATCACTTGCTTTTGTTTAAAAATGTGCTTTGTGTGGTTTTTGAAAGTATTTTGGAAAGGTGTCATTGTTTAGTTAAACTTTGTAATGATTCTCGTTTGTAAGAATGTATACAAAGTGTTTGATCTTTTGAAAAGGTTTTCAAGTTTGAAAGATGTTTTCGAAAGTGTTGGTGTTTGTTTTGAAAATAGAAAAGATAGTTGTTTTGAAAATAGAGCAAGTAACTAGAAGTAATCTACCTACTCAAAATGTCTTTCTTATGCATTTTCTATTGCTTTGACATTGTTGTCTTACCATTGATTTGGTAGCTTTGTTTCATGATATGATACACCATGAAATAGAGGTCTACGTAGACGATATGATAGCCCGATCACAAACTAAAGAAGAACACCTTGATCATTTGAAAAAGTTGTTTGAGAGATTGAAGGAGTACAAGTTAAGGTTGAATCCGAACAAGTGCACATTCGGAGTACGGTCCGGTAAACTTTTAGGTTTTGTCGTCAGTAACAAAGGCATCGAGGTTGATCCTGCCAAGGTTAACGCAATACAAGAAATGCCTGTTCCTCGTACTGAGAAGGAAGTCAGAGGATTCTTGGGGCGCCTGAACTATATTGCCAGATTCATTTCTCACCTAACAGCTACTTGTGAGTGAATCTTCAAACTATTGAAGAAAGATCAAGTAGTCAGATGGAACGATGAATGCAAGGTTGCTTTTGACAAAATCAAAGAGTACTTACAAGAGCCTCCTGTTTTGATGCCACCAGTCGAGGGAAGATTGTTGATCATGTATCTGACCGTTTTAGAGAACTCAATGGGGTGTGTATTGGGGCAGCATGACGAGTCTGGCCGAAAAGAGCACGCTATTTACTACCTGAGCAAAAAGTTTACCGACTGTGAAACCAGATATTCACTGCTCGAGAAAAGTTGTTGCGCTGCTGGCTATTCAAAGTTGCCTTACAAAATGATATTGGTCCCTCAAAAATGCTAAGATACTTTGCAAACATTGTTAATCATGGTTATACGATGACCCACGCCCGTCCCGTTTACATCCAAAGATAGGGTTGCTTACCAAATCAATGGTAAGACAACAATTTCAAAGGAATAGAAAATGCATAAGAAAGACATTTTGAGTAGGTAGATTACTTCTAGTTACTTGCTCTATTTTCAAAACAACTATCCTTGCTATTTTCCTAAATAAACACACACATTTCAAAAACATCTTACAAACATTGAAAACATTTTCAAAAGACAAACATCTTTGTATACATTCTTATGAACGAGAATCATTACAAAGGTTGCTTAAACAATGGCCTCTTTTACAAAATACTTTCAAAACCACACCAAACACATTTTCAAATAACAAAAGCAAGTGATCTAGAAAGTAACTAAGAGCCCATGGAAAACCATGGATGAAAAGGGTGCTAATACCTTCCCTTTTCATAATATACCCCCCCCCCCCCCCCCCCCCCGAACTCAAGAAAACATCTCAAAGGTCTTTCCTGTGCTTTTTCACCTTTCCTTTTGGATAAAAGAAAAGTCGGTGGCGACTCTTGCTAACCGCAACATTTGTGATCAAACGCAAAACCTTCAAGTCAGTTCTCCCACTGTATCACAGTCATCGAGGGACTATGATCGTGTATTTTGTTTGTTTTTGCTAAGATACCTCACATGCGTAATATGACCATTTTTGTAAGACAACAAAGTGGGTTTACCCTATGGGTGTAGGTGTGCAAGTGTATTAGTTTGCATGCTTGATTTGTCTTGATTAGGGTTTGCTACTTGTTGATTATAAAACATTTAAATTGCGGAAATTAAAATTACTATGCTATTACATCATTTAGGAGAGGGGTGTACAAATTACAAATGGAGAATTGCAAGAAATTAAATCTAAATAATTATTACAACCATATTGAATTTTGAATAAATGTATAAAATTTAATAAGTAAAAAATACAAGAATGTAAAGTGTAAAAAGAAATGTGATTTTTGTTTGTTTTTTTTTATAAAAAGGGGTTTTTGACCTAATTAATTAAAATAAAATAATTAACTAAAAATAAGAAAATTAAGATTAAGTTAGTAAAATAAACTAATTTTAAAAAAAACAAGTTTTTAGGGTTTTGGTGAATTTAATTAAGTTAGTAAATAAAGATAATTAAATAAGAGTCCTAAATTCTAAATTGATTTTATTTCACAAGAAAATAATATAATAATAATTAAAATTAAATTATCTAAGTATTTAAAAATAAAAAAAAAATTAAATTATTTAAAGGAAATATTTTTTTGTTCTTTTGTTTTTGTTAAGAATAAACTAAATAAATATAAATAATAAAATATAAATATTTTTGGATTTTTTTATTAATAATAATAATAATAATAATAATAATAATAAAAGAATAATAATAATAAAAGATAAAAAGTAAAAATAAAGTAAAAAAAAAATAAAGTCAGGGAGGTTGATAAGTGAAACAGGGAGTATTGTAAGAAGAAGAAAAAAGGTCAGGCCCAAACTGCTGGCCCAAGCGCTGCAAAAACAGAAAGGTGTCAAAAAATATGGAAAAAATGAAAAAGGCACTGCGCTGAGGTTAGAACCCATGACCTCTTGATTACCAGCGCGCTGTCTTACCACTGGGGTGGCTATACATCCGTTAATATAACTGAAATGATAAATATCTAATGTAAAACAAGTCCTGAACACACTTCATCTTCAACCTCCATCCAGACCACTTGTAACTTCACCATTTCTTAACAAAAATGAAAGATGCAAACATGAAAGTTGCTCCATTTTTCCATACGAATCCAAACATATAAATATCATAAGCTATAAATCAAAGATGAATGAGAATTTTTGAAAGTACCAAATTCTGACCTAATTATTTTCAGAGGTTCAATCCTAAAATTCTCCTAGCTCAATCAATATAAATAAAATCTATGGACATGTACAGTTTCAGGGCAATGATGTCTATATTTTATCTTCACAAATGCAAGCCTAATAATGCCTAAGTAATGAGATAGAAGTTCAAGAAAAATACCTAAAAACTGGAAATTGTGAAATGCAAATGAGCTTGATTCAAGGTGTTGCAATGATCAGGTTAGCTTCCTCAAGTTTCCAAGAAGTTAATGCAATGGTTTGCTTGAACAATGGATGGCTGGAATGGCTTGGAGAAGTCAATGTGCCGACTCTGTTTTTTGGTTATTGAGGTTATGGTAAATGGTGTTACAGTTTTGGAATGAGGATGGGAATGAGTAAGATTTGATGTAAGGAAACTTTAGAAACCAAAAGGCCAAGAAACGCACGAGGGAAATATGAGTTTGGTGTTCAAGGTCAGAAACTATGCAACAATGGAGTTTTTGGGCAAATTCTGATTTGAGAGAGTTTTGGTGTGTTTCAGGGTGCTTTTGCTCGTGTTCTAGCTCAGAAATAGTGCCTCTATTTATAAGCAACAAGTTTGGAAGCTTATTGTTGATCAGAATTTAAAAATCACAAGTTAAGCATAACATGTAATTTTTGAGAAATCCAAGTTTCAAAGCTTTGTGTACTTGCTAAGATATAGTGGTTATGCTTTAAACACACTTTCTTCTGACTTTGTAGATGGAGTTTGGTCAGAGGGAACAAGTTAGAGGCTCAAGAATTGACTTTGTACATAAAGCTTGCTTTTCCAAAACGGAAGTGTTCACTTTGTGCCATTAATGGAAATGTGAATTGGATAAAGCTTAAACCACTTGGATTAAAGCTTAAAAGTTTGTGTAATCCATTAATGATGGATATATACACAAGTTAGAAGGCCTGCAAAGCAAGATTATGCAGCCTAACATTGAAATTGCATTTTTGTTCATCATGAAAATGACCTATAATTTTAGTTTGAAACCCTAACTTTCTCTCTTCGATTCTCCTTGCTCAAGAATGATCTCAAGGAGTTCTTGGATATTTTAGAAAGCTTGTAATTTTCTATACAACCCCTCTTTGAATCACTTTTGGAAATTCCCCTTGGAACTATATGAAAAAATGCCATGAAGTTAGGTCAAAATCCTGCCTAAACTAGGGCAAAATTTCATTAAGTGTTTAGTTTAATGACCATGACTTCATGGATTAATAACTTGAGATCCAAGAATTTATAGGAGAAGTTGTGTAAATAAATATTTTAGATCTCATGGAGATCTACAACTTTCATGTTGAAAATTTCTTTTGAATCATCTTGCATCATGGTGAAAAATTGACTTAAAGTTGTGAAAAAATATGATGTTTTCAACACTTAGAAAAATTTCTAAGGTTGAAAACTTTGACTTTTCAAAATGAAATCTTGAGTTTTTGATTTATTGATGAACAAGTTTCATATTTTGACATATTTTGATGAATTGTGATCTTTGACACTTGATTTTGACCAAAAATTCAAAGTTTGACTTTTCAGTATACAATTTACTTTTGATCAGTTGACTGAAAATCAACTATCAATCAAATGACCTTGAGCAATGTTTTGAGTCATGCAATTAGGTAAAAATGATGTAATTGAACTCTTGAGATCATACCTTTAACCAATTAACCATTTGATAGATCAAAAATCAAAAATTGCCCTTTCTCAGTCAAAACCCTAATTTTGACCATTTTGCCCTTTTGATGATTTGATCAAATTTCTTGAGGAATTATAGTCCAAACTTGATCAAATGATACATATGAGTTTATAATGTTGATGTGGATCAAAAATTATGAAGTTTGACTATAAATTGGCCACAACTAACTTTTTCCCCAATACAACTGCTTTTTAGGTCAACTACTCATTGACCGAGCAAAAATGTGATCCAAGGCTTGAAACATGACATGAGTAATCTTGGGGGTCCATAATAATCCATGAAATTAATATGAGGCATTAAAATTCCAAATGTCCTTGTGCAATCTCAAACCCTAATTTTCTGTCATCAGTGCTTAAGGAGGTGTCTTGAGCTTATCAACCCTAGTGCAGTCTTAAACCAAAAGAGATCTTGTGAGAAAATATTTGATAAATGAGAGGGGAAATTTTGAATTACAACAGCTTCCCCTGTTCAATCTTCTTAAACCTGAAGAGTTAGATTGGCGGATCCGTCATTCGTGACTTGAAGGTGGAAGATGATTGGACACTAGAGTGACCAGAAATTTGCACTTGAAGATGAAATGAGAATGGGCTTATAGATGCCATTTGGAGGAATGATGGAGATTTGCAGGAGTTGGGCTTATAGATTCCATCCAAATGTGACTATTGACAGAGACTGTACTAAGTCTGAACTTGATTTCAACTGGAAAAGAATCAGAATAAATCTTTGGAGCGACTTATCTGAACCAGAAGAAGTCTTGTATGTTGCTTGACTGGGAAGAATCAGAATAAATCTTGGAGAAATTTATCTGAACCAGAAGTGTTCTTTTTGGAAAGTATCAAGATAAACCGTTGAGGGGTTTAAATTGAAACAAAAGAAAAATTTGAATGTTCTTTAACTGGAAACAATCAAAGTAAATCTTTGAGTGATATCAGAACCAGAGAAAATGCCTGCGGGAAAGAATCAGAATAAATCATTGAGAGACTTATCTGAACCTGAAAGGTTCCTTTGGAAAGTATCAGGATAAATCGTTGAGGGGTTTAAACTGAACCAAAAGAGGTCTTGAATATTCTTTAACTGGAAAGATCAGAGTAAATCTTTGTGCAGTTTATTTGAACTAGAGAAAGTGTCTACGGGAAAGAATCAGAATAAATCATTGAGAGATTTATCTGAACCGGAAGGGATCTGGAGAAGAATCAGAATAAATCGTTGAGAGATTTATCTGAACCAGAGAAGACACCTGCGGGAAAGAATCAGAATAAACCGTTGAGAGATTTAAACTGAACTGACTGGAGTCTGAAAGAAATATATGTTGTGTAGATGGTTGACCACTCCTTTCTTGGGAATTGATCTGTAATTGACTTGTTGAAATTTGACGATAATTTTCTATTGATTGATCTTTCTTAAAAAAGATGAAAGGCTAGTTATATGCAATGTCATGATGTATGAAATGTAAGGTGCAATGATGTTCTCAAAATAAATGAGATTGTGTCGTATGGATGTAATGTATGGACACATTAATTGTTATGCCACAATATTGTTGTAGTTGGGGAAAATAAATCTCGGAGTACTGATGGGAATAAGGAGTGCAGGTCTTCATGTTTTGAAGTGTCGATGAATTTCCATTTGTTAGATAAATAAACTCAGTTGTGTAAGGGAAACTGCTTGTAGACCTCATTAAATCCTTCTTGGGAATCCTGAGAAGTTGGGCGACTTTCACTAGGCAATCTTAAGAGTGGTAATTGGAAGTTTTATTCTGAGAGAAGTTTAATATCATTAGGCTGCAAAATGTGGGTTTTTTTTATGGAATAGTCTAAAGATATTATCCTATTTATTAAAGCCATTAGTGATTGTTTTCTATTTTTTGTTCATTTGTAAACATTAATTACGTTCAAATGCATATGTTAAAAAATAAATCATTGGACGTTTTCGCAAACAAAACACGGAAAGAGAAAAAAAACAGATAGTTTTGCCCTTTCAAAGGGATATATTTGTATTAACTTGAATAAGTATTTTTTATACAATGAGATGAACATCCTAGTAAGAGAATGCCGTCGTAGAAGAATGAAAATTTGATACAAAGAAAAGATAGCTATGTGTGTGATACGGTGGAAGAACTGACTTTTTTTTAATGTTGGTTTGTGTTTTGCGTTTGTTTTTGCAAAATGTCGCGGTAAGCAAGAGTCACCACCGACTTTTATTTTATCTAACAAGGAAAGGAAAAAAGCACAGAAAAATTCCTTTTTCGAGATATTTCTCGGGTTTGGGGGGTAGATTATAGAAAGGGAAGGTATTAGCACCCTTTCTATCTGTGGTTATCCACGGGCTCTTAGGTACTTGCTCAATTGTTTTCAAAATTGTTTTCTTTGTGCTTGTGGGTTTGAAAAAGTTTTTGTTTGAAACTTCGATTTAACTCTTGCTTATGTCCTCAAGAGTGTAATGAAGTGTTTTGAAAACTTTGTTCGAAAAGTGTAAGTGTGAAGAGCTTTGTTTTGAAAGAGCAAGTATCTAAGAACTATCTACCTACTCGAAAAAGGAATCGTTCTATGCTAATTTCTTTTAGACAATGTTATCCCACTATTAATGAGTATGTAGCACCGTCGTTGGAGTTTGAGGGTCAATTCGAAATAGGGACTTACGGTCACTAAAGCAATGTTAGGACGGTTTCGCGGTAACCCTAATGTCTTAGATCATTTGTTTGAGGCAACAATATCCGAGGCAACCATTTCGAGGCAACTATGATCTTTT
This sequence comes from Vicia faba, assembly GCA_948472305.1. Classification (NCBI taxonomy): domain Eukaryota; kingdom Viridiplantae; phylum Streptophyta; class Magnoliopsida; order Fabales; family Fabaceae; genus Vicia; species Vicia faba. The sequence goes on along the minus strand of OX451736.1, from coordinate 1,569,011,729 downwards.
AGACAAGAGGGCGACCTCTAAAACGACCTATACTCAATGACCGTGTACGAAGGCAACCAAGTGGGGTGTACCCTAAGAGTGTGCATGTGCGAGTGTGTCGTTTTCAGTTATTTTTATCTTTGCACATGTTAAAGGTGATCTAATTTGATTTTAGTTTAAGCATTCAGTCTTATCATGTAAACCCTATTATCAAACATCTAGCAGTTATAATTTGCGGAATTAAAATGCGGAAATTAAATTACAAGGCGTCGGGTATTTACATCGTCAAAAGCAACCCTTTGAAAATAAAATAAAGCGGTAAAATAAATAAAAGTCCTAATTATCTATTACATACCAGAAGCAAATACATTAATTGGATAAAGAAAAGTAAATCGCGACGCGATATTAAATCGGATGCACAATTAGGGTTTTGACCCTTTTGAAAGAAAATGCTTTTTGTTTTTTATTTTAAGAAAAGAAATTAAATCCTAAATTAAATAACTAAATTAAATTAATTAAATGAAAAAAATAATAATAAATTACATGTTTTTTTTGGAGTTTTTGATATTTTAAGAAAGAAAATAAAGTAATTAAATTAGAATTAAAACCTAATGATTTCTAATTAATTTTAAATATTTACAAAAATAAATTAAAGTTTCCTAGAATTAAAAACCTAAATCAATTAGTTAGTATTTATTAAAAATAAAATTCTGAATTTTTATTGGATAAAAATGTTTTTTTTTATTTTTTATAAAAAAAAAATTAGATTAATCTATTGGTTAGAAAATTAGTTAAATAAAATAAATAAAAGTGTGAGGGAAAGAGAGTTTGGGCCTGGTTTGGGTGGTGTTAGTAGCAACTTTTTGGCCCAATAGCAGCTGGTCCGTTTGGACTTTTAGGATCCAATGCTCCTGCGTTGACTGGATCCATGGTATGTCTTCAAGGTTTGACCATCAGATCTGGCCATCTGGCGTGCTGAGGAGTGAGGCGCATGGTGGGCTGTGGACTCGTGTATGCACAAGATCTCTTGAAAAGTAACAAGAAAAGGCAAATTGGTGGAGGCAGGGTTCGAACCCCTGACCTCCAGCCCCTGGGTCTCTAAGCACTTATGTGGACACCATTAGGGCGTGTTGTTGTTTTGTTAATAATAATACAAAGAAAATATATTATATAAGAAACAAATCAATTGCCAGAAAGACAAAAAAACGCGCGCAATTTTTGATCGGACAAATGGACGGAGGACACCTCATCGTCCCTGTCCTCTAAACACTGTAAATTTACCTGCGGATTTTTATCCGCAGCTAAAAGCACAGCCTCGTTCTAAAACATTCTCCAAGCCATATAAATAGAATCCAATACCATAGTTAGCCTCGTCTCATCTCTCTGATCATAGCCATAACCACCATTAAGGCCAATTTCACCTAAAAAAGAAAGCCCTAAAAACGAACAAAGAAACCTAGCGATGGTGGATTTTGATACCGGTCAGATAAATGAAATCAAATGATGCCAAAAGATTGTGAATGATGTGAGGATTACAAATATGCAATTATTTCATTCTAACTATGTCTAATTTCTGAGATACGAAATCAAGAATAGGGCTAACTCGTGTTAGACTTACAATGCATATGGAAGCTTGAAAACGCCTGGTGGTGATTGGTTTAGCTTGTGAGAGTTACCAGGAATCAATTGGGATATGTCTCAAGTCTTGAAAATGTCTCCAACCTTGATTTCGATCTCAAGCTTTTTTCTGGTTTTTGTGAGTTTGGTTCTGCCTCCTCAAGTGCTCTCCAACCCTGATTCTCGTGCCTTGAGCTTGCTTATGTATTGCACATTGGATTAGGGTAGCATTTGTTGTTCAAATCTTGCTCTATCAATGCTCTTGAATTTGATTTGATTCTTCCATTAAAACTTTCCAAATTTGATCCAAATCACATCTTTTTGCACATAATTCCTTTGATACGAGTTTGATGATGGCCAGCTGCATAATGAAACCTGAAATCACCACAAAATCTTTGTTATCAATGCTTTTGGATTTTTATTTGATTTATTTGGATTTAAATCAAATTAATTCAAATAAAATCAAAATAATTAATAAAAAAATGATATGGACACATGGCCAAGGCTGGAGCACGTGGGTTACAATGCAAACTCAAAACAAGTGAAAAAGAATGGGCCCATTTGGCAAAATTTGAAGTTTTGGGGATAGTTGACTTTTGGCAATTTTGCAAAAAGGTCAACTTCAACAATGCATAACTTCTTCAATTTTGAACTTTTGGAGGTGTTCTTGGACTTTTTAGAAATCTTGAGATGTCATAGAATCAACAATTTTGGTCTCATATCATTTTGATAATCCATGCTCAAGTTAGAAGCTTTGACAAAAAAGGTATTTTTGTTGACTTTAAAAAATGACCTATAATGTCCAAATTCATAACTTCTTGTGAGTGCAACTTTTGAACTTTGGGTATGAAGATGGATTGTAGGGAATTGTATCCTATTAAAAATTAGCTTTGGATGGGTCATTTCTCATAAAGTATGAGAAAGTTATGCTTGGTCAAAGTTGAGTTGACTTTTCCTACAAAACCCTAATTTAGCAACTTTTGAATCTTGATGAATTTTGAGTAATCCTTGATGAATCATGATCAAAACTTGATAAAATGATGAAATATCCTTCAAAATGAGAATGTTGACAAAAAATCTTGAAGTTTGACTGTTTGTAGGTCACAGTTGACTTTTGCCCTAGCACAGTCGACTTTTGGACCTTTGAGCAATTGACTGAGCAAACTTCCTCTGCAAGGCTTGAAATTTGACATGGATGATCTTGAGAACATATTAGGACATTTGTGAGAACTTGAGGTCATTTGGACTCAAAGATCTTGATGCAATGTGAAACCCTAATTTGGGGTAGACTACCTTAGGAGATAGCTTGTCTGGTCAATCTTTGAGCAACCTTGAGCAACTTGGAGATTTTTCTTGTAATGTTTTAAGAAATATGGGAGGGCAAATTTTGGGATACAACAGCTGCCCCTATTCAATCTTCTTAAACCTGAGGATGTAGATTGGCTTTCATGCCTTTCGTGATCCGAAGGTGGAAGATGATTGAACACTAGAGTGCCCAGAAATTTGCACTCGCATGAAGTGGTATCAGCCTTGTGATGTCGGGAATAGGCTTACAGATGCCATCTGGGGATTTTCAATCGCATAAGAGATTCCTTAGAGAGAGCTTGTATACCTGTTATTATGGAAGATTCCGCTGGGGAAGTCTGGTCTTTGTTGAGATTTAGGAACTTGCCTGTACTTCAACTGAGAGAACATCTCTGCTGAGTTTTAAGAACTTGTCTGTAATTCAACTGAGGGGGTAACATCTTCATCGAGATTTAAGAACTCGCCCGTAATTCAACTGAGAAAACTTCTCTTCTGAGATTTAGGAACTCGTCTGTAATTTGACGGAGGAACTTTGTCGAGATTTAGGACCTTGTCTGTAATTCAACTGAGGATAATTCTGTTGAGATTTAAGAACTTGTCAGTAATTCGACTTTGGGAAACATCTTCATCGAGATTCAAGAACTCGCCCGAAATTCAACTGAGAAAACTGCTCTGCTGAGATTTAGGAACCTGTCTGTAATTCGACGGAGGAACTTTGTCGAGGTTTAGGACCTTGTCTGTAATTCAACTGAGAAAAACTCTATTGAGATTTAAGAACTTGTCAATAATTCGACTTTGGGAAACATCTTCATCGAGATTTAAGAACTCGCCCGTAATTCAACTGAGAAAACTCTGCTGAGATTTAGGAACTCGTCTATAATTCAACGGAGGAACTCTGTCGAGATTTAGGACCTTGTCTGTAATTCAACTGAGGATAATTCTGTTGAGATTTAAGAACTTGTCAGTAAGTCGACTGAGATAAAAGCTTCATAGTTTTGAATTTTATGAGAATTTAACTGCATCCTTCCTGAAAGGTAAAGATTAGTTGTATGTAATGCATGATATGTATCAGGCAATGATGTTCTCAAAATAAATGAGATTGTGTTGTATGATGCGTATATGCATGTGTCATGATGTATGGAAATGTAATGTTTTTAGCTGGGGAAAATAAATCCCGGATAGCTGCTGGAGGAAAGAGTTGAATTCTTCGTTTTCGCTTGGGATGACGAACGAAGATGTTTGTGAGAATAAACCTGCAAGAGAGGATAACTCCGTTGGGGAATAAACTGATGAGGAAATTACTCTGCGGGGAAGAGATGCTCTGCTGAGGATTCCACCGATAAGTTCCGCTGGGGATGAATTACCCTTGCTGGTGATACTGAATCCTATTGGGATGAATTCCATTTGTGTAAGGAAAGAACTCCGCCGGGGATGATCTCTTAGTTGCGACTTTACTGGGGAACAACATTTTAGACTTTACTGGGGAAAATCTTCCAGAGTCTACTGGGAATGATTCTCCACACTCCACTGGGGAAGCTTTTTCAGACTGCGCTGGGAAAAATTTTCAAACTCCACTGGGGATATTTATACTCCGCCGGGGATGATAAGACTTTTCAGTGCTGATGGTAGATAAATTCTGCTTGGGGCAAATATTATCGATTCATTCACAGTTGCGATTCTCAGCTGGGGAGAGCTAACATTACTTCCTTTTCTTACTCTGCGGGGAGTGAAATTACCTTAGCCATATTCTTCATCTGAATTTACCTTGTACCTGGTGGACAGAGCAATTGTACAGTTTGGACAATTCTCATTTGCCCCTGTTTCTAATATTACAAGTAATGGTCTTTTGTTTCGCATGTAAATATTTATGATCAGCAATTAATGTCAAATGCATATATCAAAAATGAACATTGGACGTTCTTTGCAAAACAAGACAGAAAAAGGAAAAACAATTTGAAATTTCTCTGAAAATGAATTGTATTGATTTTGAAGTTTGGCCTATAAATAGGCGTTTTTGTACAAGAGGCTGACATCCTAGTAAGAGAACACCGCCAAACAAATAGAATTTACACAATTTTGTGAAAAACTAAACAAAACAGCTATGTGAATAATCCCACTGGGTTCCAACTCTGCTATTACCTTTATTTCCTCGAGCATCTCATCACTTTGCTACTTGGTTGAAGGTAGATTGGTTGATTAGTGTCGTCTGAGCTTGATAGTCGATACCGAAGTCTGGTTGCAAGGTGATCCAATGAGACATAGTTTACGCTCTGATCCCTAATTTTTTCCTGGACCGCCCTTTCGGGTTTTCTGTCCACCGGGATACCCTTTTTTGCTCAAGCCGCCTTTTCAGGTTTTCGACTTGCCGGGTGTACAGATTTATTATTTTCATCCCTTATTTTTGCCCGAACCCTTTTGGTTCGCCGGGAAGCCCTTATTTTTTCCTAGGCCAATCAACCTAGCGGGTCTTTGATTATGCGTAGTATTTTTTTACTATGTCTGCATTGACGGGGTGAGGAAGGTCGTCACCATCCATGGTGGTTAGAATCATAGCTCCTCCTGAGAAGATGTTCTTAACCATAAATGGCCCTTCGTAGGTAGGGGTCCATTTTCCCCTGGGATCACCTTGAGGTAAGATAATGCGCTTGATTACCAGATCCCCAACTTGATACTCTTGTCGTCTAACTTTCTTGTTAAATGCCTTGATCATCCGCTTTTGATACATCTGACCATGAAAAATAGCAGTGAGTCTCTTTTCGTCGATTAAGTTCAGTTGATTAAGCCGGGTATGAATCCAGTCATCTTCGCTCAAACCTGCATCCTTCATAATCCAAAGAGAGGGTATCTGAACTTCAATGGGCAATACTGCTTCCATGCCATAAACCAAGGAATATGGTGTTGCCCTTGTTGACGTCCGCGCTGAGGTACGGTACCCATGAAGAGAAAAAGGTAACATCTCGTGCAATTATTTATATGTCATCGTCATCTTCTTCACAATCTTCTTGATATTCTTATTAGCCGCTTCTACAACCCCGTTCACCTTCGGCCGGTAGGGAGAAGAGTTGTGATGTTGTATCTTGAACTGCTTGCAGAGCTCGGTAATCATCTTATTGTTGAGATTTGTACCATTGTCCGTAATGACCCTCTCTGGTACACCATATTGATAGATCAGATTGTGCCGAATAAACCGTGCTATGATGTTCTTTGTTACTGTGGCAAAGGAAGCTGCTTCAACCCACTTCGTAAAGTAATCAATCGCTACCAGGATGAAACGATGCCCGTTGGACGTTGTAGGTATGATCTCGCCGATCATGTCGATGCCCCACATTGCAAAAGGCCAAGGTGTTGTCAAGACGTTCAGAGGTACTGGAGGTATGTGCACCTTATCAGCATATACTTGGCACTTGTGACAGGTCCGAGAATGTTGATAACAGTCGGCTTCCATTGTGGACCAATAATATCCTGCCCGAAGGATTTTCTTTGCCATGGTGTGTACACTACCTTCATGTAACTCTATCATGATCCTTTCCGCTTCGTTCTTATCCACACAACGCAGTAAGGTCGAATCATGGTTACACTTGTAAAGAATGCCATTGTTGATGAAGAACTTCGCCGCGAACCTCCTCAGAAACTTCTTATCATTAACAGATGCACCCTCGGGGTATTCCTGAGCCTCAAGATACCTCTTCACCTCATGAAACCAGGGTTTATCCGTTGCCTCTTCAGTCTCAATATCACAGCAATGTGCAGGTTCGTCCAACCTTTCAATGGTAATCCGGGGAGCCTCGTTGTCCCAATTAACTTTGAACATAGAAGACATCATAGCCAGCGCGTCCGCTAACTGATTCTCCTCTCTAGGGAAGTGTTTAAAAGTTATCTCTTCGAAGTGCGGAAGCAACGTCAATACATACTCCTTGTAAGGAATAAGATTTGGGTGTTTCGTATCCCACTCGCCTTTGATCTGACTGATCACGAGAGCGGAATCTCCGAGTACACTTAAGAACTTAATCCTTAGGTCAATAGTTGCTCGAAGAACCATAATGCACGCTTCATACTCCGCCATATTGTTGGTGCAGTTGAAACATAGTCGGGCGGTGAACGGAGTATGAGAGCCTTTAAGAGATATGATCACGGCGCCAATGCCATTTCCCAAAGCGTTTGAAGCTCCATCAAAGTACCTAGACCATCGGGATCCTTCCTCAGGTCCTTCATCCGGTCCAGGTGTCTCACAGTCAGTCACTATCATGATGCTCTCATCCTGGAATTCAAAGTTCATAGACTGGTAATCGTCCACTGCCTGATGTGCCAAATGATCTGCCAACACACCTCCCTTGATTTCCTTTTAGGTCGTGTACTGGATGTCATACTCAGTCAAAATAATCTGCCATCTTGCTATTCTTCCGGACATGGCAGGCTTCTCGAAGATATACTTGATTGGATCCATCTTTGATATCAATAGAGTAGTGTGAGTCAGCATATATTGTCTCAGCCGGCGAATAGCCCATGCCAAAGCGCAGAAAGTTTTCTCAAGAAACGAGTATCGGATCTCTCAGTCGGTAAACTTTTTGCTAAGGTAATAAATAGCATGCTCTTTTCGGCCAGACTCGTCATGTTGATCCAGCACACATCCCATCGAATTGTCGAGTACTGTCAAGTATAAGATCAAAGGTCTCCCTTCAACTGGAGGCATTAGAATGGGTAGCTCTTGGAGATACTTTTTTATCCTTTAGAAAGCGGCCTGGCATTCATCGTTCCATCTTACCACTTGATCTTTCTTCAGTAACTTGAAGATTGGATCACAAGTAGCAGTCAGGTGTGAAATGAATCGGGCAATATAGTTCAGACGTCCCAGAAAGCCTCTGACTTCTTTTTCTGTTCGGGGAGCTAGCATCTCCTGTATAGCTTTTACCTTTGCAGGATCCACTTGAATACCTTTATCACTTACGACGAAGCCCAGCAGCTTACCAGATCTCACCCCGAAGGTGCACTTGTTCAGGTTTAACCTCAGTTTGTACAACTTTAACCTGTCAAATAGCTTCTGAAGATGGTCAAGGTGTTCTTCCTCAGTATGGGATCTTGCAATCATGTCATCGACGTATACCTCAATATCATGATGGATCATGTCATGGAACAAAGTGACCATGGCGCGCTGATACGTTGCCCTAACATTTTTCAATTTGAAAGGCATGACCTTGTAGCAAAAGGTACCCCATTGCATGACAAATGTTGTCTTTTCCATATCTTCAGGAGCCATTTTAATCTGATTATATCCGGAGAAACCATCCATAAAGGAGAAGACCTTATGTTGTGCGGTGTTGTCAACCAGAACGTTGATATGAGGCAGAGGGAAATCATCCTTGGGACTTGCCCTATGCAGATCCCTATAATCAACACACATTCAAACTTTACCATCTTTTTTCGGCACTGGAACCACGTTGGCAACCCATTGTGGGTAAGAAGTAACTTCTAGAAAACCGGCATCAAATTGCTTCATCACTTCATCCTTGATTTTCTCAGACATCTTTGGGCGCATTCGGTGGACCTTCTGTTTCACTGGAGGACAGTCTTCCTTGGTAGGCAGGAGGTGAACCACAATATCGGTATCCAACCCAGGAATATCTTCATAAGACCAGCCAAAGATCTCAACATAGTCTCGCAGCATCTAAATCAACCGTTGCTTAACACTAGGCTCTAGATTTGCATCGATCTTGACCTCTTTCTTGTCTACCTCTGTACCCAGATTTACTTATTCCACTGGCTCTTCATGCGGCTGTATGGCCCTCTCTTCCTGAAGTAACAGTCTAGCAAGTTCACCAGGCACTTCACAATCATCTTCACCTTCGTCTTCTGCTAAGTTGATCGGACTTTCGAAGTCATATCTGGCAGTACCAGAGTCGTTATCAGTGGGATCCAGAGTGGACGTAGACTTGTATATGTGAGTGTGTGTAAAATAGTTGTTTTGCAATATATAATAAAAGAAAAACAAATAGCGCAAAATTTGAAATGCAAAAAACGTCCAATACTTTTATTAATGATATATGGAGATGACAAATATCAAGCCCTCACAAACAAAGCCACGGTGCCTCGGGTAAGACACCGGGCCATAAAATTTAAAAATTGTCTATTACAAACTCAAAACAAAAGTCTCATTACTGGGTAATAAAAGAAATTGGCACGAAGTCTTTTGTCGTCCAATTTCTTAGTCCACCATCGGCAATTGGGTAAATCCAGCTGTCAATATCATACTCTTCATCCTCGTCTTCAATGGCATTCACTCCTGAATTGCTGATAAACAGGGGAGGTCCTCCGATCCGTGCATGCCGAACAGCCCTTTGAGCTTCTGCAGTGAAACCCAAACCAAACTTGTTAGTCTTATGTGCAAAATTAGGGAGTTGGCCCCAATTTGCACACCCACCTTTCTCAACAACAGCCCGGGCATCCTTGAAGGAAGCCATATTCATTGGAGGATCTTCAACAATAGTTTCAGTTGATTCCAGCGTCTGGGGGACTTCTTCAAAATGTTGAAACGGGGTCTCAATGAACTCCCCGTCCATCTCCACATACTAGAATAAGTTGAGGTGGCTCACCATGTACTCCTCTTCTCCTCGCACTGTAACAATTTTCCCCTTCACAGGGTATTTCAGTATCTGGTGGAGCGTAGAAGTTACTACCCTAGCTTTGTGGATCCACGGGCGACCCAGCAAATAAGAATAAGATGGCCGAATGTCCATCACATAGAATGTAGACGCGAAAATCTGAGAACCAACCTTCACTGGAATATCCACTTCTCTGTGTACCATCCTATTGGACCCATCAAAGGCCCTTACCACAATGTTACTTGGTTTCAGCTCCAACCCTTTACAGTCTAACCGGTCTAGAGCTTTCTTAGGTAAAACATTCAACGAAGACCCAGTGTCCACCAATACGTGAGCTAGAGTAGTGTCCCTGCATTCAATGGAGACATGCAGGGCGTCATTGTGATTCTCCCCCTTAGCAGTCAAGTCTGCGTTGGAGAAACCCAACCCATTATCTTCTATCATACTAGCCACGCAATCTTTGAACTGGTCAGCAGATGTCTCCTGTGGCACATGCGCAGTCTTCAGGAAAGCAATCAGAGCCTTAGCATGGGCCTCTGAACACAACAATAAAGACAAGATAGAGATCTTTGACGGGGTTTGCCCCAGCTGTTCGACTACATTGTAGTCGCTTTTCTTGATGATCTTTAAAATTTCCTCTATCTCCTGTCTAGAGGCTTCAATAGTGATCTTCTTCGGTGCCTCCGTCTGGGTAGGCTCACCGGTGGTCCCTTTGCCCCGAGTGTCAGATGACTCGGCAACAGGGGTAAGAATTGGAACTTGAACAGGGACAGTAGCAGATGTACTGGCAGGTGTAATAATAACAGGCTTCCGAACAACTGGTGGAGAGATCTCAAGGGAGAAAAGTCTTCCGCTGCGGGTGACTTTACTAGATCCAACAATATTACTGACGTCAGTATAAGCCTCTTCAGCACTCAAGTCTTGTTTAACCCCGTGATAATACACGTCAGCCCCATAGTGCCACGGGACAGCTTTATCCGATGTATAGGGGATAGGCCCAGGAACAGTAATGATCAAGGGAGCGATTCTTGGAACAGATGTAATTCTAACAGGCTTTCTCGAGGAAGCCTTGGAAGAATTCTCGAAAATGGTGATTATAGAAACTTCTTCAATAGGATCCGAAGGAACAAAAGTCTTCTCAAACAAAATTTCTTTATTATCCATCAGGCGTTGGACACCTGACTTCAAAAGATGGCAACCAGTAGGTAAAATGGTACACAGATGGCAACCTTCACCGCAGCCCGGAAATAAACCGGCTAACAGAAGGTTCTTTTTCACAGTCATCAATGGAGTAGCAATGTCTTTCACAGAAACCACAAACGAGTCTTCATCTACAGCATTTACTCCATGCTTGGGCATAGGAGCAGTCACAACATTAGGCCTTTCAGGCGCTTCGAACTCAATTTCCTTAGCATCAATCAAGTCCTGCACCTTATTCTTCAAAACCCAACAATCATTCGTATCATGCCCCGGGCTATCGGAGTGAAAAGCACAACGGGCGTTCAGGTTGTACATTGGTGATGTTATATTGGGATTCTTTGGGGCCTCCTTCGGAATGACCAAGTTGATCTTCAATAACTGCGGCAGAATTTGGGATAAAGTCATGTTGAGCTGAGTGAATTGTCTTCGCGGTCTCTTGGACCTTGGCTGATTGTTGTGCTGAGGAGCAACAGTAGGTATTGATATAACAACCGCATTAACAGCTTGGCGACGTTCAGGTCTATTATGGCTCTTTGCGTTGTAAACAGCGCTGGACTCCTTCTTAAAAGGCTTCCTTTCGGTGCCTGGTGAAGCACCCTTCTGTATTTTACCGCTCTTGATACCGGCTTCAACTCTTTCCCCAGTCATTATTAACTCAGTAAAACCTGATGATGAACTTCCAATCAGATGGTTGAAATACGGACCAGACAAGGTCCCCAAAAACATATCTATTAACTCCCTGTCAGCCAAAGGGGGTTGTACCCTTCCAGCAAGGTCCCTCCACTTCTGAGCATAGTCTTTGAAACCTTCGCTCGCACCCATAGACATACCCTGGATTTGGGTACGCGTGGAAGCAAGGTCGGAATTGTATTGGTACTGCTTGTAGAAAGCAGCAGCCAAGTCCAACCAATTATGGACACTAGCTCCTTTCAGCTGGTAAAACCATTCAAGCTGAGTCCCTGAAAGACTATCTTGAAAGAAGTGGATCCAGAGGTTCTTGTCAGCGGTATATGGCTGAATCTTTCTAACATACGAACGGAGGTGTAGATTTGGGCAGGAGACCCCATCGTATTTAGCAAAGATTGGTGCTTTGAACTTGTGGGGAATCACCACCCCAGATGACAAACCCAAATCTCTGAAGTCTAACCCAGGGACTTTCTGAACTTCCATTGCGCTCAACCGGTCTTCGAGTTGCTTATACCTATCCTCAGCCGGAGGATACTGGTCTTCGTCAAAGTCAGTCTCGTTGTCAGAAACCACATGGCTAGGAGCCCTCCTTTCTTCCTGATTCTCTCCCCCTCCAGGTGAGTGAGATAAATCAACATCATCCTGCAAATTGTTCCCGAACCTACGACCTATATTCAGGAAGACTGTCTTCTTCTTCTTCTTCTTCTTCTTCTTCTTCTTATCCTTCAAGATAAGAGTCTTCAGATCTTGCTGACCCTTGGCCAAATTCATGAACATTTCCTGAAACGGGGGGTTCTGAGCTTGCAGAGCCTTGATAGCTTGATCGGTTGATGTTTCAGCAGACATGATGTGCTGAAATAAACAGCGAAGAAGATAAGAAACATGTAAGGGTACCTGTAATGAGGTGCATAGGAATTAAATGTGTATGATATGATTTCAAAGACTTTAGGGATTCAAATTCGTAAACCAAAATGAAACACACTTTTATTAGATAACAAACTTGAAACAATGTTTGACAAATGCCTTTAAGGCGTTACAAAAGGAAACTGAAAAGTAAATCAAAACTAAAGCAATAAAAGACATCAACGCTCCCATGGTCGTTTCCCGTTGGTGCTGACATAGTCGTTGAGGACCTTCTCATTCTCCAACTGTCTTGTAAGTTGTAGAATCTTCCGCTCCTGCTCGTGATACTTTTCTGTAAGTATCTTGTTCTTCTCTCAACTGCATCCAAGACCTTTTTAATGCCCCAATGTCAGTAGGCATGTATGGGTGGAGGATGGTAGGAGGAACCCCTTCTTCATCAGTACTCTCAATAATTACCGGTAAGACAGCTTCGTAGGGAATTCCCAGCTTTTGGGCACGTGTACGAACCCACCAGAGATATGGTTCCATCGGAAGAGAGGTCTTCATCCCTAACTCATGTGGATCAGACCGGTGCACCCTGTCCCAAGCTCGTATGAACCTACGGCGATGCTCGTCACTATCCCCTTGGAAGTCAAAAATAATGCCCGGCATTAGCAACTCATGAGGTCCGTCCCTCCTAGCTCGCCCAAATTGACGTAAGTCCAAACAAGTATTATAGGTAATCCCCCCTCGAATTCCAAGTAGTGGAACATTGGGGTATTCCCCACAGCGATCAATAATGGCTACTTCTTCCATGTCTTTAGTGCTCTAGATAATGTCAGTGTGAGCGAGAGACATAATTCTGTAGGCCCAACCCATGCCTTCCTTGTTCTTCAAAACAGATTTGGGGAGGTGAGAAATAAACCACCTCGCCAGCAATGGTGCATAAAATATAAGGGTTCCCCGTTTCCGAGAAGTACGGGCATAAAGAGAGTGTAGAATGTTACCCAAGAGAGTGGGCACCCGATTACGAGGCATAAAAATCTTCACTGCATTCACGTCGACGAAAGAATCTGAGTTAGGAAACAATACCAAACCATAAATGAGAAGAGCCAGGATATCCTCGAATGCTTGAAAATCCAAACTATCCCAAAACTAATTAGCCCGATCAACCAAAAACTTAGCCAAGAAGCCTTTTGTCTCACTTCGAGTCTCCCAGTTAGACATTACCTCAGCCTTTGTCAGATGGAGGGCTGAAGTAATCTCTTTCTGCCTAAGGGATTTTTCCCAACCTGTAAATGGAGTCTGCTCTAGAATAGAAATACCAAGTAGATCAGAGAACTCCTCTAGAGTAGGGACCAACTCTTAGTCCGGGAAGGTAAAGTAGTGGTACAATGGATCAAAGAACTGGCACAAAACACTCATCATCTGCTCATCAAATCTGGAAGTGACCAAACCAAGGAGGTGCCCATGTCTTCTGTCAAAAGAGGAGGTGTCAGGAACCTTTGCAACCAAATCTCTAAGCTGAGTAGGAATCTGAACAAAACTGATCCGAATAGTGTTTCTACGCATAGGTGCCATGACCTACAAAACAGAACAAAGATGAATCCCATTGGTCTTTGAAATGGTTAGTCCAATGCAATATGCATGCAATGTCATGATGCATGATGTTATGATAGAAACACACCACAAGTATTCACAGATAGCAAACATGGTAAGGGCAAACAAGTCACACAGATAGCCCTTAGATTTCAGGCTGGCATGGAGTTTAGGTATTACCCTCTTTCAGTTTAGTTGGTTCAAACCTGTCCTAGAAATAGTAACCGGGTTCTAGAGGATCTCAATACCACTGACCACCCTCGATCGGTCATAATTCTAGTTTAACAACCTTTTCTTGCGGCCGGAATCATCGCGAGAGTTTGGTCTCAATAAGTGTAGCATAATGCTACTGTTCTATGGCCAAGTTGGTCAATTATAGGTTCTAAGGTCAGTTGGTGCTTAATGACCCCTTAGCAGACCCATATTCTCCTCGTTGCGCCACAAGGGATATCGGTACATACTAAAGTGCCATACCAACGTAGCTACTGCTTCAACCGTATCGGTCTACGCCATACAGTTCCCTCACAGTTTATTGCTACTTACCTAAAGGGTGTCCCCCAGATCCGGGTTAGGATCTATAGTAACTCCGATTCAAGCCCACAAAAATAACGCATACAAGTCAAGCTATTGAAAACAATGTGAACTATTCCTAAGGTACACTCCACTTATAAGCGTCCCCAACAGAGTCGCCAGTTCTGTGATACGGTGGAAGAACTGACTTTTTTTTTTAATGCTGGTTTGCATTGTGTTTATTTTCGCAAAATGTCGCAGTAAGTAAGAGTCGCCACCGACTTTTATTTTATCCAACAAGGAAAGGAAAAAAGCACAGAAAAATTCCTTTTTCGAGATATTTCTCAGGTTCGGGGGGTAGATTATAGAAAGGGAAGGTATTAGCACCCTTTCTATCCGTGGTTATCCACAGGCTCTTAGGTACTTGCTCAATTGTTTTCAAAATTGTTTTCTTTGTGCTTGTGGGTTTGAAAAAGTTTTTTTTTGAAACTTCGATTTAACTCTTGCTTCTGTCCTCAAGAGTGTAATGAAGTGTTTTGAAAACTTTGTTCGAAAAGTGTAAGTGTGAAGAGTTTGTTTTGAAAGAGCAAGTATCTAAGAACTATCTACCTACTCGAAAAAGGAATCGTTATATGCTAATTTCTTTTAGACAATGCTATCCCACTATTAATGAGTAGGTAGCACCGTCGTTGGAGTTTGAGGGTCAATTCGAAAGAGGGACTTACGGTCACTAAAGCAATGTTAGGACGGTTTAGCGGTAACCCTAATGTCTTAGATCATTTGATTGAGGCAACAATATCCGAGGCAACCATTTTGAGGCAACTATGATCTTTTAGACAAGAGGGCGACCTCTAAAACGACCTATACTCAATGACCTTGTACGAAGGAAACCAAGTAGGGTGTACCCTAAGAGTGCGCATGTGCGAGTGTGACGTTTTCAGTTATTTTTATCTTTGCACATGTTAAAGGTGATCTAATTTGATTTTAGTTTAAGCATTCAGTCTTATCATGCAAACCCTATTATCAAACATCCAGCAGTTATAATTTGCGGAATTAAAATGCGGAAATTAAATTACAAGGCGTCGGGTATTTACATCGCCAAAAGCAACCCTTTGAAAATAAAATAAAGCGGTAAAATAAATAAAAGTCCTAATTATCTATTACATACCGGAATCAAATACATTAATTGGATAAAGAAAAGTAAATCGCGACGCGAAATTAAATCGGATGCATAATTAGGGTTTTGACCCTTTTGTAAGAAAATGCTTTTTGTTTTTTATTTTAAGAAAAGAAATTAAATCCTAAATTAAATAACTAAATTAAATTAATTAAATGAAAAAAAAATAATAATAAATGACATGTTTTTTTTGGAGTTTTTGATATTTTAAGAAAGAAAATAAAGTAATTAAATTAGAATTAAAACCTAATGATTTCTAATTAATTTTAAATATTTACAAAAATAAATTAAAGTTTCCTAGAATTAAAAACCTAAATCAATTAGTTAGTATTTATTAAAAATAAAATTCTGAATTTTTATTGGATAAAAATGTTTTTTTTTTATTTTTGATAAAAAAAAGTAGATTAATCTATTGGTTAGAAAATTAGTTAAATAAAATAAATAAAAGTGTGAGGGAAAGAGAGTTTGGGCCTGGTTTGGGTGGTGTTAGTAGCAACTTGTTGGCCCAATAGCAGTTGGTCCGTTTGGACTTTTGGGATCCAATGCTCCTGCGTTGACTGGATCCATGGTATGTCTTCAAGGTCTGACCATCAGATCTGGCCACCTGGACATCTGGCATGTTGAGGAGTGAGGCGCATGGTGGGCTGTGGACTCGTGTATGCACTAGATCTCCTGAAAAGTAACAAGAAAAGGCAAATTGCTGGAGGCAGGGTTCGAACCCCTGACCTCCATCCCCTGGGTCTCTAAGCGCTCATGTGGCCACCACTGGGGCGTGTTGTTGTTTTGTTAATAATAATACAAAGAATATATATTACATAAAAAACAAATCAATTGCCAGAAAGACAAAAAAACGCGCGCAATTTTTGAACGGACAAATGGACGGAGGACACCTCATCGTCCCTGTCCTCTAAACACTGTAAATTTACCTGCGGATTTTTATCCGCAGCTAAAAGCGCAACCTCATTCTAAAACTTTCTCCAAGCCATATAAATGGAATCCAATACCATAGTTAGCCTCGTCTCATCTCTCTGATTACAGCCATAACCACCATTAAGGCCAATTTCACCTGAAAAATAAAGCCCTAAAAACGAACAAAGAAACCTAGCGATGGTGGATTTTGATACCGGTCAGATAAATGAAATCAAATGATGCCAAAAGATTGTGAATGATGTGAGGATTACAAATATGAAATTATTTCATTCTAACTATGCCTAATTTCTGAGATACGAAATCAAGAACAGGGCTAACTCGCGTGAGGCTTACAGTGCGTATGGAAGCTTGAAAACGCCTGGTGGTGATTGGTTTAGCTTGTGAGAGTTTCCAGGAATCGATTGGGATATGTCTCAAGTCTTGAAAATGTCTCCAACCTTGATTTAGATCTCAAGCTTTTTTCTGGTTTTTGTGAGTTTGGTTCTGCCTCCTCAAGTGCTCTCCAACCCTGATTCTCATGCCTTGAGCTTGCTTATGTATTGCACATTGGATTAGGATAGCATTTGTTGTTCAAATCTTGCTCTATCAATGCTCTTGAATTTGATTTGATTCTTCCATTAAAACTTTCCAAATTTGATCCAAATCACATATTTTTGCACATAATTCCTGTGACACAAGTTTGATGATGGCCAGCTGCATAATGAAACCTAAAATCACCACAAAATCTTTGTTATCAATGCCTTTGGATTTTTATTTGATTTATTTGGATTTAAATCAAATTAATTCAAATAAAATCAAAATAATTAATAAAAAAATGATATGGACACATGGCCAAGGCTGGATCACGTGGGCTACAATGCAAACTCAAAACAAGTGAAAACGAATTGGCCCGTTTGGCAAAATTTGAAGTTTTGGGGATAGTTGACTTTTGGCAATTTTGCAAAAAGGTCCAGCTTCAACAATGCATAACTTCTTCAATTTTGAACTTTCTGAGGTGTTCTTTGACTTTTTAGAAATCCTGGGATGTCCTCTAATCAACCCTTTTGGTCTCATCTCATTTTGATATTCCATGCTCAAGTTATAAGCTTTGACAAAAAAGGTGTTTTTGTTGACTTTCAAAAATGACCTATAATGTCCAAATTCGTAAATTCTTGTGAGTGAATTTTTTGAACTTGGGGTATGAAGATGGATTGTAGGTAATTGCATCCTATTCAAAATGAGATTTGGATGGGTCATTTCGCATAAAGTATGAGAAAGTTATACTTGGTTAAAATTGAGTTGACTTTTCCTGCAAAACCCTAGTTTAGCAACTTTTGAATCTTGATGAATTTTGAGAAATCCTTAATGAATCATGATCAAACCTTGATAAAATGATGAAATATCCTTCAAAATTAGAATGTTGAAAAAAAATCTTAAAGTTTGACTGTTTGTAGGTCACCGTTGACTTTTGCCCTAGCACAGTCGACTTTTGGACCTTTGAGCAATTGACTGGGCAAACTTCCTCTGCAAGGCTTGAAATTTGACATGGATGATCTTGAGAATATATTAGGACATTGGGGATCACTTTAGGTCATTTAGACTCAAGGATCTTGATGCAATGTGAAACCCTAATTTGGGGTAGACTGCCTTAGGAGATAGCTTGTCTGGTCAATCTTTGAGCAACCTTGAGCAACTTAGAGATTTTTCTTGTAATGTTTTTAGAAATATGGGAGGGAAAATTTTAGGGTACAACAATGTGCAATAATCCCATGGTGTTCCCATTCTACTATAGCCTTCGTGTCTCTGAGCGTCTTGTCCACTTGCTGCCTTGTCCAAAGTTGATTGGATTAATTAGAACCACTGAGTTTGTCAATCGATGCTAGAGGTTGTCTGTAATGTGATCCAACGGGACATAATCGTACGCTTTAATTCCCTAACTTTTTCATGGACCGCCCTTTAGGCTTTTCAGTCCACCGGGATACCCTTTTTTGCCCAAGTCGCCCTTTCAGGTTTTCAACTTGCCGGGTGTACATATTTTTTTGTTTTATCCCTAATTTTTGCCCGAACCTTTGTGGTTCGCTGGGATGTCCTTGTTTTTCCTAGGTGTGTCAACCTAGCGGGTCTCTTATGTGTAGTATCTTTTGACTATGTCCGTGTCCACAGGGTGTGGAAGGTCATCGCCATCCATATTGGTTAGGATCATTGCTCCACCAGAGAATATTATTTTGATCACAAATGGTCCTTCGTATGTAGGAGTCCATTTGCCCCTGGGATCACCTTGTGGTAATATGATACACTTGATTACCAAGTCACCAACCTGATATACCTGGCGTCTGACCTTTTTGTTAAAGTCTTTAATCATACGTTTTTGGTATATCTGGCCATGACAGATAGCCGTTAGCCTCTTCTCATCATTCAGGTTCAACTGGTCAAGTCGAGTTTGAATCCAATCGTCTTCACTCAGCCCTACATCCTTTATGATTCTTAGAGAAAGTATTTGTACTTCAATAGGTAGAACAGCTTCCATGTCGTATACCAAGGAAAAGGGAGTTGCCCTTATTGATGTGCGCGCCATGGTACGGTAACCGTAGAGAGAGAATGGTAACATCTCATGCAAGTCCTTGTAGGTTACTGCCATTTTTTGTATGATCTTTTTGATATTCTTATTTGCGGCTTTGACAGCACCATTCATCTTCGGCCGGTAAGGGGAAGAATTATGATGCTGGATCTTGAATTGTGCGTACAGTGCGGTGATCATAGTATTGTTAAGATTCGTACCATTCTCTGTGATGGTTCTCTCCGGGATACCGTACTGTGATACAGTGGCAGAACCGACTGTTTTGAAAATGTTGGTTTTTGTTTTGCGCTTTTATTCGCAAAATGTCGCGGTAAGTAAGAGTCGCCACCGACTTTTATTTCATCCAACCGGAAAGGAAAAAAGCACAGGAAAAATTGTTTTTCGAGATTTTGAGTACGGGGGTAGATTATAGAAAGGGAAGGTGTTAAAACCCTTCCTATCCATGGTTTTCCATGGGCTCTTAGGTACTTGCTCATCTTTTTGAAATTGCTTTTGTGTGCTTGTTTTGAAAAAGTTTTGTTTTACTTCGTTTTAACCCTTGTTTCTGTCCTCAAGAGTGTTACGAAGTGTTTTTGAAAACTTTGTTTGAAAAAGTGTAAGTGTGACAAGTTTGATTTGAGCAAGTACCTATTAGCATCTACCTACTCGAAAAAAGATTGTTTATATTCTTGTTTCCTTTAGACAACACTCTCCTACTATTGAGAAATAGGTAGCACCGTCGTTGGATTTGTAAAGGTCAATTCGAAAGGGACGTATGATCACTAAAGAAATGTTAGGATGTCTTAGTAATAACCCTAGAGTCTTAAGATCATTATTCGAGGAAACATTTCCGAGGCAACGTTTCCGAGGCGACACTTCCGAACGGGACATTTGATCTTTGTTTAGACAGGAGGGAAACCACTAAGACACCCTATACTTAATGATCATTTACCGAAGCCAACCGAAGTGAGAGTATACCCTAGGAGTGCACATGTGCGAGTGATTTGATTTCAGTTATTATCTTTGCACATTAGGGTTTTTGTAGCCATTTTAAATTATCATGCAATCTTGTCATACAATCCTATTAACATACATCTAAACAGTTAATATTTGCGGGAATTAAAATTCGAGAAAATAAAACCAACGCTATTACAAGGCTTTGGGGTAGGGATTAATTAGATACAAAAAACCCGTAAAAGACGATAAATAAAGAAAATCCTAGATTAAACTATTACATACTGTGGACAGTTACATTAATATTGCAAAAAATAATAAACGCGCGCGATGAATCGAATGCCAAAATAATTAGGGTTTTGACCCCAACTATATCTAATTGCAATTTAAAAGAAAAAAAAAATTTTAGTCGTTTTTTTTATTTGAGAAAGTAAAGCTCAATTGAATGAAAATAACCTAATCACTAATTAATTTTAGTTAAGAAAAATAATTAAATTAACCTATTTTTTTGTATTTTTTATTTTGAGAAAGGAATAAAAATTAAATCACAAGTTAACCCTAATTTTTCTAATTGGTTTTAATTATACAAAAAAGTTAGAATTACCCTAAATTAAATTAAACTAACATTAAATTAAATTTGATAAAATAAAAACTTAATTCTAATTTTTTGTGAAAACTTGATTTTTATGATTTTGTGAAAAAAAGAAATTAATTGTGTTAGAAAAAATTAAGCAAATTAAGCTAAATAAAAGAAATAATTAGAAAACAAAAAGAATGGGTCTGGTGTTGTTTAGAAAGAAGGGGGTATGGTTTTCAATTTTGAGCCCAATAAACTCCTGGCCCCATTGACTTTGTCCAATCCCCCGCCCATGCTTGACTCCAACGCATGGTGGACCCTCGTGGGAGAAGCCTTGGATCTGGCTTGTTGATGATCTGATGGTTGGATCTGGATAGTACACGATGGATGCCTTACCATATGATACACTGGATTGTCCTGAAAATGTTGAGAAAATAAAATGCACACGCCTGGGATCGAACCCAGGACGTGTGCATCAAAGGCCAACAACCATACCAGTTGCGCTAACCATGTTAGTTGTAACAATAATGCAATAAATAGAATATAACACAAACAACGTGCCACGCTTCCCAAAACGTGCGAAATTCAAACTGACCATTCACATATCGCCACGCCATCGTCTCCTACATTGGCCTGTCGTTTTAGAAATCAAAGCTTTTACCTACGGACATTCACTGTAGGTATAACCCTGCACGTTTATAAATCTTGTATACGCATGATAAATGAAAACCAATGATACCAATCAACTCGTTGCAACCTCACGAGCATCATGGTATCATTATTAATAGCCAATTTTCCCTGTACATAAAACCCCTAAAAACGAATCAAGAACCCTAGCCATGGCAGCTTCGTGTTCAGTCAACAAAAATACAATTAAATATGACCATTAGCTTGCAAACATCACAAGGATTAAGAATATGACAATCAATCATGTTTAAGATGCCAGAATTAAGATATTCGAATTCAAGAAAAGAGATAAATTGTGTGACTCTTACAGGGCGTTTCAAGGCGTGGGGAAGCTTGCTAGCGGTTGAAACACGATCCTGGGGAGTCCAGCAATTGATTGGTATGATTAGAATGGCTTGAGATGGCCTGAAACTTGGAAATCAGTTTGCACTTTTTTCTTGAATTTTTGCAATTTGTTCTTTGCCTTTTCACGCCTCTAGCCTCTTGTTTTTGGTCCGCATTTGTTCCTTATGTATATTAGAGTGCATTAGGGTTGCAATTCTGGATCAAATCTCTTACAATTATGAATATTGATTATGATTCAATCCTTGCACCAAATCTTTCCAAAACACGCAAACTCAATCTTTTTCTGTCCATTTTGAACCTTGCACGATTTGATCTTGTTTCCAGCCGTGTAATGGACCTAATCATGCACAAAATCTCAAGATTTAATTAGCTTTTGATATTTTTACTATTTTATATTGATTTTATTTGATTTAAATGAAATAAAATCAAAATAAATAACAAAAATAAAAGAATGACAAGTGGAAGGGATCATGGGTCGTGGATCACATTACAAACTCAGTGCAAGCATAAAAAGTTGGGGGCCATTTGACAAAAAATGCAATTTTGGACACATTTGACTTTTGGCAATTTTGCAAAAAGGATCAACTTGGCCAATGCATAACTCTTTCAATTTTGACCCTAGTGAGGTGTTCTTAGACTTTTTAGAAAGCTTAAGATGCCCTATAAGCAACCTTTTTGGTCTCATCTCAATTGAGTCTTCCATATTCATGTATGAAGCTTTGACCCAAAAGGTATTTTTATTGACTTTTCAAAAGGACCTATAATGTCCAAATTCATATCTTCTTGTGAGTGCATATTTTGAACTTGGTAGATGCATATGAATTGTAGGGAATTGCATCCTCTTCAAAATGAGCTTTGGATGGGTCATTTTTGATAAAATATGAGAAAGTTATGCTTGGTCAAAGTTGAGTTGAGTTTTCCTGCAAAACCCTAATTTAGCAACTTTTGGGTTTTGATGAATTGTGAGCAATCCTTGAGGAATCATGATAAACCTTGATCAAATTATGAATAATACTTCAAAATTAGGATGTTGACCAAAAATCTTGAAGTTTTACTGTATGTGGGCCATAGTTGACTTTTGCCCTAACACAGTCGATTTTCAGGCCTTTGAGCAATTGACTAAGCAAATTTCCTCTGTAAGGCTTGAAACTTGACATGGATGATCTTGAGAACATATTAGGACAATATTGAGCATTTGGGATCCTTTGGACTCGAACATTTTGATTAAAAATGAAACCCTAATTTGAGGTACACTGTCTTAGGAGAGGGTTTGTCTGGTCAACCCTTGGACTTCCTTGAGCAATTTGAGGACCTCACTTGAAATGTATTGCCAAATATGGGAGGGAAAATTTTGGGTACAACATCTGCCCCTGTTCAATATTCTTACTCCTGAGGATGTAGATTGGCTTGTCTGCCTTTCGTGATCTGAAGGTGGAAGATGATTGAACACTAGAGTGCCCAGAAATTTGCACTCGCATGAAGTGGTACTTGTCTTGCGATATCGGGAATGGGCTTATAGATTCCATTTGGAAGTCAATGATGCAATATGGGCTTAAAGATTCCATCAGAAGAAGTGTCGATCGTGTAAGAGATTCCTTTGCGAGAGCCCGTACACCTGTTATTGAGGAGGACTATGCTGGGGAATGCTATTCTTTGTCTTGAGAGAAATAGAGTTTTAGGAACTTCAGTTGTCCATTACTCTATTGGGAAATCATATCTTAGTTGAGTAGGTGATAATGAACTGCTATCTGGTCGTGCTCCCGATTTTACAATGATTTGCTGAGAAAAATAAGACCGACTACTATCTGGTCGTGCTACAGGCTTTACAGTGACTTACTGGGGAGATGAGTTTAGACTTGCTATCTGGTCATCTTCCAGGCTTTGCAATTTCTCAATTCTTATTTGGTTGTGCTCCAGGCTTCAGAAGGAATTAAGTGATTATCCGGTCGCATCCGGGTTTCAACTTGAATTTAAGGCATACTAATATTCGGTCGATTTCCGAGCTTCATGGTGATTGGCCAAGTAAACTGCTATTTGGTCAAATTCCAAGCTTCGCAGTTCCTTATACTGTTATCTGGTCGTGTCCCAGGTTTCAGTGTCCTTTGCCGTTATCTGGTCGTGATCCAGTCTTCACAGCGTCTTATACCATTATCTGGTCGTGCACTAGGCTTCACGGTGTCTTATACCTATTATTTGGTCGATTCCAGGCTTCATGGTATCTTGTATTGCTATCTGGTCGATTTCCAGGCTTCACAATAACTTGTTGAGGGTTAAGTTGTTTTCTGGTTGATTTCCAAGCTTTATAGCTTGTATTTAAGAGATACCACTATCTAGTCGATTCCAGGCTTCGTAGTATTTTGGAGAAATTAAGATATTATCCGGTCGATTTTTGGGCTTCATAGCTTGAAACTGGAATAGAAATCTTAGTATCGATTTGACTGAACCAGAGAAAACTTGTGATAACTTGATTGCATCTTTCCCTAAAAGGTAAAGGGTTAGTCATATGTAATGTCATGATGTATGAAATGTATTGAGTAATGATGTTCTCAAAATAAATGAGATTATGTTGTATGATGCATATGTGTATGCCATGATGTATGGATATGCAATGTTCTTGTGATATTCTCCGGTTGGGGAGAATAAATCCTGGACTGCTGTTGGAGAGTACAAGGAGTTGAGTTCTTCGTTCTCGCTGGGGATAGTGACCGAAGATAATTAGCTGGAGACTTGCGTCCGTTCTTCTTGAGAATAATCCGCCGGGAGAGACTCTGTTTGAGAATAATCCTGTGGGAGAATGACTCTGTGGGGAAGAGAGATACTCTGTTTGGACGATCTGATGATTTGTAGAAATAAACTCAGCTGGTGGTGAACTTTTATTGCTGGTGATAGGTAAACTCTGCTTGGGGAGAATTTTTCTGACTCATTCGCGATTATGAACCTCGGCTGGGTAGAACTAACACCACTGTCTTTGGATACTTCCTACTCTGCGGGGAGTGTATGTACCTTTAGTTATATTCTCAAACTAGCTTTATCCCCGTATCTGGTGGGTAGAGCAACTGTAATGTTTGGACACTTCTTGTTTGCCCATGTTCCTGAAATTACGAGTAATTGTCTTTTGTTTTTTTCATGTAAGCAATTATTTTCACATGCATATATCAAAAATGAAACAATGGAAGTTCTTGCAAAACAAAACGGAAAAAGAAAAAAACAAGTTGAAATTTCTTGTGAAAATGTATTGTATTGATTTTTGAAGTTGGCCTGTAATAAGCATTTCGTACAAGAGGCTGACGTCCTAGTAAGAGAACGTGGTAGGGGGAACAGAATTTATACAATTTGTGTAAAAGAAAGAAAAACAGCTATATGAAACAATCCCACTGGGTTCCAACTCTGCTATTGCCTTTATATCTTCGAGCGTCTCATCACTTTGCTACTTGGTCGAAGGTGGATCAGATTGATTGGTGTCGTCCGAGCTTGATAGTCGATACCGAAGTCTAGTTGCAAGATGATCCAATGAGACATAGTGTTACGCTTCAATCCCTAATTTTTTCCTAGACCTCCTTTTCAGGTTTTCAGTCCACCGAGATATCCTTTTTTGCTCAAGTCGCCTTTTTAGGTTTTCGACTTGTCGGGTGTACAGTTTTTCCATTTTCATCCCTTACTTTTACCCGAACCCTTTTGGTTCGCTGGGAAGCCCTTATTTTTTCCTAGGCCAGTCAACCTAGCGGGTCTTTGATTAGGCGTAGTATTTTTTCACTATGTTTGCATTGACGGGGTGAGAAAGGTCGTCACCATCCATGGTGGTTATAATCATAGCTCCTCCCAAGAAAATGTTCTTAACCACAAATGGCCCTTCGTATGTGGGGGTCCATTTGCCCCTGGGATCACCTTGCGGTAGTATGATGTGTTTGATCACTAGATCCCCGACTTGATACTCTTGGCATCTGACTTTCTTATTAAAAGCCTCGATCATTCGCTTTTGATATGTCTGACCATGATAAATAGCAGTAAGCCTCTTTTCATCGATTAAATTCAACTGATCAAGTCGGGTTTGGATCCAGTCATCTTCGCTCAAACCTGCATCCTTCATAATCCGGAGAGAGGGTATCTGGACTTCGATGGGTAGGACAGCCTCCATGCCATACACCAGAGAGTAGGGCGTTGCCCCTGTCGATGTCTGTGCTGAGGTGCGATACCCATGAAGAGCGAATGGTAGCATCTCATGCCAGTCTTTGTATGTCACGGTCATCTTCTGCACAATCTTATTGATGTTCTTGTTAGCCGCTTCAACAGCCCCATTCATCTTCGGCCGGTAGGGAGAAGAGTTATGATGCTGAATCTTGAACTGTTTGCAGAGTTCAGTGATCATCATATTATTGAGATTTATACCGTTGTCTGTGATGATCCTCTCTGGTACACCATATCGGCAGATTAAGTTGTGTCGGATAAACCGTGCCACGACGTTCTTAGTTACTGTAGCAAAAGAAGATGCCTCGGCCCACTTCGGAAAGTAATCAATAGCTACCAGAATGAAACAATTCCCGTTGGATGCAGTAGGTCTGACCTCGCCAATCATATCGATGCCCCACATTACGAAAGGCCAAGGAGTTGTCAAAATATTTAGGGGAACTAGAGGTACATGCACCTTATCAGTATAGACTTGGCACTTATGACAGGTCCAAGAGTGCTGATAACAATCGGCTTCCATAGTGGACCAATAATATCCTGCCCGTAGGATTTTCTTTGTCATGGTATGTCCACTGGAATGAGTTCCGAAGGTACCTTCATGTAGCTCTGCCATAATCCTTTCTGTCTCGCTTTTGTCAACACATCGCAGTAAGGTTGAATCATGGTTATGCTTATAAAGGATCCCATTACTGATGAAGAACTTCGCAGTGAACCTCCTCAAGAACTTCTTATCATTAACAGATGCCCCCTCGGGGTATTCTTGAGCTTCAAGATACCTCTTTACCTCATGGAACCAGGGTTTATCTGCTACCTCTTAAGTCTCAATGTCACAGCAATGTGCGGGTTCGTCCAACCTCTCGATGGTAATCTGGGGAGTTTCATTGTCCCACCTGACTTTGAACATAGAAGACATGGTAGCTAGCGCTACCGCTAACTAATTCTCCTCTATGGGAAAGTGTTCAAAGGTTATCTCCTCAAAGTGTGGGAGCAATGTCAGTACATACTCTTTGTAAGGAATAAGATTTGAGTGCTTCGTATCCCACTCGCCTTTGATCTGACTTATCACTAGAGCAGAATCTCTGAATACACTCAAGAACTTAATCGTCAGGTCAATAGCAGCTCGAAGACCCAGGATACATGCTTCATACTCCGCCATATTATTGGTGCAGTTAAAACATAATCGAGCAGAGAATGGAGTATGACAACCTTCAGGAGATATAATTACAGCCCTGATGCCATTACCCAGCGCGTTTGATGCTCCATCAAAATACATAGACCATCGGGATCCTTCCTCAGGTCCTTCATCCGGTCCAGGTTCTTCACAGTCGGTCACCAACATGATGTTCTCATCCGGGAACTCGAAATTCATGGATTGGTAGTTATCCACGGCCTGATGCGCCAAATAATTCGCCAATACACTCCCATTGATTGCTTTTTGGGTTGTGTATTGGATGTCATACTCAGTTAAGATCATCTGCCATCTTGCTATTCTTCCGGATAAGGCAGGCTTTTCGAAGATATACTTGATTGGATCCATTTTTAATATCAATAAGGTGGTGTGAGTCAGCATATACTATCTCTTTCGGCGAGCAGCCCATGCCAAAGTGCGGTAAGTTTTCTTGAGCAATGAGTATCGGGTCTCACAGTCGGTAAACTTTTTGCTAAGGTAGTAAATAGCGTGCTCTTTTCGGCCAGACTCATCATGCTGCCCCAGCACACACCCCATTGAACTATCAAGTATAAGATCAAAGGTCTTCCTTCAACTGGAGGCATCATAATTGGTGGTTCTTGAAGATATTCTTTGATTCTTTCGAAAGTGGTCTGGCATTCGTCATTCCACTTTACCAGTTGATCTTTCTTCAGAAGCTTGAAGATTGGCTCACAAGTGGCAGTCAGATGTGAAATGAACTGGGCGATGTAGTTCAGACGTCCCAAAAATCCTCTAACTTCCTTTTCTGTGCGGGGTGCCAACATCTCTTGTATGGACTTCACCTTGGCAGGATCCACCTGAATACCCTTATCACTGACGATAAAACCTAGAAGCTTACCAGACCTTACCCCGAAGGTGCACTTGTTCGGGTTTAACCTCAGCTTGTACATCTTCAAACTGTCAAATAGTTTCTGGAGATGATCTAGGTGCTCTTCCTCAGTCTGGGACCTAGCTATCATGTCATCAACATAAACATCAATCTCATGGTGAATCATGTCGTGGAACAAAGCGACCATGGCACGCTGATAAGTTTCCCTAGAATTCTTCAACCCGAAAGGCATTACCTTGTAACAGAAGGTGCCCCACTGTGTAACGAAGGTTGTCTTCTCCATGTCTTCGGGAGCCATCTTGATCTGATTGTAACCAGAAAAAAATCCATAAAGGAGAAGATATTATGTTGCACAGTGTTGTCGACCAGAACATCGATGTGAGGAAGTGGGAAGTCATCCTTGGGGCTCGCCCTTTTCAGATCTCTATAGTCCACACACATCCGTACCTTACCGTACTTCTTAGGTACTGGAACAACGTTGGTTTCCCACTGCGGATAAGAAGTGACAACTAAGAACCC
This sequence comes from Vicia faba, assembly GCA_948472305.1. Lineage (NCBI taxonomy): Eukaryota > Viridiplantae > Streptophyta > Magnoliopsida > Fabales > Fabaceae > Vicia > Vicia faba. Next base: position 1,568,983,444 of record OX451736.1, on the reverse strand, counting down.
TACGTCGAACTGTTTCATGACTTTTGCTTTGATTTTCTCAGACATTTCAGGGCGCATACGACGAACCTTCTACTTTACCGGAGGACAATCTTCTTTGGTCGGCAGGCGGTGTACCACAATATCAGTGTCCAAACCAGGCATATCTTCATAGGACCAAGTGAAGATCTCGATGTAGTCGCGTAGCATCTGTATTAACCGTTGTTTGACACTAGGCTCCAGATTTGCACCTATTTTAACATCTTTCCTGTCTTCCTCTATACCCAAATTTACAGACTCAACTGGCTCTTCATGAGGTTGTATGGATCTTTCTTCTTGCAGTAACAGTCTAGCAAGTTCTCCAGGCACCTCACAATCTTCCTCACCTTTGCCCTCAGCTTGGTTGATTGAATTTTCGAAGTCATAACTGGCAGTAGCAGAGTTGTTATCAATGGGATCCATAGTGGATATGGATCTGCATTATGATGTGTGAGTATGTGTAAGAGAATATTTTTTTTTGATAAAGCGAGAGACGGAAAAATGAAAAACAAGGAGCGCAAAATTTGTAATGCAAGAAACGTCCAATGTTTTATTAATGATATATGAAATGCCAAATAATAAGCCCTCACAAGCAAAGCCAAGGTGTCTCGGGCAAGACACCGGGCCATAAAGTTTCAAACTGTCTATTACAACTTTTAAAAAAAAGTCAATTACTGTGGAATAAAAGAAACAGGTATGAAGTCCTTCGTCGTCCAGTTGTTTAGTCCGCCATTGGTTGTAGGGTAGATCCAGCTGTCGATATCTGAATCTTCTTCATCATCTTCAATTGCATTAACTCCCTTATTGCTGATATGCAGATGAGGTCTTCCAATCCGTGCGCGCCTAACAGCCCTTTGAGCCCCTGTATTAAAGCCCAAACCAAATTTGTCAGTTTTGTGCGTGAAATCAGGAAGCCGACCCCAATTGGCACACCCACCTTCTTCAACTACAGCCCTGGAATCCTTGAGAGAAGCCGTCTTCATCGGAGGTTTATCGGTGGTAACTTCAGTTGACGCCAGAGACTGAGGGGCCTCCTCAAAGTTCTGACAAGGGGTTTCGATGAACTCCCCATCCATCTCCATGTAGCGAAAGGAATTGAGATGACTCACCATATACTCCTCTTCACCCCGTACCGTGACAATCTTCCCCTTTACCGAATATTTCAACATTTGGTGGAGCGTGGAAGTCACTGCCCCAGCTTATGAATCCAAGGGAGACCCAGCAAGCAAGAATATGATGGTTTGATATCCATCACGTAAAAGGTGGATGAAAAAGTCTGAGAGCCAACTTTAACAGGGATGTCCACCTCCCCGTGCACCATCCTTTTTGACCCATCGAAAGACCGGACCACAATATTGCTCGGCTTTAGAATCAAACATTCATAGTCCAGACGGTCTAATACTTTCTTTGGCAGAACATTTAATGAGGACCCGGTATCCACCAGTACATGGGCCATAGTGGTGCCCCTGCACTCGATCGAGACGTGCAGAGCATCATTATGATTCCTTCCTTTAGCAGTCAGATCTGCATCTGAGAAACCCAACCCATTGTTGGCAGTCAGGCTAGCTACGCAATCTTTGAATCGGTCGGCTGAAGTATCCTACGGCACATGCGCAGTTTTGAGGAATGAAATTAAAGCCTTTTCATGGGCTTCAGAATACAATAACAAGGACAACATGGAGATTTTTGACAAGATCTGCCCCAGCTGCTCGACTATGTTGTAGTCGCTCTTCTTGATAATCTTCAGTATTTCCTCTATCTCCTACTTAGAGGTTTCTACAATGATCTTCTTAAGTGCCTTCGTCCGGGCAGGCTTACCTATGATTTCTTTGCCTTGAGTCCCAGATGGCTCGGTGACAAGGGTGATAATTGGAATAGGAACTAGGATAGTAGCTGATGTACCAGCAGATGGAATGATAACAGGTTTGTGGACAGCCAGAGGGGAAATTTCGGGAGAAAAAAGTCTTCCACTTCTAGTGACCTTGCTTGTCCCAACAATATTGCTGATATCAACATCAGCTTCCTTACTCTTTAAGTCTTGTTTAAATCCATGGTAAGATACATCAGCACCATAGTGCCAAGGAACAGACTTATCCGAAGTGTATGGGATAGGATCAGGGACAATAATTATTAACAGATCAATTCTTGGGATGGGTGTAATCCTAAAAGGTTTTCTCGGGGAAACCTTGGAAGGATTGGAGGAAATGATTATGATGGAAACATCTTCAATTGAAACCAACAAAATCATAGATTTTTCAAACAGGATCTCTTTATTATCCATCAGGCGCTGAATACCTGATTTCAATAAGTGGCAACCAGCAGGCAGAATTGAACATATGTGGCAACTTCACCACAACCCGGAAATAAACCGGCCAACAACAAAGTCTTCTTAACCGCCATCAAAGGAGTAGAAATTTCTTCCACAGTGGTCACAAATAAATCATCGTCCACAACATTTACTCCATGACCATGTTTGGGCATGGGAGCAGTTATGACATTGGGCTTCTCCAGAGCGTCAAAATCAATCTCTTTGGCTTCGATCAAGTCTTGCACTTTGTTTTTCAAGGCCCAACAGTTGTTTGTATCATGACCTGGACTTTCGGAGTGATAAACACATCGGGCATTCGGGTTATAGTGGGGAGATGTGGTGTTGGGGTTCTTCGGGGCTTCCCTCAGAGTTACCAGATTAGTCTTCAATAATTATGGTATAATTTGAGTCAAGGTCATATTGAGCCGAGTGAACTGCCTTTGTGGTCTTTCCACCCTTTGTTGATTGTTGCTTTGTGGAGCAACTGTGGGTCTTGATATTACTACCGCATTTACTGCTTGACGATGTTCAGGTCTGCTTTGGCCCCTCGGGCCGTAGACTGCACTAGCTTCTTTCTTATCAGTGAAAGGCTTCTTTACTGCATTTGATGAAGTATCCTTTTGTATTTTACCACTTAGGATACTAGCTTCTACTCTTTCTCCAATCAAAATTAACTCAGTAAACCCAGATGATGAAATGTCGCTCAGATGATTGAAAAATGGACCAGATAGCGTCCCTAGAAACATGTCAACCAACTCCCTATCAGACAAAGGGGGTTGGACTCTTCCGGCCAAGTCTCTCCACTTTTGATCATAGTCCTTAAAACCTTCACTTGCATCCATAAACATACCCTGAAGCTGAGTATGAGTGGGAGCAAGGTCGGCGTTATACTGATACTGCCCATAAAAAGCAGCAGCGAGGTCTTCCAAGATTCGGACATTGGCTCCTTCCAACTGATAAAACCATTCAAGTTGAGTTCCTGACAGACTATCTTGAAATAAGTGCACCCACGGATTTCTATCAATAGTGTGGGGTTGGATTTTTCTGACGTACGAGCGGAGATGGAGTTTTGGATAGGATACTCCATCGTACTTGGCAAAAACCGAAGCTTTGAACTTATGAGGGATCACCACTCCCGATGCCAACCCCAGCTCTCCAAAATCCAAACCAGGGATCTTTTGAATCTCCATAGCACTCATACGGTCTTCTAGCTGCTTGTACTTATTCTCAGCAGGAGGATATTGCTCATCATCATAATCCGTATCGTTATCAGAAACTGTTGGACTAGGGTCCTTTGTCCTTTCTTGGTTCTACCCGTCTTTGGATGAGGAGGTCGGGTCAGCTGATTGTCTTATCCTTTCTCCGAATCTTCTACCCATGTTCAGAACACCAACCTTCTTCTTCTTCTTTTTCAGAATCAGGGTCTTCAAATCCTCTTGCACTTTAGCCAGACTTAAGAACATCTGCTGGAATTGGGCATTTTGTGCCTGAAGATCTTTGATGGCTTGATCAGAAGATATTTATGCTGAAATAAACAGCGAAGAAGATGAGAAACCTGTAACGGTACCTGTAATGGTGTGCATGATAATGGGATGCACATGTAATGATTTCAAAGACTTTGGGAGATTTAAATTTGCAAACCAAAAATAAACAAACTTTATTAGATTAACTTGTAAAAGGTTCAACAATGCCTTTAAGCCGTTACAAAGAAATAAATGGAAAACAAATCTAAAACTAGAAAAAGCAAAATCAAAAGACCCATGGACGCTTACTCTTTGTGCTGACGTAGTCATTGATCACTCTTTCTTCCTCGAGCTTCCTGGTGAGTTTCAAAATCTTCCTTTCTTGCTCATGGTACTTCTCCCGGTAAGTATCCCTTTCCTCTTTCAGCTGAATCCAAGACCTCTGCAATTCCCCAGGATCAGTGGGCGTGTAAGGATAAAGAACTATGTAATGAATGCCCTCTTCATTGGTGGGCTTCACAATCACTGGCAATACGGCTTCATAAGGCATCCCAAGCTTCTGGGAACGAGCTCGGACCCATTGGAGGTAAGGCTGCATAGAAAGGGAAGTTCTTGGTCCCAGCTCTTGGGGGTCAGATCTGTTCATCGTGCCCCAAGCTCGTATAAACCTCTGGCGGTGATCCTCAAGGAGTAGCTCATGGGGACCATCTCTCCGAGCACGACCAAATTGTCGCAAAGCTAGACAAGGATTATAGGTTATTCCCCCTCTGATTCCAAGCAACAGGACATTAGGGTATCCCCCACAACAATCAATAACGGCAGTGTCTTCCATAGCCCGGGAGGACCAAAGAATGTCTGTATGGGAAAGTGACATTATTATGTAGGACCAACCCAAACCTTCTTCGTTCTTCAGCACAGACTTAGGGAGGTGCGAAATAAACCACCTCGACAGCAATGAAATGCAACACATGAGAGTCCCTCTTCTTTGCACAGTATGAGTGTAGAGGGCATGCAAGACATCACCAAGTAGAGTAGGCACGGGATTGCGAGAAAGGAAAATCTTGACCGCATTCACATCTATAAAGGAATCTGGATTCGGGAAGAGGACCAACCATAGATAAGGAGAGCCAAGATATCTTCGAAAGCCTGAAAATCTAAATTATCCCAGAATAGCTGAGCCTGGTCTATTAGAAACTTGGCTAAGAAACCTTCGACCCCGCTTCGTGTTTCCCAATCGGATACTACATCAGTCCGTTTCAGATGCAGAGCTGAGGCAATGTCTTCTGGTCTAGGAGTCTCTTCCATACCTGTGAAGGGCACCTGTTCAAGGATGGATATGCCCAATAAGTGAGAGAACTCTTCCAAAGTGGGAATCAGCTGGTAGTCTGGAAAGGTGAAGCAATGATGCACAGGATCGAAGAACTGGAAAAGAACACTCATCATCTGCTCATCAAGCTTTGAGGTGACCAGGCTAAGAAGCTGACCATGTCTTTTAATGAACATAGAAGTCTCAGAAACTCTTGAAGCTAACTCTTTGAGTGGAGCAGGTATTTGCACAAAGTTAACTTGGATGGTATTTCTGCACACGGAAGCCATAATCTGCAAAACAGAACAAAGATAAATCCCCTTGGTCTTTGAAATGGTTGGTATAATGAAGTATGAATGCCATGTTATGATGCATGATGTCATGATAAAAAACAACAGGTATAGCAGATAACAGGCATGGCAAAGGCAAACAAGTCACACAAAGCGCTTAAGTTTAAGGTTGGCATAAGGTCAAAGGTATTACCCTCTTGAAGTTCAGTTGGTTTCAACTTGTCCTAGAAAAAGTAATCGGGTTCTAGAGGTTCTCAATATCACTGACCATCCTCCATCGGTCATGGTTTCAGCTTACGTAATCTTTTCTTGCAGTCGGAATTATCTCGAGAGTATGGTCTCAATGAGTGTAGCATCGAGTATCAACCAGTTCTCAGCTTTACACCGAGGCCGGCTATCTCACTACTTTCTAATGGCCAAGTTGGTCGATTAAAGGTTCTAAGGTCAGTTGATGCTTAACGACACACGTAGCGGCCCCGTATTCTCCTCGTTTTTCCACAAGGGATACCAGTACCAACCAATATGCCACATCAACGTAGCTACTGCTTCAACCGTATTGGTCTACGTCGTACAGTTCCCTCACAGTTTATTGCTACTTACCTAAAAGGTGTCCCCAGATCTGAGTTAGGATCTATAGTAACTCCCAAGCAAAACCCTTAAAAGTAAAGCAACCAAAACAAACAAGAGAAGAAATCATAATGAACTAGATCCTAAGGTATACCCCACTTATAAGTCCCCAACAGAGTCGCCAGTTCTGTGATATGGTGGCAGAACCGACTGTTTTGAAAATGCTGGTTTTCATTTTACGTTTTTATTCGCAAAATTCCCGGTAAGCAAGAGTCTCCACCAACTTTTATTTCATCCAACCGGAAAGGAAAAAAGCACAGAAAAAATCCTTTTTCGAGATTTTGAGTACGGGGGGTAAATTATAGAAAGGGAAGGTTTTAGCACCCTTTCTATCCATGGTTTTCCATGGGCTCTTAGGTACTTGCTCATCTTTTTGAAATTGCTTGTGTGTGCTTGTTTTGAAAAAGTTTTGTTCTACTTCGTTTTAACCCTTGTTTCTGTCCTCAAGAGTGTTACGAAGTGTTTTTGAAAACTTTGTTTGAAAAAGTGTAAGTGTGAAAAGTTTTATTTGAGCAAGTACCTATTAGCATTTACCTACTCGAAAAAAGATTGTTTCTATTCTTGTTTCCTTTAGACAGCGCTCTCATACTATTGAGAAATAGGTAGCACCATCGTTGGATTTGTAAGGGTCAATTCGAAAGGGATGTACGATCACTAAAGCAATGTTAGGATGTCTTAGTAATAACCCTAGAGTCTTAAGATCATTATTCGAGGCAACATTTTCGAGGCAACGTTTCTGAGGCGACACTTTCGAACGGGACATTTGATCTTTGTTTAGACAGGAGGGAAACCACTAAGACACCCTATACTTAATGATCGTTTACCAAAGGCAACGGAAGTGAGAGTATACCCTAGGAGCGCGCATGTGCGAGTGATTTGATTTTAGTTATTATCTTTGCACATTAGGGTTTTTCTAGCCATTTTAAATTATCATGCAATCTTGTCATACAATCTTATTAACATACATCTAAACAGTTAATATTTGCGGGAATTAAAATGCGAGAAAATAAAACCTACGCTATTACAAGGCTTCGGGGTAGGGATTAATTACATAGCCAAAAAACCCGTAAAAGACGATAAATAAAGAAAATCCTAGATTAAACTATTACATACTGTGGACATTTACATTAATATTGCAAAAAATAATAAACGCGCGCGATGAATCGAATGCCAAAATAATTAGGGTTTTGACCCCAACTATATCTAATTGCAATTTAAAAGAAAAAACATTTTTAGTCGTTTTTTATTATTTGAGAAAGTAAAGCTCAATTGAATGAAAATAACCTAATCACTAATTAATTTTAGTTAAGAAAAATAATTAAATTAACCTATTTTTTTGTATTTTTTATTTTGAGAAAGGAATAAAAATTAAATCGCAAGTTAACCCTAATTTTTCTAATTGGTTTTAATTATACAAAAAAGTTAGAATTACCCTAAATTAAATTAAACTAACATTAAATTAAATTTGATAAAATAAAAACTTAATTCTAATTTTTTGTGAAAACTTGATTTTTATGATTTTGTGAAAAAAAGAAATTAATTGTGTTAGAAAAAATTAAGAAAATTAAGCTAAATAAAAGAAATAATTAGAAAAGAAAAAGAATGGGCCTGGTGTTGCTTAGCAAGAAGGGGGTATGGTTTGCAATTCTGAGCCCAATAAGCTCCTGGCCCCATTGACTTTGTCCAATCCCCTGCCCATGCTTGACTCTAGCGCATGGTGGACCCTCATGGGAAAAGCCTTGGATCTGGCTTGTTAATGATCTAATGGTTGGATCTGGATAGTACACGAGGGATGCCTTGCCATATGATACACTAGATTGTCCTGAAAATGTTGAGAAAATAAAATGCACACGCCTGGGATCGAACCCAGGACGTGTGCATCAAAGGCAACCAACCTTACCAGTTGCCTAACCATGTTAGTTGTAACAATAATGCAATAAATAGAATATAACACAAACAACATGCCACGCTTCCCAAAACGCGCGAAATTCAAACTGACCATTCACATATCGCCATGCCATCGTCTCCTACATTGGCCTGTCGTTTTAGAAATCAAAGATTTTACCTACGGACATTCACTATAGGTATAACCCTGTACGTTTCTAAAATCTTGTATACGCATGATAAATGAAAACCAATGATACCAATCAACTCGTTGCAACCTCACGAGCATCATGGTATCATTATTAATAGCCAATTTTCCCTGTACATAAAACCCCTAAAAACGAAGCAAGAACCCTAGCCATGGAAGCTTCGTAATCAATCAACAAAAATACAATTAAATATAACCATTAGCTTGCAAACATCACAAGGATTAAGAATATGCCAATCAATCATGTTAAAGATGCCAAAATTAAGATATTCGAATTCAAGAAAAGAGATAAATCGTGTGACTCTTACAAGGTGTTTCAAAGCGTGGGGAAGCTTGCTAGCGGTTGAAACACGATCCTGGGGAGTCCAGCAATTGATTGGTATGATTATAATGGCTTGAGATGGCCTGAAACTTGGAAATCAGTTTGCACTTTTTTCTTGAATTTTTGCAATTTGTTCTTTGCCTTTTCACGCCTCTAGCCTCTTGTTTTTTGTCTGCATTTGTTCCTTATGTATAGTAGAGTGCATTAGGGTTGCAATTCTGTATCAAATCTCTTCCAATTATGAATATTGATTATGATTTAATCCTTGCACCAAATCTTTCCAAAACAAGCAAACTCAATCTTTTCTGTCTATTTTGAACCTTGCACAATTTGATCTTGTTTCCAGCTGTGTAATGGACCTAATCATGCACAAAATCTCAAGATTACATAGCTTTTGATATTTTTACTATTTTATATTGATTTTATTTGATTTAAATGAAATAAAATCAAAATAAATAAAAAAATAAAAGAATAAAAAGTGGAAGGACTCATGGGTCGTGTATCACATTACAAACTCAGTGAAAGCATAAAAAGTTGAGCCCATTTGACAAAAAATGCAATTTTTGACACATTTGACTTTTGGAAATTTTGCAAAAAGGATCAACTTGGACAATGCATAACTCTTTCAATTTTGACCCTAGAGAGGTTTTCTTGGACTTTTTAGAAAGATTAAGATGTCCTCTAAGCAACCTTTTTGGTCTCATATCAATATAGTCTTCCATATTCATGTATGAAGCTTTGACCCAAAAGGTGTTTTTGTTGACTTTTCAAAAGGACCTATAATGTCCAAATTCATATCTTCTTGTGAATGCATATTTTGAACTCGGGAGCTGAAGATGAATTGTAGGGAATTGCATCCTCTTAAAAATGAGCTTTAGATGGGTCATTTTTGATAAAGTATGAGAAAGTTTAGCAACTTTTGGGTTTTGATGAATTGTGAGAAATCCTTGAGGAATCATGATAAACCCTTTATCAAATGATGAATAAGACTTCAAAATGAGGATGTTGACCAAAAATCTTGAATTTTGACTGTATGTGGGCCACAGTTAACTTTTGCCCTAACACAGTCGATTTTCAGGCCTTTGAGCAATTGACTGAGCAAATTTCCTCTGCAAGGCTTGAAAGTAGACATGGATGATCTTGAGAACATATTAGGACAATAGTGAGCATTTGGGATCCTTTGGACTCAAACATCTTGATGCAAAATAAAACCCTAATTTGAGGTACATTGCCTTAGGAGAGGGTTTGTCTGGTCAACCCTTGGACTTCCTTGAGCAATTTGAGGACCTCACTTGAAATGTATTGCCAAATATGGGAGGGAAAATTTTGGGGTACAACACGTACCGAAAAATTAGATTTTGTTTGATGAACCGGGCTACAACATTCTTGGTAACATAAGCGAAAGAAGCTGCCTCAACCAACTTTGTGAAGTAGTCAATGGCCACCAAGATGAAGTGGTGCCCATTAGAAGCTGTTGGTTTGACTTCTCCAATCATATCGAAGCCCCACATCACGAATGGATAGGGAGAAGTCAGGACGTTTAAAGGAACTGGAGGCACATGCACTTTGTCAGCATAGATCTGACATTTGTGGTAGGTTCGCGAATGCTGATAGTAATCCACCTCCATGGTAGACCAGTAATACCCTGCCAACAAGATCTTCTTTTCCATCATATCCCCACTGGATTGGGTGCCAAAAGTGCTCTCATGTAGATCAGCCATGATCTTTTCTGCCTCAACCTTGTCTATGCAATGAAGAAAAACAGAGTCGTGGTTGCGTTTGTAGAGAATACCATTGCCGATGAAGAACTTAGGAGAGAATATTCTCAAGAACTTCTTATCATTGACTGAAGCTCCTTCCAGATACTCTTGAGCCTCGAGATACCTCTTGACTTCATGGAACCAAGGTTGATCCACTACTTCTTCAGTATTGATCTCATGACAGTAAGCCGGTTCATCCATCTGTTCAATGGTGATCTGGGGAGCCTCGTTACCCCACTTGAGTTTAAACATGGATGACATTGTGGCTAGCGCGCCCGCTAGTTGATTTTCCTCTCGTGGAAAATGCTTAAAGGTAATTTCCTAGAAATGTGGGATTAATGTCAACACATGTTCTTTATAGGGGATGAGGTTAGGGTGCTTCGTATCCCATTCTCCTTTGATCTGGCTGATGACTAAGGTTGAGTCTCTGAACACACTTAAGGACTTGATTCCTAAATCTATGGCAGCTTTGAGACCAAAAATACACGCTTCATATTCTGCCATGTTATTTGTACAATTTAAGCAAAGTCTTGCAGTGAAGGGAGTATGACATCCTTCAGGGGATATGATTACAGCACTTATGCCATTGTCGAGTGCGTTAGAGGCTCCGTCAAAAACCACGGTCTATCGGGATCCTTGTTCAGGTCTGTCATATGGTATGAGTTCTTCACAATTGTTTACCATCATGATATCCTCATATGGGAACTCGAATTTCATGAACTGATAGTCATCCACAGCTTGATGAGCAAGGTGATCGGCTAGTACGCTACCCTTTATTGCTTTTTGGATAGTGTACTGAATATCGCATTCAGTTAGGATCATCTGCCATCTTTCTATTCTCCCAGAGAGGGCAGGCTTCTCGAATATGTATTTTATTGGATCCATCTTGGATATCAACAAGGTAGTATCGGTCAGCATATACTCTCTTAGTCGGCGAGCAGCCCATGCCAGAGCACATCAAGTTTCCTCGAGAAGTGAATATCTTGTTTCACAGTCGGTAAAATCTTTGCTCAGGTAATAAATAGCATGCTATTTTCGGCCAGACTCGTCATGCTGCCCCAACACTCACCCCATTGAATTTTCCAAAATAGTTAGATACATGATCAAGGGTCTTCCCTCGAGTGGCGGCATCAAAACAGGTGGCTCTTGTAGGTACTCTTTAATCTTGTCGAAGGCAGCTTGGCACTCATCATTCCATTTGACTACTTGATCTTTCTTCAATAATTTGAAGATTGATTCACAAGTAGCGGTCAAGTGAGAAATGAATCTGGCAATGTAGTTTAGCCATCCTAAGAATCTCTGACTTCTTTCTCGGTGCGAGGAGCAGGCATTTCTTGTATTGCTTTCATCTTGGCATGATCCACTTCGATACCTTTACCGCTGACGACGAAGCCTAGGAGTTTACCGGACCTCACCCCAAATGTGCATTTATTCGGGTTTAACCTGAGCTTGTATTTCTTTAGTCTCTCAAACAGTTTCTGCAAATGGTCAAGATATTCCTCTTCAGTTTGAGATCTGGCTATCATGTCGTCCACATAGACCTCTATTTCTTGATGTATCATGTCGTGAAATGGAGCTACCATGGCACGCTGATAGGCTGCCCCAACGTTCTTCAACCCGAATGGCATAACCTTGTAACAGAATGTACCCCACTGTGTGAGAAGGTTGTTTTCTCCATGCCCTCAGGTACCACTTTAATTTGATTGTAGCCTGAGAAACCATCCATGAATGAGAACACTTTATGTTGTGCGGTATTGTCAACCAAAATATCGATGTGGGGAAGTGGGAAATCATCCTTAGGGATTGCCTTATTCAAATCTCTGTAGTCCACACACATGCATACTTTGCCGTCCTTTTTAGGCACTGGAACCACATTGGTGACCCATTGTGGATAGGAGGCAACGACTAAGAATCCGGCATTGAATTGTTTCATGACTTTGGCCTTGATCTTCTCTGACGTGTCTGGCCGCATACGACGAACTTTTTGTTTTACTGAATGGCAGTCTTCTTTTATCGGTAAGCGATGGACCACGATATCAGCATCAAGTCCTGGCATGTCTTCGTATGACCAGGCAAAGACCTCAACATAATCATGTTGCAACTGAGTTAGACGCTTCTTGATACTGGGTTCCAGATTGGCACCCACCTTGACTTCTTTCTTGTCCTCTTCGGTACCTAGGTTAACTGTGTCCACTGGTTCTTCGTGGGGCTAAATGGTCCTTTCTTCTTGTTGTAGTAACCTAGCTAGTTCCCCTGGCACTTTACAATCTTCATCACCTTCGTCTTTGGCTTGGTAGATTAGATTTTCAGAGTCACAAAAGGCCATAGCAGAATTGTTACCCATGAGATCCCGAATGGATGTAGATTTGCATTTTGAATGTGAGTGTGTGTAAGAGTATAGCTATCTTTGAAAGAAATAAAAATATAGAAAAATAATGACAAAGAGCACAAAGTTTGTATGCAAAAACGTCCATGATTCATTGATGACATATGAAAATGAGGTAACAACCCTTACAAATGGACCGTTGTGCCTCGGGTAAGCCACAAGGTTTTAAAAGTCTGAATTGTTTAATTATTACAAGTCCGGCAAAATTTTAAAGACAATTAATGTTGGATAAAAGTAATTGGGACAAAATATTTAGCTTCCCAGTTGCTGAGCCCTCCATTGATGGTTGGGAAAATCCAATCTTCTAGCTCACAACTATCATCATCATCCTCTACTGCGTTGACTCCGTGGTTGTTGATCTTCAACGGTGGTCCCCCGGCACGAGCATGACGAACAGCTTTCTGGGCTCCTGAAGTGAAACCAAAACCAAATTTGTCAGATTTGTATGGGGTATATGGGAGTTGGCCCAAAATAGTACACCCACCCTCTTCGTCACTGCCTTGGCATCTTTCAGAGAAGACATCTTTAGCGGAGGTCTTATAATCTTCGGGACTTGGGACACAATCTTTGTAGCTGCCACTGTTTGTGGGACTTCCTTGAAGTACTGAAACGGAGTTTCAATGAATTCACTATCATATTCCATGTATCTGAAGGAGTTCAAGTGACTGACCATATATTCCTCTTCTCCATGGACAATAATAATTTTCCCCTTGGTCGGGTATTTCAGCATTTGATGTAATGTAGAAGTGACGGCATCAGCGTTGTGAATCTATGGTCGGCCCAATAAATAGGAAAAGGAAGGGCGAATGTCCATCACGTAAAAAGTTGAATCAAAGGTTTGAGTTCCAACTTTTATGGGGATGTCCACCTACCCATGCACCATCCTCTTTGAATCGTCGAAGGCCCTTACCACTATGTTGTTGGGTTTTAAGGTTAGACCTTCACAGTCAAGTCTATCAAGAGATTTCTTGGGTAGCACATTCAAAGGAGAACCAATATCCACCAAGATATGGGCCAAAGTTGTGCCCCTGCACTAAACAGAGACATGCAATTCCTCGTTATGTTTCCTCCCTCTAGGTGTCAAGTCAGCATCAGAAAAGCCTAAACCATTGTCAGCGGTCAAACTGGCCACACGGTCTTGGAACTGATCAGCAGAGGTATCTTGTGGTACATGGTAAGTTTTAAGAAATTTCACCAAGGCCTTCGCATGAGCCTCGGAGCACAACAATAAATCCAGCATGGAAATCTTTGATGGAGTTTGTCCTAGCTGTTCGACTATGTTGTAGTCGCTTCTCTTTATAATTTTCAGAATTTCTTCCATCTCCTTTTGGGAGGCTTCAGGGATAGATATTGATTGCGCCTTCATCTGGACAGCCTCAACCAGAATGCCTTTGCTCCGAGTCTCGGTCGAATCGATGGTAGGAGTGTTAGTATGGGTAACCATAGGGATTGTAGTAGTAGTGTCAACGAGAACATAAGCAGGGATGATCATAGGACCGGTAAGAGTTTTTGAAGGAGCAATCTTGGGAGAGAATACTCTGCCACTTCGGGTTATCTTGTTGGTTCTCGCAATGTTGCCGATGTCGGGGTCAGCCTTCTCAAAAATTGAGTATTCATCAGCCAACCAATCCTACTTGATGTTGTGATAGTAGACATCGCCCCCATAGTTCCATGGAACAGTTTTATCTGAGGAGTACGGGATCGGTCCTGGCATAGTAATTATCAGTGGAGCCACTTTAGAAACTGATGTAATCCTAACGGGTCTTTTGGTGGAGACCCTGGAAGGATTGACGGAAATGGTTACTATTTAAACATCATTGTAAGAAATGGTTGGAACGAGAGTCTTTTCAAAAAAATATCTTTTTCATTCATTAGGCGCAGGACACCTGCTTTCAATAAATGACAGTCAGTTGGTAAGGATAAACAGAGGTGGCAGCTTTCGTCACAACCTGGAAATAAACTGGCTTTCAACAGGTTCTTCTTGACAGTCAGGAGAGGAGTAACAAGTTCATCAACAACAGTAACAAACATATCATCTTCAATAGCGTTAACATCACGACCATGCTTAGGCATAGGAGCGGTGATAACATTTGGGATCTCAGGAGCATCAAATTCAATTTCTTTTGCTTCGAGAAGGTCTTGCACCTTGTTTTTCAAAGCCCAACAGTTATTGGTATCATGGCCTGGACTTTCTGAATGGTAAGCACAACGAGCATTAGGGTGGTAATGAGGAGATGCGGTGTTGGGATTATTTGGGGCTTCCTTCAAAGTTACCATATTAGATCTCAACAAATGTGGAAGGACTTGAGATAGTGTAATATTTATCCGGGTAAACTGTTTTACCGGTCTTTCTATTCTTGGTTGGTTTCTCCTTTGTTGAGTAGGCTTTGGGATCATGACAGCCCCCACCATTGGACGGTGTTCAGTTCTATCCTGATTTCTTCGAGGATACACATCACTAACTTCTTTCTTTCCAATAAATGGTTTTCTTACAGCATCGAAGGATGCGTCTTTTTGAATCTTTCCACTCTTAATCCCAACTTCCACTCTTTCCCTGGTCAAGATTAATTCAGTGAAGTCTGCTGAGGAGCTTCTAATTAGATGATTGAAAAATGGACTAGACAAGGTCCCTAGAAACATATCCACTATCTCCCTTTCAGATAGGGGAGGATGGACTCTTCCTGCTAAGTCCCTCCATTTCTGGGCGTAGTCCTTGAAACCTTCGCTTGAAACCATAGCTGTGATACGGTGGGAGAACTGACTTGAGGTTTCGCGTTTGTGTTTGCAAATGTTTCGGTTTAGCAAGAGTCGCCACCGACTTTTATTTTATCCAAAAGGAAAGGTCAAAAAGCACAAGAAAGACCTTTGAGATGTTTTCTTGAGTTCGGGGGGTAGATTATGAAAAGGGAAGGTGCTAGCACCCTTTTCATCCATGGTTTTCCATGGGCTCTTAGTTACTTGTTTTAGATCACTTGCTTTGCTTTTCCAATTGTTTGAAATGGTGCTTTGTGGTTTTGAAAGTATTTTGAAAAGAGGCCTTTGTTTAGGAAATCTTTGTAATGATTCTTGTTTGTAAGAATGTATACAAAGATGTTTGTCTTTTGAAAAATGTTTCAATGTTTGAAAGTTGTTTGGAAATGTTTTGAAATTGTGTGTGCTTGTTTGAAAATTTCAATGATGGTTTGCAAATTGATCAAGTAACTAGAATCTTATCTACCTACTCAAAAGTCTTTCTTGTACATTTTTATTCCTTTGACATTGTTGATTTACCATTGTATTTGGTAAACAACCCTATCTTTGGATGTTAAACGGGACGGGCGTGGGTCATTGTATGACCATGATAGCAATAGTGCCAAGTATCTTAGCAAGTTTTGAGGGACTAAGATCATCTTTGTTTAGGCAACCAAGATAGCGTCATCGAGGGACTATGATCGTTTGTTTTGTTTTGTTTTTCCAAGATACCTAACATGCATACCATGGCCATTTTTTTAAGGCAACAAAGTGGATGAAACCCTAAGGGTGTTGTGTGCAATGTGTTGTCATTTTTCATGCATTTTTGTCTTGTATTAGGTCATGCTATTTGTTTTGATTTTTGGTCTTTGCATACAAAACCCTAGTTTACTATCATGGTATATGAAAGCAATAAAATGCGTAAAGTAAATCTAGACTATTACAACAATATTATGGGAAGGGGGATACAATTTTGAATTGGGGATATTGCTCAAAATAAAACCCTAAAATATTATTACAACCAAATTGAATTTATTGTACAAATAAATAAATAAATAAATAAATAAATAAATAAGTATTTAAATATGCAATAAAATGTAAATATGCAACAATGTTTTTTGTAATTGTTTTATGTATGTAAAAATAAGTTTATTTAAGTCTTAAAAATAGGAAAGAATATTTGATTATTTTTGAAAGGATGAAAACCCTAATTTTTGTTTTAAAGAAAATATGTTTTCTATTATTTATTTTATTCATTTTGTTCAAGAAAAATATAATAATAATATATACAAAATGTTAAATGAAATATTTATGAAAATATTATTTTAAGTGTATAAATAATAAAAATAAAAATGTATATTATTTACAAGTTTATTTAAGAAAATAAATTGTATTATTACTAATAAACTATCTTTTATGCCAAAAAATAATAAAAATAATAAAATAAAAATGCAAAAAATAAGAAAATATTTTTGGGATTTTTAATGTTCAGAAAAAAAATAATAAAGTCAGAAAATATAAATTATGCAAGAAAATACAAAAAATATAAAAATATGCAAAGGGGGGGTGCAGAAGTAAAATGGGTGGTGTGAATAGAAACATGAAGTAGTGAAAAACACAAGAAGGGGGGGTTGAATTGTAAAACTGAAATCTAATGCAATGAACAAGATATTTTTATCCTGGTTCGTTTGATCTCAAACTACTCCAGTCCACCCGTCAAGGTGATTTCGCCTCTCTCCAACGAGGTCTTAATCCACTATATTCAACTGAATATTACAGACTGCTTTAACAACTGCTAAAGCCTTCTTGATGCAAACCACAACCCGGTTTGTCAAGGAAACACTTTCTTACAAAGAAATCAAATCTAAGTGTGTGAATGTTTTCTACAAAACTGTATCACAACTGTGATGTATACACAAATTAAAGCTTAGAAACTAGATTGCTAAACAATGATAGAATATCAGAATGTGTAGTGTTTAGCAAAACTGAGAGAAAGAAGATTTTGATCAGCTTTTATGCGTGTAAAGATTTGGAGAGCATTAGCCATTTCAATCTTCAAAGTCTTGTTTATATAGCACTGAGATGTTGAACGTTGGATGCAATATTCTTGATTCAATGCTAATAACAAACTTTCCTTATCGAGCAGATCTTTTCTGGAATGAGGCCGTTGGTATTAATTTGCTTTCAATGCACAGTACCGTTGCTTACTTAATGCAAGTTCTGGCTTGGCTCATTCTGACTCTGCTTAGCTGCTGATGAACTGTTGTGTTTCTTTATCAGAGTGTTGAGCGCAGTCTTGTTCATCAGGCTTCAGCATGTATGTGAGTTGATCATCTGATTCTGACATTCTGATATGGCAACTTCTGATGCTGATGTCAAGAACCAAATTCTGATGCTGAATAGGTGTGTTCTTGCTTATATCAATCAGAGTATCTGCAAATTAGAACATAATAATTTAGGCAGCAGATAGTTCATACATGAATCACATACATGATATATCTTTTCACTTTGTTATCATCAAAACTTAAATGTAGGGTAGTAGATTCAAACTTTGTTCTAACAATCTCCCCCTTTTTGATGATGACAAAAACTAGATATTTTTAAATGAAGATAACGTGAAAAGGTATCAGAGAGATGCATCAGAGTAAGAAGTTATCAAAGATAAGGGGTAAGAGAGATATCAGAGTTGAGAGATACTCCCCCTGAGTTTATTACTTCCCTTTGATTACACGTGTTCTTCAGGATCAGATCTTTTTGCCTTTCTTTGAACATCAGAGTATCAGAGTCTTTGATTATCAGAAGCTTTAGATCAGCATATCAGAGCAGAGCTTCAGATCAGCGTATCAGAGCTTTTCTTGTCAGAGCTTTGCTTTGGATCAGAGTATCAGAGCGGATCAGAGCTTCATATCTTTTAGTCTTCAGAGTGTCCAGGAGCTTCCTTGTACCTGTAGACTTTAAGCAAAACAAAAAAGAAACATTTTCAAGTAATGGAGTTAGAATGTTTGAGAATTTCTATCTTAGTTAACCGTTATAGTTTAAAATATCATTCTTGTTCTCCCCCTTTTTGTCAGCAATCAAAAAGTGTAGGTGAGTGCTAAAACAATTAAGATCAGAAAAACTTGTCATATTGAAAGGTTCAGAATCAAAACATGAAAATAGTACAAAACATATTCAAATAGTACATCAGAAAATTAAAGAAAACATGAAAAAGACATGAATGAAAAAAGACTAAGGTTGGGGAGGTAAGCGTGTGAACAGGTTCTCCAGCATGGCTTTGATATGATCAGCAGTCTCATTCTGCTTGTGCACCATGCTGACAACAGTGTCAATCTTGCTATCCTGCACATCCATTCTTTCTTTCATCTTCTGGTCGTTTTCATCCATCCTCTGTTGCAGACGCATGTCATTCAGCTTTAGTTCTTCCAGAGTCTGCCTGTCCAAGGCAGCTTGAGAAGCATCAGAAGCAGAAAGCTTCTGAGAGCTTTCTGCAACATCTTCTGCTTGACTTTCTTCAGCTTGAATGGTCTTGTCTTCTTCTGGTTGCACCTTTGAAGCTAGCTGTTTCTCAGACCAAGGTTCACTATCCAGAGGGAGCACGTCTTCTTTCAGAAGCTGACTTCCAACTTCATTCAGAAGCTTGCTGAAATTCTGTTGTGCCTGCTCATAGTTGATATCCTGCAACTTGAGGGCTTCAGCACGTACCCAAAGTCTGAATCGTGACCAGAGCTGATCAGAAGCAGTTGGGTCAATCATTTCAGGACAGACTTGCTTCAAAGAAGCAATCCATTGCTGCACACCTGTTTCAAAATTCATAATACCAGAGCCAACATCTGGTTGTTTTGGTTTTGGGATGGCAATTTTATGTTTCAGATCAGCAAGACGGTCAAGATTGGTTAAGTCTATGAAGGTCCTGCTGGGGTTTTCAGAGGTTTTCTTGGCAGCAGTTTGTTTTGGAGATGGAGTTTCAGAATCAGAAATTATGATTGGACTGGGTGGTGTTTTGGGAGTATTTGGTGGTGTAGATTCTGGTGAGGATGGAAATTGTGCCAAGGTGATTGTTGTTCCACCTGGCAGCTGGATTGCCAGAGGTGATGGTTGAGGTGAATGAGGTTCAGATGGTTGAGGAGAAGGAGTTTCAGAGCGATGAAACTCTGGTTGAGGTGATGGTTTCTGGTTGAGGAGAGGGAGGTTGAATTGCTGGTTGAGGAGAAGTTGTTGGAATTTCTGGTTGTTCAGGGATAAGGGTTTCTTCTGGAATTGATGAGAGAGGTTGTTGTTGTTCAGGTTCTTCAGCAGATTGCTGTTGTTCTGGTTGTGGAGGAGGGACAATTTGTGGTTCAGAGTTTGGTTGATCAGAAGTGTGTTGATCAATGTCAGACAGCACTTTGTCAATTGCTGATGTTGTTAAGATTGTTGGTTTGGGATGTTTGGTTCTGGGTCTTCTGGGTTTTAATGCCTCAGAAGGGTCATCTTCTGGTACAGTTTCATCTATTGTAGGGATGGGGATTGAGATTCTATGAGAGGTTTGAGGAGGAATAGATGCTGGAATAGTAGAAGAATTTAAAACAGAAGCAGCAGATAAATTACCTCTTTTCTTTGGTGTCTGCTGGGATGATCCTTCTGAAGGTGCCTTCCTCTTCTTCGTCTTCTTCAGAGTCACTTCTTGCTGAGGTTGATGCAGAGCTTTGATAATCAGATTTGGATCTGTACCATCTGCCTTGCACGCATCCAAGTACCTAAGAACCACCTCTGGTTTAGATTCTATCTCAGAAAATAAAGGAAAGTCACTCAGAGGAACTCTTCTGCTGGTGATATCAGCAATAGGAGTAGCTCTGGGTTCCTTTTGGATATTCTCTATCAACTTCATTTTCTTCAAGTTCTTTGCGTTCAGAGGTTTCCCAAATGTTGGTTCAATGGTGCTTAGCTCTTGAGCTTCTATCAGATGCTCTATCAGCCTATTCTCTGTCAGAATATCTGATATCAACCTTCCAAAGGGTATCCAATCCCTCTTGGTTCTTTCTTCTTCCCTGGTTTCCTTCACACTTGTTCTGAGGTGGTTGAACAGAAAATGAGCCAAATTGATTTTTACCTTCTGATCAATAAAGCAGATCAGAAAATGCTAATCCACATTTATGTAATCAGGTGAACTGGTTGGCTTCCTATGGTTGAAGCACCCCAGAATTATCTTAGCCCAAACTCTGTAATGATCCTTCAGATCTTTGATCTTGCTGCTGGGCACCCCATGGGTGAAAATCCTTGCAGCTATCACGCCCACATCAGCACATCTTTCAGCCATGTCCACACAACGGACGCCACCGCCACTGTAACCGATTAACCTTGCAATGTGATCCTCAGTGATCACAATCTTCTTCCCCATAACAAAGGAGGTGACTAGATGCGTTGAAGCCTTGGCGTGAATCCAGAATTCCTTGACTAACATAGGGAATGTTGGTCCAACCAATCTGTCAAAATACCTTTCCCACTTCTGTGCCCTAACTTCTTCAGTTAGGTCAAAACCGTTCTCCTTCAAGCTTCCAAAATCAATGATCAATTCAGATAACACTTCAAGATTCTTCACAGGAGTGAGGAGTGTTCTGAATGGCACTTGATACTGCTCAGATGATGCTTTCTTCTGAGGACCTGCAGAAGCACTGCTGGAGGTTGCCATGTTCACGCTAAAGATTTTGAGAAGAAACTGAAAAAGGTTTTGCAAGAGATGAACACAGAAAAGTGCAGAGAATGCTTGAGTATTAGTGAGAAACTGTAAAGAATTAGAATGAGAGGTTAATGTGTTTAAATAGAGTTTCAAAATATTTTGAAAAGATAAACGTTTTTAAGAAAGAGAAAAATCATGATTGTATTTCAAAAGCATGATTACTTTTCATTAAATGCTTGCTGATTTTGGGGGATTTGAGAAAGATACTTAAAAACGGTTACCAGACATGTGTCTCAATGCACCCAATCAGCGCTTTGCCTTCTCAGAAGCGTGCACGCGTTCTGCTTCAGAGATTTGCTGATGATTGGATGACACTTGTTTGATGTAGTGATCAGCACGTCTGTCTTTGAGCTTAGACTTTCAGATCTTTAGACTTGCATCTGATACAATCTGCATGTTCTATCTTTCTGAAAGAAGATTAATCAGAAGTTCACAGTAAAACAATTACATTCTGAAAGTAAATATATGGAATTAAAACATTTTCACTCTGGACAGATTTTCATGCTGAGATGTTTCAGAATGAAATTAAACCTATCTTCTGAAAGGGGTTTAGTAAAGATATCAGCCCATTGATGGTCTGGATCTATAAATTTTAAGTTCAAAATACCTTTCTGAATATAGTCCCTAATGAAGTGATGTTTTATTTCTATATGCTTAGCTCTAGAATGTAAAATGGGATTCTTACTTAAGCAAATAGCAGAAGTATTATCACAGAGTATAGGAATGTTACTCTCAAAAATCTGGAAGTCTTCAAGCTGACTTTTCATCCAGAGCATTTGTGTGCTACATCCTGCTGCTGCTATGTACTCAGCTTCTGCTGTTGATAGCGCAATTGTTGATTGCCTTTTGCTGGACCAAGAGATCAGATTTTCTCCCAGAAACTGGCAGCTTCCAGA
Organism: Vicia faba; assembly: GCA_948472305.1. Taxonomy (NCBI): domain Eukaryota; kingdom Viridiplantae; phylum Streptophyta; class Magnoliopsida; order Fabales; family Fabaceae; genus Vicia; species Vicia faba. Next base: position 1,568,961,533 of record OX451736.1, on the reverse strand, counting down.
AGTACTTTTACGTTCCACTCTGTCTCCAGCAAAATCAGCATCGCAGTAGCCTACTAAGCTGTAATCACTAGATTTTCTATAAAACAAACCCAGATTAGTAGTACCTTTCAGATACTTGAAAATTCGCTTAACAGCTGTTAAGTGAGATTCTCTAGGATCTGATTGGAATCTAGCACAGATACAAACACTGAATAATATGTCAGGTCTTGAAGCAGTCAGATAGAGGAGAGAACCAATCATACCTCTGTAGACTTTCTGTTCTACATTTTTGCTTACCTCTTCTCTTTCCAGAATGCACGTGGGATGCATTGGAATCTTTGATGGCTTACATTCTGAGAGGTCAAATTTCTTCAGAAGATCTCTGATGTATTTGCTCTGATGAATGTAAGTTCCCTCTGGAGTTTGATTGATCTGAATTCCTAGAAAGAATTTCAGTTCCCCCATGAGGCTCATCTCAAATTCTGCCTGCATACACTTAGCAAATTTTCTTCCAAGAGAAGGATTAATAGAACCAAAAATAATATCATCAACATAAATTTGACAGACTAAGATGTCATTCTTAACTGATTTACAGAATAGAGTAGTGTCCACCTTCCCTCTGGTGAATTCATTTTCTAACAGAAAGTTACTTAGCCTTTCATACCAAGCTCTGGGAGCTTGTTTCAGACCATATAGTGACTTCTTTAGTTTGAAAACATGTTCTGGATGTTTTGTATTTTCAAAACCAGGGGGTTGGTGTACATAAACTTCTTCTTCTATATAACCATTTAAGAATGCACTTTTGACATCCATCTGATACAGAGTGATGCCTCTATTAACAGCAAATGAAATTAAAAGTCTGATAGATTCTAACCTGGCGACTGGGGAAAAGGTTTCTGTATAGTCTATCCCCTCTTGCTGACTATAACCTTGTGCAACCAGTCGTGCCTTGTTTCTGATGACTTCACCTTGTTCATTTAGCTTGTTTCTGAACACCCATCTTGTTCCAATGACGTTGAATCCTTTTGGTCTGGGAACGAGATCCCATACGTCGTTTCTGGTGAATTGATTCAGCTCTTCTTGCATTGCCAGAATCCAGTCATTATCCAGAAGTGCTTCATCAATAGAAGAAGGTTCAATCAGAGACACAAGTCCCATAAGAGTTTCTTCAGAGTTTCTGAAGCTTGCTCTTGTTCTGATTGGATCTTCCTTTCTTCCTAAGATAGTCTCTTCTGGGTGATCCAAGCTGCTTCTGGGTAATCTCTTCTGAGGTTGATCAGCAGCTGCTGTAGGATTGCTAGCAGTGCTCCTTTCAGACGTTGAAGGAGTGTCTGTGTTGAGAGCTTCTGATGACTTGTCTTCAGAACCTGTAAATTCAATTTCCATACCTGCAAAAACTTCATTCTGCTTTGACTTTTCAGAGTCAAGCTTATCATCAAAACGAACATTGATTGATTCTTCCACAATCTGTGTTTCTGTATTGTATACTTTGTACCCTCTTGAGCGTTCAGAGTATCCTAACATAATACACTTCTGTGCTTTAGAGTCAAACTTGTTCAAATAATTCTTTGTATTTAATATAAAGCAAGTACATCCAAATGGATGAAAATATGAAATGTTGGGCTTTCTGTTCTTCCACAATTCATATGGAGTCTTTTCCAGAATAGGTCTTATTGAGATTCTATTCTGAATGTAGCACGCTATGTTTATTGCCTCTGCCCAGAAGGTCTTAGCAACGTTTGTCTCATTGATCATGGTTCTGGCCATTTCTTGCAATGTTCTGTTCTTTCGTTCTACAACTCCATTTTGTTGGGGAGTTATAGGACAAGAGAAATCATGCAGAATGCCTCTGTCATTAAAGAATGACTCAAAGTCTTTGTTTTCAAATTCTCCACCATGATCACTTCTGACTTTAACGATTCTAAGATCCTTTTCATTCTGAACTTGGTTACAGAAGGTAACAAACACAGAGTGTGACTAGTCCTTGTGTCTTAAGAACTTTACCCATGTCCATCCGCTATAGTCATCTACGATTACTAACCCATACTTCTTACCACTGACTGAAGCAGTTTTAACTGGTCCAAATAGGTCAATGTGCAGAAGTTCTAATGGCTTAGAGGTAGAAACAACATTTTTGGATTTAAAAGAAGGTTTTGCAAACTTGCCTTTCTGACATGCTTCACACAGAGCATCTGAATTGAACTTCAAATTAGGAATTCCTCTGACCAGATTGAGTTTGTTAATCTGAGATATTCTTCTCATACTAACATGCCCCAATCTTCTGTGCCAGATCCACTGCTCGTTGTTAACAGACAGAAGACATTTTACATTCTGACTCTTTAGTTCAGAAAGTTTGATTTTGTAAATGTTGTTTTTACTCTTACCATTAAACAGGATAGTCCCATCTTTTTGACTAACAGCTTTACATGATTTTTGATTAAAGATTATATCATAACCGTTATCACTTAATTGACTTATGGATAACAGATTATGCATCAATCCATCTACTAGCAGAACATTATTAATAGAGGGAAGATTTCCATTACCTACAGTTCTAGAGCCAATTATCTTTCCCCTCTGATTGCCTCCAAAGCCAACGTGGCCTCCTGGCTTAAGTTCCAGGCTTTGGAACATATGCCTTCTTCCCGTCATGTGTCGTGAGCAGCCAGAGTCCAGGTACCATGACTGGTGTTTCTGACTTGCTGCTAAAGATATCTGCAACATGTATTATTTTATCCTCTTCAGTATCTGATTCTGAGTCTGATTCAGAAGCTTCACTATCTTCTGAGATGTTAGCCATGAGAGCTATGTTTGCCCTCTCATCATCTGATTCTGAGTCAGCTTCAGACGAGTCAGAGTCATCCCATGTGGCCATGAGACTTTTCTTCTTCTCTCTTCTAAACTTCTTTTTGGGCTTTTCCCTCTGAAGCTTTGGGCAGTCACTCTTATAGTGTCCTTGCTCATTGCACTCATAGCAGATGATGTCCTTGGTGTTTGGCTTTTTGCTACTGGAGGAGCCTTCAGATCTTCTGTATCCAGAGGAAGAATCTGTCCTTCTGTATCTGGAAGAAGACTCGTTCTGATCAGATCTTCTGGGATTCCTGAACTTCCTTTGTCTTTGCTTCCACAGTTGATTTACTCTTCTGGAGAGGAGGGAGAGTTCGTCTTCTTCTGATGAGGATCCATCAGATGTTTCTTCAACTGCCTGCAAAACTTTAGACTCAAATTTTTTGTTAGATTTTAATGCTAAAGGCTTACCTTGCTTCTGAGGCTCGTCAGCTTCTAGCTCTATCTCATGACTTCTGAGGGAGCTGATAAGTTCCTCCAGAGTGATTTTGTTGAGATCTTTAGCTAGCTTCAGAGCTGTAACCATAGGTCTCCACTGCTTGGGTAAACTTCTGATGATTTTCTTGACATGGTCAGCAGTAGAGTATCCTTTGTCCAGAACCTTGAGACCAGCTACCAGAATCTCGAATCTTGAGAACATTGTTTCAATGGATTCAGATTCTTCCATTTTGAACGCCTCATACTTCTGAATGAGCGCCAGAGCTTTAGTTTCTTTGACCTGAACGTTACCCTCATGCGTCATTCTGAGTGAGTCAAAAATATTCTTTGTTGTGTCTCTGTTGGAGATCTTTTCATATTCAGTATAGGAGATGGCGCTGAGGAGGATGGTTCTGGCCTTGTGGTGATTCTTGAAGTCACGCTTTTGTTGGTCAGACATTGTTTTTCTATCAATCTTCTGACCGCTTGCATTCATAGGGTGCGTGTATCCATCTGTCACCATATCCCACATATCAGCATCATGTGCCAGAAAGAAACTTTCAATTCTGTCTTTCCAATAATCAAAGTTTTCTCCATCAAAGACTGGAGGTTTGCCGCTGAATTTGTCTCTGTCCTCATTGTTGTCATTGCTGATGTGAGAATTGTTTCCTGCCATTGTGTTTTTCTGATGCTGGATCTTGTACTGACACGGTTAAGTGTTTTAGCTCAGAACCAGGCGCTCTGATGCCAATTGAAGTAGTGAAAAACACAAGAAGGGGGGGTTGAATTGTAAAACTGAAATCTAATGCAATGAACAAGATATTTTTATCCTGGTTCGTTTGATCTCAAACTACTCCAGTCCACCCGTCAAGGTGATTTCGCCTCTCTCCAACGAGGTCTTAATCCACTATATTCAACTGAATATTACAGACTACTTTAACAACTGCTAAAGCCTTCTTGATGCAAACCACAACCCGGTTTGTCAAGGAAACACTTTCTTACAAAGAAATCAAATCTAAGTGTGTGAATGTTTTCTACAAAACTGTATCACAACTATGATGTATACACAAATTAAAGCTTAGAAACTAGATTGCTAAACAATGATAGAATATTAGAATGTGTAGTGTTTAGCAAAACTGAGAGAAAGAAGATTTTGATCAGCTTTTATGCGTGTAAAGATTTGGAGAGCATTAGCCATTTCAATCTTCAAAGTCTTGTTTATATAGCACTGAGATGTTGAACGTTGGATGCAATATTCTTGATTCAATGCTAATAACAAACTTTCCTTATCAAGCAGATCTTGTCTGGAATGAGGCCGTTGGTATTAATTTGCTTTCAATGCACAGTACCGTTGCTTACTTAATGCAAGTTCTGGCTTGGCTCATTCTGACTCTGCTTAGCTGCTGATGAACTGTTGTATTTCTTTATCAGAGTGTTGAGCGCAGTCTTGTTCATCAGGCTTCAGCATGTACGTGAGTTGATCATCTGATTCTGACATTCTGATATGGCAACTTCTGATGTTGATGTCAGGAACCAAATTCTGATGCTGAATAGGTGTGTTCTTGCTTATATCAATCAGAGTATCTGCAAATTAGAACATAATAATTTAGGCAGCAGATAGTTCATACATGAATCACATACATGATATATCTTTTCACTTTGTTATCATCAAAACTTAAATGTAGGGTAGTAGATTCAAACTTTGTTCTAACAAAACAGGCCCAAGGCCCTGGCCCAGGACAGCTTCGTCCCTGACCTCCAGACAACCAAAACGCACGTGTTCTTCTTCAACCTGTATCTCTTGCATACGTGCATAAAAACAAAATATTGCAACTTGAAACTTGTAGCATGTTAACTCACGATTCTAATGATATAAAAAACATGACCTAACTCTAAAAGATCAAGGAGAATTTTAATGGCCCTAATTTCTGACCTAATTTTTTCAGCATGTTCAACATCCAAATACTCTTAGCTCAGTTAATATAAATGGAATCTATGCATATGTACAACTCAAGCATGTTAAGGACTACATCTTTGCTTCACAAACCTAAGCTTAAAGATGCCTAAATAGAGAGATAGAAACTTGACAAATACCTTGTTCAGTTCAGTTTGGATATGGCAATGTGGGGGCTTTGAGTGAGGCCTGAAGTTCTTGTGAGCTTGCTTGAAGTTCCCTCAAGCTTCTCCAATGCTCAGCTTGCCTTGAAGTTGCTTGAAACTCTTGGTAGAAGTCAACCTGCAAACTCAGAAAATGAAAATGGTGAAGCTTGAAACAGTGGTTACAGTTGCTAGACAAAGTCCTGGATAGCTTGGGTGTGATTTATGGAATGTGTTTGAAGTGATTCCAAGCAAAACGCACGAGCAAATAATGTTTTGGCCAAGGTTCTGCAGATGATGCCCTGTTTGGGCAGAAAAGTGGGATTTTTGTGTTTTAGGGTGTTTGAGAAGTTGGAAATTCGTGCTTTAGGCTTGTTACAATGTTCTGAGGTTGTTTGAAATGATACAAAGCCTTGCCTTTATCAGATACACAAGCTTACTTGACTTTTGCAAGTTTGCTTGCTTTTGAAGAAAAGGTGAAGTGACAAAGCCAACGGCCTGTACAAGCTAACTTAAGGTCTGATGAGAGTTTGTGTACTTTGCCTGAAGTTTGTGGATCCTGTTTGCAAACAAAGATCAGGTCCGTGGCTCAAGAAATACAAAATTGCAAAAAGTAAGCTTTATCAAAATGGTATTATGCACTTTATGCCATTTTTGGATTAATTCAATGTGCAATGCTTCAAAAGTCAGAACAAGGTCATTATCCAATGTGTTTGCATTTAACTATGGAGTTTAGAAGGGATTAGGACCTGTAAAACCAAGTACAAGCATGCTTAGGACAGATTTGCAACTTGCACCATTGTGAAAAATGCATTGAACAAAAGTGATAAATTGCCATTTTAATTTCTTCGATTCTCCCTAACCATAAATGATCTTGGAGAGTTCTTGGACATTTTGGAAAGCTTGTAACATGCTATACAATCCATATTTGAAATGCATTTTGATATTACTCTTGTAACTAGGTGAAAAGTTTCCATGAAGTTAGGTCAAAAATCGGCCTAAACTATGGCAAAATTTCACAAAGTTAAAAAGTTTATGGACCCCTATTAACAAAATCATAACTTGAGATCCAAGAATCATTTGGGAAAACTTTTTGAATAAATGTTTTAGATTTGGTGGAAGGCTACAACTTTCATGTTGGAAGTTTCCTTTGAATCCAAATGCATCATGGTGAAAAAGTTGGGAAAAGTTGGGAAAAAATAAGAAATTTTCATAACAGAAAAATTCTAAGTTATGAAAATTTTCAAATTAAAACCCTAACTTTCAAAATTAGGTCTCTTGGTGAACAATTTTCATGTTTTTACACATCTTGATGAATTATGATCCTTGGCACTTGATTTTGACCAAAAAGTCAAAGTTTGACTTTTCAGTATACAGTTGATTTTTGATCAGTTGATTGGAAAATTCATCTGTCAATTCAATGCATTTGAGATCTTTTGAACTTTGTGATAGGTCAAGATGATGCTATTGAGTCCTTGAAACCATGATTGAACCCAATTTGCCATTGGCTAGATCAAAAATCAGAAATTGCCCTTCTATAGTCAAAAACCCTAATTTTGACCATTTTGCCCTTTTGATGATCTGATCAAATTTCTTGAGGAGTTTTGGTCCAAACTTGATCAGATGGTTCATAGGAGCCTATAATGTTGTTGTGGATCAAAAATTATGAGGTTTTACTGTAAATTGGCCATGGTTGACTTTTTCCCCAATATAGTTGATTTTTAGGTCAACTGTCCAATTGACGGGGCAAAAATGTGATTCAAGGCTTGAAACTTGGTATGAGCAATCTTAGGAGTCCAATATGAAGTATGAAAGTCACATGAGGCATTGGAAGTCCAAAAATCCCTGTGCAAATTCAAACCCTAATTTCAGGTTATCAGTGCAAGGAGAGGTCTTGAGCTGAGCAAACCTTAATCTGGCCTTGAGTCCAAGAAGTCCTGTAACGAGAATCTTGATAAAATGAGGGGGGAAATTTTGGGGTACAACAGCTGACCATGTTCAATCTTCTTCAACCTGAAGAGTTAGATTGGCGAGTTTGTCGTTCGTGACTCGAAGGTAAAAGATGATTGGACACTAGAGTGCCCGTAAATTTGCACCCGTCAAAGTGTAGTTGTGGAAATGGGCTTAAAGATGCCATTTGGAGATATGACAGAATCTTGTTGGAGATGGGCTTGTAGATGCCATCCAAGAATGTTTGTTGTAAATTAGGAGAATGAACATCAGAATGGTATTCGTATCTGGAACGTATCTGAGTTGTATCTGGAGATTTAAATCTGAATAAGTGACAGAATGGAAACTGTGTCTGGAGCGTATCTGGATTGTATCTTGAATAGGTGACAGAATGACTTCCGTGTCTGGAGTGTATCTGAGCTGGGAAAAATTTGAATGAGTGACAGAATGGCAACCGTGTCTGGAGCGTATCTGGACTGTATCTGTACTTGAAATTTGAATAAGTGGCAGAATGGCAACCGTGTCTGGAGCATATCTGAGCTGGGGGAGAAAGTCAGAATAAGTGACATAATGGAAACCGTGTCTGGAGCGTATCTGGACTGGAATCTGAATGTTAAAGTCTGAATGAGTATCAGAATGGCTTCCATTTCTGGAGCGTATCTGAACTGTATCTTGACCTTGAATTTGGAATGAGTAATAGAATGACTTCCCTGTCTGGAGTGTATCTTTACTGTATCATGAATAATAGATCTGAATGAGTAACAGAATGACTTCTGTGTCTGGAGTGTATCCGTACTGTATCTGAAATCTTTGGATATCTGTCAAAGATAGTTGTTAATCTTATCCTAAAAAGGGTAAAATGTTAGCTGAAACACAAAGTTATGTTGCACGAAATGTATGATGCAATAAATGTGTTTTATCAATGTTTATGACATATGAGTGTAATGTATGTGCATGCAAGCTGATTCACTGTATTGCTGAGGAAAATAAATCCTTGATAGCCGGGGATAACAAAACCCTTGACTACTGCCGGGGAAGACAAATCTTTGATTGTTGAGGATGAGAAGTCCTTGGAGACTGCTGGGGATTAAGAGAAATCCTGACTTCTCCAGGGATATAGACATCCTTCATGTCTTTGAAGTTGGAGGATGACGAACATTCTGTTGTGAGAATAATGCCAAGTGTTGCTTGAGAAACCTGCTTGGGGAATCTCGAAAACTTTGATGACTATGGATGGGGAATACACAATGGGAATCCTTACTCGGCTGGGGGATAGGAAAAACTTTGATGGTTTCTGTGGGGAACTAAGAATGATAATCTTCATTCCGTTTAGGAGTAATGAAAACTTTGGCGACTTCATTGGGGAATGATGAAGACTCTGTGGGGAATAGTTATCCTGCTAGGGAGATCAGGAGTTTTGGTTATATGCCAATCTACTGAGGAATTATCCGAAGTTTTCGTCTGGTTAGCCGTCAGGCTTCAAAGCAACTTGCTGGGAAATTATTAGGTTTTAAGATAACTCGCAGGGGAATTTGAGGAAACTAGAGGATTTCCACTGGGGTTTAAAGGTTGAAGTTTTAGCTCCGCTGGGGAAGAAAGTTTTATCTCCGTTGGGGATTGGGAGTTTGAAATTTTGGCTCTGATGGGGATTTTTAAATTTAGCTCCGCTGGGGATCTAGATGATGTACCGTAGGGATTGCCCCCTGGAATAGCCTAAAGACGTTTTCCTATACTTTCAACCTGTCAATAATTAATCTTTTCCAAATCGTTTATCTGTAAACAGTGATTATATTCAAATGCATATGCTCATTAATAAATCATTGGACGTTTTCAAATAAAACAAAAGTGTAAAAAGGAAAAGACAAATAGTTTTCTGCACTTTGAAGTATCTTTGTATTAGCTTTGTGTAAGTATTTTGTACAAAGGAGACAGACATCCTAGTAAGAGAACGTTGTCATAAAAATGAGAAAAATTTATACAAAGAAAGATGGATATGTGTAAAAATTCCATGGGGTTCCCATTCTGCTAGTCTTCGTAACTCTGGATATCTTGTCCATTCGTTGCTTCGTTCGAAGATGATTGAGTTGATCAGAAACCCGGAGCTTGTCTGTGAAGAGATTGTCCTTAAAGTGATCCGACGAGACATAGTCATAGGATTTAATTCCCTAACTTTTTCCTGGACTGCCCTTTCGGGTTTTTGATCCACCGGGAAACCCTTTTTTGCCCAAGTCTCCCTTTCGAGTTTTCAACTTGCCGGGTGTACAGATTTTTTTATTTATCCCTAACTTTTGCCTGAACCGCCCTTTCGGGTTTTTGATTCACCGGGATGCCCCTTTTTTTTGCCTTGGTGCGTCAACCTAGTGGGTCATTTATGCGTAGTATCTTTTGACTATGTCTGCATTTGCAGGGTGCGGCAGGTCATCACCGTCCATGGTGGTTAAGATCATTTCCCCACCAGAAAAGATATTTTTGATCACAAATGGTCCTTCGTAGGTAGGAGTCCATTTGGCCATGGGATCACTTTGCGGCAAGATGATCCGCTTGATTACCAGATCCCCAAGTTGATATACTTGTCGTCTCACTTTCTTGTTGAAAGCCTTGATCATCCGTTTTTGATACGTCTGACCATGACAAACAGCAGTAAATCTCTTCTCGTCAATTAAGTTCAATTGATCAAGTCGGGTTTGGATCCAATCGTCTTCACTCAAACCAGCATCCTTCATGATTCTCAAGGAGGGAATCTGAACCTCGATAGGCAAAACAGCCTCCATGCCATAAACCAAATAGTAGGGTGTTTCCCCAGTTGATGTATGTGTCGTGGTACAGTACCCGTGGAGAGAAAACGGTAACATCTCATGCCAGTCCTTGTAGGTGAATGTCATCTTCTGTATGATTTTCTTAATGTTTTTGTTCGCAGCTTCGACAACACCGTTCATCTTTGGCCGATAGGGAGATGAATTATGATGTTGAATATGGAACTGCTCGCACAAGGCGGTGATCATAGTGTTGTTAAGGTTTGTACCGTTGTCAGTGATGATCCTTTCGGGGATGCCGTAACGGCAAATGAGGTTCTGCTTGATGTAGCGGGCAACAACATTCTTTGTGACGGATGCGAAGGAAGCTTCTTCGACCCATTTGGTAAAGTAATCAATGGCCACCAGAATGAAGTAGTGTCCATTGGAGGTTGTAGGCTTGATCTATCCAATCATGTCGATTCCCGACATAGTGAATGGCCAAGGAGTTGTTAAGACATTGAGAGGAACTGGAGGTATATGTACCTTGTCCGCATAGATTTGACATTTGTGACAAGTCCTGGAATGTTGATAGCAATCAGCTTCCATGGTAGACCAGTAATAGCCTTCCCGTAGGATCTTCTTAGCCATCGTATACCCGCTAGAGTGAGTGCCAAAGGTACCATTGTGCAGTTCACCCATGATTTGTTCAGCTTCAATCTTGTCCACACAACGGAGAAGAATGCAATCATGATTGCGCTTTGTTGAACCCCAAAATTTTCCCTCCCATATTTCTCAAAACATTGCAAGAAAGATCCTCAAGTTGCTCAAGGTAGTCCAAGGGTTGGCCAGACAAGCTCTCTCCTAAGGCAGTCTACCCCAAATTAGGGTTTTGTGTTGCATCAAGATCCTTGAGTCCAAATAACCTAAAATTCTCACCATTGTCGTAATATGTTTCCAATATCATCCATGTCAAGTTTCAAGCCTTGCAGAGGAAGTTTGCTCAGTCAATTGCTCAAAGGTCTAAAAATCGACTATGCTAGGGCAAAAGTCAAATGTGACCTACATACAGTCAAACTTCAAGATTTTTTGTCAAACTTCTCATTTTGAAGTATATTTCATCATTTGATCAAAGTTTGATCATGATTCATCAAGGATTGCTCACAATTAATCAAGATTCAAAAGTTGCTAAATTAGGGTTTTATAGGAAAAGTCAACTCAACTTTGACCAAGCATAACTTTCTCATACTTTATGGAAAATGACCCATACAAAGCTTATTTTTAAGAGGATGCAATTACCTACAATCCATATTCATATCCCAAGATCAAAAAATGCACTCACAAGAAGTTATGAATTTGGACATTATAGGTCATTTTGAAAAGTCAACAAAAACACCTTTTGTGTCAAAACTTCTAACTTGAGCATGGAATATCAAATTGAGATGAGACCAAAAGGGTTGGTTAGAGTACATCTCAAGATTTCTAAAAATTCCAGGAACACCTCCAAAAGTTCAAAATTGAGAAGTTATGCATTGTTAAAGTTGGACTTTTTTGCAAAATTGCCAAAAGTCAATTATCCTCAAAACTTCAAAATTTGCCAAATGGGCCTATTCTTTTTCACTTGTTTTGAGTTTGCATTATTGCCCACGTGCTCTAGCCTTGGCCATGTGTCCATATCATATTTTTATTATTTAATTTGATTTTTATTTGAATTAATTCATTTTAAACCAAATTAAATCAAATTAAATCAAAAATATTGATAACCAAAGAGCTTTTGATGATTTCAGGTTTCAATGGACAGCTTGCACCACATCAAACTCGTATCAAAGCTTATGTGCACAAAAAGATTCAAATCAAGCCTATTTTTGAAAGCTTTGAAAGAGAATAAAATCAAATATCAAAATCATCAATGGAGGAAGATTTGGACAGCAAATTCTAACCTAATGTATTGTACAATACATAAGGAAGCGAGGCAGACAAAAAGAAGAGTTAGAGATCAGTTGGAGAAGAAGAACAGAATTGGCAAAAATCAAGAAAAAGTGTGACTTCGAAATCAATCCTAGAGGCAATTTCAAGGCTTGGCAATTGTCTCAATCTCTTCCTGGCCATCTCCACAAGCGAAAGCAACCAAGACCACGCGTTTTTAGACCCTCCCAAGCGCTGTAAGTCGTTCACGAAGCCGCCCTGTTCTTGATTTCATATTTCATAAATTAGGCTTTGTTAATATGAAATAATTGCATATTTGTGATCACCATGCCATTTGCAAGCATTTTACATTAGCCAATTTCATTTGCATAACCTATGATATGATTCACCATGATTAGGGTTTCGTGGAGTTTTTTGGGGCTTTTGTTTTCAGGTACAATTAGCCTACATAATGGCTATGGTTGTGATCAGTAGGTTGAGACGAATCCAACCATGGTCTTAGAGTCCATTTTTATGGCCTGTGCAAGAATTTGAGGGTGGACAAGCTTGTAGTGACGGGCCTTTGTACGTTGGTATAGGTGTTTTGGTTTTTGGCCATGGAGAGAGGAAGAAGAAGCAGTCGTGTCATCCTCCCATAGGACCATTCAAACAGCACGCACCTTTTTTATTTTTCTGTCCATTGGCTTTTTGTTTTATATATTTTATTTTATTTATATTATATTAACAAACATAATCGTGTGATCCAGTGGCAAGCGTGGTATAGAATTCTCTTCAGGACCTGGGTTCGATTCCCATGTCCCCCATTTTCTCAATATTATTTTCTTGCAGGAAATCTGGTGCGCGCACAAGTCTACAATCCACCATGGACTCTCACTCTTCAGCATGCCAGATGGCCAGATGGCCAGATCTGGTGGTCAAGCATGGGAGGCACACCATGGACTCAGTCAACGCAAACGCATAGGATCACAAAAAGTCCAATGGATCAGCCTCAAATGGGCCAGCCAATTGCTATTTACACCCTCAATAATCAGGCCAATCTCTCTCTATCTCTTTATATTTTATTTTATTTTCCAATTAGTTATTTTATTTTAATTATTAACCAATAGAATAATTTTCCTTTTTACCAAAAAAATCACAAAAATATTTTTGTCCAATTAAATTTTAGAAATTTTATTTTCTTTTATTAATAAATACTAATTAAATAATTAGGATATTAATTAGGTAACCTTAATTTATTTTTGTAAATAAATAAAATCAATTAGAATTAATTAGGTTTTAACTTTATTGTAATTATTTTAATTTCTTTCTTAAATTAACAAAACTCCAAAAATATGTCATTAATTTTTTTTCATTAATTAATTTATTTAATAATCAATTTAGTATTTAATTTTAGGATTAATTTCTTTTTTTTTAAATAAAAACAACAAAAAAACATTTTTCTTTTAAGAGGGTCAAAACCCTAATTTTGCATCCGATTTAATTTCACGTCGCGCTTTATTTGTTCTTTATCCAATTAATGTATCTGCTCCCGGCTTGTAATAGTTTTAATAGGACATTTATTTATTTTTACCGCTTTATTTTATTTTCAAAGGGTTGCTTTTGGAGATGTAAATACCCGACGCCTTGTAATAATTTAGTTTAATTTCCGCACCTTTAATTTCTGCAAATATTCAATTGTTATATGTTTGATAATAGGGTTTGCATGACAAGAATGAATGCTTAATTCTTAAAATGGTTAGATCACCCTAAACATGTGCAAAGATAAAAATAACTGAAATCAACACACTCGCACATGCGCACTCCTAGGGTACACCCCACTTGGTTGCCTTCGTACACGGTCATTGAGTATAGGTCATTTTAGAGGTCGTCCTCTTGTCTAGAAGATCATAGTTGCCTCGAAATGGTTGCCTCGGATATTGTTGCCTCAAACAAATGATCTAAGACATTAGGGTTACCGCTAAGGCGTCCTAACATTGCTTTAGTGACCGTATGTCCCTTTCGAATTGACCCTCAAACTCCAACGACGATGCTACCTACTCACTAATAGTGGGATAACATTGTCTAAAGGAAATTAGCGTAAAATGATTCCTTTTTCGAGTAGGTAGATTAGTTCTTAGATACTTGCTCATCCGAAATAAAACTTTTTCACACTTACACACTTTTACAAACAAGTTTTCAAAAACACTTCATTACACTCTTAAGCGAGAGTTAAATCGAAGTTAAAACAAAAACTTTTCAAAACCCACAAACACAAAGAAAACAATTTTGAAAATGATGAGCAAATACCTAAGAGCACGTAGATAACTACGGATAGAAAGGGTGCTAATACCTTCCCTTTCTATAATCTACCCCTCGTACTCGGAAATATCTCAAAAAAGGAATTTTTCTGTGCTTTTTCATTTCCTTGTTGGATAAAATAAAAGACGGTGGTGACTCTTGCTTACCGCGACATTTTGCGAAAACAAACGCAAACCAGCATTCCAAAAACAGTCAGTTCTTCCCACCGTATCACAGAACTGGCGACTCTACTGGGGACTATAAGTGGGATGTACCTTAGGAATAGTTCATCATAATGTTTTCAATTGCTTGATTTGTATGCTTTATCTTTGTGGGTTGATTCGAAGTTACTATAGATCCTAACCTGGATCTGGGGGATACCTTTTAGGTAAGTAGCAATAGACTGTGAGGGAACTGTACAGTATAGACCGATACAGTTGAAGCAGTAGCTACGTTGGTGTGGCACTTTAGTTTGTACCAATATCCCTTGTGGCGCAACGAGGAGAATATTGGTCTGCTAAGGGGTCATTAAGCACCAACTGACCTTAGAACCTATAATTGACCAACTTGGCCATAGAAAAGTAGCAGTATGCTACACTCGTTGAGACCAAACTCGCGCGATAATTCCGGCCGCAAGAAAAGGTTGCTAAACTGGAATTATGACCGATCGAGGGTGGTCAGTGATATTGGGATCCTCTAGAACCCGGTTACTATTTCTAGGACAGGTTGAACCAACTGAACTGAAAGAGGGTAATACCTAAACTCCTTGCCAGCCTGAAATTTAAGGGCTATCTGTGTAACTTGTTTGCCCTTACCATGTTTGCTACCTGTGAATACCTGTGATGTGTTTCTATCATGACATCATGCATCATGACATTGCATGCATATTGCATTGGACTAACCATTTCAAAGACCAATGGGATTCATCTTTGTTCTGTTTTGCAGATCATGGCATCTATGCGTAGAATCACTATTTGGATTAGCTTTGTACATATTCCTACTCAGCTTAGAGATTTGGTTGCAAAGGTCCCTGATACTTCCTCTTTTGATAGAAGACATGGGCACCTCCTTGGTTTGGTCACTTCCAGATTAGTTGAGCAGATGATGAGTGTCTTATGCCAGTTTTTTGATCCACTATACCATTGCTTCACCTTCCCGGACTATCAATTGGTCCCTACTTTGGAGGAGTTCTCTGATCTACTTGGTATTTCTATTCTAGAGCAGACGCCATTTATAGGTTGGGAGGTATCTCTTAGGCCAGAGGATGTTGCTACAACCCTATATCTGACAAAGGCTGAGGTAATGTCTAATTGGGAGACTCGTAGTGGGACAAAAGGCTTCTTGGCTAAGTTCTTGGTTGATCAGGCTAATCAGTTTTGGGACAGTCTCGACTTTCAAGCATTTGAAGACATTCTGGCTCTTCTTATTTATGGTTTGGTTCTGTTTCCAAATTCAGATTCCTTTGTTGATGTGAACGCAGTGAGGATTTTCATGTCCCGTAATCCAGTGTCCACTCTCTTGGGTGATATTCTGCATACTCTCTATGCCTGTACTGCTCGGAAACGGGGAACCCTTATGTGTTGTACACCATTGCTGGCGAGGTGGTTTATTTCTCACCTCCCCAAATCTGTTTTGAAGAACAAGGAAGGCATGGGTTGGGCCTACAGAATTATGTCCCTTGCTCACACGGACATCAATTGGACTACTAAAGACATGGAAGAAGTAGCTGTTATTAACCGGTGCGGAGAATACCCCAATGTTCCTTTGCTTGGAATTAGGGGAGGAATCACCTATAATCCTTGTCTGGCCTTACGACAGTTTGGGCGAGCTAGGAGGGATGGACCTCATAAGTTGTTGCTTCTGAGCATTGTTTTTGACTTTCAATGGGATAATGAAGAGCATCGCCGCAGGTTCATACGAGCTTGGAATAGGGTTCACAGGTCTGATCCGCACGAGCTAGGAATGAAGACCTCTCTTCCAATGGAACCGTATCTCCGGTGGGTTCGAACCCGGGCTCAAAAGCTGGGAATGCCCTACGAAGCTGTCTTGCCGGTAATTGTTGAGAGTACTGATGAAGAAGGGGTTCCTCCTACCATCCTCCACCCATACATGCCTACTGACATTGGGGCATTAAAGAGGTCTTGGATCTAGCTAAGGGAAGAGCGGGATACTTATAGAGAAAAGTATCATGAGCAGGAGAGGAAGATCCTAAAGCTTACAAGGAAGCTGGAGAATGAGAAGGTCCTCAACGACTATGTCAGCACCAACGGGAAACGACCATGGGAGCGCTGATGCCTTTTATTGCTTTTAGTTTTGATTTACTTTTCAGTATCTTTTTTGTAACGCCTTAAAGGAATTTGTCAAACATTGTTTCAAGTTTTTAATCTAATAAAAGTGTGTTTCATTTTGGATTACGAATTTGAATCCCTAAAGTCTTTGAAATCATATCATACGCATTTCATTCCCATGCACCTCATCACAGGTACCCTTACAGGTTTCTCATCTTCTTCGCTGTTTATTTCAGCATCATGTCTGCTGAAACATCAACTGATCAAGCTATCAAGGCTCTACAAGCTCAAAACGCTCAGTTTCAGGAAATGTTCATGAACTTGGCCAAGGGTCAGCAAGATCTGAAGAGTCTTATCTTGAAGGATAAGAAGAAGAATAAGACGGTCCTACTGAATATGGGTCGCAGATTCGGGAAGAATTTGCGGGATGTTGATTTTTCTCACTCGTCTGGAGGGGGAGAAAACCAAGAAGAAAGGAGGGTTCCTAGCCCTGTGGTATCTGACAATGAGACTGACTTTGACGAAGACCAGTATCATATGGCTGAGGATAGGTATAAACAACTCGAAGACCGATTGAGCGCAATGGAGGTCCAGAAGGTACCTGGGCTGGACTTCGGAGATTTGGGTTTGTCATCTGGGGTGGTGATTCCCCACAAGTTTAAAGCACCAGTCTTTGTTAAATACGATGGGGTCTCCTACCCAAAGCTACACCTCCGCTCGTATGTTGGAAAGATCTATCCATACACTGCTGATAAGAACCTCTGGATCCATTTCTTTCAAGATAGTCTCTCAGGGACTCAACTTGAATGGTTCTACCAGCTAGAAGGAGCTAGTGTCTGTAATTGGGAGGATCTTGCTGCTGCTTTTTACAAGCAGTACCAATACAATGCCGACCTCGCTCCCACGCGTACCCAACTTCAGGGTATGACTATGGGTGCGAGCGAAGGTTTCAAAGACTATGCTCAGAAATGGAGGGACCTTGCTGGGAGAGTACAACCCCCTTTGGCTGATAGGGAGTTGGTGGACAAGTTTCTTGGGACCTTGTCTGGGCCGTATTTTAATCATCTGATTGGGAGTTCATCGTCAGGTTTTACTGAGTTAATAATGATTGGGGAAAGAGTTGAAGCTGGGATTAAGAGAGGTAAGATATAGAAGGGTGCTTCGTCAAGTACCGAGAAGAAGCCTTTTAAGAAGGAGTCCAGTGCAGTTTACAATTCAAAAATCCAAAATCGACCTGAACGCCGCCAAGCGGTTAATGCAGTGGTTATTTCAAGACCAACTGTTGCCACACAACGCAACAATCAGCCAAGAGCCGAGAGGCCGCGAAGATAATTCACTCAGCTCCATATGACCCTGTCTCAGATTCTGCTGCAGTTGCTAAAGACCAACTTGGTGATTCCGAAGGAAGCCCCAAAGAATCCCAATACAACATCACCGCTGTACAATCCGAACGCCCGCTGTGCTTTTCACTCCGATAGCCCGGGGAATGATACGAATGATTGCTGGTGTTGTACCCCAAAATTTTCCCTCCCATTTCCTCAATATTTTCTCATCACAAGACCCTTGGAGCTCAAGATCAAGTTAGGGTTTGCTCTGCTCAAGGCCCCTCCTTGCACTGTTGACCCAAATTAGGGTTTGAGTTTGCACAAAGATGTTTTGACCTAAAAGGCCCAAAATGACTTTCATGCTTCATGTTGGACTCACAAGTTTATCCATACCAAGTTTCAAGCCTTGATTCCAATCTTTGCCCAGTCAATTGGACAGTTGACCTAAAAATCAGTTGTATTGGGGAAAAGTCAACTGTGGTCAATTGACAGTCAAACCTCATGATTTTTGACCCACATCAACATTATGAACTCATATGGACCATTTGATCAAGTTTGGATCACAATGCCACAAGAAATTTGATCAGATCACCAAAAGGGCAAAATGGTCATTTTTAGGGTTTTGACTGCACAAAGGCAATTTTTGATTGTTTGACCTGGCCAATGGCAAACCAAGCTCACATATGGACTCAAGGACTCAATTACATGGTCTTGACACATTCAACAAGTTTAAAAGATCACAAATGCACAAGATTGACAAATGAATTTTCCAGTCAACTGATCAAAATTTGACTGTATACTGAAAAGTCAAACTTTGACTTTTTGGTCAAAATCAAGTGTCAAGATTCATTTTTCATCAAGAAATGTCAAATTATGAAACTTGTTCATCAAGAAATCAAAAATTACAAATTAGGGTTTGAAATGAAGAAATTTCATAACTTAGAAATTTTCTAAGTTATGAAATTTCCTAATTTTTCCTAACTTTGTCCCATCTTTTCATCAAGATACATTTGGATTCAAACAAAACTCAAAACATGAAAGTTATAGTCCATTGCAAAATCTACAACTTTTAATCACAAAGTTTCCTCAAAAGAAGCTTGTAGCTCAAGTTATGATTTTTGGAACAAGGGTGCAAAACATTCTTAACTTAGAAATTTTTTGACCTATTTTAGGCAGGATTTTTGCCTAACTTCATGCCCACTTTTCACATGCTTCCACTTGGAATTTCAACTTGCATTACAAAGATGGATTGTAGTACACATTCCAAGATTTCCAAATTGTCCAAGAACTTCTCAAACACCCTTGTGGTTAGGGAGAATCGAATTGGCAAAGTTGGGCAAAAGTCACTTTTGTTCATGACCAAATGCATGTTCATAACATGGGCATTTTTGAAATCAGCTTGTACAAGCTAGATTACGGGCCTCTAATCCTTCTTACACTCAATAATTAAATGCATATCCTTTGTGTTAGAGTGTTATTTTGTGCATTTGGACAATACACACAAAATCAATCCATATATGGAAAAAGCAAGTTTGCCATTTTGAAAAAGCAATGCTTTATGTCAAAGTCCATATCTTGGAAGTACAAGCAGATCTTTGAGGCACAAGTTTATGGACTAATCTCACTGATCAAGGAGAGATTATGCAGCAAGCTTGAGGGACCTGCCTTGGCCTATAACCCAACTTGACTATATTTGCTTATCTAAGAAGAAAACTTGCATATTGAACAATAACTCACATTCCTGCAAGCAAGAGCCAAAACAAACTTTGCAAACACTTTTCACTTGATCCAACTAACCTAAAGCACGAATCAATCAGAGTTCAAACCTTCTCATTCATCAAAACACAGTTTTGTGGCAAAACAGGGCACCTGCTGCAGATTGAGGTCCACAACTCAATCCATTCGTGCGCCTTGGCCAAAACCACTTCATACACACTCCATAACATCTATACAAACTATCCCAAGCCCTAGCTACAGACTGTAACACCTCTAACCAAGTTCACCATTTTCATTTTTTCAGTTGTGCAGGTTGAGTTACATAGCTCGATTCAGTTAGTTTCAAGGCACACCAAGCATTGGAGGAGCATCCTTGGACCTCAAGCAAGTTGTACAAGTCCTCACACTACATTGAAAGCACCTCCATTGTTGTACACGATTCAAGCTGAACAGGTAAAAGTTTGAACTTCTATCTCTCTATCCAAGCATATTTAGGCTTAAGTTTGTGAAGAAAGCATGTTCTACTCATGGTCCTGAAGCTACCCATATAACTACTTTTCATTTATATTGTGTGTGCTAAGAGAATTTTGAACCTGAACATGGAAGAAAAGCTAGTTCAGGCATTGGGGGAGAAGAAATTCTCTCTCATTTCTGAGAGTTAGATCAACTTCTTTATATGTTTAGAATCGTGGCTTCAAGCTCTACAAGTTACATGTTTTAAGATTTGTCAAAGGATCAAAGAATCAGAAGTTAGTGTGATGAACAAGAAGGCACGCGTTTTTGTTTGAAAATGGCTGGAGGTTGAAGACAAAGTCCTTTGGGCTGGGCCTGATTCTTTTTTCTGTTTGCACACTCATTTTTCACTTACACCCCCTTGGCCCATTGTGTGTTATTTTCATCATTTTTGATTTTTTTTTCTTTTTGTTTCTGACTTATTATTTTTTGTCAAAATATAAAAAATATTTAAAACATTTTTTTTAGCCATTTTTGCATTTTTTTTGGATTTTATTTGTTTTGTTTGAATTTATACATTATAAATAACATATATATACTTTTATTTAAAATACTAAAAAATAATACAAATACATTTTATTTTCTGATTTTTATTTTACTCTATCTTTTGAAAACATTTTCTAAAAAAATATACTTTTTTTTGTAAATAATAAATATTTTTATTTTTGTATATATTTAATATATAATATAAATACTTATATAGTTATTAGAATATTTAGGATAAAAACATAAAAATAATATTTTTTTTTCTTTTATTAATATTTAACCTCAAAAATCACTTTTTTACAATATACTTCCTTTTTATTTATTTTTTGTATATAATTAATAAATATTGTATATAATACATAATAAATACTTTTATTTAGCAAATTAGGGTTTTGCCCTAAACCAATGAAAAAACCCAAAAGTTAACCTTTTTATTTTTGTTTATTTGTCACATGAAAAATACTTTTACATACATATAAAAATCATTTTTTGCATCTTGCATATTTATTGTATTTTTATTCAATTATTGTATAATTAAAATAACTTGTATATTTAATTTGGATGTAATAGCTTAGGTTTAAATTTCTTGCTAAATATCCCCATTTGAACATTTGTACCCCCCATCCCATAATTATGTTGTAATAACTTAGGATTTTATTTTTCGCACTTTAAAGCTTTCTAAATATGCCATGATAGACTTAGGATTTTGTATGCAATTCAAAAATAACAAATAGCTTGACCTAATTCAAAGACAAAAAAGCATGAAAATGGACAACACCAATCACACTTGCACCCCTAGGGTTACTCCACTTGTTGCCTTCAATAATGGGCCATGTTGCATGTTGAGTGTTTTTGGCAAAACAAAACAATATCAAATGATCATAGTCCCTCGATGACGCTTTCGAAAGTTGCCTAAAAATGATCAAGTCCCTTAAAGGAAAAGTTGCCAAAGACACTTGGCACTATTGCAATCATGGTCTAAACGATGACCCGCGCCTGTCCCGTTAACATCCTAACACAAGATTGTCCACCAAATACAATGGTGGAACAAAATTGTTAAAAGGGTTAAAACATAGGAAAGATCTTTGAGAAATTTAGGGTAGATAGCTCTTGGTTACTTGACCAAATCTTGCAAAACAATCCTTGCCATTTTTCAAAAACACACATCACAACACACTTTCAAAACAACTTTCAAAAACATTGAAAACTTTTCAAAAGATAAGTACACCTTTGTATACATTCAAACATGGATCATTACAAAGGTTGCCACAACAAATGGCCTCTTTTAAAAACATTTTCAAAACCACACACAAAGCACCATTTCAAACAATTGAAAATGCAAGGCAAGTGATCTAAGCAAGTAACTAAGAGCCCATGGATAACCATGGATAGAAAGGGTGCTAATACCTTCCCTTTCTATAATATACTCCCCGAACCCAAGAAAACATCTCAAAGGTTTTTGCTGTGCTTTTTAACCTTTCCTTAGGATAAAATAAAAAGTCGGTGGCGACTCTTGCTCAACCGAAACATTTGCGAAAACAAACGCAAAACCTCAAGTCAGTTCTCCCACCGTATCACAGAACTGGCGACTCTGCTGGGGAAAATTTTAAAGTGGAGTAACCTTAGGGCTTAGATCACCCTCTTGCATGACTAATTGTTTGCTTTGATTGCTTTATATCTGTGTTCTCTTGTTTGGGCTTGAAATCCTACACCCGGATTTGGGGAAACATTCATAGATAGAAATACGTTGTGGAAACTGTGCGGGGTATACCGACACGGTTGAAGCAATAGCTATATTAGTGCGACATATTTGTTAGTACCGGTAACCCTTGAGTTCAATCAAGGAGAGTACGGTGCCGCTGAGTGATGTCACTAAGCACTAATGACCTAGAACCTTACTTGACCATCTTGGCCTTTTATTAGGGGTAGTGAGATGACCGGCTTTGGTGCAGTCCGAAGTTGGTAGATACTCGATACTACACTCATTGAGGGTTGTTATCTTGGAATATTTTGGTCGCTAGTTAAGTGGCTAAACCAAAACAATGAACATGGAAAACAATCCAGTGATATTGAGCTCCTTAGAACCCAGTTGCTATTTATAGGACAGGTTTTTAAGCCAACTACACTCAAGAGGGTACTTACCTATGAAACCTGATGCAAGCCTGAAACTAGGGTTTTGTGTGAATTGCTTGTACATATGTTTGTGCATGCATCATGAACATCATAAAGTATCATATGCATTCACTAACCATTTCAAGGGTTTAGATCTTCATATTTGTTCTTGTTTTGTAGGTCATGGAAATTCTTCGCAGGAAAACTATCCAAGTCAACCTTGTGAGAATCCCTCCTCAACTCAAGGAGCTCACATCCAGAATTCTGGAAAGCTCTCCCTTCAGTGAAAGACATGGTAGACTGCTCAGCCTAGTCAACACCAGCATTGAAAAGGACATGGTAAAGGTGTTGTTCCAGTTCTTTGACCCCCTTCACCACTGTTTCACATTCCCCGACTACTAATTGGTGCCCACTTTGGAGGAATTTTCTCAACTCCTGAGAATTCCTATTCTTAATCAACTACCCTACAACGGTACGGAAAAAGAACCAAATCCTGAAGATGTTGCTCAAGCACTACACTTGCAACCATCTGACATCAAGGGGCATTGGGAAACTAAAAGCGATGTCAAAGGCTTCTTGGCAAAATTCTTGTTTGAGAAGGAACAAGAGTGTTGGAATTCATTGGATCTACAAGCCTTTGAAGAGATTGTAGCACTCCTCATCTATGGGTTGGTCTTGTTCCCAAATCCTGACCAGCTTATAGATGTCAACGCCGTCAATATCTTCTTATCCAGAAATCCAATACCAATATTGCTTGGGGACATTCTTCACTCATTTTACACACGAACAATGAGAAAGAGGGGTGTTCTCATGTGTTGTACTCCTCTCCTTGCAAGGTGGTTTATTTCGCACCTTCCATAATTTGTCTTGAAGAATGACCATGGCTTAAGGTGGTCACAACGATTGATGACCCTCACACACTCTGATGTACATTGGTGTTCTCGGTCTAGAGAAAATGTCATCATCGTCGATCATTGTGGAGAGTTCCCTAATGTTCCATTGCTTGGCATTAGAGGAGGCATTTCCTACAACCCTTGTCTAGCTTTGAGACAATTTGGGTATGCACGGAGGGATGGCACTCACGACATGTTGATTCCTGACCTGGTTTTTGACTTCAACAACGATGCGCAAGGACTTCGCCAAAGGTTCATCAGAGCTTGGGTACGAACCCGATCCCAGAGTCTAATGATGCCTTACCCTTATGTTCTCCCTGTGATTAAAGAGCCCGTTAAGGAAGGAGAGGTCCCCTACACCATCCTATATCCTGACATGCCAACATCATGGGAGGAGATGCAGAAGAGTTGGATCCAACTCAAGGAGGAACGGAACACTTTTGAAGCCAGCTTCTACGCCAGTGAGAAGAAGGTTTTGGAGCTTACCCGCCGACTCCATGAGGAAGAGACCCTCAACACCTACATCGCACCAAATAGGATGCGCAACGTCTTTTTACCTTGAGAAGTTTTTTGTAATATTTGGCCAATGGGGCATTTATGTACTGACAAAATTTCTTCTTATTAATATGACGTGTGTTCTTTTTGTCTGCAACAATTTTGAATTTCTAAATCCTTGAATGCATTGCATAAATAAGCATATCATTCATCATACGCATAAGCAGGTCTCCACACCAGGTTTCCTTATCTTTCTGCTGTTTATTTCAGTAAGATGGATCTCGAACAGACGGTCAAGGACTTGCAGTCTAAAAACTCACAGTTTCAACATCTCCTGATGACCTTGGCAAAGGGTCAGGAGGATCTAAAGGTCCTGCTGGGGAACAAAGAGCAAGTGAAAAAGAAGAAGAAAAGAGTCGGGGTGGCTACCCTGGGAAGAAGGTTTGAGGGTGAAA
This sequence comes from Vicia faba, assembly GCA_948472305.1. Lineage (NCBI taxonomy): Eukaryota > Viridiplantae > Streptophyta > Magnoliopsida > Fabales > Fabaceae > Vicia > Vicia faba. The sequence continues at coordinate 1,568,937,025 of OX451736.1, read as the reverse complement.
CCAGAAGAGTTCTTGAATTTCCCCCTACTTCTGAAGAGGGAACCAGTAAAGGAAAAGGGGCTGCGGTACCTTCTGAATCCGAAGCTGAAGAAGAAGAGGCTGAAGAAGACGAAGACTACTCAGAGCAACAATACCCTCCTGCCGACGACAAGTACAAGAGCTTGGAAGACAGGTCGGCCGCTATGGAGCTGCAGAGAGTTCCCGGCTTAGATTTCGAAGATTTGGGATTAGTTGCTGGAATTGTGATCCCTCCGAAGTTTAAAGTGCCAATTTTTGCAAGATATGACAGGTTGTCCTGCCCGAAGATGCATCTCAGATCATATGTAAGGAAAATCCAACCTTACACCGTAGACAAGAACCTATGGATCCATTTCTTCCAGGATAGCCTTTCAGGGGCTCAACTCGAATGGTTCTATCAGCTGGATGGAGCCAGTATTCGAAACTGGGAAGACTTGGCTACTGCATTTTATAAGCAGTATCAGTACAATTCTGACCTCGCTCCCACGCGTACCCAACTCCAGAGTATGTCACTGGGGACGAGCGAAGGATTCAAGGAGTATGCGCAAAAGTGGAGAGACCTGACTGGTAGGGTGCAGCCACCTTTGACGGACCGTGAGCTTGTCGACATGTTCTTAGGGACCCTGTCCGGTCCATTCTTCAACCACCTAATTGGTAATTCTTCTGCTGGGTTCACAGACCTGATCTTAACCGGTGAGAGGATAGAAGCTGGTATCAAGTCAGGGAAGATACAGAAAGGTGCCTCCTCGAGTACTGAAAAGAAGCCCTTCAAGAAGGAAGCCAGTGTTGTTTATGGTCCAAGGAGACAGAATAAGTCGGAACGCCGCCAAGCTGTCAACATGTTGGTAATATCAAAGCCTACTGCTGCTCCTCAGCAGTATAACCAACCAAGGGGTGAGAGACCCAAAAGGCAGTACACTCGGCTCAGCATGACCCTGCCTCAGATTTTGCTGCAACTACTGTCAACCAATCTGGTAACTGTCAAAGAAGCTCCGAAGGTATGAACACAGCTTCTCCAAAGTACAACCCCAACGCCCGCTGCGTTTATCACTCTGAAAGCCCGGGGCATACTACGGATGATTGTTGGGCTCTGAGGAATAAGGTTCGGGACCTTATTGATGCTAAGGAAATACAGTTCGAGGCGCCTGAAAGACCCAATGTTGTGACTGCTCCCATGCCCCAGCATGGAGTGAATGTTGTCGAAGAAGACCTGTACGTGGCCTCCGTGGATGATATTGTTAATCTGTTATTGACTGTCAAGAGGAACCTGTTGCTAGCCGGTTTATTTCCGGGATGTAGTAAAGGTTGTCGTCTATGTGTTGTTTCACCAGTTGGTTGTCCTTTGCTGAAATCAGGTATCCAAAGCCTGATGGATAGCAAAGAAATCTTGTTCAAGAAGATTGTCGTTTCTGCTACCCCTACTGAAGAAGTGTCTATTGTTACTATTTTCAACAACCCTCCTAAGGCTCCTTCAAAGAAGCCTATCAAAATCATGTCCACTCAGAAGATTTCTCATATCATCGTCACTGTCCCAGGGCCCCTCCCCTATACATCCGACAAAGCTGTCCCATGGCACTATGGGGCAGATGTTTATGTGCTCGGAGTAAAACAAGAGTTTGATACTAGTACCGGCGTCAGTAATATCACCGGACCTACTAAAGTCACTCGCAGTGGCAGGCTCTTTTCACCAGATGTTGCATCACCAGCTATTCAGAGACCTCTTATCATCACACCTGCAAGTGTGCATGCTCCACTTCCTGATCAAGTTCCTGTTTCTACCCCTGTCGTCGAGTCATCTGACGCTCGGGGCAAAGGGATTGCTACTGATTTGCCTGCCCGGACGGAGGCACCAAAGACAACCAATGTTGAAGCTTCCCAACAAGAGATGTAAGAGATTCTCAAGATCATTAAGAAGAGTGATTTCAATGTAGTTGAGCAGTTGGGGCACACCCCATCAAAGATTTCTATGTTATCACTGCTGTTGTGTTCAGAGGCCCATGCCAAGGCCCTGATTTCCTTCCTGAAGACGGCTCATGTGCCACAAGAAACGTCTGCTGATCAATTTACCGATTGTGTTGCCAACTTGACTGTTGATAATGGGTTGGGTTTCTCTGACGCCGATCTGACTGCCAAAGGAAAGAACTATAACGACGCCCTGCATGTCTCCATTGAATGCAGGGGCACTACTCTTGCCCATGTGTTGGTAGACACCTGTTCTTCATTGAACGTATTACCCAAGAAGGCCCTAGACAGGTTGGATTGTGAGGGTTTAGAGCTCAAGACTAGTAACATTGTTGTCCGGGCCTTCGACGGTTCAAAAAGGGTGGTACATGGGGAAGTTGACATTCCAATCAGGGTTGGTTCTCAAGTTTTTGATTCAACTTTCTATGTGATGGATATCCGACCATCCTATTCTTGTTTGCTGGGTCGTCCATGGATCCACAAGGCTGGAGTTGTGACCTCCACACTACATCAGAAGCTTAAGTACCCGGTCAGAGGAAAGATTGTTACAGTTCAGGGGGAGGAAGAATATATGGTCAGCCACCTCAACTCGTTCCGGTACATAGAGATGGATGGGGAGTTCATTGAGACCCCCTTTCAACACTTTGAAGAAGTGCCTCAAACACTGGCGTCGGCAGAGATTGTGACTGTAGAAGATTCTCCTTTGAAGATGGCTTCCTTAAAGGATGCCCGAGCTGTGATTGAGAAGGGTGAGTGCGCAAACTGGGGCCGACATCCTGATTTCACTCCAAAGACTGACAAGTTTGGTTTGGGCTTCACTGTAGAAGCTCAGAGGGCTGTTCGTAAGGCAAGAATTGGAAAACCTCCTGTGTTCATCACCAACCCGGGAGTAAATGCTATTGAAGACGACGTGGAGGAATCTGAATTCGACAGCTGGATCTACCCAACAACCGACGGTGGACCAAGCAACTGGACTGCCAAAGACTTCACACCTATTAATTTTGTCACTCAGTAATGAACTCTTTTGTTTTGAATTTGTAACAGACAATATTTTGAAACTTTTATGGCTCGGTGTCTTACCCGGGGCACCGTGGCTTCATTTGTGAGGGCTTTGTGTGTCATTTTCATATATCATTAATAAAAACATTGGACGTTTGTTGCATTTAAAAATCTTGCGCTCCTTTTCTTTCTTTATTATATATTGCAAAACAGCTATATTTACACACACTCACCTATACAGGTTCCAATCCACTCTGGATCTCACTGGTAACAACTCTGCTACTGCCAGTTATGACTTCGAAAATCCGATCAACTTAGCCGAAGACGAAGGTGAAGATGATTGTGAAGTGCCTGGTGAGCTCGCAAGACTGTTACTCCAGGAAGAGAGGGCCATTCAGCCACATGAAGAGCCAGTGGAAATGGTAAATCTGGGTACTGAGACAGACAAAAAAGAAGTCAAGATTAGTGCCAATCTAGAGCTCAGTGTGAAACAACGGTTGATTCAGATGTTGCGTGACTATGTGGAAATCTTTGCCTGGTCTTACGAAGACATGCCTGGGTTGGATACCGACATTGTGGTTCATCACCTGCCTACCAAGGAAGAATGCCCTCCGGTAAAATAGAAGGTCCGCCGTATGCGTCCAGAAATGTCCGAGAAAATCAAAGCTGAGGTTATAAAACAATTTGATGCCAGGTTTCTAGAAGTGACTTCTTACCCTCAGTGGATTGCCAACGTGGTTCCAGTGCCGAAGAAGGATGGTAAGGTCCGAATGTGTGTTGATTACAGGGATTTGAACAGGGCCAGCCCTAAGGATGATTTCCCTCTGCCTCATATCGACGTTCTGGTTGACAACACTGCTCAGCATAAAGTATTCTCCTTCATGGACGGATTCTCCGGTTATAATCAGATCAAGATGGCACCTGAAGACATGGAGAAGACCACTTTTGTTACTCAGTGGGGCACCTTTTGCTACAAGGTCATGCCTTTTGGGTTGAAAAATGTTGGGGCAACCTACCAATGTGCCATGGTTGCTTTATTTCATGACATGATCCATCACGAGATAGAAGTATACGTCGACGGTATGATTGCAAGGTCCCAAACTGAAGAGGAACACCTTGACCATCTACAGAAGCTGTTTGACTGTCTGAAGTTGTACAAGCTGAGGTTGAACCCAAACAAGTGCACCTTCGGGGTGAGATCTGGAAAATTGCTAGGCTTCATCGTAAGCGACAAAGGCATTCAAGTGGACCCTGCCAAAGTGAAAGCCATACAAGAGATGCCAACTCCCAAGACAGAGAAAGAAGTCAGAGGCTTTCTAGGATGGTTGAACTACATTGCCCGATTCATCTCGCATCTAACTGCTACCTGTGAACCAATCTTCAAGCTGCTGAAGAAAGATCAGGTAGTATGTTGGAACGATGAATGTCAGGCCGCTTTCGAAAGAATCAAAGAGTATCTCCAAGAACCACACATTCTTATGCCACCGGTTGAAGGGAGACCTCTAATCTTATACTTGACTGTACTTGACAACTCAATGGGGTGTGTGCTGGGGCAGCATGACGAGTCTGACCGAAAAGAACACACCATTTATTACCTTAGCAAAAAGTTTACCGACTGTGAGACCCGATACTCACTGCTCGAGAAAACTTGTTGCGCTTTGGTATGGGCTGCTCGCCGGCTGAGACAATATATGTTGACTCACACTACTCTGTTGATCTCAAAAATGGATCCAATCAAGTACATATTCGAAAAGCCTGCCTTGTCCGGAAGAATAGCAAGATGGCAAATGATCTTGACAGAATACGACATCCAGTACACGACTCAGAAAGCAATCAAGGGAAGTGTATTGGCAGACCATTTGGCACACCAGGCAGTGGACGATTACCAGTCGATGAACTTTGAATTTCCAGACGAGGATATCATGGTAGTGACTGATTGTGAAGTACCTGGACCGGATAAAGGACCTGAGGAAGGATCCCGATGGTCTATGCACTTTGACAGAGCCTCGAACACTTTGGGTAATGGATATCGGCGCTGTAATCATATCCCCTAAAGGCACTCATACTCCACTTACTGCCCGGCTATGTTTCAACTGCACCAATAACATGGCGGAGTATGAGGCGTGCATCAGGGGTCTTCAAGCTGCAATTGACTTAAGGATCAAGTTTCTGAGTGTCTTCGGAGATTCCGCTCTCGTGATCAATCAGATCAAAGGCGAGTGGGATACGAAACACCCGAATCTTATTCCTTACAAAGAGTATGTGTTGACATTGATTCCCCATTTCGAGGAGATAACTTTTGAACATTTCCCAAGAGAGGAGAATCAGTTAGCGGACGCGTTGGCTACGATGTCTTCTATGTTCAAAGTCAAATGGGATAACGAGGCTCCCCGGATCATTATCTGGAAATTGGATGAACCTGCACATTTCTGTGATCTTGAGGCTGAACAGATAACTGAAAAACCCTGGTATCATGAAGTGAAGAGGTACCTTGAAGCTCAAGAATACCCTGAGGGTGCATCCGTTAATGACAAGAAGTTCCTGAGAAGGTTTGCGGCAAAGTTCTTCCTCAGCAATGGCTTTCTCTACAAGCGAAACCATGATTCAACCTTACTGCGTTGTGTGGATAAGACTGAAGCCGAAAGGATCATGGCAGAGCTACATGAAGGTACCTTCGGAACATATTCCAGTGGACATACCATGGCAAAGAAAATCCTTCGGGCAGGATATTTCTGGTCCACAATGGAAGCCGACTGTTATCAGCATTCTCGAGCTTGTCATAAATGCCAGATCTATGCTGATAAGGTGCACATTCCTCTGGTTCCTCTGAATGTCTTGACAGCACCTTGGCCCTTTGCAATGTGGGGCATTGATATGATCGGCGAGATCAGACCTACGGCATCCAACGGGCATCGCTTCATCTTAGTAGCGATTGATTACTTCACAAAGTGGGTCGAGGCAGCTTCCTTCGCTACTGTAACCAAGAACGTCGTGGCACGGTTCATTCGACACAACCTGATCTGTCAATACGGTGTACCTGAGAGGATCATTACGGATAATGGTACCAATCTTAACAACAAGATGATCACTGAGCTCTGCGAGCAATTCAAGATACAGCACCACAACTCTTCTCCCTATCGACCGAAAATGAATGGGGCTGTAGAAGCAGCAAATAAGAATATCAAGAAAATTGTGCAGAAGATGACAGTGACCTACAAAGATTGGCACGAAATGTTACCGTTCGCTCTTCATGGGTACCGTACCTCAGCACGAACGTCAACAGGGGCAACTCCCTTTTCCTTGGTCTATGGCATGGAGGCAGTCTTGCCTATTGAAGTCCAGATACCCTCTCTCCGGATAATGAAGGATGCAGGTTTGAGCGAAGATGACTGGATCCAGACTCGGCTTGATCAATTAAACCTAATTGATGAAAAGAGACTCACTGTTATTTGTCATGGTCAAACGTACCAAAAACGGATGATCAGGGCATTTAACAAGAAGGTCAGACGACAAGAGTATCAAGTCGGAGATCTGGTAATCAAGCGCATCATTCTTCCTCAAAGTGATCCCAAGGGCAAATGGACCCCTACATACGAAGGGCCATTTGTGGTTAAACATATCTTCTCAGTAGGAGCTATGATTCTAACCACCATGGATGGTGACGACCTTCCTCACCCCTCCAATGCAGACATAGTAAAAAGATACTACGCATGAATTAAAGACCCGCTAGGTTGACACACCTAGGAAAAAATAAGGGCTTCCCGGCGAACCAAAAGGGTTCGGGCAAAAATAAGGGATGAAATGAAAAAATCTGTACACCCGGCAAGTCGAAAACCTGAAAAGGAGGCTTGGGCAAAAATGGGTATCCCGGTGGACTGAAAACCCGAAAGGGCGGTCCAGGAAAAAGTTAGGGATAAAGCATAATACTATGTCTCATTGGATCACCTTGCATCGAGAATTCGGCATCAACTATCAGGCTCAGATGACTCCAATCAATCAGCTTCATCTTCAACTAAGCAACAGAGTATTGAGACGCTTGAAGACATAAAGGCGATAGCAGAGTTGGAACCCAGTGGGATTATTTTTCACATAGCTGTTTTGTTTCCTTTTCACAAAATTGTATAAACTCTATTTTGCTCGGAGGCGTTCTCTTACTAGGACGTCAGCCTCCTGTACATAAAACGCCTATTTACAGGCAAATTTCAAATCAATACAAGTTCAATTTTTCAGACAAATTACCCATCGTTTTTCTTTTTTTTTCTGTTTTGTTTTGCAAAGAACGTCCAATGTTCATTTTTGATATATGCATTTGACATTAATTTCTAATCATGAATATTTACATGCGAAACAAAGGACTAATTACAGATGATAGCAGAAACAGGGGCAATATAGAATTATCTAAGCGATCTAGTTGCTTTGTCCACCAAGGTACCCAAAGTAGGTTCGGCTGAAGAACGTAACCAGGATACCTTCACTCCCCGTTGAGTAAGACAAGATTCAGCATTACTCTCCCCAAGAAGAGTTGGTCCCCCATCAGCCTTGAAAAGGCACAGTATCTCCAGCAAGTCAGCAATACTCTCCTCAAGCAGAGTTAGTCTACTGTCAGCCCTAAGGAAGTTGGGTATCCCCAGAAGATCTCAACATTCCCCAGCGGAGTATAGACATTCCTCAGCAAGCATCCCCGGCAGTCTTAATATAAGATTGTTCCCCGGCGAAATACCAGACACCCTAGTGGAGCCACTCCCCAGTACAGTCTGAAAAGTTCCCCCAGGAAAGTTGAATCATCCTCCCCAGTAGATTCTGAAGCTTATCCCCAGTAGATTCTGGAAGCTTATCCCCTGCAGAGTACGAACGCATCTCCCCGACTTTATTCAAAGGTTATTTCCCCACCAAGGTATAACTGGGTTATCCTCAGCTAATTATCACGGAAAGATCGTCCTCGGCGAAGTTCTTCCTATCCCCAGCGGAGTTCATCAAATTCCCCGACATATCTTATCAGTGGAATTCCCAGCGGAGCTCTCATCAAAACCTCAGCGAAGTATCTCTTCCCACAGAGTAATTCCCCGCAGAGTAATCTCTCCAACAAGTTTATTCCCCAACGGAGTCATCTTCTCCTACCAGTTTATTCTTGCAACCATCATATCCCCAGCGGAAACGAAGAACTCTGCTCTTCAAGACATCAGCCCAGGATTCAACAAGTTCCCGGCACTCGTCAAGGATTTATTTTCCTAGACGAAAATACATTCATAGACATTTCACATTTCATACATCCTGCTTACATACATGATAAAGTGCATACAACATTATCTCATTTTGAGCATCATGACATTGCATATAAACTGATGTTTTTCCTTTTCAGGAAAAAGGTCAATCCAAAGATGATTACTATCAACTATCGTAATTCCATATTCGACGCCTGTATCCAGCCAGGGCATATCTGTAGACGATAATTTCCAGATTCGACACCTGTATCCAGCCAGGGCATATCTGTAGACGACTAATTCCAGATTCGATACCTGTATCCAGTCAGGGCATATCTGTGGACGACGAATTCCAGATTTGATACCTGTATCCAGCCAGGGCATATCTGTAGACGACAAATTCCAGATTCGACACCTGTATCCAGCCAGGGCATATCTGTAGACGACAAATTCCATATTCGACACCTGTATCCAGCCAGGGCATATCTGTAGATGACAAATTCCAGATTCGATACCTGTATCCAGCCAGGGCATATCTGTGAGTATTTGATTGTGGATTCGACACCTGTATCTAGCCAGGGCATATCTGCATGAATAGTTTAGAGATTTGATACCTGTATCCAGCCAGGGCACGTCTGTAAGCAACCTTTTGAAGTTCTGGATTCGATTCCTGTATCTAGCCAGGGAATATCTGTGAGCAACTAATTGTAGATTCGATACCTGTACCTAGCTAGGGCATATCTGCATGAGGAGTTTGAAGATCAACACCTGTAACAGGCCAGGAAACCATCTTCCTTTCTCAAAGTACGCAAGTTCTCGCTAAGGAATCTCTTACGCGATCAACACTTCCAAATGGCATCTATAAGCCCATTCCCGACAAGGTTCTGTCACGTCCCCAGATGGCATCTATAAGCCCATCCTCCTATCCATCATATCTCCAAATGGCATCTATAAGCCCATTCCCGACATCACATTGCTGATACTCCAGCATGCGAGTGCAAATTTCTGGGCACTCTAGTGTTCAATCATCTTCCACCTTCGGATCACGAAAGGCGCGCAAGCCAATCTATATCCTCAGGTCTAAGAAGATTGAACAGGGGCAACTGTTGTACCCCAAAATTTTCCCTCCCATTTCCTCAACATTTTCTCATCACAAGACCCTTGGAGCTCAAGATCAAGTTAGGGTTTGCTCTGCTCAAGGCCCTTCCTTGCACTGTTGACCCAAATTAGGGTTTGAGTTTGCACAAAGATGTTTTGACCTAAAAGGCCCAAAATTACTTTCATGCTTCATGTTGGACTCACAAGTTTATCCATACCAAGTTTCAAGCCTTGATTCCAATCTTTGCCCAGTCAATTGGACAGTTGACCTGGAAATCAGTTGTATTGGGGAAAAGTCAACTGTGGTCAATTGACAGTCAAACCTCATGATTTTTGACCCACGTCAACATTATGAAATCATATGGACCATTTGATCAAGTTTGGATCACAATTCCACAAGAAATTTGATCAGATCACCAAAAGGGCAAAATGGTCATTTTTAGGGTTTTGACTGCACAAAGGCAATTTTTGACTGTTTGACCTGGCCAATGGCAAACCAAGCTCACATATGGACTCAAGGACTCAATGACATGGTCTTGACACATTCAACAAGTTCAAAAGATCCCAAATGCACAAGATTGACAGATAAATTTTCCAGTCAACTGATCAAAATTTGACTGTATACTAAAAAGTCAAACTTTGACTTTTTGGTCAAAATCAAGTGTCAAGATTCATTTTTCATCAAGACATGTCAAATTATGAAACTTGTTCATCAAGAAATCAAAAATTACAAATTAGGGTTTGAAATGAAGAAATTTCATAACTTAGAAATTTTCTAAGTTATGAAATTTCCTAATTTTTTTCCTAACTTTGTCCCATCTTTTCATCAAGATACATTTGGATTCAAACAAAAATCAAAACATGAAAGTTATACTCCATTGCAAAATCTACAACTTTGATTCACAAAGTTTCCTCAAAAGAAGCTTGTAGCTGAAGTTATGATTTTTGGAACAAGGGTGCAAAACATTCTTAACTTAGAAATTTTTTGACCTATTTTAGGCAGGATTTTTGCCTAACTTCATGGCCACTTTTCACATGCTTCCACTTGGAATTTCAACTTGCATTACAAAGATGGATTGTAGTACACATTCCAAGCTTTCCAAATTGTCTAAGAACTTCTCAAACACCCTTGTGGTTAGGGAGAATTGAATTGGCAAAGTTGGGCAAAAGTCACTTTTGTTCATGACCAAATGCATGTTCATAACATGGGCATTTTTGAAATCAGCTTGTACAAGCTAGATTACAGGCCTCTAATCCTTCTTACACTCAATAATTAAATGCATATCCTGTGTTAGAGTGTTATTTTATGCATTTGGACAATACACACAAAATCAATCCATATATGGAAAAAGCAAGTTTGCCATTTTGAAAAAGCAATGCTTTATGTCAAAGTCCATATCTTGGAAGTACAAGCAGATCTTTGAGGCACAAGTTTATGGACTAATCCCACTGATCAAGGAGAGATTATGCAGCATGCTTGAGGGACCTGCCTTGGCCTATAACCCAACTTGACTATCTTTGCTTATCTAAGAAGAAAACTTGCATATTGAACCATAACTCACATTCCTGCAAGCAAGAGCCAAAACAAACTTTGCAAACACTTTTCACTTGATCCAACTAACCTAAAGCACGAATCAATCAGAGTTCAAACCTTCTCATTCATCAAAACACAGTTTTATGGCAAAACAGGGCACCTGCTGCAGATTGAGGTCCACAACTCAATCCATTCGTGCGCCTTGGCCAAAACCACTTCATACACACTTCATAACATCTATACAAACTATCCCAAGCCCTAGCTACAGACTGTAACACCTCTAACCAAGTTCACCATTTTCATTTTTTCAGTTGTGCAGGTTGAGTTACATAGCTCGATTCAGTTAGTTTCAAGGCACACCAAGCATTGGAGGAGCATACTTGGACCTCAAGCAAGTTGTACAAGTCCTCACACTGCATTGAAAGCACCTCCATTGTTGTACACGATTCAAGCTGAACAGGTAAAAGTTTGAACTTCTATCTCTCTATCCAAGCATATTTAGGCTTAAGTTTGTGAAGAAAGCATGTTCTACTCCTGGTTCTGAAGCTACCCATATAATTACTTTTCATTTATATTGTGTGTGCTAAGAGAATTTTGAACCTGAACATGGAAGAAAAGCTAGGTCAGGAATTGGGGGAGAAGAAATTCTCTCTCATTTCTGAGAGTTAGATCAACTTCTTTATATGTTTAGAACGTGGCTTCAAGCTCTACAAGTTTCATGTTTTAAGATTTGTCAAAGGATCAAAGAATCAGAAGTTAGTGTGATGAACAAGAAGGCGCGCGTTTTTGTTTGAAAATGGCTGGAGGTTGAAGACAAAGTCCTTTGGGCTGGGCCTGATTCTTTTTTCTGTTTGCACACTCATTTTTCACTTACACCCCATTGGCCCATTGTGTGTTATTTTTATCATTTTTGATTTTTTTCTTTTTGTTTCTGACTTATTATTTTTTGTCAAAATATAAAAAATATTTAAAACATTTTTTTAACCATTTTTGCATTTTATTTGGATTTTATTTGTTTTGTTTGAATTTATACATTATAAATAACATATATATACTTTTATTTAAAATACTAAAAAATAATACAAATACATTTTATTTTCTGATTTTTATTTTATTCTATCTTTTGAAAACATTTTCTAAAAAAATATACTTTTTTTTGTAAATAATAAATATTTTTATTTTTGTATATATTTAATATATTTAATATATAATATAAATACTTATATAGTTATTAGAATATTTAGGATAAAAACATAAAAATAATATTTTTTTTTCTTTTATTAATATTTAACCTCAAAAATCACTTTTTTACAATATACTTCCTTTTTATTTATTTTTTGTATATAATTAATAAATATTGTATATAATACATAATAAATACTTTTATTTAGCAAATTAGGGTTTTGCCCTAAACCAATGAAAAAACCCAAAAGTTAACCTTTTTATTTTTGTTTATTTGTCACATGAAAAATACTTTTACATACATATAAAAATCATTTTTTGCATCTTGCATATTTATTGTATTTTTATTCAATTATTGTATAATTAAAATAACTTGTATATTCAATTTGGATGTAATAGCTTAGGTTTAAATTTCTTGCTAAATATCCTCATTTGAACATTTGTACCCCCTATCCCATAATTATGTTATAATAACTTAGGATTTTATTTTTCGCACTTTAAAGCTTTCTAAATATGCCATGATAGACTTAGGGTTTTGTATGCAATTCAAAAATAACAAATAGCTTGACCTAATTCAAAGACAAAAAAAAAGCATGAAAATGGACAACACCAATCACACTTGCACCCCTAGGGTTACTCCACTTGTTGCCTTCAATAATGGGCCATGTTGCATGTTTAGTGTTTTTGGCAAAACAAAACAATATCAAATGATCATAGTCCCTCGATGACGCTTTCGAAAGTTGCCTAAAAATGATCAAGTCCCTTAAAGGAAAAGTTGCCAAAGACACTTGGCACTATTGCAATCATGGTCTAAACGATGACTCGCGCCTGTCCCGTTAACATCCTAACACAAGATTGTCCACCAAATACAATGGTGGAACAAAATTGTTAAAAGGGTTAAAACATAGGAAAGATCTTTGAGAAATCTAGGGTAGATAGCTCTTGGTTACTTGACCAAATCTTGCAAAACAATCCTTGCTATTTTTGAAAAACACACATCACAACACACTTTCAAAACAACTTTCAAAAACATTGAAAACTTTTCAAAAGATAAGTACACCTTTGTATACATTCAAACATGGATCATTACAAAGGTTTCCACAACAAATGGCCTCTTTTCAAAACATTTTCAAAACCACACACAAAGCACCATTTCAAACAATTGAAAATGCAAGGCAAGTGATCTAAGCAAGTAACTAAGAGCCCATGGATAACCATGGATAGAAAGGGTGCTAATACCTTCCCTTTCTATAATCTACTCCTCGAACCCAAGAAAACATCTCAAAGGTTTTTGCTGTGCTTTTTAACCTTTCCTTAGGATAAAATAAAAAGTCGGTGGCGACTCTTGCTCAACCGAAACATTTGCGAAAACAAACTCAAAACCTCAAGTCAGTTCTCCCACCGTATCACAGCTGGGTCTTGAAGAACAAAGTGCGGGATCTGATTGATGCTAAGGAGATCGAGTTCGAAGCGCCTGAAAAGCCTAATGTCATAACGGCAGCTATGCCCAAACATGACGCAGGAGTGAATGCTATTGGGGATGATGAAGAAGAGTTTGATATTGAAAGCTGGATATACCCGACTGTTGATGGTGGACTAAGCAATTGGACAGCGAAGGATTCCATGCCCGTTTCTGTTATTACCCAGTAATGAGAATTTTGTTTTGAATTTGTAACAGACAGTTTTTAAACTTTTACGGCCCGGTGTCTTACCCGAGGCACCGTGGCTTTGTTTGTGAGGGCTTGATATTTGTCATTTCCATATATCATTAATAAAAGCATTGGACGTTTTCTTGCATTTCAAATTTTGCGCTCTTTGTTTTTCTTTTTTTTATCTTACAAAACAGCTATTTTAGACAGACTCACGTATACAGGTCTACATCCACTCTGGATCCCACTGATAACGACTCTACTACTTCCAGTTATGACTTCGAAAATCCGATCAACCAAGCCGAAGACGAAGGTAAGGATGATTGCGAAGTGCCTGGTGAACTTGCTAGACTGTTACTTCAGGAAGAGAGGGTCATTCAGCCGCATGAAGAGCCAGTGGAAACAGTAAATCTGGGTACAGAGGTAGACAAGAAAGAGGTCAAGATCAGTGCAAATCTGGAGTCTAGTGTTAAGCAACGGTTGATTCAGATGCTGTGTGACTATGTTGAGATCTATGCCTGGTCTTATGAAGATATGCCTGGGTTGGATACCGATATTGTCGTTCACCGCTTGCCTACCAAGGAAGACTGTCCTCCAGTGAAACAGAAAGTTCGTCGAATGCGCCCAGAGATGTCTGAGAAAATCAAGGCTGAGGTTATGAAACAGTTTGACGCCGGTTTTCTAGCAGTTACTTCTTACCCGCAGTCGGTTGCTAACGTGGTTCCAGTACCAAAGAAGGATGGTAAGGTTCGAATGTGTGTTGACTATAGGGATCTGAACAAGGCAAGCCCCAAGGATGATTTCCCTCTATCTCATATCGATGTTCTGGTTGACAACACCGCACAACATAAGGTCTTCTATTTTATGGATGGTTTCTCCGGTTATAATCAGATTAAGATGGCTCCCGAAGACATGGAGAAGACAACCTTTGTTACTCAATGGGGTTCCTTTTGCTACAAGGTCATGCCTTTCGGATTGAAGAATGTTGGGGCAACGTATCAGCGCGCCATGGTCGCTTTGTTCCATGACATGATCCATCATGAGATTGAGGTATACGTTGAAGACATGATTGCAAGATCCCAGACTGAAGGAGAACACCTTGACCATCTTCAGAAGCTATTTGACAGGTTGAAGTTGTACAAGCTGAGGTTAAACCCGAACAAGTGCACCTTCGGGGTGAGATCTGGTAAGCTGTTGGGTTTCGTCGTGAGTGATAAAGGTATTCAAGTGGATCCTGCAAAGGTGAAGGCTATAAAGGAAATGCCATCACCCCGAACAGAGAAAGAAGTCATAGGCTTTCTGGGACGTCTGAACTATATTGCCCGATTCATCTCGCACCTGACTGCTACTTGTGAGCCGATCTTCAAGTTACTGAAGAAAGATCAAGTGGTAAGATGGAACAATGAATGTCAGGCCGCTTTCGAAAGGATCAAAGAGTATCTCTAAGAGCCACTTAACCTGATACCTCTAGTTGCAGGGAGACCTCTGATCTTATACTTGACAGTACTCGATAATTCAATGGGGTGCGTGCTGGGGCAGCATGACGAGTCTGGCCGAAAAGAGCATGCTATTTACTACCTTAGCAAAATGTTTACCGACTGAGAGCCCGATACTCGTTGCTTGAGAAAACTTGATGCGCTTTGGCATGGGCTGCTCACCGGCTGAGACAGTATATGCTGACTCACACTACTCTATTGATATCAAAGATGGATCCAATCAAGTATATCTTCGAGAAGCCTGCCTTGTCCGGAAGAATAGTAAGATGGCAGATGATCTTGACTGAGTATGACATCTAATACACGACCCAAAAGGCAATCAAAGGAAGTGTGTTCGCAGATCATTTGGCACATCAGGCAGTGGACGATTACCAGTCTATGAACTTTGAATTCCCGGATGAGAATATCATGATAGTGACTGACTGTGAGACACCTGGACCGGATGAAGGACCTGAGGAGGGATCCCGATGGTCTATGTACTTTGATGGAGCTTCAAACGCTTTGGGTAATGGCATTGGCGCTGTGATCATATCTCCTGAAGGCTCTCATACTCCGTTCACCGCCCGACTATGTTTCAATTGCACCAACAACATGGCGGAGTATGAAGCATGCATTATGGGTCTTTGAGCAGCTATTGACCTGAGGATTAAGTTCTTGAGTGTGTTCGGAGATTCCACTCTCATGATCAGTCAGATCAAAGGCGAGTGGGATACGAAACACCCTAATCTTATTCCTTACAAGGAGTATGTATTGACGTTGCTTCCCCACTTCGAGGAGATAACCTTTGAAAACTTCCCTAGAGAGGAGAATCAGTTAGCGGACGCGCTGGCTACGATGTCTTCTATGTTCAAAGTCAATTAGGACAACGAGGCTCCTCGGATTACCATTGAAAGGTTGGACAAACCTGCACATTATTGTGACATTGAGACTGAAGAGGTTCAGATAGACCCTGGTTTCATGAGGTAAAGAGGTATCTTGAGGCTCGGGAGTACCCCGAGGGTGCATCTGTTAATGATAAGAAGTTTCTGAGGAGGTTTGCGGCGAAGTTCTTCATCAGCAATGGCATTCTTTACAAGTGTAACCATGATTCAACCTAACTGCGATGTGTGGATAAGAACGAAGCAGAAAGGATTATGGTAGATTTACATGAAGGTACTTTCGGGACTCATTCCAGTGGACACACCATGGCAAATAAAATCCTACGGGCAGGATATTATTGGTCTACAATGGAAGCCGATTGTTATCAGCATTCTCGGATCTGTCACAAGTGCCAAGTCTATGCTGATAAGGTGCACATACCTCCAGTTCCTCTGAGCGTCTTGACATCCCCGTGGCCTTTTGCAATGTGGGGCATCGATATGATCGACGAGATCAGACCTACGGCATCCAACGGACATCGTTTCATCCTGGTAGCTATTGATTACTTTATGAAGTGGGTTGAAGTGGCTTCCTTTGCTACTGTAACCAAGAACGTCATGGCACGGTTCATTCGGCATGATCTGATTTGTCGATACGGTGTACCAGAGAGGATCATTATAGACAATGGTACAAATCTCAACAATAAGATGATCACCGAACTCTGCAAGCAGTTCAAGATACAGCATCATAACTCTTCACCTTATCGACCGAAGATGAATGGGGCTGTAGAAGCGGCTAATAAGAACATTAAGAAGATTGTGCAGAAGATGACGGTGACATACAAAGATTGGCACAAGATGTTACCTTTTGCTCTTCATGGGTACCGTACTTCAGCGCGGACATTAACAGGAGCAACACCCTATTCCTTGGTATATGGCATGGAGGCAGTCTTGCCCATTGAAATTCAGATACCCTCTCTTCGGATTATGAAGGATGCAAGTTTGAGAGAAGATGATTGGATACAGACCCGGCTTGATCAGCTAAACTTAATCGACGAAAAGAGACTTACTGCTATTTGTCATGGTCATATGTACCAAATATGTACCAAAAGTGGATGATCAAGGCATTTAAAAAGAAAGTTAGACGACAAGAGTATCAAGTTGGGGATCTGGTGATCAAGCGCATTATCTTACCTCAAGGTGATCCCAGGGGCAAATGGACCCCTACTTACGAAGGGCCATTTGTGGTTAAGAATATTTTCTCAGGAGCAACTATGATTCTAACAACCATGGATGGTGACAACCTTCCTCACCCCGTCAATGCAGACATAGTAAAAAAATACTACGCATGATCAAAGACCCGCTAGGTTGACTGGCCTAGGCAAAAATAAGGGCTTCCCGGCGAACCAAAAGGGTTCGGGCAAAAATAAGGGATGAAAATGAAGAAAAAAAACTGTACACCCGGCAAGTCGAAAACCTGAAAAGGCGGCTTGCGAAAAAAAGGGTATCCCGGTGGACTGAAAACCCGAAAGGGCGGTCCAGGAAAAATTAGGGATTAAGGCGTAACACTATGTCTCATTGGATCACCTTGCAACCAGACTTCGGTATCGACTATCAAGCTCGGACGGCACTAATCAATCTGATCTACCTTCAACCAAGCGGCAAAGTGATGAGATGCTCGAGGATATAAAGGCAATAGCAGAGTTGGAACCCAGTGGGATTGTTCACATAGCTATTTTTCCTTTTCACAAATTGTATAAAATCTATTTGTTCGGCGGCGTTCTCTTACTAGGATGTCAGCCTCTTGTAAAAATAATGCCTATTTATAGGCCAAACTTCAAAAGTCAGTACAATTCATTTTCAGAGACATTTCAAACTGTTTTTCCCTTTTCTGTTTTGTTTTGCAAAGAACGTCCAATGTTCATTTTTTGATATATGCATTTGACATTAATTGCTGCTCATGAATATTTACATGCGAAACAAAAGACGATTACTCGTAATATCAGAAATAGGGGCAATAAGAATTGTACAAGCTTTACAATTGCTCTGTCCACCAGGTACAAAGGTAGATTCAACTGAAGACTATGGCTGAAGTACATTCACTCCCAGCAGAGTAAGAAAAGGAAATATTGTTAGCTCTCCCCAACTGAGACTCACAACCGCGAACGAACCGGTAATATTCTCCCCAAGCAGAGCTTATCTATCATCAGCACCGAAAAGTCTTATCATCCCCGGTGGAGTATAAAATCTCCCCAGTGGAGTATAAAAAACATATCCCCAATGGAGTTTGAAATTTTTCACCAGCGCGGTCTGAAAAAGCTTCCTCAGTGGAGTTTGGAGGATCATCCCCAATAGACTCCGGAAGATTGTCCCCAGTAGAGCCTAAAAGGTTATCCCCAGTGAAGTCGCAACTGAAGATCATCCCCAGCGGAGTTCATTCCTTTCACAAACAAGGAATTCAATCCCCAACAGGATTCAGTATCACTAGCAATGGTAGTTCATCCCCAGCTGAATTTATCAGCGGAATCCTCTACAGAGCATCTCTTCCCCACAGAGTAATCTCCTCATCAGTTTATTCCCCAGCAGAGTTATCCTCTCCTGCAGGTTTATTCTCACAATCATCTTCATTCGTTATCCCCAGCGGAAACAAAAAATTCAGCTCTTTTCTCCAGTAGCTATCCGAGATTTATTTTCCCCAGCTAAAAACATTACATTTCCGTGTATCATGACACATGCATATACGCATCATACAACACAATCTCATTTATTTTGAGAACATCATTGCCCGATACATATCATGCATTACATATAACTAACCTTTACCTTTCAGGAAGGATGGGGTTAAATTCTCACAAAATTCAAAGCTATGAAGCTTTTACCTCTGTTGAATTACAAACGAGTTCCTAAATCTCAGCAGAGAAGTTTTCTCAGTTGAATTACGGGCAAGTTCTTAAATCTCGACGAAGATGTTTCCCCAGTTGAATTACGGACGAGTTCTTAAATCTCAGCAGAGATGTTTTCTCAGTTGAAGTACATGCGAGTTCCTAAATCTCAACACCTCCGTTGAATTACAGACGAGTTCCTAAATCTTAGCAGAGAAGTTTTCTCAGTTGAATTACGGGCAAGTTCTTAAATCTCGACGAAGATGTTTCCCTAGTTGAATTACGGACGAGTTCTTAAATCTCAGCAGAGATGTTTTCTCAATTGAAGTACAGGCGAGTTCCTAAACCTCAACACCTCTGTTGAATTACGGACAAGTTCCTAAATCTCAGCAGAGAAGTTTTCTCAGTTGAATTACGGGCGAGTCCTTAACTCTCGACGAAGATGTTTCCCCAGTTGAATTACAGACGAGTTTTTAAATCTCAGCAGAGATATTTTCTCAGTTTAAGTACAGGCGAGTTCCTAAATCTAGACAAAAGTGTTCCTCCGTTGAATTATAGACAAGTTCCTAAATCTCAGCAGAGAAATTTTCTCAGTTGAATTACGGGCGAGTTCTTAAATCTCAACGAAGATGTTTCCCTAGTTGAATTATGGACAAGTTCTTAAATCTCAACAGAGATGTTTTCTCAATTGAAGTACAGGCGAGTTCCTAAATCTCGACAAAGATGTTCCTCCGTTGAATTATAGATGAGTTCCTAAATCTCAGCAGAGAAGTTTTCTCAGTTGAATTACGGGCGAGTTCTTAAATCTCGACAAAGATGTTCCTCCGTTAAATTACAGACGAGTTCCTAAATCTCAGCAGAGAAGTTTTCTCAGTTGAATTACAGGCGAGTTCTTAAATCTCGACAAAGATGTTTCCCTAGTTAAATTACAGACAAGTTCTTAAATCTCAGCAGAGATGTTTTCTCAGTTGAAGTACAGGTGAGTTCCTAAATCTCGACAAAGATGTTCCTCCGTTGAATTACAGACGAGTTCCTAAATCTCAGCAGAGAAGTTTTCTCAGTTGAATTACGGGCGACTTCTTAAATCTCGACGAAGATGTTTCCCTAGTTGAATTATGGACGAGTTCTTAACACTCAGCAGAGATGTTTTCTCAGTTGAAGTACAGGCGAGCTCCTAAATCTCGACAAAGATGTTCCTCCGTTGAATTACAGACGAGTTCCTAAATCTCAGCAGAGAAATTTTCTCAGTTGAATTACGGGAGAGTTCTTAAATCTCGACGAAGATGTTTCCCTAGTTGAATTATGGACGAGTTCTTAAAACTCAGCAGAGATGTTTTCTCAGTTGAAGTACATGCGAGTTCCTAAATCTCGACAAAAGTGTTCCTCCGTTGAATTACAGACGAGTTCCTAAATCTCAGCAGAGAAGTTTTCTCAGTTGAATTACAAGCAGTTCTTAAATCTCGACGAAGATGTTTCCCCAGTTGAATTATGGAAGAGTTCCTGAATCTCGACACCTCAGTCGAATTACGGGCGAGTTCCTAAATCTCGACACCTCAGTTGAATTACGGGCGAGTTCCTTTCTCTCAACAAAGATTAGACTTCCCCAGCGGAATATTCCATAACAAACAGGTATACAAGCTCTCGCTAAGGAATCTCTTATGCGATCGACACTCCTTCAGGTGGCATCCTTAAGCCCATCCCCTTGTCGTAAATCTCCAAATGGAATTTGTAAGCCCATTCCCGACATCACAAGACAATTACCACTTCATGCGAGTGCAAATTTCTGGGCACTTTAGTGTTCAATCATCTTCCACCTTCGGATCACGAAAGGCACAAAAGCCAATCTACATCCTCAGGTTTAAGAATATTGAACAGGGGCAGCTGTTGTACCCCAAAATTTCCCTCCCATATTTCTCAAAACATTGCAAGAAAGATCCTTAAGTTGCTCAAGGTAGTCCAAGGGTTGGCCAGACAAGCTCTCTCCTAAGGCATTCTACCCCAAATTAGGGTTTTGTGTTGCATCAAGATCCTTGAGTCTAAATGACCTCAAATGATTACCATTGTCCTAATATGTTTTCAAGATCA
This sequence comes from Vicia faba, assembly GCA_948472305.1. Classification (NCBI taxonomy): domain Eukaryota; kingdom Viridiplantae; phylum Streptophyta; class Magnoliopsida; order Fabales; family Fabaceae; genus Vicia; species Vicia faba. The sequence goes on along the minus strand of OX451736.1, from coordinate 1,568,916,062 downwards.
TCCATGTCAAGTTTCAAGCCTTGCAGAGGAAGTTTGCTCAGTAAATTGCTCAAAGGTCCAAAAATCGATTGTGCTAGGGCAAAAGTCAACTGTGACCTACATACAGTCAAACTTCAAGATTTTTTGTCAACATTCTAATTTTTAAGTATATTTCATCATTTGATAAAGTTTTGATCATGATTCATCAAGGATTGCTCACAATTCATCAAGATTCAAAAGTTGCTAAATTAGGGTTTTGTAAGAAAAGTCAACTCAACTTTGACAAAGCATAACTTTATCATACTTTATGAGAAATGACCTATCCAAAGCTCATTTTGAATAGGATGCAATTCCCTACAATCCATCTTCATATCCCAAGATCAAAAAATGAACTCACAAGAAGTTATGAATTTGGACATTATAGGTCATTTTGAAAAGTCAACAAAAACACCTTTTTTGTCAAAACTTATAACTTGAGCATGGAATATCAAATTGAGATGAGACCAAAAGGGTTGGTTATATGACATCTCAAGCTTTCTAAAAAGTCCAAGAACACCTCCAAAAGTTCAAAATTGAAGAAGTTATGCATTGTTAAAGTTGGACTTTTTTGCAAAATTGCCAAAAGTCAACTATCCTCAAAACTTCAAATTTTGCCAAATGGGCCCATTCTTTTTCACTTGTTTTTAGTTTGCATTATTTCCCACGTGCTCTAGCCTTGGCCATGTGTCCATATCATATTTTTATTATTTTATTTTATTTTTATTTGTATTAATTCATTTTAAACCAAATTAAATCAAATAAAATCAAAAATATTGATAACCAAAGATCTTTTGATGATTTCAGGTTTCAATGGACAGCTAGCACCACATCAAACTCGTATCAAAGCTTATGTGCACAAAAAGATTCAAATCAATCCTATTTTGGAAAGCTTTGAAAGAGAATAAAATCAAATATCAAAATCATCAACGGAGGAAGATTTTGACAGCAAATTCTAACCTAATGTATTGTACAATACATAAGAAAGCGAGGCAGACAAAAAGAAGGGTTAGAGATCAGTTGGAGAGGAAGAACAGAATTGGCAAAAATCAAGAAAAAGTGTGACTTCGAAATCAATCCTAGAGGCAATTTCAAGGCTTGGCAATTGTCTCAATCTCATCCTGGCCATCTCCACAAGCGAAAGCAACCAAGACCACGCGTTTTCAGACCCTCCCAAGCGCTGTAAGTCGTTCACGAAGCCGCCCTGTTCTTGATTTCATATTTCGTAAATTAGGCATTGTTAATATGAAATAATTGCATATTTGTGATCACCATGCCATTTGCAAGCTTTTTACATTAGCCAATTTCATTTACATAACCTATACTGTGATTCACCATGATTAGGGTTTCGTGGAGTTTTTTTGGGCTTTTGTTTTCAGGTACAATTATCCTACATAATGGTTATGGTTGTGATCAGTAGGTTGAGACGAATCCAACCATGGTCTTAGAGTCCATTTTTATGGCCTGTGCAAGATTTTGAGGGTGGACAAGCTTGTAGCGACAGACCTTTGTTCGTTGGAACAGGTGTTTTAATTTTTGGCCACGGACAGAGGAAGAAAAAGCAGTCGTGTCGTCCTCCCATAGGACCATTCAAACAGCACGCGCCTTTTTTATTTTTCTGTCCATTGGATTTTTGCTTTATATATTTTATTTTGTTTATATTATATTAACAAACAAAAGCGTGTTATCCAGTGGCAAGCGTGGTATAGAATTCTCTTCAGGACCTGGGTTCGAATCCCAGGTCCCCCATTTTCTCAATATTATTTTCTTGCAGAAAATCTAGTGCGCGCACAAGTCTACAATCCACCATGGGCTCTCACTCTTCAGCGTGCCAGATGGCCAGATGGCCAGATCTGGTGGTCAAGCATGGGAGACACACCATGGACTCAGTCAACGCAAATGCATAGGATCACAAAAAGTCCAATGGATCAGCCTCAAATGGGCCAGCCAATTGCTATTTACACCCTCAATAATCAGGCCCATCTCTCTCTATCTCTTTATATTTTATTTTATTTTTCAATTAGTTATTTTATTTTAATTATTAACCAATAGAATAATTTTCCTTTTTACCAAAAAAATCACAAAAATATTTTTGTCCAATTAAATTTTAGAACTTTTATTTTCTTTTATTAATAAATACTAATTAATTAATTAGGATATTAATTAGGTAACCTTAATTTATTTTTGTAAATAAATAAAATCAATTAGAATTAATTAGGTTTTAACTTTATTGTAATTATTTTAATTTCTTTCTTAAATTAACAAAACTCCAAAAATATGTCATTAATTATTATTTTTTTCATTAATTAATTTATTTAATAATCAATTTAGTATTTAATTTTAGGATTAATTTCTTCTTTTTTTTAAATAAAAACAACAAAAAAACATTTTTCTTTTAAGAGGGTCAAAACCCTAATTTTGCATCCGATTTAATTTCGCGTCGCACTTTATTTGTTCTTTATCCAATTAATGTATCTGCTCCCGGCTTGTAATAGTTTTAATAGGACATTTATTTATTTTTGCCGCTTTATTTTATTTTCAAAGGGTTGCTTTTGGCGATGTAAATACCCGACGCCTTGTAATAATTTAGTTTAATTTCCGCACCTTTAATTTCCGCAAATATTCAATTGTTAGATGTTTGATAATAGGGTTTGCATGACAAGAATGAATGCCTAATTCTTAAAATGGTTAGATCACCCTAAACATGTGCAAAGATAAAAACAACTGAAATCAACACGCTCGCACATGCGCACTCTTAGGGTACACCCCACTTGGTTGCCTTCGTACACGGTCATTGAGTATAGGTCATTTAAGAGGTCGTCCTCTTGTCTAGAAGATCATAGTTGCCTCGAAATGGTTGCCTCGGATATTGTTGCCTCAAACAAATGATCTAAGACATTAGGGTTACCGCTAAGGCGTCCTAACATTGCTTTAATGACCGTATGTCCCTTTCGAATTGACCCTCAAACTCCAACGACGATGCTACATACTCACTAATAGTGGGATAGCATTGTCTAAAGGAAATTAGCGTAAAATGATTCCTTTTTCGACTAGGTAGATTAGTTCTTAGATACTTGTTCAGCTGAAACAAAACTTTTTCACACTTACACACTTTTACAAACAAGTTTTTAAAAACACTTCATTACACTCTTAAGCGAGAGTTAAATCGAAGTTAAAACAAAAACATTTCAAAACCCACAAACACAAAGAAAACAATTTTGAAAATGATGAGCAAATACCTAAGAGCCCGTAGATAACTACGGATAGAAAGGGTGTTAATACCTTCCCTTTCTATAATCTACCCCCCGTACTCGGAAATATCTCAAAAAATGAATTTTTCTGTGCTTTTTTCCTTTCCTTGTTGGATAAAATAAAAGACGGTGGCGACTCTTGCTTACCGCGACATTTTGCAAAAACAAACGCAAAACGCAAACCAGAATTCCAAAAACAGTCAGTTCTTCCCACCGTATCACACGCTTGTACAGCATACCATTACTTAGGAAGAACTTAGCTGAGAATCTCCTTAAGAACTTTTTGTCATTGACTGTAGCTCCTTCAGGATATTTTTGAGTCTCGAGATACCTTTTGACTTCGTGAAACCAAGGTCGGCCCACTACTTCTTCGGTGTTAATCTCGTGACAATGTGCAGCTTCATCCATTCGCTCGATGGTGATTTGGGGAGCCTCATTATCTCAGATAAGTTTAAACATCGATGACATTGTAGCTAGAGCATCTGCTAGCTGATTTTCTTCTCGCGGGAAGTGCTCGAAGGTAATCTGCTCGAAATGTGGTAACAATGTCAAGACATGTTCTTTGTAAGGGATGAGGTTTGGATGCTTAGTATCCCACTCTCCTTTGATTTATCTGATGACCAAAGTTGAGTCCCCAAACACAATCAAGGATATGATTCCCAAGTCTATTACAGCCTTGAGACCAAAGATACAAGCTTCATACTTGGCCATGTTGTTGGTGCAGTTAAAGCAAAGTCTGGCGGTGAAAGGAGTATGGCAACCTTTTGGGGAGATGAGTATCGCGCCGATACCGTTGCCAAATGCATTGGAGGCACCATCAAAGTACAAGGTCCATCGGGATCCTTGTTCAGGTCCGTCATATGGTCTAAAATCTTCAACTTTGTCCAATGTTATAATGTCTTCGTCAGGGAAGTCAAACTTCATGGATTGGTAATCTTCGACAACTTGATGAGCCAGATGATCAGCTAGCACACTTCCCTTTATAGCTTTTTGGGTCGTGTACTGTATATCGTATTCCGTTAGGATCATCTTCCATCTGGTTATCCTTCCATACAAAGCAGGCTTCTCAAAGATGTACTTGATCGAATCCATCTTAGATATCAGCAAAGTGGTATGAGTCAACATATACTGCCTTAGCCGGCGAGCAGCCCATACCAAAGCGCAGCAAGTTTTCTCGAGCAGTGAATATCTTGTTTCACAGTCGGTAAACTTTTTGCTAAGGTAATAAATGGCATGCTCTTTTCAGCCAGACTCGTCATGCTGCCCCAGTACGCACCCCATTGAATTCTCTAGGACGGTCAGATACATGATTAGTGGTCTTCCTTCGACGGGTGGCATCAAGATAGGAGGTTCTAGCAAATACTCCTTGATTTTATCAAAAGCAATTTGACAGTCATCATTCCATTTAACTACCTGATCTTTCTTCAACAGCTTGAAGATTGGTTCACAGGTAGATGTTAGGTGAGAAATGAACCTAGCAATGTAGTTTAGGCGTCCCAAGAAACCTCTGACCTCCTTCTCAGTGCGAGGAGCAGGCATTTCTTGTATAGCTTTGACTTTAGCAGGATCAACCTCGATGCCCTTGTTGCTGACAATGAAACCTAGGAGTTTACCGGACCGGACTCCGAATGTACACTTGTTAGGGTTTAACCTTAGCTTGTACTCCTTCAACCTGACAAATAACTTTTGCAGATGGTCGATGTGTTCTTCTTCAGTTTGTGATCGGGCTATCATGTCATCTACGTAGACCTCTATCTCATGATGTATCATATCATGAAACAAAGCTACCATGGCACGTTGATAGGTTTCCCCGGCATTCTTCAGTCCGAATGGCATCACTTTGTAACAGAATGTACCCCACTGTGTAACAAAAGTAGTTTTCTCCATGTCTTCAGGTGCCATTTTGATCTGGTTGTAACCTGAAAATCCGTCCATGAAAGAAAATACCTTGTGATGAGCTATGTTGTCAACCAGGATGTCAATGTATGGAAGTGGAAAGTCATCTTTAGGGCTGGCCCTGTTTAAGTCTCTGTAATCCATGCACATTCTCACTTTGTCGTCCTTCTTAGGCATAGGCACAATGTTAGCAACCCATTGTGGATAGGAAGTAACAGCAAGAAATCTAGCATTGAACTGCTTCATAACTTCTGCTTTGATCTTATCTGACATGTCGGGCCTCATGCGGCGGACTTTTTTCTTGATTGGTGGACAATTTTCTCTTGTGGGTAGACGGTGTACCACAATGTCTGTATCGAGTCTCGGCATGTCTTCGTATGACCAGGCAAAGATCTCAACATATTCATGTAACAGCTGAATTAGGCGCTCTTTGACACGTGGCTCTAGGTTGGCATCCACTATGACTTCTTTTCTGTCTTCGTCAGTACCCAAGTTGATTGTCTCTAATAGCTCCTCATTAGGTAGTGTGATCGGTGGGAAAGAGAACTGACTGTTTTGGAATGCTGGTTCGCGTTTGCGTTTGTTTTTGCAAAATGTCGCGGTGAGCAAGAGTCGCCACGGTCTTTTATTTTATCCAACAAGGAAAGGACAAAAGCACAGAAAAATTCCTTTTTGAGATGTTTCTCGGGTTCGGGAGGTAGATTATAGAAAGGGAAGGTGTTAGCACCCTTTCTATCTGTGGTTATCCATGGGCTCTTAGGTACTTGCTCATTATGTTTTCAAAAGTTTGCTTTTCTTTGTGTTTGTGGATTTGAGAAGAGTTTTTGTTTTGAAAGGGGTGTAAGTGCGAAAAGTTTTGTTTTGTTTTAAAAGGAGCAAGTACTTAAGAACATCTACCTACTCAAAAAGGAATTAATCTGTACAAATGTCCTTTAGACAATGTTATCCCACTATTGAAGAGTAGGTAGCATCGTCGTTGGAGTTTTCGGGTCAATTCGATTAAGGGACATGTGGTCACTAAAGCAATGTTAGGACGCCTTAGCGGTAACCCTAATGTCTTAGATAATTTCAACCGAGGTAACCGTTTCGAGGCAACTTATGATCTTTGGACAAGAGGGCGACCTCTAAAACTTCCTATACTCAATGACCACGCTCGAGGCAACCAAGTGAGGTGTACCCTAAGAGTGAGCATGTGCGAGTGTATCGTTTTTCAGTTATTTATCTTTGTACATGTTAATGGTGAGCTACTGTTGATTTTAAATTAAAATTGGTCTTGTCATGTATTGCCTATTATTCAAACATCTAACAGTTAATGGTTGCGGAAATTAAATTTGCGGGAAATAAATCTACGCTATTACAAGGCGTCGGGTATTTACATCCCCAAAGACAAACCCTTAAAAATTAAATTGCGAAAAGTAAATAAAAGCGATAAATAAAATCCTAATTTAAAAACTATTACATTCCCGGAGCAGTTACAATATTGAAATACAGATAAAAAATTATTCGCGCGCGAGAAAATTAAATCGAAGTGTTTTTTAGGGTTTTGACCCTTTATATTAAATAAAGCATATTTTTGTTGTTTTTGAATTAAAAATTAGTCTAAATTAATAATTGAATTAATTAATAAAAAAGAAAATATTTTTGGGTTTTTATTTATTTAAAGAAATAAAATAAAATGGTTAAAAGTTATTAAAAACCCTAATTCTATGTTAATTTTAATTTAATGCAAAAAGATTTAAAATTGTACCTAATTAAAAAACTAAATTAATTGATTAATGTTTATTTACAAAAATAATAAAATAGTGAAATTAATAAAATATTATTTTTTTGTTTTCTGATTTTATGGAAAAAGAGTTAATTGGTTAATTAATTAATAATAATAAAATAAATAAATAAGAAAAAGAAATAAAATGTAAAGAAATACTCAGGGGGGGGCTGAATTTGAGTGTGAATCGGCAATTTTTGAGGCCCATCAATGTTCATCCTGTTTGACTTTTCAAATTGCCTATGCGCTTGTTGTCCTGGGACCATGGTGGTCCTCCATCCTGGGCCACTAGATCTAAATCTGGAACCACCTGGCACATTGATACCTGAGGCATATGGTGCTCCACGCTTGGAATGCTACACATGAGTACCTAAAGAAAAAATATAACAAAGTTTTTGGGGACCTAGGATTCGAACCCAGGTCCCAAGGGGTCTTGCACTAACACGCTCACCAACCAGCCAGCTTGTTCAATTGTTATTGGAATAAGAAATAAATAATATATGGGCAAATCAATGAATATGCTGGAAAATAAGAAAAAAACGCGATAATATTTCAAACAAGCCAATCTGGCCACGCCACGTTATCATCCTTGTCATGCTGCCTCAAAATCCGCCACAAGCCACTAAAATGCAAACTAAAGGCGTGGTTCTGCTCGTCTCTCCGCCCTGGTTCCAACCATGGTCCTTTTGTTGACCAATTTGCCCTGTAACGAAAACCCCTGAAAGAACCCTAAAACGATCTACCATGGCATTTTGTGATATATGGCATAATAATGAAATTGAATAATACAGAAACTTTGCAAATGATGTAAGGAATTCAAATATGTAATTATCTCAAAGAATGGATGCAAGACTGAAGCTTCATGATTCCATGAGTATGACGGTTTTGAGTGACACTTACAGAGCTTTTGGAGGCAGGAGAACGTGTGATTATGATTGATACTGCATCAGTGAAGTGCCAGGAAGCGATTGGGACCTTTGTTTGATCCTGAAAAGGTCTCTAAGTATGATTTCAGATCCAAGGTTTTCAAGCTTTTTTTTCAAAGTTGTGTGGCCATTTCTGCAGAGCTTTGTGCGTCCTCTAGGTCTGGCTTGCTTGTGTGAGTGTTATAGAGTTAATTAGGGTTGGTTTTTTGGTCTCAAATCAAGTGCATTGAAGATTCATGATTTGGTTTTGATCACCATTATCAAACTTCCAAAAATAGGACAAATCTGATTTTTTTTATGCTTGAATGAGCCTTGATACGAATTGACTAAGTGTATCTTGTTGATTGAAAGCTGCAATGATCAAAAAAAATCTCATTCCATTAATTTTTGGATTTTATTTGAATTAATATAGATTTAAAATGAATTAAATCAATAAAAATTAAATAAAAATAGAAAAATAAATGTTTGGTCATGAAAATAAATATGTGACACGTGTGTGGTGAGATAAGACCAAATCAAGTGGAAAAAAAGTGGGCCCTTTTGTTAAAAATTGGAGTTTTGAGGATAGTTGACTTTTGGCAATTTTGGAAAAATGCCCAACTTCAACAATGCATAACTTCTTCAATTTTGAACTTTTGGAGGTGTTCTTGGACTTTTTAGAAACCTTGAGATGTCCTATATTCAACCCTTTTGATCTCATCTAATTTTTATGTTCCATGCTCAAGTTATAATCTTTGGCAAAAAAAGGTGTTTTTGTTGACTTTCAAAAATGACCTATAATGTCCAAATTTGTAACTTTTTGTGAGAGCATTTCTTGATCTTGGGGTGTGAATATGGATTGTAGGAAATTTCATCCTCTTAAAAATGAGCTTTGGATGGTTCATTTCTCATAAAGTATTAGAAAGTTATGCTTGGTCAAAGTTGAGTTGACTTTTCCTATAAAACCCTAATTTAGCAACTTTTGAATCTTGATGAATCTTGAGCAATCCTTGATGAATCATGATCAACCCTTGATAAAATGATGAATTATCCTTTAAAATGAGAATGTTGACAAAAAATCTTGAAGTTTGACTGTATTTGGGACACAGTTGACTTTTGCCCTAGCACAGTCGATTTTTGGGCCTCTTGAATAATTGACTGACCAAACGTCCTCTGCAAGGCTTGAAATTTGACATGGATGAACTCAAGAACATATTATGACATTGGGGAGCACTTGAGGTCATTTGGATGTGAGGACCTTGATGCAACACAAAACCCTAATTTTGAATTGACTGCCTTAGGAGGTGACTTGACTGTCCAATCCTTGAGCCAACTTGAGCAACTTGAAGCTTCTTCTTGACAAGTCTTGAGGAATATGGGAGGGAAAATTTTGGGGTACAACAGTTGCCCCTGTTCAATTTTCTTAAACCTGAGGATATAGATTGGCTTTCGAGCCTTTCGTGATCCGAAGGTGGAAGGTAATTGAACACTAGAGTGCCCAAAAATTTGCACTCGCATGGTGTAGCATCAGCATTGTGATGTCGGGAATGGGCTTACAGATGCCATTTGGAGATTGTTGGTAGGAGGATGGGATTACAGGTGCCATCTGCAGGAGTGTCGATCGCATAAGAGATTCCTTAGCAAGAACTTGCATACCTGTTGTTATAAAAGATTCCGCTGGGGAAGTCTAAGCTTTGTTGAGATTTAGGAACTTGCTTTGTACTTCAACTTGAGAGAATGCCTAGGCTAAGTCTTAAGAACCTGTCCATAATCCAATTGGGGGGAAAACATCTTCATCAAGATCTAGGAACTGTCTCGTGCTCAATGGAGTATACCGTTGAGGTTATAGAACTTGTCCACACTATGACGGAGGAAAACATCAAGATCTAGGAACTGACTCGTGCTCAATGGAGTATACCGCTGAGGTTATAGTACTCGTCCACACTATGACATAGGGAAACATCTTCACCAAGATCTAGGAACTATCTCGTGCTCAATGGAGTATATCGTTGAGGTTATAGAACTTGTCCACACTATGACGGAGGAAAAAATCAAGATCTAGGAACTGACTTGTGCTCAATGGAGTATACCGTTGAGGTTATAGTACTCGTCCATACTGTGATGTAGGGAAACATCTTCATCAAGATCTAGGAACTGTCTCGTGCTTAATGGAGTATACCGTTGAGGTTATAGAACTTGTCCACACTATGACGGAGGAAAACATCAAGATCTAGGAACTGACTCATGCTCAATGGAGTATACCGTTGAGGTTATAGTACTCGTCCACACTGTGACATAGGGAAACATCTTCATCAAGATCTAGGAACTGTCTCGTGCTCAATTGAGTATATCGTTGAGGTTATAGAACTTGTCCACACTATGACGGAGGAAAACATCAAGATCTAGGAACTGACTCGTGCTCAACGGAGTATACTGTTGAGGTTATAGTACTCGTCCACACTGTGACGTAGGGAAACATCTTCATCAAGATCTAGGAACTGTCTCGTGCTCAATGGAGTATATCGTTGAGGTTATAGAACTTGTCCACACTATGACGGAGGAAAACATCAAGATCTAGGAACTGACTCGTGCTCAACAGAGTATACCATTGAGGTTATAGTACTCGTCCACACTGTGACGTAGGGAAACATCTTCATCAAGATCTAGGAATTGTCTCGTGCTCAATAGAGTATATCGTTGAGGTTATAGAACTCGTCCACACTATGACGGAGGAAAACATCAAGATCTAGGAACTGAATCGTGCTCCACGGAGTATATCGTTGAGGTTATAGTACTCGTCCACACTATGACGTAGAGAAACTGCCGAGATTGAGAACCTTATCTGAAATTCAACCGAGGATAATTCAATTGAGATTTAAGAACTGGTCAGGTCTTCGACTAAGCTGAGAACCTTAATTGTATCCTTCCTGAAAGGTAGAGGTCAGTCATATGCAATGCATGATATGGATCAGGCAATGATGTTCTCAAAATAAATGAGATTGTATTCATATGATGCATATATGCATGTATCATGATGTACGGGAATATGATGCTTTAGCTGGGGAAAATAAATCCCGGAGCTGCTGGAGAATAGAGCTGAGTTCTTCGTTTCCGCTGGGGATGATGAACGAAGATGATAGACCTGTAGGAGAGAAGAACTCCGTTGGGGGAATAAATTGATGAAGAGATTACTGAGGGGAAATACTCTGTGGGGAAGAGACGTTTTGCTGAAGATTTTAACAATAACTCCGTTGGGGATTCTGTTGATAAGCTCTGCCGGGGATTTTAATGATGAACTCTGCTGGGGATAGAAAGAACTTCGCTGGGGATGATCTTTCAATTGCAACATGCTGAGGATAACCCAGTTAGACTCTTGTGAGGATAACCTTCTGAATTTGGCTAGGGAGATTTATTTGCGCTCTGCATGGGATAAGCTTCCAGAATCTACTGGGTAAGATGATTCAACTCTGGCGGGGAAGCTTTTTTAGACTGCACTGAGGAAATGAATCCACTGGGGTATCTTGTATTCTGCCGAGGAATATTCTTATATTCTGTTGAGGAATATTAAGACTGTCGGGGGTATTCTTAAACTTGTTGGGGAATGTCTTTATACTCCACTGAGGACTATTAAGACCTTCTGGGGATACCAAACCTTTTCACGGCTGATGGTAGATTAACTCTTCTTGGGGAGAGTGTTGCTGATTCGTTCATAGTTGCAAGTCTCAATGGGGAGAGCTACCATTACTGTTTTACTCTGCGGGGAGTGATGGTATCTTGGTCATATTCTTCAGCTGAACCTACCTTGGTACCTTGGTGGACGGAGTAACTACACTGCTTGGACAATTCTTATTGCCCCTGTTTTTGATATTACCAGTAATTTGTCCTTTGTTTCACATGTAAATATTTATGAGCAGCAATTAATGTCAAATGCATATATCAAAAATGAACATTGGACGTTCTTTGCAAAACAAAACAGATAGAGGAAAACAATTTGAAATTTGTCTGAAAATGAATTTGTATTGATTTTGAAGTTTGCCTGAAAATATGCGTTTTTGTACAAGAGGCTGACGTCCTAGTAAGAGGATGCCACCGAACAAATAGAATTTATACAATTTTTGAAAAGAAAACAAAACAGCTATGTGAATAGTCCCACTGGGTTCCAACTCTGCTATTGCCTTTATATCTTCAAGCGTCTCATCACTTTGCTGCTTAGTAGATGAATCTGATTGATTAGTGTCGTCCGAGCTTGATAGTTGATACCGAAGTCTGGATGCGGGGTGATCCAATGAGACATAGTGTTACGCTTTAATCCCTAACTTTTGCCTGGACCGCCCTTTCGGGTTTTCATTCCACCGGGATACCCATTTTTGCCTAAGCCGCCTTTTCAGGTTTTCGACTTGCCGGGTGTACAGATTTTTTTTCATTTTCATCCCTTATTTTTGCCCGAACTCTTTTGGTTCGCCGGGAAGCCCTTATTTTTGCCTAGGCCAGTCAACCTAGCGGGTCTTTGATTATGCGTAGTATCATTTTACTATGTCTGCATTGACGGGGTGAGGAAAGTCGTCACCATCCATGGTGGTTAGAATCATTACTCCTCCTGAGAAGATGTTCTTAACCACAAATGGCCCTTCGTAAGTAGGGGTCCATTTTCCCCTGGGATCACCTTGAGGTAGAATAATGTGCTTGATTACCAGGTCCCCTACTTGATACTCTTGTCGTCTGACTTTCTTATTAAATGCCTTGATCATCCGTTTTTGGTACGTCTGACCATGAAAAACAGCAGTAATTCTTTTTTCGTCGATTAGATTCAGTTGATCAAGTCGGGTCTGAATCCAGTCATCTTTTCTCAAACCTGCATCCGTCATGATCCGGAGAGAGGGTATCTGAACTTCAATCGGCAAGACCGCCTCCATGCCATATACCAAGGAATAGGGTATTGCCCCTGTTGACGTCTGTGCTGAGGTACGGTACCCGTGAAGCGCAAATGGTAACATCTCATGCCAGTCTTTGTATGTCACTGTCATCTTCTGCACAATCTTCTTAATGTTCTTATTTTCCGCTTCAACAGCCCCATTCATCTTCGGCCGGTAGGGAGAAGAGTTGTGATGTTGTATCTTGAATTGCTCGCAGAGCTCAGTGATCATTTTGTTATTAAGATTGGTACCATTGTCCGTAATAATCCTCTCTGGTACACCGTATCGACAGATCAGGTTGTGCCGAATGAACCGTGCCACGACGTTCTTGGTTACCGTAGCAAAGGAAGTTGCTTCAACCCACTTGGTAAAGTAATCAATCGCTACCAGGATGAAACGATGCCCGTTAGATGTCGTGGGTCTGATCTCGCCGATCATATCAATGCCCCACATTGCAAAAGGCCAAGGTGCTTTCAGAACATTCAGAGGAACTGGAGGAATGTGCACCTTATCAGCATAGACTTGGCACTTATGACATGTATGAGAATGCTGATAACAGTCAGCTTCCATTGTGGACCAGTAATATCCTGTCCGAAGGATTTTCTTTGCCATGGTATGTCCACTGGAATGAGTTCCAAAAGTACCTTCATGCAGATCTGCCATGATCCTTCTTGCTTCAATCTTATCCACACAGCGCAGTAAGGTTGAATCATGGTTACGCTTGTAAAGAATGTCATTGCTTATGAAGAACTTTGTCGCGAATCTCCTCAGAAACTTCTTGTCATTAACAGATTCACCCTCGGGGTACTCCCGAGCTTCAAGATACCTCTTCACCTCATGATACCAGGGCTTTTCTGTTACCTCTTCAGTCTCAATATCACAGCAATGTGCAGTTTTGTCCAATTTTTCAATAATGATCTGGGGAGCCTCATTGTCCCAATTGACTTTGTACATAGAAGACATCGTAGCTAGCGCATCCGCCAACTGATTCTCCTCTCTTGGGAAGTGTTCAAAGGTTATTTCCTCAAAATGGGGAAGCAACGTCAATACATACTCCTTGTAAGGAATAAGATTTGGGTGTTTCGTATCCCACTCACATTTGATCTGACTGATCACGAGAGCAGAATCTCCGAAGACACTTAGAAACTTAATCCTTAGATCAATTGCAGCTCGAAGACCCATGATGCATGCTTCATACTCCACCATGTTGTTGGTGCAGTTGAAACATAGTCGGGCGGTAAATGGAGTATGAGAGCCTTTAGGAGATATGATCACAGCGCCAATGTCATTACCCAAAGCGTTTGAAGCTCTATCAATGTACATAGACCATCGGGATCCTTCCTCGGGTCCTTCATCCGGTCCAGGTGTCTCATAATCAGTTATCAGCATGATATTCTCGTCCGGAAATTCAAAGTTTATAGACTGGTAATCATCTACCGCCTGGTGCGCCAAATGGTCTGCCAATACACTTCCCATGATTTCTTTTTGAGTCGTGTACTGGATGTCATACTCAGTCAGGATCATCTGCCATCTTGCTATTCTTCCGAACAAGGCAGGCTTTTCGAAGATATACTTGATTGGATCCATCTTTGAAATCAACAGAGTAGTGTGAGTCAGCATATACTGTCTTAGCCGGCAAGCAGCCCATGCCAAAGCGCAGCAAGTTTTCTCAAGCAGTGAGTATCGGGTCTCACAGTCGGTAAACTTTTTGCTAAGGTAATAAATAGCATGCTCTTTTCGGCCAGACTCGTCATGCTGCCCCAGCACACACCCCATTGAGTTGTCAAGTACTGTCAAGTATAAGATCAGAGGTCTCCCTTCAACTGGTGGCATTAGAATAGGTGGCTCCTGGAGATACTCTTTGATCCTTTCGAAATAAGTTTTGAATTCATCGTTCCAACGTACCACTTGATCTTTCTTCAGTAACTTGAAGATTGGCTCACAAGTAGCAGTTAGGTGCGAGATGAATCGGGCAATGTAGTTCAGTCGTCCTAGAAAGCCTCTGACCTCCTTCTCTGTCTTGGGAGCTGGCATCTCTTGTATGGCTTTCACTTTGGTGGGGTCCACTTGAATACCTTTGTCGCTCACGACGAAACCCAGTAGTTTACCAGACCTCACCCCAAAGGTGCACTTGTTCGGGTTCAATCTCAACTTGTACAACTTCAACCTGTCAAACAGCTTCTGTAGATGGTCAAGGTGTTCCTCCTCAGTCTGGGACCTCGCAATCATATCGTCGACGTATACTTCAATCTCGTGATGGATCATATCATGAAATAAAGCTACCATGGCACGCTGATATGTTGCCCCAGCATTCTTCAGTCCAAAAGGCATGACCTTGTAGCAAAAGGTGCCCTACTGAGTAACAAAGGTGGTCTTCTCCATATCCTCGGGAGCCATTTTGATCTGATTATAGCAGGAGAATCCATCCATAAAGGAGAATACCTTGTGTTGAGCAGTATTGTCAACCAGAACGTTGATGTGAAGTAAAGGGAAGTCATCCTTAGGGCTTGCCCTGTTCAAATCCCTGTAGTCGACACACATTCAGACCTTACCATCTTTCTTCGGTACCGGAACCACATTGGCAACCCATTGAGGGTAAGAAGTCACTGCTAGAAAACCGGCGTCAAACTGTTTCATAACTTCGGCTTTGATTTTCTCAGACATCTCTTTGCGCATACGAAGAACCTTATGTTTTACCGGAGGACAGTCTTCCTTGGTAGGCAGGCGATGAACCACAATGTCGGTATCCAACCCAGGCATATCTTCATAAGACCAAGCAAAGATCTCCATGTAGTCACGCAGCGTCTGAATCAACCGTTGTTTCACACTAAGCTCCAGATTTGCACCGATCTTGACTTCCTTCTTGTCTGTTTCAGTACCCAGATTCACTGTTTCCACCGGCTCTTCATGTGGCTGAATGGCCCTCTCTTCCTGGAGCAGCAGTCTTGCAAGTTCTCCAGGCACTTCGTAATCATCTTCACCTTCGTCTTCGGCTAAGTTGATCGGATTTTCGAAGTCATAACTGGCAGTAGCAGAGTCGTTACCAGTGAGATCCAGAGTGGATGGAGACCTGTATATGTGAGTGTGTGTAAAATAGCTGTTTTACAATATATAATAAAGAAAAACAAGGAGCGCAAAATGTGAAATGCAAGAAGACGTCCAATGCTTTTATTAATGATATATGAAAATGGCACACAAAAGCCCTCACAAATGAAGCCACGGTGCCCCGGGTAAGACACTGGGCCATAAAGTTTCAAAACATTGTTTGTTACAAATTCGAAACAAAGAGTTCATTACTGGGTAACAAAAGTAATAGGGATGAAGTCCTTTGTTGTCCAGTTGCTTGGTCCATCGTTGGACGTAGGATAGATCCAGCTGTCGAATTCAGACTCCTCCACATCATCTTCTATGGCATTTACTCCCGAGTTGCTGATGAACACAAGAGGTCTTCCAATCCTTGCACTTCGAACAGCCCTTTGAGCTTCTGTAGTGAAACCCAAACCAAACTTGTTAGTCTTCTGAGTGAAATCAGGAAGTCGGCCCCAATTTGCACACTCACCCCTCTCAATAACAGCCCGGGCATCCCTTAAGGAAACCATCTTCATAGGAGAATCTTCAACCACAGTCTCAGCTGACGCCAGTGTCTGAGGAACCTCTTCAAAGTGCTGAAATGGGGTTTCAATGAATTCCCCATCCATCTCTATGTATCTAAATGAGTTGAGGTGGCTGACCATGTACTCTTCCTCCCCTTGTACTGTCATAATCTTCCCTCTGACCGGTTACTTCAGCTTCTGGTGGAGCGTTGAGGTTACGGCCCCAGCTTTGTGGATCCATGAACAACCCAGCAAACAAGAATAGGATGGCCGAATGTCCATCGCGTAGAATGTAGAATTGAAAACCTGAGAACCAACTTTAATTGGAATATCAACTTCACCATGCACCATCCTTTTAGACCCGTCAAAGGCCCTGACAATGATGTTACTTGGCTTTAGCTTCAACCCTTCGCAATCCAACCGGTCTAGAGCTTTGTTGGGTAAGACGTTCAATTAGGAACCAGTATCAACCAATACATGTGCAAGAGTAGTGCCCATGCATTCAATGGAGACATGCAGGGCATCATTGTGGTTCTTCCCTTTAACAGTCAAATCGGCGTCGGAGAAACCCAAACCATTATCAGCAGTTAAATTAGCCACACAATCGGTAAACTGATCAACTGATGTCTCTTGTGGCACGTGGGCTAACTTCAGGAAGGTAATCAGACCCTTAGCATGGGCCTCTGAACACAACAACAATGACAACATAGAAATCTTGGATGGGGTTTGCCCCAGCTGCTCAACTATGTTATAATCACTCTTCTTAATAATCTTCATAATCTCTTCCATCTCCTGTTTGGAAGCTTCAACAGTAGTAGTCTTTGGCGCCTCCGTCTGGGCAGGCACATTAGTGGTGATCTCTTTACCCCGAGCGTTAGATGACTCAGCGAAAGGGGTAAGGATAGGAACTTGATCAGGAATAGTGATAGGTACACTTGCAGGTGTAATGTCAACAGGTCTTCGGACAGTCGGTGGAGCAATATCAGGTGAGAAAAGTCTACCGTTGTGGGTGACTTTAGCAGGTCCAGTAATGTTGCTGACACCGCTATCAGCATCCAACTCTTGCTTAACTCCAAGAACATAAACATCAGCCCTATAGTGCCAGGGGACAGCTTTGTCAGAGGTGTAGGGGATTGGCCCCGGAATAGTGATAATTACAAGTGCGATCTTCGGAGTAGATGTAATTCTAACAGGCTTCCTCGAGGGAGCCTTGGAAGAATTATTGAAAATGGTAATGATGGAAACTTCTTCAGAATGAACGGATGGAACAACAGTCTTTTCAAACAGGATCTCTTTGCTATCCATCAGGTTTTGGATACCTGACTTTAGAGATGGGCAACCAGCAAGTAAAACAGAACGCATATGGCAACCTTAGCCATAGCCTGGAAATAAACTGGCTAGCAACAGATTCTTCTTGACAGTCCTCAGAGGGGTAGCAATATCATCCACGGAAACTACAAACAAGTCTTCCTCTACAGTATTTACTCCATGTTTGGCCATGGGAGAAGTCACTACATTAGGCCTCTCGGGCGCCTCAAACTCAATCTCCTTTGCATCAATTAGGTCTTGCACCCTGTTCCTCAAAACCCAGCAATCATCTGTATTATGCCCCGGGCTATCAGAGTGAAAAGCCCAGCGGGCATTAGGGTTGTACTTTGGTGATGTGGTACTTGGATTCTTTGGAGCTTCTTTTAGAGTCACCAAATTGGTCTTCAGCAATTGTGGCAGAATCTGAGACAAAGTCATGCTGAGACGAGTGAATTGCCTTCGAGGTCTCTCATCCTTTTGGTGATTGTGATGCTGAGGAGCACCAGCAGGTTTTGAAATAACAACCGCATTGACAGCTTGGCGGTGTTCAGGTCTATTTTGTCTCCTCGAACTGTAGACAACACTGAATTCTTTCTTAAACGGTTTCTTCTCGGTGCTCGATGAGGCACCCTTCTGTATCTTCCCGGCTTTAATACCAGCTTCAATCCTCTCACCAGTCAAAATAAGATCTGTAAACCCAACCGAAGTGCTTCCAATCAGATGGTTAAAGAATGGACTAGACAGGGTCCCCAGAAACATGTAAACAAGCTCACGATCAGCCAAAGGTGGTTGCACCCTTCCGGCAAGGTCTCTCCATTTCTGAGCATTCTCTTTAAATCCTTCACCCGTTCCTATTGACATACCCTGGAGTTGGGTACGCGTAGGAGTGAGGTCAGAGTTGTACTGATACTGCCTGTAAAATGCAGTATCCAAATCCTCCCAGTTGCGGATACTGGCTTTATCCAACTGATAGAAACACTCAAGCTGAGTTCCTGAGAGACTATCTTGAAAGAAATGGATCCACAAGTTCTTTTCAGCAGTGTAAGGCTGGATCTTCCTCACATATGAACGGAGGTGCAGCTTCGGACAGGAAACTCCGTCATACTTGGCAAAGGCAGGTGCCTTGAATTTATGGGGAATCACCACCCCAGAGGATAGACCTAGATCTCTGAAGTCCAGACCGGGCACCTTCTGTATCTCCATAGCGCTCAAACGGTCTTTCAGCTGTTTGTACTTATCCTCAGCAGCAGGATACTGTTCTTCATCATAGTCCGTTTCGTTTTCGGAGACCATGGGCCTAGGAGCCCTCCTTTCTTGTGGACTATCTTTCCCTCTAGATGAGGTGGTCAAATCAACTTTATTCTGCAACCCGTTTCCAAACATGTGTCCAGTATTGAACAGGATGGTCTTCTTCTTCTTTTTCTCCTTCAAAATCAAGGTCTTCAGGTCCTGCTGACCCTTAGCTAGATTCATGAACAGCTCTTGAAACTGGGCATTCTGGGCCTGGAGGGCCTTGATAGCTTGCTCAGTTGAAGGTTCAGTAGACATGATGATTGCTGAAATAAACAGCGAAGAAGATAAGAGACCTGTAATGGGGTACCTGTTTATGAAGTGCATGGGATGAAATGCGTATGATTGTGATTTCAAAGACAATCGGGATTCAAATTTGTAAACAAGAAAGGAAACACACTTTATTAGATTTAAACTTCGAAATTTAAATTGTTCAACAAATTGCCCTTAGGCGTTACAAGAATGGAAATACTAAAAAGTAAACAAAAACTATTAAAAAAAAATCATCGAAGGTCCATCAATGCTCCCATGGTCTCTTCTTCTCAGTGCAGACATAATCATTCAGGATCCGCTCGTTCTCCAATTGCCTAGTCAGCTTCTGGATCTTCTGCTCCTGTTCATTGAACCTCTCTCGGTAGTGTTAGAACAAAGTTTGAATCTACTACCCTATATTTAAGTTTTGATGATAACAAAGTGAAAAGATATAGTATTTATAAGTTTCATGTATGAACTATCTGCTGCCTAAAATTATTATGTTCTGACTTGCAGATACTCTGATTGATATAAGCAAGATCACATCTATTCAGCATCAGAACTTGATTTCAGACACCAGCATCAGAAGTTTCCATATCAGAATGTCAAAATCAGATGATCAACTCACGTACATACTGAAGCCTGATGAACAAGATTGCGCCAAACACTCTGATAAAGAAACACAACAGTTCATCAGCAGCGAAGCAGAGTCAGAATGAGCCAAGCCATAACTTGCATTAAGTAAGCAACGGTACTGTGCATTGAAAGCAAATTAATTCCAACGGCCTCATTCCAGACAAGATCTGCTCAATAAGGAAAGTTTGTTATTAGCATTGAATCAAGAATATTGCATCCAACGTTCATCATCTCAGTGCTATATAAACAAGACCTTGAAGATTGAAATGGCTAATGCTCTCAAAATCTCTACACGCACAAAAGCTAATTATAATCTTCTTTCTCTCAGTTTTGCTAAACCACACACTCTGATATTCTATTATTGTTTAGCAATCTAGTTTCTAAGCTTCAATTTGTGTATACATCACAGTTGTGATACAGTTTTGTAGAAAACATCCACACACTTAGTTTTATCTCTTTGTAAGAAAGTGTTACCTTGACAAACCGGGTTGTGGTTTGGATCAAGAAGGCTTTAGCAGTTGTTAAAGCAGTCTGTAATATTCAGTTGAATATAGTGGATTAAGACCTCGTTAGAGAGAGGCGAAATCACCTTGACGGGTGGACTGGAGTAGTTTGAGATCAAACGAACCAGGATAAAAATATCTTGTTCATTGCATTAGTTTCAGTTTTACAATTCAACCCCTCTTCTTGTGTTTTTCACCACTTCAATTGGAATCAGAGCGCCTGGTTCTGAGATAAAACACTTAACCGTGTCAGTACAAGATCCAGCGTCAGAAAAACACAATGGCAGGAAACAATTCTCACATCAGCAATGACAACAATGAGGACAGAGACAGATTCAGTGGCAAACCTCCAGTATTTGATGGAGAAAACTTTGATTACTGGAAAGACAGAATTGAAAGCTTCTTTCTGGCACATGATGCTGATCTGTGGGATATGGTGACAGATGGATACACGCATCCTGTGAATGCAAGTGGTCAGAAGATTGATAGAAAAACAATGTCTGATCAACAAAAGCGTGACTTCAAGAATCACCACAAGGCCATAACCATCCTCCTCAGCGCCATCTCCTATACTGAGTATGAAAAGATCTCCAACAGAGACACAGCAAAGAATATTTTTGACTCACTCAGAATGACGCATGAGGGCAACGTTCAGGTCAAAGAAACAAAAGCTCTGGCGCTCATTCAGAAGTATGAGGCGTTCAAAATGGAAGAATCTGAATCCATCGAAACCATGTTCTCTAGATTCCAGATTCTGGTAGCTGGTCTCAAAGTTCTGGACAAAGGATACTCTACTGCTGACCATGTCAAGAAAATCATCAGAAGTTTACCCAAGCAGTGGAGACCTATGGTTACAGCTCTGAAGCTAGCTAAAGATCTCAACAAAATCACTCTGGAGGAACTTATCAGCTCCCTCAGAAGTCATGATATAGAGCTAGAAGCTGATGAGCCTCAGAAGCAAGGTAAGCCTTTAGCATTAAAATCTAACAGAAAATTTGAGTCTAAAGTTTTACAGGCAGTTGAAGAAACATCTGATGGATCCTCATCAGAAGAAGACGAACTCTCCCTTCTCTCCAGAAGAGTAAATCAACTGTGGAAGCAAAGACAAAGGAAGTTCAGGAATCCCAGAAGATATGATCAGAACGAGTCTTCTTCCAGATACAGAAGGACAGATTCTTCCTCTGGATACAGAAGATCTGAAGGCTCCTCCAGTAGCAAAAAGCCAAACACCAAAGACATCATCTGTTATGAGTGCAATGAGCAAGGACACTATAAGAGTGACTGCCCAAAGCTTCAGAGGGAAAAGCCCAAAAAGAAGTTTGGAAGAGAGAAGAAGAAAAGTCTCATGGCTACATGGGATGACTCTGACTCGTCTGAAGCTGACTCAGAATCAGATGATGAAAGGGCAAACATAGCTCTCATGGCTAACATTTCAGAAGATAGTGAAGCTTCTGAATCAGACTCAGAATCAGACACTAAAGAGGTATTTCCTAACTTTGCTGTTAACTTTACAAAGGCTGAACTTGCTGAAAGCCTTAATGAGATTCTGGAACGTTATCAGCAAATTAGAGCTAAATTCAGAGACCTGAAAAGGAATCTTGAATCTGACTCTAATAAGACTGAGAGTCTCAAATTGGAAAATTCTGAGCTGAGAAATAAGATTTCAAAATTAGAAAACACTTTAAAAAACTCTCAGAAGGAACCAATTTCTGAAACTCCCAGCAACGCTGATGAGATCATCAAGGAGTATGATCACAGTTTCCAGAAGTTCCTAGCTAAAAGCATAGATAGAAGAAGAATGGCTTCAATGATCTATGGAGTTAGCAGAAACGACAGGAAAGGAATAGGATACCAAGGTAAGGTTCCTACACCAAATAATGTCATGGACTTAACCATTAAACACACTCCTCTGAATTCACATTTTATATATGGTCACACACATGATATCAAATACACTAGCAGTAAGCACTCTGTGAAACCAAAATTCAACCAGAGTTTTGGTAAAACTAACAAATCAGGACCCAAGAAAATCTGGGTACCTAAGGATAAAATAATACATGTTGCAGATATCTTTAGCAGCAAGTCAGAAACACCAGTCATGGTACCTGGACTCTGGCTGCTCACGACACATGACGGGAAGAAGGCATATGTTCCAAAGCCTGGAACTTAAGCCTGGAGGCCACGTTGGCTTTGGAGGCAATCAGAGGGGAAAGATAATTGGCTCTGGAACTGTAGGTAATGGAAATCTTCCCTCTATTAATAATGTTCTGCTAGTAGATGGATTGATGCATAATCTGTTATCCATAAGTCAATTAAGTGATAACGGTTATGATATAATCTTTAATCAAAAATCATGTAAAGCTGTTAGTCAGAAAGATGGGACTATCCTGTTTAATGGTAAGAGGAAAAACAACATTTACAAAATCAAACTTTCTGAACTAAAGAGTCAGAATGTAAAATATCTTCTGTCTGTTAACAACGAGCAGTGGATCTGGCACAGAAGATTGGGACATGTTAGTATGAGAAGAATATCTCAGATTAACAAACTCAATCTGGTCAGAGGACTTCCTAATTTGAAGTTCAATTCAGATGCTCTGTGTGAAGCATGTCAGAAAGGCAAATTTGCAAAACCTTCTTTTAAATCCAAAAATGTTGTTTCTACCTCTAAGCCATTAGAACTTCTGCACATTGACTTATTTGGACCAGTTAAAACTGCTTCAGTCAGTGGTAAGAAGTATGGGTTAGTAATCGTAAATGACTATAGCAGATGGACATGGGTAAAGTTCTTAAGACACAAGGACGAGTCACACTCTGTGTTTGTTACCTTCTGTAACCAAGTTCAGAATGAAAAGGATCTTAGAATCGTTAAAGTCATAAGTGATCATGGTGGAGAATTTGAAAACAAAGATTTTGAGTCATTCTTTAATGACAGAGGCATTCTGCATGATTTCTCTTGTCCTAGAACTCCCCAACAAAATGGAGTTGTAGAACGAAAGAACAGAACATTGCAAGAAATGGCCAGAACCATGATCAATGAGACAAACGTTGCTAAGACCTTCTGGGCAGAGGCAATAAACACAGCGTGTTACATTCAGAATAGAATCTCAATAAGACCTATTCTGGAAAAGACTCCATATGAATTGTGGAAGAACAGAAAGCCCAACATTTCATATTTTCATCCATTTGGATGTACTTGCTTTATATTAAATACAAAGAATTATTTGAACAAGTTTGACTCTAAAGCACAGAAGTGTATTATGTTAGGATACTCTGAACGCTCAAGAGGGTACAGAGTATACAATACAGAAACACAGATTGTGGAAGAATCAATCAGTGTTCGTTTTGATGATAAGCTTGACTCTGAAAAGTCAAAGCAGAGTGAAGTTTTTGCAGGTATAGAAATTGAATTTGCAGGTTCTGAAGACAAGTCATCAGAAGCTCTCAACACAGACATTCCTTCAACGTCTGAAAGGAGCACTGCTAGCAATCCTACAACAGCTACTGATCAACCTCAGAAGAGATTACCCAGAAGCAGCTTGGATCACCCAGAAGAGACTATCCTAGGAAGAAAGGAAGATCCAATCAGAACAAGAGCAAGCTTCAGAAACTCTGAAGAAACACTTATGGGACTTGTGTCTCTGATTGAACCTTCTTCTATTGATGAAGCACTTCTGGATAATGAATGGATTCTGGTAATGCAAGAAGAGCTGAATCAATTCACCAGAAACGACGTATGGGATCTCGTTCCCAGACCAAAAGGATTCAACGTCATTGGAACAAGATGGGTGTTCAGAAACAAGCTAAAAGAACAAGGTGAAGTCATCAGAAACAAGGCACGACTGGTTGCACAAGGTTATAGTCAGCAAGAGGGGATAGACTATACAGAAACCTTTGCCCCAGTCGCCAGGTTAGAATCTATCAGACTTTTAATTTCATTTGCTGTTAATAGAGGCATCACTCTGTATCAAATGGATGTCAAAAGTGCATTCTTAAATGGTTATATAGAAGAAGAAGTGTATGTACACCAACCCCCAGGTTTTGAAAATACAAAACATCCAGAACATGTTTTCAAACTAAAGAAGTCACTGTATGGTCTGAAACAAGCTCCCAGAGCTTGGTATGAAAGGCTAAGTAACTTTCTGCTGGAAAATGAATTCACCAGAGGGAAGATGGACACTACTATATTCTGTAAATCAGTTAAGAGTGACATCTTAGTCTGTCAAATTTATGTTGATGATATTATTTTTGGTTCTACTAATCCTTCTCTTGGAAGAAAATTTGCTAAGTGTATGCAGGCAGAATTTGAGATGAGCCGCATGGGGGAACTGAAATTCTTTCTAGGAATTCAGATCAATCAAACTCCAGAAGGAACTTACATTCATCAGAGCAAATACATCAGAGATCTTCTGAAGAAATTTGACCTCTCAGAATGTAAGCCATCAAAGATTCCAATGCATCCCACGTGCATTCTGGAAAGAGAAGAGGTAAGCAAAAATGTAGAACAGAAAGTCTACAGAGGTATGATTGGTTCTCTCCTCTATCTGACTGCTTCAAGACCTGACATATTATTCAGTGTTTGTATCTGTGATAGATTCCAATCAGATCCTAGAGAATCTCACTTAACAGCTGTTAAGCGAATTTTCAAGTATCTGAAAGGTACTACTAATCTGGGTTTGTTTTATAGAAAATCTAGTGATTACAGCTTAGTAGGCTACTGTGATGCTGATTTTGCTGGAGACAGAGTGGAACGTAAAAGTACTTCTGGAAGCTGCCAGTTTCTGGGAGAAAATCTAATCTCTTGGTCCAGCAAAAGGCAATCAACAATTGCTCTGTCAACAGCAGAAGCTGAGTACATAGCAGCAGAAGGATGTAGCACACAAATGCTCTGGATGAAAAGTCAGCTTGAAGACTTCCAGATTTTTGAGAGTAACATTCCTATACTTTGTGATAATACTTCTGCTATTTGCTTAAGTAAGAATCCCATTTTACATTCTAGAGCTAAGCATATAGAAATAAAACATCACTTCATTAGGGACTATATTCAGAAAGGTATTTTGAACTTAAAATTTATAGATACAGACCATCAATGGGCTGATATCTTTACTAAACCCCTTTCAGAAGATAGGTTTAATTTCATTCTGAAACATCTCAGCATGAAAGTGTGTCCAGAGTGAAAATGTTTTAATTCCATATATTTACCTTCAGAATGTAATTGTTTTACTGTGAACTTCTGATCAATCTCCTTTCAGAAAGATAGAACATGCAGATTGTATCAGATGCAAGTCTAAAGATCTGAGAGTCTAAGCTCAAAGACAGACGTGCTGATCACTACATCAAACAAGTGCCATCCAATCATCAGCATATCTCTGAAGCAGAACGTGTGCACGCTTCTGAGAAGGCAAAGCGCTGATTGGGTGCATTGAGACACATGTCTGGTAACCGTTTTTAAGTATCCTTCTCAAATCCCCCAAAATCAGCAAGCATTTAATGAAAAGTAATCATGCTTTTAAAATGCAATCATGATTTTTCTCTCTTTTAAAAAACGTTTATCTTTTCAAAACAGTTTTGAAAACTCTATTTAAGCACATTAATCTCTCATTCTCATTCTTTACGCTTTCTCACTAACACTCAAGCATTTTCTGCATATTTCTGTGTTCATCTCTTGCAACCTATTTTCCTCAGTTTATTCTCAAAACCATTTTAGTGTGAACATGGCAACCTCCAGCAGCGCTTCTGCAGGTCCTCAGAAGAAAGCATCATCTGAGCAATATCAAGTGCCATTCAGAACTCTCCTCACTCCTGTGAAGAATCTTGAAGTGCTTTCTGAATTAATCATTGATTTTGAAAGCTTGAAGGAGAACGGTTTTGACCTAACTGAAGAAGTTAGGGCTCAGAAGTGGGAAAGGTATTTCGACAGGTTGGTTGGACCAACATTCCCAATGCTAGTCAAGGAATTCTAGATTCACGCCAAGGCTTCAACACATCTAGTCACCTCCTTTGTTATGGGGAAGAAGATTGTGATCACTGAGGATCACATTGCAAGGCTAATCGGTTACAGTGGCGGTGGCGTCCGTTGTGTGGACATGGCTGAAAGATGTGCTGATGTAGGTGTGATAGCTGCAAGGATTTTCACTCTTGGGGTGCCCAACAGCAAGATTAAAGATCTGAAGGATCATTACAGAGTGTGGGCTAAGATAATTCTGGGGTGCTTCAACCACAGGAAACCAACCAGTTCTCCTGATTACATAAATGTGGATCAGCAGTTTCTGATCTACTTTATTGATCAGAAGGTAAAGATCAATCTGGCTCACTTCCTGTTCAACCACCTCAGAACAAGTGTGAAGGAAACCAGGGAAGAAGAAAGAACCAAGAGGGATTGGATACCTTTTGGAAGGTTGATATCAGATATTCTGACAGAGAATAGGCTGATTGAGCATCTGATAGAAGCTCAAGAGCTAAGCACTATTGAACCAACAATTGGGAAACCTCTGAATGCAAAGAACTTGAAGAAGATGAAGCTGATAGAGAATATTCAGAAGGAACCCAGAGCTACTCCTATTGTTGATATCACCAGCAGAAGAGTGCCTCTGGGTAACTTTCCGTTATTTTCTGAAATTGAATCCAAACCAGAGGTGGTTCTCAGGTACTTGGATGCGTGCAAGGCAGATGGTACAGATCCAAATCTGAATATCAAAGATCTGCATCAACCTCAACCAGAAGTGACTCTGAAGAAGACGAAGAAGAGGAAGGCACCATCAGAAGGATCATCCCAGCAGACACCCGGGAAAAGAGGTAATTCATCTGCTGCTCCTGTTTTAAATTCTTCTACTATTCCAGCATCTACTCCTCCTCGAACCTCTCATAGAATCTCAATCCCCATCCCTACCATAGATGAAACTGTACTAGAAGAAGACCCTTCTGAGGCATTAAAACTCAGAAGACCCAGAACCAAACATCCCAAACAACCAACAATTTCAACAACATCAGCAATTGACCAAGTGCTGTCTGACATTGATCAACACACCTCTGATCAACCAATCTCTGAACCACAAACTGTTCCTCCTCCACAACCAGAACAACAGCAATCTGCTGAAGAACCAGAACAACAACAACCACTCTCATCAATTCCAGAAGAACCCCTTATCCCTGAACAATCAAAAATTCCATCTCCCTCTCCCCAACCAGAAATTAATCCACCATCACCTCAAACAGAGTTTCATCACTCTGAAACTCCTTCTCCTCAACCATCTGAACCTCATTCACCTTAACCATCACCTCTGGCAATCCAGCTGCCATGTGGAACAACTGTTATCATGCCCCAGTTACCATCCTCACCAGAATCTACACCACCAAATACTCCCAAAACACCACCCAGTCCAATCATAATTTCTGATACTGATACTCCATCTCCAAAACAAACAGCTGCTCAGAAAACCTCTGAAAACCCCAGCAGGACTTTCATAGACTTAACCAGTCTTGACCGTCTTGCTGATCTGAAACACAAAATTGCCATCCCAAAACCAAAGCAACCAGATGTTGGCTCTGGTATTATGAATTTTGAAACAGGTGTGCTGCAATGGATTGCTTCTTTGAAGCAAGTCTGTCCTGGAATGATTGACCCAGCTGCTTCTGATCAGCTCTGGTCACAATTCAGACTTTGGGTACGTGTTGAAGCCCTCAAGTTGCAGGATATCAACTATGAGCAGGCACAACAAAATTTCAGCAAGCTTCTGAATGAAGTTGGAAGTCAGCTTCTGAAAGAAGACGTGCTCCCTCTGGACAGTGAACCTTGGTCTGAGAAACAGCAAGCTGCAAAGGTGCAATCAGAAGAAGACAAGACCATTCAAGCTGAAGAAAGTCAAGCAGAGGATGTTGCTGAAAGCTCTCAGAAGCTTCCTGATTCTGATGCTTCTCAAGCTGCCTTGGACAGGCAGACTCTGGAAGAACTAAGGCTGAATGACATGCGTCTGCAGCAGCGGATGGATGAAAGCGATCAGAAGAATATGTTTTGTAATATTTTCTTGTTTTGATTCTGAACTCTCTCAATATGATTAGTTTTTCTGATCTTGATTGTTTTAGCACATCACCTACACTTTTTGATTGCTGACAAAAAGGGGGAGAACAAGAATGATATTTTAATCAATAACGGCTAACTAGACAGAAATTCTCAAACATTCTAACTCTATTACTTGAAAATGTTTTTCTGTTTTGCTTAAAGTCTACAGGTACAAGGAAGCTCCTGGACACTCTGAAGACTAGAAGCTCTGAAGCTCTGATCACTATGAAGTTCTGATCCGCTCTGATATTCTGATCCAAAGCAAAGCTCTGACAAGAAAAGCTCTGACAAGAAAAGCTCTGAAGCTCTGCTCTAACATAAAGCTTCTGATAAGTCAAAGACTTTGATACTCTGATGTTCAAAGAAAGGCAAAAAGATCTGATCCTGAAGAACACGTGTAATCAAAGGGAAGTAATAAACTCAGGGGGAGTATCTCTCAACTCTGATATCTCTTTACTTCTTATCCTTTTACTTCTTACTCTGATACATATTCCAGATACCTTTTCACGTTATTTTCATTTAAAATATCTAGTTTTTGTCATCATAAAAAAGGGGGAGATTGTTAGAACAAAGTTTGAATCTACTACCCTATATTTAAGTTTTGATGATAACAAAGTGAAAAGATATAGTATTTATAAGTTTCATGTATGAACTATCTGCTGCCTAAAATTATTATGTTCTGACTTGCAGATACTCTGATTGATATAAGCAAGATCACATCTATTCAGCATCAGAACTTGATTTCAGACACCAGCATCAGAAGTTGCCATATCAGAATGTCAAAATCAGATGATCAACTCACGTACATACTGAAGCCTGATGAACAAGACTGCGCCAAACACTCTGATAAAGAAACACAACAGTTCATCAGCAGCGAAGCAGAGTCAGAATGAGCCAAGCCAGAACTTGCATTAAGTAAGCAACGGTACTGTGCATTGAAAGCAAATTAATTCCAACGGCCTTATTCCAGACAAGATCTGCTCAATAAGGAAAGTTTGTTATTAGCATTGAATCAAGAATATTGCATCCAACGTTCATCATCTCAGTGCTATATAAACAAGACCTTGAAGATTGAAATGGCTAATGCTCTCAAAATCTCTACACGCACAAAAGCTAATTATAATCTTCTTTCTCTCAGTTTTGCTAAACCACACACTCTGATATTCTATCATTGTTTAGCAATCTAGTTTCTAAGCTTCAATTTGTGTATACATCACAGTTGTGATACAGTTTTGTAGAAAACATCCACACACTTAGTTTTATCTCTTTGTAAGAAAGTGTTACCTTGACAAACCGGGTTGTGGTTTGGATCAAGAAGGCTTTAGCAGTTGTTAAAGCAGTCTGTAATATTCAGTTGAATATAGTGGATTAAGACCTCGTTGGAGAGAGGCGAAATCACCTTGACGGGTGGACTGGAGTAGTTTGAGATCAAACGAACCAGGATAAAAATATCTTGTTCATTGCATTAGATTCAGTTTTACAATTCAACCCCCCTTCTTGTGTTTTTCACCACTTCAGGTAGGAATCCCGTTCATCCCTCAACTGCATCCAAGACCTCTTCAGTGTCCCAATATCAGCGGGCATATAAGGGTGGAGAATAGTTGGATGAACCCCCTCTTCATTAGCAACTTCAAGAGTAACAGGCCTGACAGCTTCATATGTCATACCTAACTTCTGGGCACGGATGCGGACCCATCTGAGATATGGCTCCATTGGCAGAGAAGTCTTTGGTCCCAACACATGTGGGTCAGATTGGTGAACTCTGTCCCAAGCCCTTATGAATCTATGACGCAGCTCGTCGCTATCTCCCTGAAAATCAAAGATGATATGAGGCATCAACATCTCATGAGGCCCTTCTCTTTTGGCTCTTCCAAACTGACGGAGAGCTAAGCATGGATTGTAAGAAATCCCTCCATGGATTCCGATCAATGGAACATTAGGATACTCTCCACAGCGATCAATGACAGTCACCTCATCCATACCTTTGAGAGTCCAGATAATGTCATTATTAGAAAGAGACATCACCCTATAAGCCCAGCCCATTCCTTCTTTGTTCTTTAGTACGGACTTAGGGAGGTGCGAAATAAACCACCTCGACAATAAAGGAGCACAGCACATCAAAGTTCCCTGCTTTTGGGCAGTACGAGCATAGAGCTGATGAAGGATATCACCCAAGAGAGTGGGTACCAGATTCTGAGAGATGAAGATCTTGATGGCATTAATGTCAACAAAAGTGTCAGGATTCAGAAACAATACCAGACCATAAATCAAGAGAGCCAGAATGTCCTCGTACGCCTTGAAGTCTAAGCTGTCCCAGAAGTAATTAGCTTTGTCAACCAAAAATTTAGCCAAAAAACCCTTAGCTCCACTTCTAGTCTCCCAGTTAGCCATTACCTCCTCCTTGGTCAAGTGAAGGGCTGCAGCAATTTCTTCGGGCTTAAGAGTCTTTTCCCAACCAGTGAATGGAGTCTGTTCCAGGATGGAGATACCGAGCAGCTCAGAGAACTCTTCTAGGGTAGGAACCAGCTGGAAGTCCTGGAAAGTAAAACAATGGTATAGCGGATCATAGAATTGGACCAGGACACTCATCATTTATTCGTCCAATTTTGAAGTGACCAAACTGAGGAGAGAACCATGCCTTCTAATGAAGGAAGTAGTGTCTGGAATCCTGACAACCAAATCTTTAAGCAGGGTAGGTACTTGGACAAAGTTAATTCGGATAGTATTCCTACACATGGGCATCATGATGACCTACAAAACAGAGCAAAGATGAAACCCTCTTGTCTTTGAAATAGGTTAGTCCTTATGCAAAATGTATGCAATGTTATGATGTCATGATAAAGGCACACCACAAGTATCCACAAAAGGCAAACATGGTAAAGGCACACAAGTCACACAAGAGAGCCCTTAGATTTCAGGCTGGCATGAAGCTTAGGTACTACCCTCTTTCAGTTCAGTTGGTTAAGACCTGTCCTAAAAAATAGTAACCGGGTTCTAGAGGATCTCAATATCACTGACTACCCTCGATCGGTCATAATTCCAGTTTAGAAACCTTTTCTTGCAGCCGGAATCATCGCGAGAGTTTAGCCTCAATGAGTGTAGCATACTGCTACTGTTCTATGGCCAAGTTGGTCAATTTAAGGTTCTAAGGTCAGTTGATGCTTAATGACTCCTTAGAAGACCCATATTCTCCTCGTTCCAACACAAGGGATATCGGTACAAACTAAGATGCCACACCAACGTAGCTACTGCTTCATCCGTGTCGGTCTACGCCGGACAGATCCATCACAGTTTATTGCTACTTACCTAAAGGGTATCCCCAGATCCGGGTTAGGATCTATAAAACTCTGATACAAGCCCACAAAATTAAAGCATACAAAGCATACAATTGAAAACATAGTGATCTAATCCTAAGGTACACCTCACTTATATTTCCCCAGTAGAGTCGCCAGTTCTGTGATCGGTGGGAAAGAGAACTGACTGTTTTGGAATGCTGGTTCGCGTTTGTGTTTGTTTTTGCAAAATGTCGCAGTGAGCAAGAGTCGCCACCATCTTTTATTTTATCCAACAAGGAAAGGACAAAAGCACAGAAAAATTCCTTTTTAAGATATTTCTCGGGTTCGGGAGGTAGATTATAGAAAGGGAAGGTGTTAGCACCCTTTCTATCTGTGGTTATCCACGGGCTCTTAGGTACTTGCTCATTATGTTTTCAAAAGTTTGCTTTTCTTTGTGTTTGTGGATTTGAGAAGAGTTTTTGTTTTGAAAGGGGTGTAAGTGCGAAAAGTTTTGTTTTGTTTTAAAAGGAGCAAGTACTTAAGAACATCTACCTACTCAAAAAGGAATTAATCTGTACAAATGTCCTTTAGACAATGTTATCCCACTATTGAAGAGTAGGTAGCATCGTCGGTGGAGTTTTCGAGTCAATTCGATTAAGGGACATGTGGTCACTAAAGCAATGTTAGGACGCCTTAGCGGTAACCCTAATGTCTTAGATCATTTCAACTGAGGTAATCGTTTCGAGGCAACTTATGATCTTTGGACAAGAGGGCGACCTCTAAAACTTTCTATACTCAATGACCACGCTCGAGGCAACCAAGTGAGGTGTACCCTAGGAGTGCGCATGTGCGAGTGTATCGTTTTTCAGTTATTTATCTTTGTACATGTTAATGGTGAGCTACTGTTGATTTTAAATTAAAATTGCTTTTGTCATGCATTGCCTATTATTCAAACATCTAACAGTTAATGGTTGCGGAAATTAAATTTGCGGGAAATAAATCTACGCTATTACAAGGCGTCGGGTATTTACATCGCCAAAGACAAACCCTTAAAAATTAAATTGCGAAAAGTAAATAAAAGCGATAAATAAAATCCTAATTTAAAAACTATTACATTCCCGGAGCAGTTACAATATTGAAATACAGATAAAAAATTATTCACGCGCGAGAAAATTAAATCGAAGTGTTTTTTAGGGTTTTGACCCTTTTTATTAAATAAAGCATATTTTTGTTGTTTTTGAATTAAAAATTAGTCTAAATTAATAATTGAATTAATTAATAAAAAAGAAAATATTTTTGGGTTTTTATTTATTTAAAGAAATAAAATAAAATGGTTAAAAGTTATTAAAAACCCTAATTCTATGTTAATTTTAATTTAATGCAAAAAGATTTAAAATTGTACCTAATTAAAAAACTAAATTAATTGATTAATGTTTATTTACAAAAATAATAAAATAGTGAAATTAATAAAATATTATTTTTTTGTTTTCTGATTTTATGGAAAAAGAGTTAATTGGTTAATTAATTAATAATAATAAAATAAATAAATAAGAAAAAGAAATAAAATGTAAAGAAATACTCAGGGGGGGTGGGCCTGAATTTGAGTGTGAATCAGCAATTTTTTAGGCCCATCAACGTTCAGCCTGTTTGACTTTTCAGATTGCCTATGCGCTTGTTGACCTGGGACCATGGTGGTCCTCCATCCTGGGCCACTGGATCTAAATCTGGAACCACCTGGCACATTGATACTTGAGGCATATGGTGCTCCACGCTTGGAATGCTACACATGAGTACCTGAAGAAAAAATATAACAAAGTTTTGGGGGACCTGGGATTCGAACCCAGGTCCCAAGGGGTCTTGCACTAACACGCTCACCAACCAGCCAACTTGTTCAATTGTTATTGGAATAAGAAATAAATAATATATGGGCAAATCAATGAATATGCTGGAAAATAAGAAAAAAAACGCGCTAATATTTCAAACAAGCCAATCTGGCCACACCATGTTATCATCCCTGTCATGGGGACTATGGCTAAAAATCCTTTGGCCTATACCAACTGACGACTGTCCGTAGCTATACATCATGTTGCCTCAAAATCCGCCACAAGCCACTAAAATGCAAACTAAAGGTGTGGTTATGCTCGTCTCTCCGCCCTGGTTCCAACCATGGTCCTTTTGTTGACCAATTTGCCCTGTAACGAAAACCCCTGAAAGAACCCTAAAACGATCTACCATGGCGTTTTGTGATATATGGCATAATAATGAAATTGAATAATACAGAAACTTTGCAAATGATGTAAGGAATTCAAATATGTAATTATCTCAAAGAATGGATGCAAGACTGAAGCTTTACGATTCCATGAGTATGGCGGTTTTGAGTGACACTTACAGAGCTTTTGGAGGCAGGAGAACGTGTGATTATGATTGATGTTGCGTCAGTGAAGTGCCAGGAAGCGATTGGGACCTTTGTTTGATCCTGAAAAGGTCTCTAAGTATGATTTCAGATCCAAGGTTTTCAAGCTTTTTTACCAAAGTTATGTGGTCGTTTCTGTAGAGCTTTGTGTGTCCTCTAGGTCTGGCTTGCTTGTGTGAGTGTTATAGAGTGAATTAGGGTTGGTCTTTTGGTCTCAAATCAAGTGCATTGAAGATTCATGATTTGGTTTTGATCACCATTATCAAACTTCCAAAAATAGGCCAAATCTGATTTTTTATGCTTGAATGAGCCTTGATACGAATTGACTAGGTGTATCTTGTTGATTGAAAGCTGCAATGATCAAAAAAATCTCATTCCATTAATTTTTGGATTTTATTTGAATTAATATAGATTTAAAATGAATTAAATCAATAAAAATTAAATAAAAATAGAAAAATAAATGTTTGGTCATGAAATTAAAGATGTGAGACGTGTGTGGTGAGATAAGACCAAATCAAGTGGAAAAAAGTGGGGCCTTTTGTCAAAAATTGGAGTTTTGAGGATAGTTGACTTTTGGCAATTTTGGAAAAATGCCCAACTTCAACAATGCATAACTTCTTCAATTTTAAACTTTTGGAGGTGTTCTTGGACTTTTTAGAAACCTTGAGATGTCCTCTATTCAACCCTTTTTGTCTAATCTCATTTTTATGTTCCATTCTCAAGTTATAAGCTTTGGGAAAAAAAAGGTGTTTTTGTTGACTTTCAAAAATGACTTATAATGTCCAAATTTGTAACTTTTTGTGAGAGCATTTCTTGATCTTGGGGTGTGAAGATGGATTGTAGTAAATTGCATCCTCTTAAAAATGAGCTTTGGATAGGTCATTTCTCATAAAGTATGAGAAAGTTATGCTTGGTCAAAGTGGAGTTGACTTTTCCTACAAAACCCTAATTTAGCAACTTTTGAATCTTGATGAATCTTGAGCAATCCTTGATGAATCATGATCAACCCTTGATCAAATGATGAATTATTCTTCAAAATTAGAAAGTTTACAAAAAACCTTGAAGTTTGACTATATTTAGGACACAGTTGACTTTTGCCCTAGCACAGTCGATTTTTGGGCCTCTTGAACAATTGACTGACCAAACTTCCTCTGCAAGGCTTGAAATTTGACATGGATGAACTAAATAACATATTAGGACATTTGGGAGCACTTGAGGTCATTTGGATGTGAGGACCTTGATGCAACACAAAACCCTAATTTTGAATTGACTGCCTTAGGAGGTGACTTGACTGTCCAATCCTTGAGCCAACTTGAGCAACTTGAAGCTTCTTCTTGACAAGTCTTGAGGAATATGGGAGGGAAAATTTTGGGGTAAAGCAGGTAGAATAGCCCTTTCTCATGTTGTAGCAGTCTAGCCAATTATCCCGGCACCTCACAATCTTCCTCACCTTCGTATTCGGCATGGTAGACCAGATCTTCAGAGTCGCTGAAGGCCATAGCAGAATTGTTACCCATGGAATCCGGAATGGAAGGGTACTTGCATTTGTGAGTGTGGGTGTGTGTAAGGGATAGCCACCTTTAAATAAATAAAATGTAAAAAGAAATACAATGAACATAAAAGTTTATATGTGAAAACGTCCATGATTCATCAAAATGGCATATGAAGATGAAAAATCAAACCCTTACAAATAGACTTATGTGCCTCGGGTAAGGCACAAGGTTAAAAGTGTACGAATTGTTTGAGAATTATTACAGATCCAACAGAAATGGAAAATATAAATTACTGCGGTATGAAATTAATCGGAACAAATTCTTTTGCTTCCCAGTTGCACAGTCCTCCGTCAACAGTTGGAAAAATCCAGTCTTCCAGTCTGCTCTCCTCTTCACTATCCTCCAAAGCATTGACACCATGATGGGTGATCTTCACTGGTGGCCCTCCAGATTGTGCTTCCTCCTTCTTCAATCACAACCTTTGCATCTTTGAGAGACGACATCCGAGGCGGAGGTCTGGTAATCATGGGTACAGAAGACACGGTCTTGGTTGCCGCAATCTCCTGAGCTACCTCTTCAAAATGCTGGAAAGGGGTTTCGATGAATTCGCCATCCAATTCTACATAGCGGAAAGAATTTAGATGGCTTA
Organism: Vicia faba; assembly: GCA_948472305.1. Classification (NCBI taxonomy): domain Eukaryota; kingdom Viridiplantae; phylum Streptophyta; class Magnoliopsida; order Fabales; family Fabaceae; genus Vicia; species Vicia faba. The sequence continues at coordinate 1,568,879,849 of OX451736.1, read as the reverse complement.
TCATGTATTCCTCTTCGCCATGAACAGTTATAATTTTCCCCTAGACAGGGTACTTGAGCATTTGATGCATAGTAGAAGTGACGGCTCCGGCATTGTGAATCTAGGGTCTTCCCAACAAGCAAGAATAGGAAGGACGGATGTCCATCACATAGAATATGGAGTTGAAGGTTTCAGTTCCCACTTTAATCGGGATGTCCACCTCCCCGTGGACCATCCTTTTAGAACCATCAAAGGCTCTGACAATTATATTGCTGGGCTTCAAGGTTAAACCTTCACAATCCAGTCTATCCAAGGCTTTCTTCGGCAAGACATTCAACGATGAACCAGTGTCTACCAGTACGTGTGCTAGAGTAGTCCCTCTACATTCCACCGAAACGTGCAAAGCGTCATTATGTTTTCTCCCTTTGGATGTTAAATCAGCATCGGAGAATCCTAGACCATTGTCAGCTGTTAAGCTAGCTACACATTCCTGGAACTGATCCGCGGAGGCTTCCTGTGGCACATGGGCCGTCTTCAAAAATCTGATCAGAGCTTTAGCGTGAGCCTCTGAACAAAGCAGCAGGGCCAATATAGAGATCTTTGAGGGGGTTTGCCCCAGTTGTTCCACAACATCATAATCGTTTTTCTTGATTATTTTCAAAATCTCTTCCATTTCTTTTTGAGAGGTCTCAGGGATGACCAATGGCTGAGCTCTCGTCCTGACGGGCTCTTCTTGGACCCCTTTCCCTCTACCATCAGCAGCAGCAGAGGGGACAACCACGGGAGTTACAACTTCTTCAATAATTGGAGTTCTCGCAGATATGTTTACCGGTGCAGGGGTAACCTTAGGAGCAGCTGAGGGTCCAAAGATTGCCTTTGGAGGGGAAATCTCTGGAGAGAAAATTCTTCCACTGCGGGTGATTTTGCTTGTTCCAGCAATGTTTCCAATGTCGTAAGTCTCTTCATCAGAACTCTCTTCAGTTGATTCAATTTGTTTAATACCGTGGTAGTAGATTTCTCCACCATAGTTACACGGTACTGATCTGTCGGACTTGTACGGGACAGGCCCGGGCATGGTTATCTTCAAAGGTGCAGTCTTTGGAGCAGATGTAATCTTAACAGGTCTTTTGGAGACCTTGGAAAGACTAGAGGATATGGTTATTATTGAAACATCATTGACAGGAGTCGGTGTATCAGGAGTCTTTTCAAAAAGGATTTCTTGGTTATCCATTATGCGTTGGATGCCTAACTTCAACAATGGACAGTCGGTTGGTAAGGATGAACAAAGGCAGCAATCTTCTTCACAACCTGGGAAAATCCCAGCCTTCAGCAAATTTAACTTGATTATCGGTAGCGGAGTTATCAAATCATCAACAGTAGCAACAAACAGATCCTCTTCAACAGCATGGGCAGTGTGGCCATGCTTTGGCATTGGAGAAGAGATTACATTCGGATTTTCAGGGGCATTGAATTTAACTTCTTTAGCGTCTATCAAATCTTGAATCTTATTCTTAAGGGCCTAACAATTGTTGGTGTCGTGCCCCGGGCTCTCTGAATGATAAGCATACTTGGCATTCAAATGGTAGTACGGAGAAGCAGTATTCGGATTCTTCGGGGCTTCTTTCAAACTTGCAAGGTTTAACTTCAAGAGATGGGGTAGAACTTGAGCAGGAGTCATGTTTATCCAGGTGAATTGCCGTACAGGCCTTTCCACCCTTGTTTGGTTGGTTCTGGGTTGATTGTTTTTGGGCTGATCAGCTGCAGACTTCTGAATCATTACGGCCCCCACCGCTGGCTGGCTCTCAACTCTTCCTTGACCTCTTTGGGAGTAGACAGCTGATACTTCCTTCTTTGCTGGAAAATTCTTTTTGATGGCAGCAGAAGCAGATGCATCTTTTTGAATTTTCCCGCTTTTTATGCCGGCTTCAACTCTCTCACCAGTTAGAATCAACTCAGTGAACCCCGCAGAGGAGCTTCCAATCAGATGATTAAATAAAGGCCCTAACAGAGTTCCCAATAACATGTCGACTAGCTCCCTTTCAGATAGAGGTGGTTATACTCGTCCTGCCAAGTCTCTCCATTTCTGGGCATACTCTTTGAAACCTTCATTTGAGACCATGCTCATACTCTGTAATTGAGTACGGGTTGGTGCTAAGTCCGTATTGTATTGATATTTTTTATAGAAAGCGGTCGCCAAGTCTTCCCAATTATGCACATCAGACCTCTCCAACTGGTAGAACCAATCTAACTGCGTCCCCGACAAACTGTCCTGGAAAAAGTGGACCCACAGGTCTTTGTCAGAAGAATGTGGTTAGATTTTCCTGACATAAGATCGTAGGTGCATCTTGGGACAAGACAACCCACAGTACTTAGCAAATAGAGGTACTTTAAACTTAGGAGGGATTACAATTCCAGATACCAACCCTAACTCTTCAAAGTCTAGCCCAGGCACTCTCTGTATCTCCATAGCTGCCAGACGTTCTTCCAAGTTTTTGTATTTGTCATATGCATGAGGGTATTATTGTTCAGAGTAGTCCTCATCTTCAGCTTCAGAATCTGAGGGCACGACGGTCTCTTTACCCTTTCTCTCTCCTTCCTCAGAGGTTGATGGAAAATCTAGGACCCTTCTGGCTTGACCTTCAAATCTTCTGCCCAAGGTAGCCACACCAGCTCTCTTCTTCTTCTTTTTCTCTTTTTCCTTCTCTAGTAGAGTATTGAGCTCCTCCTGCCCCTTGGCCAAGGTCAGAAGTAGTTGTTGAAACTTCGAATTCTGAGCTTGCAAGTCTTTGACCGTTTGTTCAAAATCCATCTTGCTGAAATAAACAGCAGAGAGATGAGGAAACTTGGTGTGAAGTCCTGTTTATGCATATGATGAATGATATGTATTCATGTAATGCATTCAAGGATTCAGAAATTCAAATTTGTTTTTAAAAAAAAGAAACACACGCCATATTAATAAGATAGAATTGTTAGTACATCAGTGCCCCATGGGAAAAATAATACAAAATTCTAAGGTAAAAAGACGTTGCGCATCCTCTTTGGTGCAATGTAGGTGTTGAGAGTCTGCTCTTCATGAAGTTGACGAGTGAGTTCTAAAACCTTCTTCTCGCTGGCATAGAATTGGGCTTCAAAAGTATCGCGTTCTCCCTTGAGCTGTATCCAAATCCTTTGTAAATCTTCAAGTGATGTTGGCATGTCAGGATGTAGGAGGTTGTATGGAACCTCTCCTTCCATAACAGGCTCTATAATCACAGGGAGAATGAAGGGGTAAGGCATCATAAGACTTTGGACGCGGGTTCGTACCCACTTGAGGTAAGGCTCAAGAGGGATGGAATTCTTGTGTCCCAGAGTCTTACTGTCTACCTTGTTGGGCATCCTCCAAGCTCAGATGAACCTTTGTCGAAGTCCTTGATCGTCGTTGTCGAAGTCAAAAACCAAGTATGGAATCAGCATGTCATGTGGGCCATCCCTTCGGGCATACCCAAACTGTCTCAGAGCCAAGCAGGGGTTGAAGTACTGAAACAGAGTTTCAGTGAATTCACCATCTAATTCCATGTATCTGAAGGAGTTCAAGTGACTGACCATATATTCCTCTTCTCCATGGACAATAATGATTTTCCCCTTGGTCGGGTATTTCAGCATTTGATGTAATATAGAAGTGACGGCACCAGCATTGTGAATCCATGGTCGGCCCAATAAACAAGAATAGGAAGGGAGAATGTCCATCACCTAAAAAGTTGAATCAAAGGTTTGAGTTCCAACTTTTATGGGGATGTCCACCTCCCCATGCACCATCCTCTTTGAATCGTCGAAGGCCCTTACCACTATGTTGTTGGGTTTTAAGGTCAGACCTTCACAGTCGAGTCTATCAAGAGCTTTCTTGTGTAGCACATTCAAAGGCGAACCAATATCCACCAAGACATGGGCCAAAGTTGTGCCCCTGCATTCAACAGAGACATGCAATTCCTCGTTATGTTTCCTCCCTCTAGGTGTCAAGTCAGCATCAGAAAAGCCTAAATCATTGTCAGCGGTTAAACTGGCCACACAGTCTTGGAACTGATCAGCAGAGATATCTTATGGTACATGGTAAGTTTTAATAAATTTCACCAAGGCCTTCGCATGAGCCTCGGAGCACAACAATAAATCCATCATGGAAACCTTTGGCGGAGTCTGTCCTAGTTGTTCGACTATGTTGTAGTCGCTTCTCTTTATAATTTTCAGAATTTCTTCCATCTCCTTTTGGGAGGCTTCAGGGATAGATATTGATTGCGCCTTCATCTGTACAGCCTCAACCAGAATGCCTTTGCTCTGAGTCTCGGTCGAATCGGTGGTAGGAGTGTTAGTAGGGGTAACCATATGGATTATAGTAGTAGTGTCAACGGGAACAGAAGCAGGGATGATCACAGGACCGGTAACAGTTTTCGAAGGAGCAATCTTGGGAGAGAATACTCTGCCACTTTGGGTTATCTTGTTGGTTCCTGCAATGTTGCCAATGTCGGGGTCAGCCTTCTCAAAAATTGAGTCTTCATCAGCCAACCAATCCTTCTTGATGCTATAATAGTAGACATCGCCCCCATAGTTCCATGGAACAGTTTTATCTGAGGAGTACGGGTTCGGCCCTGGCATAGTAATTATCAGTGGAGCCACTTTAGAAACTGATGTAATCCTAACGGGTCTTTTGGTGGAGACCCTGGAAGTATTGGCGGAAATGGTTACTATTTAAACACCATTGTAAGAAATGGTTGAAACGGGAGTCTTTTCAAACAAAATCGCTTTGTCATTCATTAGGCGCTGGACACCTGCTTTAAATAAATGACAGTCAGTTGGTAGGGATAAATAGAGGTGGCAGCTTTCGTCACAGCCTGGAAATAAACTGGCTTTCAACAGGTTCTTCTTGACAGTCAGGAGAGGAGTAACAAGTTCATCAACAGTAGTAACAAACATATCATCTTCAATAGCATTAACATCACGACCATGCTTAGGCATAGGAGCGGTGATAACATTTGGGATCTCAGGAGCATCAAATTTAATTTATTTTGCTTCGAGAAGGTCTTGCACCTTGTTTTTCAAAGCCCAACATTTATTGGTATCATAGCCTAGACTTTCTGAATGGTAAGCACAACGAGCATTAGGGTGGTAATGAGGAGATGCGGTGTTAGGATTCTTTGGGGCTTCCTTCAAAGTTACCAGATTAGATCTCAACAAATGTGGCAGGACTTGAGATAGTGTCATATTTATCTGGGTAAACTGTCTTACCGGTCTTTCTGTTCTTGGATGGTTGCTCCTTTGTTGAGTAGGCTTTGGGATCATGACAACCCCCACCATTGGACGGTGTTCAGTTCTATCCTGATTTCTTTGAGGATACACATCACTAACTGCTTTCTTTCCAATAAATGGTTTTCTTACAGCATCGGAGGATGCGTCTTTTTGGATCTTCCCACTCTTAATCCCAACTTCCACTCTTTCCCCGGTCAAGATTAATTCAGTGAAGCCTGCTGAGGAGCTTCTAATTAGATGATTGAAAAATGGACTAGACAAGGTCCCTAGAAACATATCCACTATCTCCCTTTCAGAAAGGGGAGGATGGACTCTTCCTGCTAAGTACCTCCATTTTTGAGTGTAGTTCTTGAAACCTTCGCTTGAAACCATAGTTGTGATACGGTGGGAGAACTGACTTGAGGTTTCACGTTTGTGTTCGTAAATGTTTTGGTTTAGCAAGAGTCGCCACCGACTTTTATTTTATCCAAAAGGAAAGGTCAAAAAGCACAGGAAAGACCTTTGAGATGTTTTCTTGAGTTCGGTGGGTAGATTATGAAAAGGGAAGGTGCTAGCACCCTTTTCATCCATGGTTTTCCATGAGCTCTTAGTTACTTGTTTTAGATCACTTGCTTTACTTTTCCAATCGTTTGAAATGGTGATTTGTGGTTTTGAAAGTATTTTGAAAAGAGGCCTTTGTTTAGGCAATCTTTGTAATGATTCTTGTTTGTAAGAATGTATACAAAGATGTTTATCTTTTGAAAAATATTTCAATGTTTGAAAGTTGTTTGGAAATGTTTTGAAATTGTGTGTGCTTGTTTGAAAATAGCAAGGATGGTTTGCAAATTGATCAAGTAACTAGAAGCTTATCTACCTACTCAAAAGTCTTTCTTGTACATTTTTATTCCTTTGACATTGTTGATTTACCATTGTATTTGGTAAACAACCCTATCTTTGGATGTTAAACGGGACGGGCGTGGGTCATCGTATGACCATGATAGCAATAGTGCCAAGTATCTTAGCAAGTTTTGAGGGACTAAGATCATCTTTGTTTAGGCAACCAAGATAGCGTCATCGAGTGACTATGATCTTTTGTTTTATTTTGTTTTGCCAAGATACCTAGCATGCATACCATGGTCATTTTTTTAAGGCAACAAAGTGGATGAAACCCTAGGGGTGTTGTGTGCAATGTGTTGTCATTTTTCATGCATTTTTGTCTTGTATTAGGTCATGCTATTTGTTTTGATTTTTGGTCTTTGCATACAAAACCCTAGTTTACTATCATGGTATATGAAAGCAATAAAATGCGTAAAGTAAATCTAGACTATTACAACAATATTATGGGAAGGGGGATACAATTTTGAATGGGGGATATTGCTCAAAATAAAACCCTAAAATATTATTACAACCAAATTGAATTTATTGTACAAATAAATAAATAAACAAGTATTTAAATATGCAATAAAATGTAAATATGCAACAATGTTTTTTGTAATTGTTTTATGTATGTAAAAATAAGTTTATTTAAGTCTTAAAAATAAGAAAGAATATTTGATTATTTTTGAAAGGATGAAAACCCTAATTTTTGTTTTAAAGAAAATATGTTTTCTATTATTTATTATATTTATTTTGTTCAAGAAAAAATAATAATAATAATATATACAAAATGTTAAATGAAATATGTATGAAAATATTATTTTAAGTGTATAAATAATAAAAATAAAAATGTATATTATTTACAAGTTTATTTAAGAAAATAAATTGTATTATTACTAATAAACTATCTTTTATGCCAAAGAAATAATAAAAATAATAAAATAAAAATGCAAAAAATAAGAAAATATTTTTGGGATTTTTAATGTTCAGAAAAAATAATAATAAAGTCAGAAAATATAAATTATGCAAGAAAATACAAAAAATATAAAAATATGCAAAGGGGGGGTGCAGAAGTAAAATGGATGGTGTGAATAGAAATAGGCCCAAGGCCCTGGCCCAGGACAGCTTCGTCCCTGACCTGCAGACAACCAAAACACGCGCGTTCTTCTTCAACCTATATCTCTTGCATACGTGCATAAAAACAAAATCTTGCAACATGAAACTTGTAGCATGTTAACTCACGATTCTAATGATATAAAAAAACATGACCTAACTCTAAAAGATCAAGGAGAATTTTAATGGCCCTAATTTTTGACCTAATTTTTTCAGCATGTTCAACATCCAAATACTCGTAGCTCGGTTAATATAAATGGAATCTATGCATATGTACAGCTCAAGCATGTTAAGGACTACATCTTTGCTTCTCAAACCTAAGCTTAAAGATTCCTAAATAGAGAGATAGAAACTTGACAAATACCTTGTTCAGTTGAGTTTGGATATGGCAATGTGGGGGCTTTGAGTGAGACCTGAAGTTCTTGTGAGCTTGCTTGAAGTTCCCTCAAGCTTCTCCAATGCTCAGCTTGCCTTGAAGTTGCTTGAAACTCTTGGTAGAAGTCAACCTGCAAACTCAGAAAATGAAAATGGTGAAGCTTGAAACAGTGGTTACAGTTGCTAGACAAAGGCCTGGATAGCTTGGGTGTGATGTATGGAATGTGTTTGAAGTGATTCCAAGCAAAACGCACGAGCAAATAATGTTTTGGCCAAGGTTCTGCAGATGATGCCCTGTTTGGGTAGAAAAGTGGGATTTTTGTGTTTTAGGGTGTTTGAGAAGTTGGAAATTCGTGATTTAGGCTTGTTACAATGTTCTGAGGTTGTTTAAAATGATACAAAGCCTTTCCTTTATCAGATACACAAGCTTACTTGACTTTTGCAAGTTTGCTTGCTTTTGAAGAAAAGGTGAAGTGACAAAGCCAAAGGCCTGTACAGGATAGCTTAAGGTCTGATGAGAGTTGGTGTACCTTGCCTGAAGTTTGTGGATCTTGTTTGCAAACAAAGATCAGGTCCATGGCTCAAGAAATACAAAATTGCAAAAAGCAAGCTTTATCAAAATGGTATTATGCACTTTATGCCATTTTTTGATTAATTCAATGTGCAATACTTCAAAAGTCAGAACAAGGCCATTATCCAATGTGTTTGCATTTAATTATGGAGTGTAGAAGGTATTAGGACCTGTAAAACCAAGTACAAGCATGCTTAGGACAGATTTGCAACTTGCACCATGGTGAAAAATGCCTTGAACAAAAGTGATAAATTGTCATTTTCATTTCTTTGATTCTCCCTAACCATAAATGATCTTGGAGAGTTCTTGGACATTTTGGAAAGCTTGTAACATGCTATAAAATCCATATTTGAAATGCATTTTTATATTCCTCTTGGAACTAGGTGAAAATTTTCCATGAAGTTAGGTCAAAAATCTGCCTAAACTAGGGCAAAATTTCACTAAGTTAAAAAGTTTATGGACCCCTATTCACAAAATCATAACTTGAGATCAAAGCATCATTTTGGAAAACTTTGTGAATCAAAGTTGTATATTTGGTGGAGGACTACAACTTTCATGTTGGAAGTTTCCTTTTAATCCAAATGCGTCATGGTGAAAAAGTTGGGAAAAAATAAGAAATTTTCATAACTTAGAAAAATTCTAAGTTATGAAAAATTTCAAATTAAAACCCTAATTTTAAAAATTAGGTTTCTTGGTGAACAAGTTTCATGTTTTGACACATCTTGATAAATTATGACCCTTGGCACTTGATTTTGACCAAAAAGTCAAAGTTTAACTTTTCAGTGTACAGTTGATTTTTGATTAGTTGATTGGAAAATTCATCTGTCAATTCAATGCATTTGAGATCTTTTGAACTTTGTGATTAGGTCAAGATGATGCTATTGATTCCTTGAAACCATGCTTGAACCCAATTTTCCATTGGCTAGATCAAAAATCAGAAATTGCCCTTCTACAGTCAAAAACCCTAATTTTGACCATTTTTCCCTTTTGATGATCTGATCAAATTTCTTGAGGAGTTGTGGTCCAAACTTGATCATATGGTTCATAGGAGCCTATAATGTTGTTGTGGATCAAAAATTATGAGGTTTGACTGTAAATTGGTCATGGTTGACTTTTTCCCCAATACAACTGATTTTTAGGTCAACTGTCCAATTGACGGGGCAAAAATGTGATTCAAGGCTTGAAACTTGGTATGAGTAATGTTAGGAGTCCAATATGAAGTATGAAAGTCACATGAGGCATTGGAAGTCCAAAAATCCCTGTGAAAATTAAAACCCTAATTTCAGGTTATCGGTGCAAGGAGAGGTCTTGAGTTGAGCAAACCCTAATCTGGCCTTGAGTCCAAGAAGTCCTGTGAGGAGAATATTGATAAAATGAGAGGGAAAATTTTGGGGTACAACAATAGCCATACTCTGGAGTTGAGTACGGGTGGGAGAAAGGTCTGCATTGTATTGATACTGTTTATAAAAAGCAGCGGCAAAGTCTTCCCAACTATGAATATTGGCCCTTTCTAGTTGATAGAACCAATCTAGTTGAGTCCCAGATCGACTATCCTAAAAAAAGTGGACCCACAAATCTCTGTCAGCAGTGTGAGGCTATATCTTCCTCACATAAGATCGGAGGTGCATCTTGGGACACGAAACCCCGTCGTACTCCGCAAACACTGGCGCCTTGAACTTTGGTGGAATAGCAATTCCAGACACCAAACCCAGCTCTTCAAAGTCCAGCCCGGGCACTTTCTGAATCTCCATTTCACTTAGACGTTCTTCCAATTGTTTGTATTTGTCATCGGCTGGGGGATACTGCTCTTCAGATTAGTCCTCTTCTTCTTCCTCTTCAGATTCTGGTTGGGAAGTCACTTCCTTGCCTTTCCCTTCTTGATTATCCTTTTCACCAGATGATGTTGTGAAGTCTAGGGTCCGTCTGGCTTGTCCTTGGAACCTTCTTCCTAGATTCAGAACTCCAGTTGTTTTCTTTGCTTTCTTCTTCTTTTCTTTGATAAGCAAAGTTTTCAAATCCTCTTGTCCTTTTGCTAGAGTCAAGAACATCTGTTGAAACTTAGCATTATGCGCCTGGAGGTCTTTTATTGTCTGCTCGAGATCTATCTTACTGAAATAAACAGTAGAAAGATGAGGAGACTTTTTGTAAGAAACCTGCTTATGTTATGATGAATGGAGATGCATATGCAATGATTTCAAGGAAATTAGAGATTTAAATTTTCTTTAGACCAAGAAGGAACACACGTTATATTAATAAATCAAAGTTTTGAGTACATCATTCCTCTTTTGGGCTTACAAATAAATACAAAAACTCTAAGATAAAAAAGTTGTAAGCATCCTCTTTGGTGCGATGTAGGCATTCAGGTTCCGCTCCTCATGAAGTTGCTTGGTGAGTTCCAGAACCTTCTTCTCGCCGGCATAGAATTGGGCCTCGAAAGTGTCTCGCTCCCCCTTAAGCTGTATCCAATCCCTTTGCAAGTCTTCAAGAGAAATGGGAATGTCAGGATGAAGGATAGTGTATGGAACATCTTCTTCCATAACAGGCTCTATGATAACTGGGAGAATGAAGGGGTAAGGCATCATAAGACTTTGAGCACGAACTCGTACCCATTTGAGGTAAGGCTCAAGAGGGATGGAATTATTATGCACCAATGTCTTACTATCTACCTTGTTCAACATCCTCCAAGCTTTGATAAATCTCTGGCGGTGACCTTGATCGTCATTCTCGAAGTCAAATACCAAACCTTGAATAAGCATCTCATGTGGGTCATCCCTTCGGGCGTAACCAAACTGTCTTAAGGCTAAGCAGGGGTTGTAAGTGATTCCTCCTCTAATGCCAAGTAAGGGGACATTAGGGAATTCTCCATAACGGTCGATGATAGTAACATTCTCTATAGATCGGGAACACCAATGAATGTCTGAATGTTTGAGTGTTATTTAACCTATGTGACCACCTTGAACCTTGCTCGTTCTTCAATACAGATTGGGGAAGATGCGAAATAAACCATCTTGCCAAGAGAGGAGTAAAACACATAAGGATACTTCTTTTCCTCATAGTGCGAGTGTGAAAAGAATGTAGGTTGTCCCCTAACAAAGTAGGCACCGGGTTACGAGACATGAAGATTTTGACAGCATTCACATCTATGAGTTGGTCAGGATTTGGAAACAAAGCCATCCCATAGACGAGGAGAGCCACAATTTCCTCAAAATCTTGCAAATCTAAAGAGTTCCAACAGTTTTGGGATTTCTCAAACAAGAACTTTACTAAGAAACCTTTGACACCACTCCTTGCTTCCCAATTAGTTGTGATATCAGATGATTGCAAGTGTAGTGCTTAAGCAATCTCTCCTGGCTTTGGATCTCTTTCCGTACCGTTGAAGGGTAGTTGATTAAGAATGGGAATCCTCAAGAGTTGGGAGAATTCTTCCAAAGTTGGCACAAGTTGATAATCAGGAAATGTGAAGCAATGGTGTAGAGGATCAAAGAACTGGAAGAGCACCTTCATCATGTCCTCATCAGTGTTGGAGGTAACCAATTTTAGAAGGCGACCATGTCTTTCGGTAAATGGAGAATTTTCAAGAACCCTCGATGCTAACTCTTTAAGTTGAGGAGGGATCCTTACATGATTGACTTGAATGGTTTTCCTACGAATAGAACCCATGTCCTACAAAACAGAACAAAGATAAATCCCAAAATCCTTGAAATGGTTAGTGAGTATGGGTATGATGTTATGATGTTTATGATGTTATGTACAAGTAAATATATACAAACAAAACAAACAAGTCCTTAGGTTCAGGCTTGCATGGAGTCTCATAGGTAAGTACCCTCTTGAAGTTTAGTTGGCTCAAACCTGTCCTAACAATAGTAACCGGGTTTTAAGGAGCTCAATATCACTGGTTTGTTTTCTAGGGTATTGTTTCAGCGCAATCCTCTTTAATAGCGACTGAAATATCCCAAAAAACCAAACCTCAATGAGTGTAGTATCGAGTATCTACCAACTTCAGACTACACCAAAGTCGGTCATCTTACTACGTCCTAATGACCAAGTTGGTCAAGTAAAGGTTCTAGAAGTTAGTTAGTGCCCCATGACATCACACAGCGGTCTCGTATTCTCCTTGACTACTCAAGGGCTACCGGTACCCACAAATATGTCACACTAAAGTATCTATTGCTTAGACTATGTCGGTATACCCCGCACAGTTTCCATAACGTATTGCTACTTACCTATAAGGTATCCCAAATCGGGTAGAGGATTCAAACCCAAACAAAGAACCAAAGTGTAAAGCATACAATTCAAACAATGAAAGCAAATAAATGTGATCTAGCCCTAAGGTAACCCTACTTTTAGAATTTTTCCCAGCAGAGTCGCCAGTTCTGTAATGCGGTGGGAGAACTGACTTGGTTTTTTTGCGTTTGATTGCAAATATTGCGGTTAGAAAGAGTCGCCACCAACTTTTCTTTTATCCAAGAGGAAAGGCTGAAAATAACAAGAAAGACCTTTGAGATGTTTTCTTGAGTTCGGGGGGAAGATTATGAAAAGGGAAGGTATTAGCATCCTTTTCATCCATGGTTTTCCATGGGCTCTTAGTTACTTTTTAGATCACTTGCTTTTGTTTGAAAATATGCTTTGTGTGGTTTTTGAAAGTATTTTGAAAAGGTGCCATTGTTTAGGAAAACTTTGTAATGATTCTTGTTCGTAAGAATGTATATAAAGTGTTTGATCTTTTGAAAAGGTTTTCAAGTTTGAAAGATGTTTTCTAAAGTGTTGGTGTTTATTTTGAAAATAGCAAGGATGTTTTTGATTTTGAAATTGAGCAAGTAACTAGGAACATTCTACCTACTCAAAAGTCTTTCATATTTATTTCCTCTTTCCTTTGACATTGTTATCTTACCATTGATTTGGTAAGTAACCCTATCTTTGGATGTAAAAGGGACGGGCGTGGGTCATTGTATAACCATGATTAGCAATGTTGTAAGATATCTTAGCATTTTCTTTAGGGACTAAGATCATTTTGAAAGGAAACATGGATAGCGTCATCGAGGGACTATGATTTTGTATTTCATTTGTTTTTGCTAAGGTACCTCACATGCGTAATATGGTCATTTTGTAAGGTAACAAAGTTGGTTTACTCTAGGGGTGTAGGTGTGCAAGTGTATTAGTTTACATGCTTGATTTGTCTTGATTAGAGTTTGCTACTTGTTGATTTTATTCTTGCCATACAAACCCTAATTACTAGCATTTGTATATAAAGCATTTAAATTGCGGAAATTAAAATTACTATGCTATTACATCATTTAGGGGAGGGGTGTACAAATTACAAATGGGGAATTGCAAGAAATTAAATTTAAATAATTATTACAACCATATTGAATTTTGAATAAATGTATAAAATTGAATAAGTAAAAAATGCAAGAATGTAAAGTGTAAAAAGAAATGTGATTTTTGTTTGTTTTTTTTTTATATAAAAAGGCTTTTTTGACCTAATTAATTAAAATAAAATAATTAACTAAAAATAAGAATATTAAGATTAAGTTAGTAAAATAAACTAATTTAAAAAAAAAACAAGTTTTTAGGGTTTTGGCGAATTTAATTAAGTTAGTAAATAAAAATAATTAAATAAAAGTACTAAATTCTAAATTGATTTTATTTCACAAGAAAATAATATAATAATAATTAAAATTAAATTATCTAAGTATTTTTTTAAAAAAAGGAAAATTAAATTATTTAAAGGAAATATTTTTTTGTTCTTTTTTTTGTGAAGAATAAACTAAATAAATATAAATAATAAAATATAAATATTTTTGGATTTTTTTTATTAATGAAAATAATAATAATAATAATAATAATAATATTAATAATAATAAAAGAATAATAATAATAAAAGATAAAAAGTAAAAATAAAGTAAAATAAAAAATAAAGTCAGGGAGGTTGATAAGTGAAACAGGGAGTATTGTAAGAAGAAGAAAAAAAGGTCAGACCCAAACTGCTGGCCCAAGCGCTGCAAAAACAGAAAGGTGTTAAAAAAATGGAAAAAAATGAAAAAGGCAGCGCGCTGAGGTTTGAACCCATGACCTCTTGATTACCAGCGTGTTGTCTTACCACTAGGGTAGTTATACATCTGTTAATATAACTGAAATGATAAATATCTAATGTAAAACAAGTCCTGAACACACTTCATCTTCAACCTCCATCCAGACCACCTGTAACTTCACCATTTCTTAACAAAAATGGAAGATGCAAACATGAAAGTTGCTCCATTTTTCCATACGAATCCAAACATATAAATATCATAAGCTATAAATCAAAGATGAATGAGAATTTTTGAAAGTACCAAATTCTGACCTAATTATTTTCAGAGGTTCAATCCTAAAATTCTCCTAGCTCAATCAATATAAATAAAATCTATGGACATGTACAGTTTCAGGGCAATGATGTTTACATTTTATCTTCACAAATGCAAGCCTAACAATGCCTAAGTAATGAGATAGAAGTTCAAGAAAAATACCTCAAAACTGGAAATCATGAAATGGAAATGAGCTTGATTCAAGGTCCTGCAATGATCAGGTTAGCTTCCTCAAGTTCCCAGGAAGCTAATGCAATGGTTTGCTTGAACAATGGATGGCTGGAATGACTTGGAGAAGTCAATATGCAGACTCTGTTTTTTGGTTATTGAGGTTATGGTAAATGGTGTTACAGTTCTGGAATGAGGATGGGGATGAGTAGTATTTGACGTAAGGAAACTTTAGAAATCAAAAGGCCAAGAAACACACGAGGGAAATATGAGTTTGGTGTTCAAGGTCAGAAACTATGCAACAATGGAGTTTTTGGGAAATTTCTGATTTGAGAGAGTTTTGGTGTGTTTCAGGGTGATTTTGCTCGTGTTCTAGCTCACAAATAGTTCCTCTATTTATAAGCAACAAGTTTGGAAGCTTGTTGTTGATCAGAATTCAAAAATCATAAGTTAAGCATAACATGTGATTTTTTAGAAATCCAAGTTTCAAAGCTTTGTGTACTTGCTAAGATAGAGTGGTTATGATTTAAACACACTTGCTTCTTACTTTGTAGATGGAGTGTGATCAGAGGGAACAAGTTAGAGGCTCAAGAATTGACTTTGTACATAAAGCTTGCTTTTCCAAAATGGAAGTGTTCACTCTGTGCCATTAATGGAAATGTGAATTGGATAAACCTTAAACCACTTGGATTAAAGCTCAAAAGTTTGTGTAATCCATTAATGATGGATATATACACAAGTTAGAAGGCATGAAAAGCAATATTATGCAGCCTAACATTGAAATTGCATTTTTGTTCATCATGAAAACGACCTATAATTTTAGTTTGAAACCCTAACTTCCTCTCTTCGATTCTCCTTGCTCAAGAATGATCTCAAGGAGTTCTTTGATATTTTAGAAAGCTTGTAATTTTCTATACAACCCCTCTTTGAATCACTTTTGAAAATTCCCCTTGGAACTATATGAAAAAATGCCATGAATTTAGGTCAAAATCCTGCCTAAACTAGGGCAAAATTTGACTAAGTGTTTAGTTTCATGACCATGACTTCATGGATTAATAATTTGAGATCCAAGAATTTCTAGGAGAAGTTGTGTAAATAAATATTGTAGATATCATGTAGATATATGACTTTCATGTTGGAAGTTTTTTTTGAATCATCTTGCATCATGGTGAAAATTGGCTTAAAGTTGTGAAAAACATGAAGTTTTCAACACTTAGAAAAATTTCTAAGTTTGAAAACATTGACTTTTCAATATGAAATCTTGACTTTTGATTTCTTGATGAACAAGTTTCATATTTTGACATGTTTTGATGAATTGTGATCTTTGACACTTGATTTTGACCAAAAAGTCAAAGTTTGACTTTTCAGTATACAGTTGAGTTTTGATCAGTTGACTGAAAATCAACTATCAATCAAATGACCTTGAGCAATGTTTTGAGTCATGCCATTAGGTCAAAATTATGCAATTGAACTCTTGAGATCATACCTCCAACCAATTAACCATTTGCTAGATCAAAAATCAAAAATTGCCCTTTCTCAGTCAAAACCCTAATTTTGACCATTTTGCCCTTTTGATGATTTGACCAAATTTCTTGAGAAATTATGGTCCAAACTTGATCAAATGATACATATGAGTTTATAATGTTGATGTGGATAAAAAATCATTAAGTTTGACTGTAAATTGGCCACTGTTGACTTTTTCCCCAATATAGTTGATTTTTAGGTCAATTGCTCAATTGACTGAGCAAAAATGTGATCCAAGGCTTGAAACTTGACGTGAGTAATCTTGGGGGTCCATAATAATCCATGAAAGTAATATGAGGTATTTAAAGTCCAAATGTCCTTGTTCAATCTCAAACCCTAATTTTCAGTCATCAGTGCTTGAGGAGGTGTCTCTAGCTGACCAACCCTAGTGCAGTCTTGAACCAAAGGAGATCTTGTGAGAAAATATTTGATAAATGAGAGGTAAAATTTTGGGGTACAACACACTGCTTCATCTTGATCTGAAGAGCAGGTTGACTGTGCTGCTAAAAGAGTATGTGGATATATTTGCTTGATCTTATCAATATATGCCTGGGTTGGATACTGATATTGTGGAGCATCATTTGCCGTTGAAGCCAAAATGTCCACCTCTCAAGAAGAATTTGTGAAGAACTCATCCCGACATGGTGGTAAAGATTAAAGAGGAGGCCTTGAAACAAATTGATGCCAGTTTTCTTGTGATGTTTGTATATCCTCAGTGGATTGCCAATATTGTTCCAGTACCTAAGAAAGACGGAAAAGTATGCATGTGCGTTGATTATAGAGATATGAATAAAGCGAGTACAAAAGATGACTTCCCATTACCATATATTGATATGTTGGTAGATAGTACAACAAAATTCAAAGTATTCTCGTTCATGGGCGGATTTTCCAGATACAACCAAATTAAGATGGCTCTTGAGGACATGGAAAAAATGTTTATCACACCCTGGGGAACATTCTGTTACAGAGTGATGCCCTTCAGGTTGAAGAACGCTGGTCAAATGTACCAGAGGGATTAATAACCTTATTCCATGATCTGATTCATAAGGAAATTGAAGTATATATTGATGATATGATCGCCAAATCTCAGACAGAGGAAAGATATTTGGAAGACTTGTTGAAGTTATTTCAGCGTTTGAGGAAGTATCGTCTCCGCTTGAATCCAAATAAGTGTACTTTTGGTGTTCGTTCAGGAAAATTGTTGGTTTTTATTATCAGCCAAAAAGGAATTGAAGTTGATCCTGATAAAGTAGGGCAATTCAAGAAATGCCCGCACCAAGAACTGAAAAACAAGTCAGATGATTCCCTAGGCGTCTGAATTACATCTCTAGGTTTATTTCTCACACGACTGCAACATGTGAACCAATCTTCAAGCTTCTGAAGAAAGATCAAGGTTGCGTAGGTATGGATTATTGGCAAATGGAATTTGAAAGCATTAAATAATATATGCTTGAACCTCCTATCTTGCTCCCTCTTGTTGAAGGAAGACCATTGATTATGTATCTGACTGTGTTGGATAATTCTATGGGTTATATTTTGAGACAACAAGATGAAACAGGAAGAAAAGAATATGCCATTTATTATCTAAGCAAGAAGTTTACTGACTGTGAGTCATGGTATTCTATGCTTGAAAACACATGTTATGCCTTGGCCTGGGCTGCGATACGTCTACGACAATAAATGGTGAATCATACTACTTGGTTGATATCCAAAATGGATCCAATTAAGTATATTTTTGAAAAGCCTTCTCTTACTGGAAGAATTTCCTATTGGCAAATGTTGTTGTCAGAATATGATATTGAATATTGTACTCAGAAAGTTATTAAAGGTAGTCTGTTTTCAGAATACCTTTCTCACCAACTGGTTGGTGATTATGAGTCTATTAAATATGATTTCCCTGATGATGATGTGATGTATCCAAATCCCGATGGGATATGGTGTTTGATAGAGCTATAAATGCTTATAGAAAAGGAATTGGTGTTGTGATTATTACTCCCCATGGGTCTCATATCCCTTTTACTGCAAGGTTGGCGTTTGATTGTACCAATAACATGGCAGAATATGAAGCTTGTATTATGGGTCTTAAAGAGTCTATAGATCTCAAAATCAAAATTCTTGATGTATATGGTGATTCATCTTTGGTAATAAATCAGATTAAAGGAGAATGGGAGACTCATCACTCTGGCTTGATTCCCTACAAAGATTATGCAAGAAGATTATTACCTTTCTTCAATAAATTTGAACCTTTCTTCAATAAATTTGAATTTCATCATATTCCCCGAGACGAGAATCAAATGATAGATGCTTTAGCCACTTTGGCTTCTATGTACCAAGTGAATGCTTAGAACGATGTACCTCAGATTACGATTCAGCGTCTTGATAGACCAGCTCATGCGTTTGCTACAGAGGTGACATCAGATGATAAACCTTGTTATTATGATATCAAGCACTTCCTCCAGACTCAAGAATACTCGGTTGGTGCGTCCAACAAAGATAGGAAGACATTGAGAAGGTTGGCATGTATCTTTTTCCTTAATGAAGATGTGTTATACAAAAGATATTACGACATGGTCTTGCTCAGATGTGTGGATAGACACAAAGCAGACATGTTAATGCACGGGATTCATGAAGGATCCTTTGGTACCCATGCCAATGGATATTTCATGGAAAAGAAGATGCTTAGGGCAGGTTACTATTGGCTGACAATGGAATCTGACTGTTACACATTTGTGAAGAAGTGCCATAAATGTCAGATTTATGCTGACAAGATTCATGTGCCTCCAACTCTCCTCAATATTATTTCTTCCCCATGGCCTTTCTCTATGTGGGGTATTGATATGATCAGAATGATTGAACCCAAGGCCTAAATGGACATCACTTCATCTTGGTGGCAATTGATTAATTCACCAAATGGGTGGAAGCAACCTCTTATGCTAATGTCACCAAGCAGGTGGTGGTGCGGTTTGTCAAGAACAACCTTATATGTCAGTATGGTGTGCCAAGAAGGATTATCACTGACAACGGCTCAAATTTAAATGATAAAATGACGACGGAACTTTGTGAAGAATTCAAGATTGTCCATCATAACTCGTCTCATTACAGGCCTAAGATTAATGAGGTTGTTGAAGCTGCTAATAAGAATATTAAGAAGATTATATAAAAAATGGTTGTTACCTATAAGGATTGGCATGAGATGTTTCCTTTTGCCTTGCATGGGTATCGTACATTTGTCCGCACTTCAACAGGGGCAACCCATTTCTCTCTTGTTTCTGGCATGGAAGCAGTGCTCCCGATCGATGTTGAAATTCCCTCTTTGCGTGTGATAATGGAAACCAAGTTGTCAGAGGCTTAATGGGTCCAGAATAGGTTTGACCAGTTGAATTTAATTGATGAAAAGAGAATGACGGCCTTGTGTCATGGTCAGTTATACCAGAAAAGAATGAAGAAAGCTTTTGATAAGAAGTTAAAGCCTCGTGAATTCAGAGAAGGCGACCTCGTGCTCATGAATATCATGTCTTTTAACGCTGATTCTAGGGGAAAGTAAACTCCCAATTATGAAGGCCCATATGTTGTCAAGAAAGCCTTCTCTAGCAGTGCATTGATTCTTGAAACTATGGATAGCGAGAAGTTCCCACGTTCTGTGAATGCTAATGCAGTCAAGAAATACTTCGCCTAAAGAAATAAAAGAATAACTCGCTATGTTGAAAACCCGAAAGGGAGAATTAGAGAAAAATGAGCGTCTCGGTAGGTTGAAAACCCGAAAGGGAGGTCTAGGCAAAAGTTAGAGACATAAACATAATAAAATTTTCCCAGTAGGTTGAAAACCCGCAAGGGCAACCTAGTTAAAAGTTAGGGATTTCTTGGCAAGTAACTGTGTCGAACAAGACTTGATCATTGAAGAAACAATCTTCTTGGATTCTCATCATGCTCCAACTGAAGCCTATGCACAGGAGTTTAAAGTTGTTAGGGAGAATAATGGCCATTGTGTTTCAATGTACCTTTTCGATATATTACCATTCTCCAAAACTTTGTAACCATCTATGGAGTCACGCCATTTGCAAACTGCCATTCTATTAATAAAGTTTGGACCTTTATCCAATTCTTCGCAGTTCTTATTTTATTCTGTCTACAAAAATTTCATTTATTATTGATAGTAATTTTCAAAACAAAAAGACTTAAAGAAATAAAAACATGTTTTTGAAAAGAATTTGCAAATTACATTTTACTTCGCTTCTATGAATCAAACATGACAAAAGTAGTGGTTCCGAGGATGGATAAACTCTGAAGTCTTGAAAATTTTCCTCCAAGAAGCATTCTTAGGTTACTCTTGCTGATATGCGCTTAGTCCCCTTGCGTTTGTTCTTTGGATAGTTGAATTTCTCCAAGTTGTTATATGGTGTTGGTTTTAGTGGTTTGATACCTCTATTCCATATTCCCCAGTTAGGTCTTGATGCAGATCTCTCTAGAAGAGTTTGATTCCCCTTTACAGTAGGGTTGTGATCAAGCAGATATGGTAAAGTTGTGTAGCATTTGCTTAAGTTGTTGGATTATTTCTCCATTTGTGTGTTGAGAAGTGGTACAAAAGCTCTTGCAGAGAATTGCTCCCTCCAATTATAACCTTGCTGATGTTGTGTGCTCCCCGAGCAGCTAGACAAGGGCATAGTCTTAGTGTTCTTACAGTCTGATTCGAAGGAAAACATTGTATGAATAATAACAAGATATTTATATGGTTATAATTATCTCAAGATGTTTAAAGTTTGACTATGAATCTAAAATATGACTTTAAAGGGAATAATCTGGGTATTTGTAAAAATGTAAAGACAATGCTTAATAAGAAAAGTTTAATAAAATTGTTAAAAGACTAGACTAGAAACGAAAAGAGAAAATGATAAATATTTAACTGGAAACGAAAAGAGAATGAAAGTGATTAAAGACTTTGTACTGAGAAATTAATTCTAAATAAAACTGGTGTTGTTCTTACATATACATTATCAAAAAACTCATTTCTCTCGCTCCGGTACTTTGAGTATAATATGATTTTGTATACAATTCGAACACCTCATTTTTCTGACATCTAAGACTTATGTTTATACTGATTCGACCCTAAAAGTCCTTCTATGAAATCACGCCACGTTCGAAGATTGCATGTCTTTCGAACTATTAGACTTCCACGTGTTTCTTTGGATAAGATCAAAGCTTTTGAATTCAAAATCTTCTTCTTTTCGAAGCGCCAATTCAAACAACGTGACAGTTGGAATGTCTTTCCTTGTAATGCTTCAAATAGCTAATATTTCAATAGTTCGAAAACGAACCCTTCAATAACGGTTCAACATAGTGAAAATGTTTACTAGCTCTTCATCAATTGAAGACTCCATATAATCCTTCTCACACTTTCTCTCGAACGACTCTTTCTTCGATTATAGTGTCAAGTATTCAAAATTTGTATAATCAAAATCCCAGCTAACACATGGCCAAAGCAAACTTAAGACCAAAGCAAACTTAAAAACATAATGATTTGACTTGCACCGTCTGTAGGAACAACTGCTTCCTCATCTTTCTCAAACTTTAAACCAAAGCAAACTCTTTTAACTTTTCGATCATCATTGCCAACCAACACAATAATGCCGATGTTGGCAACAACAACAACAAGGCCGACATTCACCAACATGACAGCAGGGAAGGAAGAACTACTTCCTCCTCCATCCGGGAGCATCCTCTCGACAACCCTCACTGATATGTCAAGGAACCTGCGGTGTGCCAGGAAATTTCGGTGCCCGCCAATGCTGATCCCACAACAGCGACCTTGTTTGTGGAGATCAATCAGACTAACTAACTGATGTTCGTGCAGGGCGAATGAATCGGGATGTTGGAGAATACCTGTTGGTCACGCTCCCCCAGAAGACACCTAAGACATGACTCATGTAGTCAGTCCTCACGACAACATGTGACCCGTTCACAATCTCCCGTGGAGACACTAATGGGAGGAATCTCGTAGCTCCTCTCCTCGTTGTATTGGGTGAGGCCCTCGACTAGAGAGGCTCTAACTTGAAGTCGTTAAAAAGCATGATTTCACTCCACCGTGCAAGGAGCGACGGTACCCTGCTCCTAAGAGGAACAAGGCGAAAGATCAATCCGAGAAAATAAGGAGTCCAACAAGAAATTCTTCGTGCCATAGAGGCCCCTTCAGTTCGACTCCTCCCCGTCTCGCTCCTCTGACTGAAGCGACAAAGACAACCCCAGCGGTCCGTTATCTCGAGCAATCATGGATGCCTCCATTCCTAAAGCGATGGAAAAACCTCCACCCTTGGCGACCTACGATGGCGCCACAGACCCTAACGATCACTTCGAAAGCTTCGAAGATATGCTCCACTACCATAATGTCGAGGGTGCCATCAAGTTCAGACTATTTCCCACGACTCTAAGAAAAAGTGGCATGTCGTGGTACAAAATCCCCTATAATCGATTACTTGGTGGAAAGGTCTAAAAACTCAATTTAGCAGGAACTTTACCACCTCTCGATGACACCCAAAAATTGAGGCATCCCTAGAGGCCATCATTCAGGGGAATGACGAACCCTTCCAGGTGTATATAGAGTGGTTCAACTGCGAGGCCATCCAAGTTCCCACCCCTAGCAGGATGAAGAGGTACCTGCTCGAGAAGGGGTTACGCCCTGGAAGTGACTTCAAAATGGCGGTCGGTATTGAGGCTCCCAAATCTTGGGAGGATCTCCTCTACAAAGCTCAGTCATATATTACGTACGAGGAGAAAGAGGCGGCCAATAACGCTCGAGATTCAAATGTCATGCCTCATCGTCGAGCACCGAAACCATGCGCTTTCGACGCCCCTTTTCCCAGTGTTGAGCGTTACCTCGACATAAAACATGATATGTCTTTCGCGGTCGAGCACAGCCGCTCGCGAGGGACGGTGTCGACATGGAGCCCGCAATCCACCGATGTCGACATGGATCTTCTCGTGCAAAGTCCGGGGATTTGCTGACCCGGGTTGGCGAGTGTGGCAAAAGCTGGACCCAAGAGAATGCCCCGCAAACGAATCCACCAGAGATTCGAGGGAAAGTTCACGAGCGAACACACCATATCCTCGACTTACGGGCCGAATCCAAACCACTACCTCTTCAATGCACGAGCTGACTATAAGTCATAGATCCTCTACTTAGGAGCAACGACTTGGGGGCTCTTGTTCTGAACTGGGCCCGCGATTGACCCACTAAAAGACATGGCCCAATCCGACGTTGTCTCAGAAGACCCAACGATATGGCCCAAGTCATGATCATTGGGGAGCGCCTCCTCCACGTGGTCCTCCATGGACATGTGGCCAACTGCCCTCTGAATCCCACATGATCTCTTTCCCTCCAGGAAGAATTGATCTTCCACCATCCGAAGATCGCAGGATAGTTAACCCAGGATCGTGGGCACGTACTGCTCCACCTCACTCACGTGAATCCTGACAGTCTCTATATTGCACATGGGCATCTAGTCCAAAAGGAGACCTTGGCACAACGTTGGGGCTATAAATATCCTCTTTCACTAGAAGGTCAGATACATTATTCTTCTTCACTTAAACCCTCTACTTGCATTTTCGCTCTAAACCTCAGTTTAGCATCGGAGTATCTTGCAGATATCTCTCACTTCACCTTCAACTGCTATTCAATCCGAATTTGTAGGTCATTGACGATTCATTCTAGTCATGTACGATCAATATATATACTGAAAAATATTATTTACAGAGTTCTATATAAAAAAAATTGGGTCATTTTAGAGTTATTTTTAATTACATGTATTACTTGTTCCTTCTAAATTTAAATAACTTTATTTTTTCCATGATTATTCATACATATAATAATTTTTGTGGTCTAAAAAATTATAGAAAATGCTAAACATCACGAAAATAATAGTCACGAGAATTCACAAATCGCCTTTTAGATCTACCACCACTTCACCTCATTTCCATTGATTTCATTGTAATAGCATGCCAATAAAATTAGTCTCACCTCTCATTCATCCTCCTCAAATGGTCCAATAAAATATCACTCTTATAAAACTACATCTATTTCTCATGCTTGTTAATAGGTGTCCGAGAATTGTGTTTCAAAAAAGTATACTCGGCATGTTGTTTCTTTACTAATTCGAATGATGACCTTTTTTTTTTTTTAAGGTGTAGAATAATATGGGTCTTTAGATGGTACTACATGCTTGTGGTTTTTTATTATTAATTAAAGAAATTAGAAGAATTCGTGATATTCGTGGGCTGGTGTCTTTGTGACATATAGCACCACCCAAAAATTATTGTCTCATTCCTATCACGAAAGCTTTAAAAAAATTTATAAATTGGTTACAAATAATGAATTATTGTTATTAGATAATATTTTATGTGACAAAATTATTAAGTGTGATTAAAAAACAATACAACCAATTAAGTCATCTAACTGACTTTAATTTTAAGAAAAATTTAAGTGTATTTTTTTAGGTGTGATTTATATTTTCTTTCAATAAAAATATGATACGTGTATAATTTCTTCTTACATATATAATTTTTTTTTAAATATTTAAATATATTTATTATATTTTATTAAAAAAAATATATCTATAAAATTGTATCTAAACATTCTTTTTAATTTTATTAATTTTTTATATGAGGTGCTTAAGTTCTATACATTATAAATAGATCAAATAGAATTTTATGTATCACATTAAAAAGAGAAGAAAAAATGGCTGCAATTCTCAAGATATACGTTGTATTTATATTTCTTTTCTTCTTTTTTGTTGCATCCAACGGTGAGCTTCTTTTTTCTTCAAAGTTTATTTTAATTTTTTGCGATTTGTTTGTAAAATAATATTTTATCTCATTTTAATAATACAAATTTATTATTTTCTTATTATAGGACATACACCTACGAAATGTAAACAAGATTTTGACTGTCATTGCACGATCCACCCGATAACCAAGTGTATTAATGGATTGTGTAGCTGTTGGTTGGGTAGGATCGTAGTGATCACAAAGCCTTGAAGTTCAATGGATGAATAACTAGTGTAGCTAAACAAAATCTATGTAATATTATGTTCTAAGAAAATAAATAATAAATACAAAAATTATAAATAAAATTATAAACATGGTCATCTATTATGAAAAATGTCGACAGCACTAGGTGCTTGTTGAAACCCAGATTTAGGAGTCTCATAGATGAACTTATGTTTTCTTAATTGTTTAAGGTTGTTTGGTGGTTTTTAATTCTTGTGTAGATGGATGTTTTTGATTGCGTGTTTGTAACTAGTTTTGGTATATATATATATATATATATATATATATATATATATATATATATATATATATATATATATATATATATATATATATATATATATATATATATATATATATATATATATATATATATATATATATATATATATATATATATATATATATATATATATATATATATATATATATATATATATATATATATATATATATATATATATATATATATATATATATATGAAAATGAGTAAGTTATATGAGAATGTAAAAATGTAATAATAATTATTGAATTTATATTTAATATTTGAGATTAAAAGATATTTTTAAAATTTGGTTAATAATTTCTCTTTTCTATTAATGACACATAATTTAACGAAAATCTCAATTTACTCTCAACATATATATCTTCTTTTCAAAATAAAATATCTATTTTTTTAATAATTAAAAGATAGTGTACTGAAAACACTACTAAAAAAAATTATATTTAAGAAGAAAATAATTCCGCCACTAATAAACAAAATTCCGTCACTCATGATTTTAGTAACTGGTTTTATGACATGTCAATATTTGAATCAAATTTTAATATTATAAATATTTACAAGGAATTTTACATTCCGTCATAAATAGGTACGAAATTAATCTGTCACTAAATGTAAAATTTGTTAAATTGTAATTCATAGTGTCAAAGAAGATTTGAATTATTTTAGATTTAAATAGATTTGATTTAAGTCCAGAATAGATTTGATTTGATTTGATTTAGTAACAAAAAGATATTTTGAGCTTTGGGCTTAGGGTGTAAGCTCAGTTATAAATAGAGGGAGTAACCCCTATTTTTTAAAGCAAGTCAAGTAAGTCAATTCATTGTAATCACAGAATTTGCAGTTGCAAGTGATTAAGAAAGTTTTCCACAGTTTGTGGGCAGAGAGAAACTCTGCAGAAATATTTGTCTTGTCTTCTTTTCTTTGTTTGTCTCATAATTAAATTGTCATTGTGGTAGAAATTCATCATAGTATTAGGTGGATTTCCAACATCTGGTATCAAGAGCTTTTGTTTCGATTCAAGGGAAGTGTCAATCAAGAACGATTGAAGAATTCACGATGACAAGTTATGGGAATGCAAACTATCCAGCAACGTTACCAATTTTGAAAGTTGACAACTATGAGAATTGGTGCAAACAGATGAAAGTCTTATTCAGGTGTCAAGGTCTTTGGGACCTTGTAAAAGATGGAGTCGAAGCGCTTGGCGAAAATGCTTCAGAAGAAGAAAAGAAGAAATACACAGAATCTGAGAAGCTGAGTTATAAAGCATTATTTATAATTCATCAATGTGTCAGCCCAGACAATTTCGAAAAGGTTAGTGATTCAGAATCTGCAAAAGAAGCTTGGGAGATCCTTGAGAAGTCTTTTGGAGGCACTGAGAAGGTGAAAGAAGTGAGGTTACAAACTCACAAAAGGACCTATGAACTGCTTCAGATGGAAGACAATGAAAACATATCTGATTTCTTCACTAGAGTTACAAAACTAGTAAATCAAATCAAGATATGTGGAGAAGCGTTAACAACAAGAGCTGTTGTGTCGAAGATCTTGAGATCTTTAGCTCCTAAGTTCGACCACATAGTGGTGGCGATAGAAGAGGGGAAAGACTTATCGAAATTGACAAAGGAAGAGCTTCAAGGGACGCTTGAATCTCATGAACAAAGAATGAACGAAAGAGCTGCAGGAAAATCGAAGAGTGATGTGGCCTTGCAGGCACATTCAGCAAAAGAGACCAAAGGCAAAGGAAAGTGTTTCGACAGAAGTAGAGGTGGCTACAACAAATCGAATGGTAGAGGAAACCAAATCGAAGGAGACGTGTCGAATCAAAGAAGACCATACCAAGGCAACCAAAGAGGTGGTGTTGCAAATAGAGGAAGAGGTGGTGGTCGAAAACCTGATAAGAGTCACATTCAATGTTACAATTGTCAGAAATATGGACACTATTCGAGTGATTGTCCAGAAAAACGAAAGAATCAAGAAAGTGATGCAAAGCTTGCAAAACATGAAGAAGAAGAGATGATGCTGATGGTCACAACAAGAGATGAAGATAGATTAAAAGACCAATGGTACTTGGATTCAGGATGTTCATCACATATGTCTGGAAGGAAAGACTGGTTTGTCAATATAAAGCCCTCAAAGAAAAATATGGTAAAATTTGCAAATGACAATACCCTGGCAGCTGAAGGTATTGGTGATGTTATGATTATGAGGAAAGATGGAAAAAGGTCAGTAATCTCCAATGTGTTGTACATACCAGGCATGAAGAGCAATTTGCTCAGTATAGGGTTGTTGGTCGAAAAGAATTATAAAGTGTCAATCGAAGATAAGTTGATGAGAGTCGTTGATGCAAATGGGAGAGTAATCTTGAAGGCTCCTATGTCTCAGAATCGAACCTTAAAGATTGAACTAAATGTGATGGAGCACAAGTGCCTTTCGACTGCAGCTAGCAGAGATGAATGGATATGGCATTATAGACTAGGTCATCTCAACTTCAGAGACATCAGAGATTTGAAGAGAAGAAATATGGTTTCAGGATTGCCTGAAATTGATATTCCAAACGAAGTATGTGAAGAATGTGTGCAGGCGAAGCAACACAAGAATAACTTCAGCAAGGATGCAGGAAGCAGATCGAAGGCTAGTCTTGAAGTCATATACTCTGATGTATGTGGACCAATCCATGTGGATTCGATGGGAGGTAACAAACACTTTGTTACATTCATAGATGATTTCATTCGAAAGCTATGGACTTACCTGATCAAGAAGAAAAGTGAAGTGATCGAAGTATTTACCAGGTTTAAGTCTATGGTCGAAAGACAAAGTGGTCGAAAGCTCAAAGTTTTGAGAACTGATGGTGGTGGAGAATATGTGTCAAAAGACTTCGACAGATTATGTGAAAAGGAAGGGATTGTGCATGAGGTGGTGCCACCCTATACTCCACAACAAAATGGAATTGCATAAAGGAAAAATCGAACCATCATGAATATGGTGAGAAGTATGTTGAAAGGCAAGAGTTTACCTAAAGAGTTTTGGGGTGAAGCTGTTTCGACTGCAACATACATTTTGAACAGATGTCCTACAAAGAAGCTAGAAGGAATTACTCTAGAAGAATGTTGGTCTAGTGTGAAGCCTAGCTTGAGTCATCTGAAGGTATTTGGATCTATTGCACATAAACATGTGCCAGATCAGTTGAGAAGAAAACTTGATGACAAGTCAAGTCAAATGATCCTAGTTGGATATCATTCAACAGGAGGCTACAAGTTGTTCGATCCAGAGAACAAGAAGATTGTGATCAACAGGGACGTGATCATAGATGAGTTTAAAGAATGGGATTGGACTGCAAATGTCAAGAAAGATTCAGTGGGAATCCTATTCGAAGAGCCAGAAACTCAAGTCGAAAGAGAAGTTCGACAAGAGGAACCAACAGATATACCAAGTACAAGCAGACCTCAAAGAATAAGACGCATGCCTGCAAGATTGCAAGATTGTGTGATTACATCAGATGATGTAATAGATAATGAAGGTGAGCTGGTACATTATGCTTTCTATGCAGATGTCGAACCTGTTAATGCAGCTGAAGCATTAAAAGATTCGAAGTGGGTGAAAGCAATGAACGAAGAAGTAAAGTATATCGAAGACAACAACACTTGGTCACTTGTCGAATTGCCTCAAGGCAAGAAGGAAATTGATGTCAAGTGGGTATACAAAGTGAAAATGAATTCGAAAGGTGAAGTAACTCGACACAAAGCAAGACTTGTGGCGAAAGGATTTCTACAGAAAGAAGGAATAGACTTCGACGAAGTTTTTGCACCTGTTGCTAGGATCGAAACAATCAGGTTGGTTGTTGGTCTAGCAGAAATAAACAGTTGGCACATATGTCAGATGAACGTGAAGTGTGCATTCCTAAATGGACCCTTAGATGAAGAAGTCTATGTTAAACAACCAGTTGGGTTTGTGAAACATGACGAAGAAAGAAAGGTGTACAGGCTACATAAAGCCCTGTATGGATTGAAACAAGCTCCAAGGGCTTGGAATAAGAAAATTGATAGTTTTCTAAGGGAGAAGGAATTTGCGAAGTGCACAACTGAACATGGAGTATATGTAAGAAGAAGCAAGAGTAAATTGCTTATACTATGTCTCTATGTAGATGATTTGTTGATAACAGGTAGCTGTAAAAGTGAGATCGAAGACTTCAAAGGTGATCTCAGCAAGGAATTCGAAATGTCTGATTTGGGTGAGATTTCATATTTCCTTGGTATCGAATTCTACAAGAGCAGTAGAGGTTTGATGATGCATCAAAGAAGATATGCAGGAGAAATCCTCAAGAGGTTTGAGATGGAAGAATGCAACTCAACTTCGACACCTGCAGAACCAAGACTGCAACTGTCGAAAGATGCAGATGAAGATGATGTTGATCCAACCCAATACAGAAGACTTATTGGATCATTAAGATATCTTTGTCATACAAGGCCTGACTTAGCATACAGTGTAGGTATGGTAAGTAGATTTATGCAGAAGCCAAAGGTATCACATCTAGCAGCAGTGAAGAGGATACTAAGGTATCTCAAAGGAACTATCGATTATGGCATTTTGTTTCCTGCAGTTGATAAAGGAAAAGAATGCAAGTTAGTGGTGAAGGAAAATTGCGATCAAAAGCGCAGCGGAATTTAAAATTTTCCTTTAGCGATCCTTACGAATGAGCATGATCAGTGATAGAAATATTTACCTCTTGTGGCGATTCAGACCTTTAATGTTGTGATCACGAGCGTTGATGAAGAACAACGCCTCTACTCAGTCCACACGAACAGATCGCTTCCGGTCACAGTGCTAGCTGATCACGAACGGAAACCTTGAGTGAGAGAGAGAATAAAAAATGAAATTGCATCAAGTGAAATTGCTTCATCACAAGGGATCTATTTATAGAATCACTCGTGTGGGCTACAAGCTAAAAGCCCAATTAAGGCTATAAGCTAAAAGCCCAATTAAGCTTATGGACATCATACCTTATGATGTACCATATATCACTTATCCACGTGGTACCTTACCACTTTCCGTATTACACTTAAGTGCACCGTACCTTACGGTGTTCCTTATTTATTCTATCTCTCATCAACTTGTCCTTATGTGTGTGACCCTGTAGGTTTTCACGACGTTGACAATTATATTAAATCACACATTTAATATAATAAACAGTGAGCGGTATCTAGCAACACATCACTGTTACCCAAGTCACGAAAATGTCATGTGATCTGACCAAACCTTTTCCGTGATAATATTTGTGTTGTACAATTATCCTTTTGCCCTCATGTCTATATTGAATACAAGGCATACACTGTGTCACCCTTGTCCAGTTCAATATTTGGGCCCTTAAACATTTATCCTGTTATGCAGGATGAGCAAATTCCATCTAGGTCACTCATGTCCCTTAGCATGCTTTGTGAAGTACCCATCAACCGTCTTTATAGTCATCCAGTTACGGATGACGTTTGATCAGCAATAAAGTACTTGACTCTACATCTAGGATCCATAGTGGTTTCAGGTCGAAGGGTGGTATACACCATTATCATCATGAGAATAACTTATGACACTTTGCATAACATTCTATGTAGTATTCTCATAGCGGGTCAATCCAGTATAAATATTACTCCTAATATTCATACCTATGTCAAGACTTGATAACTCATTATCTATGATCCATGAGATATGATCATCAATCTATCTTCATAATAATCTTAATGTTTTAATGTTATCCCACTTCACATTAAATCTTGACTACGGATACTTTAAGAATAGTTTCTTATGTTTAATGGGATCTCATGATTAAGTCATACTTAACATTTCATTAAACCAATAAACCATTCTAGGGACTTTATTATTTTGGAAAGCAAACATAATAAAGAAATGCCTTTTATTATTAATAAATAATTCGATACAAGTACCAAAAGTATTGGCCTCTAGGGCTTACACCAACAAGTGGGATACACTGATTCGAGTTGGTGTAGTGATGCTGAAGATCGAAAGTCAACAACAGGATATGTGTTTATGCTAGGTGGTGCACCAATTGCTTGGATTCAAGAAAGAAACCAGTAGTGGCATTATCATCATGCGAAGCAGAATACATAGCTGCTTCTCTTTGTGCATGTCAAGCAACTTGGATGGTGAACTTGGTCGAAGAGATAACAGGGAAAAATCATGGAGCAATTACCATGAAGATAGACAGCATGTCAGCTATTAATCTGGCAAAGAACCCAATAGCACATGGTCGAAGTAAGCACATCGAAATGAGATTCCATTATCTTCGAGAGCAGGTAGCAGATGGGAAGATGAATTTGGAACACTGCAGAACTGAGAATCAGATTGCAGACATCATGACGAAGGGAGTGCAAGTCGAAGTATTCAGAAAGCTAAGAGCCATGATGAACATAGACAGTTTAGACACAATGAATTAGGTGATGTGTTAAATTGTAATTCATAGTGTCAAAGAAGATTTGATTTATTTTAGATTTAAATAGATTTGATTTAAGTCCAGAATAGATTTGATTTGATTTGATTTAATAACAAAAAGATATTTTGGGCTTTGGGCTTTGGGTGTAAGCTCAGTTATAAATAGAGGGAGTAACCCCTATTTTTTAAAGCAAGTCAAGTAAGTCAATTCATTGTAATCACAGAATTTGCAGTTGCAAGTGATTAAGAAAGTTTTCTACAGTTTGTGGGCAGAGAGAAACTCTGCAAAAATATTTGTCTTGTCTTCTTTTCTTTGTTTGTCTCATAATTAAATTGTCATTGTAGTAGAAATTCATCATAGAATTTGGTGGATTTCCAACAAAATTTCTTCACTTATATTAAAAAAAATTCCATCATAATTGGCGAGGATTTTTTAAATACCTTATTAATTATGGAAATGAAAGATTTAATGATGTTTAAATTCCATCACTAATTAGTGAAGACTAATAAATAATACTTATTTTTATAAGGGATCTGTTTAGTCACTAAATTTAATCATAATTATTTAGTGACGATTATATTCCTTCAGTAATTAATGAGAATCAATAAGAAGTGATTGAAATCGTAAATTTTCTGCTAAATTTAATTAACAATGCAAATGAATTTATTATTTTAGAAAAAATTAAAATAAATCATACACAATATGACACTACAATTTGTTTTTGTGAATATCTTAAGCATTCACCAAATCAAAACTAATAGTACTAAAAATACCTTCTTAAAATTAGATATTAAAACCAAGTAGTATTTGTTTTGTTATTGACACTAGATATTGCAAATAGAATACTACAAACAAAGTTTTAAAAATTAAGAGATTACAACAAAAATAATACTATTATTGTTTTTGAAACTAAAAGATGACAAACAAAAGTGTGTTCTAAACAATTTAGTTGTTCTTGATCGTGCAACCTTCAACATTTCAAAGAATTTTTATACTTCTTCATTAGGATGTTCTTCCATTATATCTTCTGCGTCTTGACCTTCTTTCTCTACATAGTTGCCAATTTCTTATTTTTAGGCATCCATTACCATCTGCTCATAATTATCAAACATTTTCTTCCGACCTCTGCTTCCATAATATGATTTACTAATAACTCTTGAAATATTAAATTAAATTAGATTTGATTTGATTAGATTTAATATTTAATATAATTCAAGTTGTGTTAGCCCAAGCCCAATTAGGGTTGTATATAAATAATCATAGTGTGTATCATTATTTGTACACTTGATTAATACAAATTCTTATTTCCTTTATTATTCTCTCTTTCTCTCCTCATTAAAAGTGCCTCACGCACTAATAAATTGGTATCCAGAGCTTCCGGTTATTGTTCTTGATCAAGTTTTTAAGAATTTCACGTCAGAGATCGTTTTTCTAGGGCAAGTAAATCCACCGCTGCGAAGATGGCTAGTGATAAGGGCATTTCAAATTCTCTTCCAATGCTTGACGGTAAAAATTGGATTCAATGGAAAAAACAGATGCAATCCTTATTTGGCTTCCATGAAACCCTAGAAGTGGTTACCGACGGCGTTCTGACATTGGCTACAAATGCAACCGACGAACAGAAAAAAGCCCACAGCGAAGTCAAGAAAAAAGATTACAAGACTGCTTATTGCATTCAAACGGTTGTCGATGCTGCTAACTTCGACATGATCTCTCATGCTGAAACAGCGAATGAGGCATGGGATATTCTGGTAAAATATTTCGAAGGAGGTGAGAAGGTCAAGGTTGTCAAATTACAAACCTTGCGTCGACAATATGAGTTGTTGTCGATGGAAGAAGATGAAAAAGTTGCATAATATGTGTCGATGGGAGAAGATGAAAAAGTTGCAGAATATGTGTCAAAGGTTCAGAAACTCGTCCATCTCATGAAGGGTTGTGGTGAAACCATTACTGATAAGATGATAGTTGAGAAGGTAATGAGAACGTTGACCTCTCACTTTAATCACATTATCGTAGCTATTCAAGAATCCAACAATCTTGAAACCACTAAAGTGGAAGATTTGGTTGGTTCGTTGGAGGCGCATGAGATGAGGATTGTCGAAAGGAAAGGAGTTCAGGACTCGATACAGGCACTGCATGCTCAATCATGTAAAAAAGATGGTGGTTCCAACAAATTCAAAGGCAAGTTCTACAAGACTCATGGAAAGAAGTCTTGGTCGAATTCCCATAAGAATAAGGTCGAAGATAGATCTTCTGAATCCTCGAAAAAGGGAGAAGGAAACTATTGAAAGGACAAAGAAGATAAGAAAGGTATGTAGTGTTATAACTGTGAAAAGTGGGGACACTTGGCCAAGAATTATTGGTACAGAAAAGACAAGGAATCGAAAGGCAATGACGAAGGAGCGAACCTTGCACGCCAAGATTCAGATGATTCTGAAGGTGGTATGATGGTTATGGCTGCAGTTGCAGATAACCATGTTGAATCTAATATCTGGTTTCTTGACTCAGGTTGCTCGAATCACATGACTGGTCAAAAGGAGTGGTTGACAGATTTTGATGAGTCGAAGAAGAGCAAGGTAAAACATGCTGATAATAGTTCGTTGCAAGCAGAAGGTACTGGCAACACAGTCTTTCAAATGAGAAATGGAGGGAAAGCTATGATCAAAGATGTGCTCTATGTACCTGGAATGAAATGCAACTTGTTAAGTGTTGGACAACTAGTTGAAAAAGGTTTCTCAATTGTCATGAAAGATGGAGTTTTGAAATTGTTCGACACTAAGAACAATTTGGTTTTAAAATATCCATTGTCGAAGAACAGGAAATTTAAGACTATGATCAGTTCGACAAAATTTCAATGTCTGAAAACTGTTGTCGACCACAAGGATAATCGGTTGTCGCATTTGAGGTTTGGACATTTGAATTTTCGATCACTTAATCAACTGATTACTCAAGATATGGTTACTGGTATTCCAAGTCTTGAGATGCCTAAAAAACTTTGTGAAGGTTGTTTAGTGGGAAAGCAATCTAGAAATTCTTTCGTTTCGACTATGTCAATGAGATCATCCTGCATTCTCGAAGTGGTGTATTCAGATGTATGTGGTCCATTTGAAGAACATACAATTGGTGGAAACATATATTTTATTTTCTTTGTCGATGAGTTTAGTCGAAAGCTGTGGATCTATGTGATCAAATGAAAGGACAGACTATTCAAAATCTTTAAGAGATTCAAGATACTTGTCGAAAACCAGAGTGAGAAAAAGATCAAAGTTCTACGAACAGATGGAGGTGGCGAATACACATCCAAGATGTTTGAAGATTTCTGTGCAGAACATGGTGTTGATCATGAGGTAACTGCTCCTTACACACCTCAACATAATGGAATTGATGAAAGAAGAAATAGAACCATATTAGATATGGCAAGATGCATGCTGAAGCAAAAGAATTTGCCAAAATCTTTATGGGGAGAAGCTGTTTCGACTGCAGTTTATATTTTGAATAGGTGTCCTACTAAGATATTGAAGAACAAGGTGTCTGAAGAAGTGTAGAGTGGCAAACGACCATCAGTAAGTCACTTGAAGGTGTTTGGTTCTATGTGTTACAAGTATGTTCCTGATGCAAGGAGAAGGAAGCTTGATGACAAGAGTGAACCTATGATTCTGGTAGGATATCATAAAACTGATGCATACAGACTATTCAATCCAGTTAATGAAAAGATTGTGTTGAGTCGAGATATTGTGATTAATAAAAATTCTGCCTGGGATTGGAATTCTAGCAATTCAATTAACAAATCATTAATGAACTTTGACTTCGACGAAGAAACTAATGAAGTAGAGGTCGAAGGAATAATAATAATTAATGAGTAAGTTATATGAGAATGTAAAAATGTAATAATAATTATTGAATTTATATTTAATATTTGAGATTAAAAGATATTTTTAAAATTTGGTTAATGATTTCTCTTTTCTATCAATGACACATAATTTAATGAAAATCTCACTTTAATCTCAACATATATATTTTCTTTTCAAAATAAAATATCTATTTTTTTAATAATTAAAAGATAGTGCACTGAAAACACTACTAAAAAAAATTAAATTTAAGAAGAAAATAATTCCGCCACTAATAAACAAAATTCCATCACTCGTAATTTTAGTAACTGATTTTATGACGTGTCAATATTTGAATCAAATTTTAATATTATAAATATTTACAAGAAATTTTACATTCCGTCACAAATAGGTACGAAATTAACCTGTCACTAAATGTAAAATTTCTTCACTTATATTAAAAAAAATTCCATCATAATTGGTGAGGATTTTTTAAATACCTCATTAATTATGGAAATGAAAGATTTAATGATGTTTAAATTCCATCACTAATTAGTGAAGACTAATAAATAATACTTATTTTTATAAGGGATCTGTTTAGTCACTAAATTTAATCATAATGATTTAGTGACGATTATATTCCTTCAGTAATTAATGAGAATCAATAAGAAGTGATTGAAATCGTAAATTTTCTGCTAAATTTAATTAACAATGCAAATGAATTTATTATTTTAGAAAAAATTAAAATAAATCATACACAATATGACACTACAATTTCTTTTTATGAATATCTTAAACATTCGCCAAATCAAAACTAATAGTACTAAAAATATATTCTTAAAATTAGATATTAAAACCAAGTAGTATTTGTTTTGTTATTGACACTAGATATTACAAATAGAATACTACAAACAAAGTTTTAAAAATTAAGAGATTACAACAAAAATAATACTATTATTGTTTTTGAAACTAAAAGATGACAAACAAAAGTGTGTTCTAAACAATTTAGTTGTTCTTGATCGTGCAACCTTCAACATTTCAAAGAATTTGTGTGCTTCTTCACTAGGATATTCTTCCATTATATCTTGGGCGTCTTGACCTTCTTTCTCTACATAGTTGTCAATTTCTTATTCTTAGGCATCCATTACCATCTGCTCATAATTATCAAACATTTTCTTCCGATGATATAAGGTACAAAAGGAGAAAAAAAATTGATACAAGATTCAAAAGACAAAATTTAACATCACTTAACAAGCAATAATATATCATATCATAAGATGAATTCATATATTTATTTTGTAATCACGGTGCTCAACATTTTAAATAAAACAACAATCATCCATGAAACTATTCCACATACCTTCCTTCCAAAACAAGTGAATCTAATATCGATTCAGGAACTTCTTCAAGAGTTTCTTCAAAAAAAGAACTTTATTTTCTACATAGTTCAAAAGTGCAGTTAATATTTGAATCAATTTAGGGAATAACTTAACTTAAGATAACTCATTAGCAAAAATACGTACAGTATATTATAACATGAACAAAAATACTAACAAAACTAGTAAAAAAATGTTTATTAGCATATCCACTTGTCAATTTATAGGTACCTAGAACAATGAAAGCATGCAAGCACTTTTCCAAATTCACCAAAGTTAATTAAACAAATCACCCTTCATTTTTCTATTTTGACTTCTATATCTTCATTTTCTATTTTGACTTCTATATCTGTTAGAGTTAATTTATA
The DNA here is from genome assembly GCA_948472305.1 of Vicia faba. Lineage (NCBI taxonomy): Eukaryota > Viridiplantae > Streptophyta > Magnoliopsida > Fabales > Fabaceae > Vicia > Vicia faba. The sequence continues at coordinate 1,568,842,316 of OX451736.1, read as the reverse complement.
TTTTAAATTTTTTTTTAGATATTAATATATTAATTTATATTTTAGAAATATTTTTTTAAATTTTTGTTAGAAGATATTTAAGATTTTATTATACTTTAATTTTGTGTATAAATAGTCTAGTAAAGTAGGTTAATATATTTTTTATTGTAAATCATTATTCTTTATTTTTGTAGTCGTCATTAAATATATTTCTTTTGTCTTTCATCTCTTTTTTATGCACCAACAATTGGTATCAGAGCTCCGGTTCGAAATCCACGGAGAACGTATTGTGTGATTGAGAATTACAATATTCTGAATCTGTGTAATTTGGGAAACACTGCTTTATTGAGTTTCTGCGTAAATTGCATAAGGTAGAAGATGAACGCAAACGACAACGATATCCATTCCACACTTCCAGTATTTGATGGTAAAAAATGAAATCGTTGGAAGATCCAAATGCGCGTGTTGTTTGATTCTCAAGATGTGTTAGATCTTGTCACCGATGGCTATGATCTGTTAGAAGTAAACGCAACAGAGGCACAAAAGATAACACAAAAGGCACTAAGGAAGAAAGATTAGAAGGCATTGTTCTACATTCATCAATGTGTGGATGCGAATATGTTTGAGAAGATTGTTGATTCTGAAACAACAAAGATTGCGTGGGGCACACTGGTCAGATGTTACGGTGGTGACGCATCAGTGAAGAAGGTGAAGCTTCAGTCTCTCAGAAAGCAATATGAGAATCTCAACATGAAGGACAATGAGAAGGTTTCTGAGTGCATCTCTAGAGTGATTCTGATCACTAATGAGATGAAAGCTTTTGGAGAAACCCTTTCTGAACAAGTAATCATTGAGAATATCTTGAGATCTTTAACTTCTTAGTTTGATTACATTGTGGTAGCAATTGAACATTCCAAAGATCTGAGCACCATGAGAGTTGAAGAGCTGCAAAGTAGTCTAGAGGCGCATGAGTTACGTATGACTGCGAGAACTTCTGAGAGGGAAGTAGAGCAGCAGGCTCTGAAAGTAACTTCTGGTAAGAAGTATCAGAAACAGACTTGGTCAGAAGCCAGGAAGAAAACTAATGGTGGTCAAAGGTCGGAAGCTTCAAACTCTGATAGGCAGAAGAATGTCTAGAAGGGAAAGGGGAAGTCTGACAAGAAGAATGTTCAGTGTTACTGTTGTAAGAACTTTGGTCACTATGCTAAATATTGTTGGTTAAACAAAGAAAGGAAGTCAAAAGAAGCAAATATAGCCAGAGGAGAGTTTGATGATGAACTCGTGCTATTGTTAGCTTCTGAATTTTATAATATGAATTCATCAGAATGGTTGTATATGGACACAGGATGTTTAAACCATCTTACTGGAAACAAGAAATGGTTAGTTGATTTTGATTCTGGGAAGAGTACAAAGATCAGATGTGCTGATGATAAATACCTCAATGCATAAGGTATGGAAAATGTTAGACCATTCTAAACAATGGGAAAGCAGCAGTGATCCAGAATGTGTGGTATGTACCTGGCATGAAAAGCAATCTGGTGAGTATTGGACAACTGATTGAGAAAGGTTTTTCGGTTACCATAAAGGGCAATCTTCTGAAGTTGTATGACTATAATCAGAAGTTGATTATCGAGTCAGAACAGGGAAGGAATAGAACATTTAAGGTGAATGTTAGAACTGCAAACTCTGAATGTCTTAGTGCAATAAGTGTTGTCAAGGATAGTGAGTTGTGACACAGAAGATTTGGTCATTTGAATTTCAGAAGATTGGGGCATCTGAAATCAAAGAAGTTGGTACATGGAATTCCTACAATTAAGAAGCCTGAGAATTCATGCAAGATGTGCATGGAAGGGAAGCAATCGAGATTACCATTTGCATTAGAAGTAGCTCTAAGAGCAAAGTGTGCCTTGGGAGTAGTGCATTCTTATGTGTGCGGTCCATTTCCAGTAGCATCGATTGGAGGCAATAAATATTTTATGTCATTTGTTGATGAGTTCACCAGAATGACATGGGTATCTCCCATAAAGTTCAAACACGAGGTGTTTGCTGAATTTAAGAAGTTTAAACTGAAGGTTGAGAATCAGAGTGGCCAGACTCTGAAGATTCTTAGAACTGATGGTGGTGGTGAGTATAACTCCACAGAATTCAGAAGGTTCTGTGAGGAGAATGGAATTGAGCATGAGGTTAATACTCCATATACTCCTCAACACAATGGTCTTGCTGAAAGAAGAAACCATACTTTGCTTGATATGGTGAGAAGCATGCTGAAAGAGAAGAATCTTTCTCATACTCTGTGAGGAGAAGTTGTTGCCACTGCATGTTATGTACTCAATAGATGTCCAACGAAGAAGTTGAAGGAAATAGTTCCTATTCAGAAGTGGACTGGAGATAAGCAAAGTGTTATTCATCTGAAGGTGTTTGGTTCTGTATGTTACAAACATGTTCCAGAAGTCAGAAGACAGAAGTTGGATGATAGAAGTAAAGTAATGTTGCTGGTGGGGTACCACAGTACAGGTTCATACAAACTTTATTGTCCAGAAACTAATAAAGTTGAGCTCAGCAGAGACGTCATTGTAAAAGATTTAAAAGTTTGGAATTGGGAAAGGCCTTGTCTTGACTCTGATGAGAGAACTCCAGAAGAAAAGTTAGAAACACATATTTCTGAAGCTGGTAAAGATCATGACTCTAAAGAAGATACAAAAGGAGAAGATGATTTTGACTCTGACTTTGATGGTGATTCAGACTCTGGGAATTTTCTATACTCTAAAGATAGTCAAGGTTTTGGAGAAAGTCAAAATTATGAAGCAAGAGCTTGTAAAGGGGAAAGTTCTGGTGCCCAAGGTCCTGGAGTTCCAGTTCAGAGGCAACAAAGAGTCATAAGCATCCCAAGAAGATTTGCAGAGTTTGACATGTTGCAAGACACTGAAGTAGACTCCAAAGGAAAAGTTATTCAGTGTGCAATGTTAGTAGACTCTGAACCAGTGAGTACGAAAGAGGCTCTTAAGCAGCAAGTCTAGTTGCAGACCATGAAAGAAGAACTTGATGCTATAGAGAGAAACAATACTTGGAAGCTGACAGAACTTCCAAAAGGCAAGAAAGCCATCAGCGTTAGATGGGTTTTTAAGCAGAAGCTAAAGCCAGATGGATCAATTGGAAAACACAAAGCAAAATTAGTAGCAAGAGGATTTCTACATAAGCTTGGGTTGGATTACTCTGAAGTGTTTTCACCTGTAGCAAGACATGAAACAATCAGACTAGTGATTGCAATAGCTGTAGCAAGTGAATTTTTAATCAGAGTCGCCACTATTAGTTTTTATCCTAAGGGAAGGGAATCTAACAAAAAACCCTAATTCACAAAGATTCTAGGTTTCAGACTCAATTAGACGAAAGAAAGGTGTTAGGCACCTTTCATCTACCTTGTTCACAAGGATACTATGTTTTAGGTTTAGGTTTGGGTAAAACAGGATTTAAATTTTAATTAGGAGGACTCGCTACGATTTTTGATCGTATGCCTACGTATCCTCTTATGAGAAATTAGAGTCCCAATTCGTAGTTCATATGGGGTTGGTGTTTTTTAGGGGTTTGCAAACATATTTTGAATCACCTCGCACTTTGGTCGGGAGTGGTGATTGCAGAGATTTTGACTAAATGCACAGTAAGTCAAAACCTGTTTGAAACTCTTTGCAAAAAAACAGTTGATTAGTTTAGTTTATTGCAAAAAAATAGTTTGATGATTTGTTAGTGTTTTTTATTGTGTTAATTGTGAAGATCTTGATTAATGCATGATTAAAAAAATATTTAATGCAATGTATAAAAAAAATAATATATGTACATGAGTTTTAAAATTAATTTATTTATGATAATGATAAATAAATGTATACATATAATAATAGTAATAATAATACAAAATTAGTATTAATATAAATAATTATTATTATAAAAAGAAAATAACAAAAATGAATAACAATAATAAATACAGAAAATAAGAAAATAATAAAAATAATAAAAAAGATAGAATAATTAAAAAAAAGAAAAATTAAATAAATTGCAAGGGAGTGTGTTTTAAGTGGCTAAGTAAAACAGGAGGTGCTGAAAATAACTTGAATTAGGCCCAAACATGAGTCCAGGCAGGGGGTGTGAATTGCTTAATATTTTAGTAATAATGACTGAGGGGGTGTGAAAAGGAAACGGGCATAAGCCCAAACGCTTGGGAAAGGGCTGAGGGATTGTGTGCGTGAGGGAGTATGGGAATTATAGTGCGACTTGGCCTCTGGCTGTCTGATCAAGATCACACGGATAAAATTGAATGTGCATATTAGTTATTGTATGCGAGCGTGTATTGGATTATTGGGGATTAAAAACATTGTTTTTACTTATTTCGTTAATCTTTTTCTTTTACAGTAACCATTATCTTCTCCTTTCTCTCTCGTGCCAACCCTTTTCTCTCTTTCAACAACCCTAATTCTTTTTTCTCCGCGGAGACTATCCTATCAATTCCTTCATAACCCAACCACCTACCCCAAACACCCAAAAGCTAAGAACGTTACCTCTTTACGAATTGTCTTGCTGATTCTTTTTCTTTTCTGATTCGGTACTAAGCGCTTCTCCGATTCTTGTAGGTTCCAGCGTTGATCGAAGATGATGATGAGTGATCGAGGGCGGACGTCAACGACAATTGTGGTTTCTGACAACGAAACCCCAATCGTCCTTCTCTTTTTCAATAGCGTTGACTCGCGGTTGCTTCGAGTTCCTCGCCGGATTCGAGTTTCTCTTATGTTATTCAAGCTCTTCGCAGTGTTCTTCACAGTAAACCCCAAAATCCCCCCCCCCCTGTATCTATTTTCTCCTTGTATTTATAGTGTTTTCAATTTAGGGTTGTTACAAATTTGTAGTTGCCAATTACTTAGATTTAGGGATTGAAACAAGTTAGGGATTTTGATTTACTGTTGATTGATTTTGTTTATTGATTGTAATTGATTTTTGGAGTAGGGATTGGATCTCCAGATTTCATTCTGTAATGTTGACTTCTGTATATTTGATTTGGACTATAGAGATATTGTTTTTTCCTTTTGAGATTTGATTCTGTATATTAGAGATTCTGAGATTTTTTTTTATTTTGATTGAAATTCAGAGATTTAGTTCGTAATAAAAGTTGATTTGATTTGTTTTGAATCTAAACAGTACCTGTTAACAAACAAAAATGTGCATAATCTCTGTTGAATTGATACAGTAATGGTTCAGGATTTTGGGTCTTTGCATTAGTTCATGATTTTTAGTTTGGGCCTTGCGTTATAATGATTTTTTTTACTCAGTCCAACAACATCATTTTTATTTATAGCAACATTATTCTTTTATTTACAGCAAAACATTTTTTATGTAACCAGACCCAATTGGCCTTTTTTCTTTTCTCTAACCCAATGCTGGTTTTAAACAAAACTTAATAGATAATTTGAATAAAATTTAATGCTATTATAAAGTTTAACAGCAAATAACAAAATCAACAAATATATTAGTTTTAACAAAACTTAATGGGCCTAATTTTGTTTAAACCGAGTTGGGCTTCTGAGCTATATTTGCAAAAGCATTTTTGTCCATCAATAAATTTCTTTTAACACAACCAACATTTTTTAGCGCGAACCGGGCTCAATACCTGGCCCTTTAAAACAAATCTTCTTACATTAAACAACTTCTAATAAGTGATTTTAAAATATTTAATAAAACCAAAACAATAAATGGGCTGCTGAAAACGCAATGGACCTACAATTCTATAACTACACCCCCTTCTTTTTGCCGTTTAAAGACCAGCATAAAATGTGCTAGACGAGTCATACCACATGGGCTTTTAATTGAAATTTCACCTCCTCTCTTTTCTATTTAATAATTTAGCACCTTATAGTTACTCAAATAATTCTTATTTTCGAACTGCATGGGCCATTAGCCAACATGCCTCACGAACGGATAAACGAGTCTTTCTGATTTAGAAAGCCTCACTTCCCGATTTAAAATACGCCCCCTAAATGGTTTGAATTCTAAGAATGGGCCATCAGATATTGTTGTACCATCCTTAAATAAATGTTTCTTCTATCTTGAAATTATGATCGTAAGGGTGGGGTAAATTTGGGGTACGACAGCTGCTCCTATTCAATTATATTCCGATCGAATAACATGAGAATACATGAGTCTCACGCATTCTGATTGGGAGTTTATTGAATATTTGGAATACCTCAGAATTTGTCCGACAGACACAAGGTTACACCGATATAGCATACCCTTACGAGTCTCAAGGAAGTAGGCAAAGCTGGTGACGTATCACTTACCATGGTTTGATAACGAGGCAGATGGTTCTGAACTTAAGAGCGCAATTTCGTATGTCTTGGTTTGGTTTTGATCCTTCACCCATTTGGAGGATGAATACAATAATAAGTGATGATGCATGGTTGCTTGAAGACTGATACCATGGGTTAGATGAGGAGAGCACATTGAGGTTTAAAGGCAATGCTCTGAGTTTTGAGAATACATTGCGGCTTAGAGGCAATGTGTTGAGTTTTGAGAATACATTGCGGCTCAGAGGCAATGTGTTGAGTTTTGAGAATACATTGCGGCTCAGAGGCAATGTGTTGAGTTTTGAGAATACATTGCAGCTCAGAGGCAATGTGTTGAGTTTTGAGAATACATTGCGGCTCAGAGGCAATGTGTTGAGTTTTGAGAATACATTGCGGCTCAGAGGCAATGTGTTGAGTTTTAAGAATACATTGAGGCTTAGAGGCAATGTGTTGTGTTTTGCGAATACATTGCGGCTTAGAGGTTATGTGTTGAGTTTTGAGAATACATTGCGGCTTAGAGGCAATGTGTTGACTTTTGAGAATACATTGCGGCTTAGAGGCAATGTGTTGAATTTTGAGAATACATTGCGGCTTAGAGGCAATGTGTTGAGTTTGGATAATACATTGCGGCATAGAGGAGATGTACCGAGTGTTGTTCATTACTGCATGAAGACTTGGGTAACGGGTTAAATCACAGAAGAAGTGTTTTTTTGATTGACCCTTAGATGATTGACTCGAGGGTAGGATTTTTCGTTTGTTGTGTGATACAGGCGTATGATGTTTGATACCGGGATGGAACCCTGAGTGTATGTGTATTGAATTGTATGTATGTATGTATGTAATGCGTCTGATGTTTGATACGGACATGCCAGGCGTACGTATGCAATGTGTGTAAAATGCATATATGCTTTGAAATGCTATGAAGACTATTTCTGTCATTATCTCCCCTGGAATTGTGGTGTCGTCATACCTTTGTTGAATTTTATTTGAATACGGTGAGCGAGTGCTAGTAAATCTTTGAACGTTGATTTTCTATGTTGCAAGCGCAGGCGTAGATGTAAACATAGATATTGGCATTTGCTTATACTCTTATGTTGTAAGCGCAGGCATAGACGCGGACATGTGTATAGAATTTGTATTGTTGATGCAAGAGTAGATATGTGCATGGACGTAGACGTGGGCGTATCCATGCGTATGGACGTAGACGTGGATCTCCTTTCGATATTTAACCAAAATGTCTTTTCAATGTTTTGTTAAATGCTTTTATTTTGTTAGTTTCCCCGAAATGATTTCAAGACAATATTCACAAGTAATAATCGTAGTATTTTGTAAACAAATATGAGAAAAGAAAAACATAATTCAAAATATGTAAAGAAAGCAAATGTTTTATTGATATGCCTCTGAGTAGGCGAGAATACAAGATGCAATTCCTAAAAAGAGATAATTACAGAAAAATTTAAAACAGTAAATGGCAATGAAAAATGATAATCACTACTGTTGTTCCCCAATATCCTTTGATGATCTTATCTCCTTTGCTTCTAAGTTGTATGATTCCAATCTATCTTCCCCTTCGTGGTTTGTAGTCGTAGTTCTTAGATCGCAATGTTTTTGTTCTTTATTTCTTTGTATGAAATCCCTAACTTTTTCCTGGATTGCCCTTTCGGGTTTTCAATCCACCGGGATAGTTTTTTTGTTATAGGCCCCTAATTTTTGCCTGGATCCCCCTTTAGGGTTTTCGATCCACCGGGACGCTCCTTTTTTCTTAAGTCTCCCTTTTGGGGTTCGGGCTTAGCGAGCTTTTTTATACATTGTATTTTTTAACTGCGTCTGAATTTGCCGATGCGGTAGTTCTTCCCCATCCATTATTGTGAGGATGAGACCACCTCCGTAGAATGTTGTTTTGACTACGTATGGACCTTCGTAGTTGGGTGCCCATTTACCACGTGAATCGAGGCGAGCTAGTAGAATCTTCTTGACCACTAGATCCCCTTCCTTGAATATTCAAGGGAGGACTTTCTTGTTGAAGGATCTCTTCATTCTCTTCTGATGTAGCTGACTATGACACAAAGCTGTCAACCGTTTTTCTTCAATAAGGTTGAGCTGATCAAGTCGTGTTTGCACCCATTCTGCTTCTTCCAGCTTTGTTTCCCTCAGAACCCTAAGTGATGGTATCTCAACTTCCATCGGGAGTACCGCTTCCATGCCATACACTAGTGAGAAAGGATTCGCGCTTGTTGATGTGCGTACAGAAGTGAGGTAGCTATGTAGAGCAAAGGGAAGTATTTCATGCCAATCTTTGTATGTCTTCACCATCTTTTGGTTGATCTTCTTGATATTTTTGTTGGCTGCTTCGACGACTCCGTTCATCTTTGGTCTGTATGGTAAGGAGTTATGATGCTCGATTTTGAAGTCATCGCACAGTTCCTTCATTATCTTGTTATTTAAATTGGACCCGTTATCTGTAATTATCCAGCTTGAGACACCGTATTTGCATATGATATTATGTTTGATGAAGCGTGTAACCACTTGACTTGTTACGTTGGCGTAGGATGCTGCTTCTACCCATTTGGTAAAGTAGTCGATGGCTACCAAAATAAAGCGATGTCCGTTGGATGCTTTCGGATCGATCATGCCAATCATATCAATTCCCCATATTGAGAATGGCCAAGGGAAGCTCATGACATTCAGAGGAGTCAATGGTACGTTTATCTTATCGACGTAGATCTGACATTTATGAAACGTCTTTGTGTAGTGATAACAATAGGCTTCCATTGTTAACCAATAATACCTTGCTCGCAGAATCTTTCTAGCCATGGCATGTCCATTTGTATGAGTTCTGAAAGTACCCTCGTGGATTTCTCTCATAAGCGTATCTGCTTCTTGCTTCTCCACACACCTGAGTAGCACCATGTCGTAGTTTCTTTTGTATACCACCCTATTACTCAAAGAATTTTGAAGCTAACCTTCACAGGGTTTGCTTGTCAATGATAGAGGCATTTTATGGATATTCCTGCTTTTCCAGATACTTCTTGATGTTGTAAAACCAAGGGTTACTGTCAGGTCCTTCCTTAATAGCAAGGCAGTGTGCGGGCTCTTCGAAATGTATGACCATAATACGTGGTCCGTGGTTCGGCCAAGTCACTTTGAACATAGCTGATAGAGTTGCCAAAGCGTCCGCCATTTGATTTTCTTTCGTGGGATATGACTAAATGTAATCTCTGTAAATTCCGCGTCCAACTTTAAAACATGATCCCGATATGGAATCAGTTTAAGGTGTTTAGTATCCCATTTACCATTAACCTGGTATATGACTAATGCAGAATCCCCAAATACTTCGAGGTGCTTTATTCTTAAATCGATGGCAGCTTCCAGTCCTAGTATACAAGCTTCATATTCAGCGATGTTGTTGGTGTAGTCAAAATACAACCTTGCAGTATAGGGTTTGTGATGATTCTTTAGAGAGGTCAATATTGCCCCTACGCCGTGACCTAGTGCATTTGAAGCCCCGTTGAATATGAGTGTCCAACGTGCCCCTGGCTCGGGTCCTTCGTCATCCTGGTATTTCGTAGTCAGCTATAAACATGACATCCTCGTCTAGAAAGTCGAACTTCATAGGTTGATATTCTGACAACAGTTGGTGAGCCAGATGATCAGCTAGTATACTACCTTTGATTGCCTTCTGAGTGACATATTGGATGTCGTATTCTGATAGCAGCATCTGCCATCATGAAATTCTCCTGATAAGAGTTGGCTTTTCAAACACGTACTTTAGAGGATCCATTCTTGCTATTAACCACGTAGTGTAGGTTAACATATATTGCCTCAACCTCTTGGTATCCCAAGCCAATGTGCAACAATTTTTCTCGAGGAGTGAGTACCTGGTTTCCCAATCAATGAATTTCTTGCTGAGGTAATAAATCGCATGCTCCTTTCTACATGTTCCATCCTGCTGTCCCAGAACACAACCCATTGATCCTTCGAGCACTGTTAAATACATCATGAGTGGTCTTCCGGGGACTGGCAGCATTAAGACTGGTGGCTCTTGCAGATACTATTTTATCGTCTCGAAGGCAGTTTGACAATAATCATTCCATACTACCGTTTGATCTTTTCGTAATATCTTGAATATTGGCTCGCATGTAGCTGTTAGATGCGATATGAACCTTGAGATGTAATTCAATCACCCTAAGAAACCATGCACCTCTTTTTTTGTCCTTGGTGCGGGCATCTCTTGTATAGTTTTTACTTTGTTGGGGTATACCTCGATACCCCGCTGACTTAAAATGAAACCCAATAATTTGCCTGATCTGATGCCAAATGTGCATTTATTCGAATTTAGCCTCAGCCTAAACTTACGCATCCGCTCGAACAACTTTTGTGGATGTATAATGTGTTACTCCTCCGTATGGGATTTGGAAATCATATCATATACTTATACTTCAACCTCTTTATGGATCATATCATGGAATAACGTGACCATTGCCCTCTGATAGGTTGCCCCTGCGTTCTTGAGACCGAATGGCATTACTTTGTAGCAGAAATTTCCCCACAGTGTCATGAAGGTAGTCTTTTCCATGTCTTTGGGTGCCATTTTGATTTGATTATAGCCCGAGAAACCGTCCATGAATGAGAATACTGAGGCTTGAGCTGTATTATCCACTAGAACATCTATGTGGGGTAACGGGAAATCATCCTCGGGGCTTGCTCTGTTCAGGTCTTGATAATCCACACACATGCGTACTTTGCCATCCTTTTTGGATACTGGCACAATGTTAGCTATCCAGGGTGGATAATCTACCACTTCTAGGAACCTCGTGTCAAACTGTTTGAGAACCTCTTCTCTGATTTTGCTGGACACATCTGGGCGAGTTCTTCTGAGTTTTTGTCTGACTGGAGAATAACCTTCTTTGAGAGGTAGTCTGTGCACCACGATGTTTGTATCCAACCCTGACATGTCCCTGTAGGACCAAGCGAATATATCCACATACTCATGTAATAACTTGATCAGCCTGTCTTTGACACTTTGCTCCAACATTGCCCCTAGCTTAATTTCTTTTGGATCTTCCTATGTGCCCAGGTTAATGGTCTCAATAGCCTCTTGATATGGTTGTATGTTGTCAGGCTTTCGCTCTATTTCCCTTGCCATTTCCTTAGAGAGTTCAAGATATTCGTCATCTTCCTCTTCGGCTTGGTTGATAGGAGCATCAAAATCATATCGAGTCGTTGCAGTAACGTTATCGGTAATTTTGGGCATGGATCTACATATTTATCATGTTTTGGTGCATATTTTAGTTTCTGGGATTTTGAAAATGTGTATGCAGAGAAAGTATTTCCATTTTTAAATTTAATAGATAAATGGAAAAGAAAGACAAGGATCTTAATTGAAAACATAATATAACTTTTATTAATTATAAATATTTTCCGAAACAAGATCAGGGAAAACCATTACAAGCAACCCCTATGCCTCGGGTTTGACATAGGTTCTTTCAGAAACAAGAAACATTACTTACGAAAGAAAAATATCTCGGGAATCTCCACAGCAGTCCATCCTTTGAGTGCTTCTCCTAGGGCGCCCTCTCTGATGAAGTCAGTTTCCCTTTTGGTATTAATTTTTCTTGATATCATCACCACGTGTCCTCCATGCTCTGTTCCCTTGCTGACAAAAGTCTCTTGGATCAGAGGGAGTGCTTTGCCTTTTAGAGTAGCTTTCGACGATTCATAGCCCAAACCAAAGCGATTCTTCTTCTCAGGAATTTTTGGGATCTTTCCTCAGCGTTTCGAGGCATCACATCCCATAGTTGTTTGCAGATCTCTCCTTGATGTCACTTTAGTCTTGTTACCCTTCTCGACTGGTAATGTCATCATTGAAGTAATTTCCAAGGCTTGGAACAGGGTAGCTATACAGTCTTCATCGGCACTGATATATTTGTACGATTCAATGTGGCTTACGAGATGTCTTCCTCTCCATCTATTATGATTAACTTCTCTTCCGCTAGGAACTTCAATTTTTGATGCAGGGTCGAGGTGACTTCCCCTGCAGCATGGATCCAAGGTCTCACCAGTAAGCAAGTGTATGCTGGTTCTATATCCATGACTTGGAAAGTGAGATTGAAGATATGCGTCCCAATCTTAACTGGAAGGTCCACCTCTCCTAACACCGAGCTTCGAGAACCGTCAAACGCTTTCACTATTGTAGTACTTGGTCTCATTACCACGTAGTCTATTGTTAACTTTATGAGACTTGACTTTGGAAACACATTAAGAGCAGAACCGGTGTCAGTAAGAACCCTGGATAAATGGGCAGTACCTATTTGCATGGTAATGTGGAGTGATTTGTTATGAGCTCGACCCTGTGGCGGAAGTTCACCGTTGCTAAAACCCAGGTAGGATCCGGACGTTAGATTTGCTATGACATTGTCAAATTGATTCACTTAAATTTCCTTTGCGACATGAGCTGAACTTAACACATTCATTAAAGAGTCTCGGTGTGCTTCAGAGTTTATGAGTAGTGAGATTATGGAAATTTTTGCTGGAGTTTGGTAAAGCTGATCCACCACTCTGTAGTCGCTTTTTTTGATTATTTTCAGAAACTCTTCTGCCTCTTGATCAGTAATGTTTTTGCTTGGAGGTTCTGTTTCTTGATTTGTATCAACCACTGCCCCTTGTCCTTCGTCGGAATCACATCCGTCTTTTTTTTATAGTTCAACTCTAAAAATTCGACCACTTCGGGTCATACATCTTGTCCCTGCTATATTTGAAATTTCAGGTCTCTGACTTGGTGAGGGCTCACTTTCTTGCTTCACTCCGTTAATGTACACGGCTGAGTCATAACTCCATGGCACTGTCTTGTTATTTTCATAAGGGATAGGTGACGGTCCCTTAATTATCATTGTGGCTTTTGGAGTGGCGGGTATTAAGAGAGCCTTCTTAGGTGCCCTTCTTGTAATCTCTGTTGATTCTTCCTATGGGATCACTAGAGTTTTCTTGGTAAGATTTGGGCCTTGGTAGGGGATTACCAGTGGCTTCTTTCCTCCAATTGTAGCTATATATTTTTCTTCAGGGTATAGTCTGTGTTGTACCCCAAAATTTTCCCTCTCATTTTTCAAGGCTTTTCTCACAAGGATTCTCAAGGTTCAAGCTTGCACAAAGTACATTGGGATTTTCCAGCACCAGAATTAAAAGGAAACTGTCAAAAAGGGAGAAAACAGATAAAAATAACATTTTGAAAAATTTGGAGGAAAATAGGTCTCCTTCGATTCAGCCCCATTCGACTGGACTTTGCACCTCCTTCGATTGCTCAAAAGTTGCTGCTAGTGTGCCTTTTTCATCTGGGCATGTGACTTCAAATAGGTCTCCTTCGATTCAAAAGGAAATGATCTTCATACAAGCTTCAATTGAGTTTTTGTTTCCCTTTGAAATAGTGTCCTTCGACTCAGGAATGTCCTTCGACTCAGGAATTAAAGGCCTCCTTTTGGTTTTCTTCAATTCAAAAAGTCAATAATCTTCTGAAAGTTTCCTTAGATTCAGAAGTTAATAACCTTTTGAAAAGGGCCATTCGAAGAACACACAGTTGGTTCATTCGAAGGACACACAACTGGTGAAAACGAATGTTGTGTTGTTCTAGTATGGTCGAAAGGTGTAGAAAGATGGAGGATTCGACTCAAAAGATCAAGTTGAACATTTAGACCCATAGGCTAGGCTACGTGTTTTCCCTTTTCAGGCCTCAAACCTATGACTCACCCTATACTTAATTGTTTATGCAAGTTAAAATAGGCTTTTATCCATTTGTTGTCCAAGACCACTTGCACTTAATAGTATAATACTACCTTTTAGAAAAGTTTGTCTTGAGCCTTGCGCCTATTTTCCTTCAGAAGGAAGCAACCCATATGAACCATTCATCTTGCTTTTATGGCACAAGTGGACATTTACTTTCCAGCTGAGCCTTATTTTATTATTTTTGCTCCCCAAGCTTCCCAAAAGCCTTTCTCTATAAATAGAGAGTTCATTTGCACAAAGGAGAAGAGGATCTTTGGACCAGAGGAACGAATCCCCCAAATTTTCTCAAACACAACACAAAACTCTCAAGTTCATCAACACTTGAGAAATAAAAAAAACCCAGAATCCCACACACCAGCTTTGAGGTAAGTCTTTCTGACTTTAACTCTTTCATTTCAAACATATTTATTGATTCATCTACTAAATCAACATGTAATAATCATGGCCTTCGATGTTAATCTTTTGTGTTTTCCTTTAAGAACTAATTTGTACAGTCCCCTAAAAATGTTGGAATACATACACATGCTTCGATATAGACATGTTCAGCACACACACACACTTGCTTCGAATACACTGACCTGCAGGCCCAGACGAAAGACACTCCCTCACTGCTTTCAGTCTCCAGTCGAAGGAGGCAGAAAGGCAGATTGCACCTTGCATTAGTTCCAGGCCCAATCGAAAGGCACAATATGCTGACTCCTAAAGCATGTCAAAAGAAATAGCAAGAAGGGTGAATCGAAGGTTACCGGCTAACACTCCTGCAATCGAAGGAAACAAAAAAAGGCAGATTCGAAAGGGGCCATGAAGATTTGAGTCGAAGGGCGCTACTGCCTGGATCGAAGAGCTCATTTTCCTTTCTTTTATTTTATTTTTGCCTTTACATTTTCTTGCCTTTCAATATGGTTGTAATAGTGTAGGATATTTATTTCCTGCATTTTTATTGCTTTGTACAAATGCTAGTAATTAGGCGTGTATGGCAAGATAAAACCAACAAGTAGGCCACCCTAATCAAAGACTAAATGCATGCAAATCAACCACATTATTCACACATGCACCCTTAGGGTAATTCCACTTGTTGCCTTACAAAAATGGCCATGTTATGCATGTGGGATGTCTTAGCACAAACAAATCGAAAAAGATCATAGTCCCTCGATGACGCTATCAAAGTTGCCTTTCAAAATGATCTTAGTCCCTACAGAAAAGTGCTAAGTTATTTCACAACATTGCTATCATGGTCATACGATGACCCAACGCTCGTCCCTTCACATTCAATGATGGGGCTTCTTACCAAAACAATGGTAAGATAGTGTTGTACCCCAAAATTTGCCCTCCCATTTCCTCAACATTTTCTCATCAACAAAACCCTTGAAGATCAAGATCCAGTTAGGGTTTCCTCTGCTCAAGACTTCTCCTTGCACTGTGGACCCAAATTAGGGTTTGTGGTTGAACAAAGATGTTTTGACCTAAAATGCCTAAAATGACTTTCATGCTTCATATTGGACTCCCAAGTTTATCCCTATCAAGTTTCAAGTCTTGATTCCAAGTTTTGCCCAGTCAATTGGACAGTTGACCTAGAAATCAGCTGTATTGGGGAAAAAGTCAACTGTGACCAATTGACAGTCAAATCTCATAAAAATTGACCCACATCAACATTATGAACTCATATGGACCATTTGATCAAGTTTGGATCACAATTCCACAAGAAATTTGATCAGATCATCAAAAGGGCAAAATGGTCATTTTTAGGGTTTTGACTGCACAAGGGTAATTTTTGATTGTTTGACCTAGCCAATGGCAAACCAAGCTCACATATGGACTCAAGGACCCCATGGAATTATCTTGACATGCTCAACAAACTCAAAAGATCCCAAGTACACAAGATTGACAATTGAATTTCCCAGTCAATTGATCAATTTTGACTGTATACTGAAAAGTCAAACTTTGACTTTTTGGTCAAAATCAAGAGTCAAGATTCATTTCTCATCAAAACATGCCAAATAATGAAACTTGTTCACCAAGAAATCACAAAATGCAAATTAGGGTTTGAAATGGAATTTTTCTAAGTTATGGAAAACCCTAATTTTTTCCCAACTTTGCCCCACTTTCTCACCAAGATTCATTTGGATTCAAACAAAAGTAAAAACATGAAAGTTGTAGCTTGTTGCATAATATAAAACTTTTATTCACAAAGTTTTCCATTTTGAGGCTTGTATCTCAAGTTACAAATTTTTGAATAAGGGCACTAAACCATTCATAACTTAGTGAAAATTTGACCTATTTTGACAAGGTTTTCTACCTAACTTCAAGGCCATTTTCCATACACTTCCACTTGGAATTTAAATTTGCATTTCAAAGATGGATTGTATTACACATTCCAAGCTTTCCAAAATGTCCAAGAACTCATCAAACAACCTCATGGTTAGGGAGAATCGAATTTCACAATATGGCAAAAATTCACTTTTGTTCTTGACCAAAGCATGTTCATAACTTATGCCATTTGCAAGTCAACTTGGTTTGTGCTGCATTACAGGTCTTTTAACCATCCAACACTCAATAATTTAATGCATGTTCATTGTGTTAAAGTGTTGTTCTATGAGTTCAAGCATTACATACAAGTTTAATCCATTTTTAGATAAAGCAAAATAGCCATTTTTGAAAAGTTATGCTTTATGTCAATTGGTAAATCAAGAAGGTACAGATCAAATCTCTTTAGCCCAAGATTATGAACAAATCACTCTGATCAAGAGAAGCTTTGCAGCAGGATTAAGGGTCCTCTACTTACCTAGAAACACAAGTTGGCTTTTGTTGCTTAAGAAAGAAGAAAAGTGTCATAGCATCACACAACTCTCATTTCCTGTAAACCAAGCTTAGACAAACTTATCAAACACATTCCAAAGATCATAACCAAGCTATTGCACGACCCTAACACCTCTCATCCCTCCTAAAACTCAGAATCACCTTGAAACTGCTCAAACAGAGCAACCTCTGCAGATTGAGTTCCAACTCTCAATCCTTTCAAGCATTCTTGCCCAAACCAGTTCACATACCTTCCTTACCACCTATGCAAGCTATCCAAAAGCTAAAGCACGATCTGTAACACCTTCAAGCCACTTCACCATTTTTGTTTTTCTGTTTTGCAGTTGAAGTTCTCCAGCACGATTCAGGAAGTTTCAAGACAAAGTAGAACTTGGAATAGCATCCTCACACTTCAAGGAAGCTATACAAATCATCATCTTGCTCTGAAAACTCCTCCATTGCAAAGCACGATTCCAACTGAACAGGTATCTTTATGAAGTTCTATCTCTCAGTATAGGCATTGTTAGCTTTAGGTTTGTGAAGGAAATATGTCACAATCATAGCCCTGAACATGACCATATAGTTAGATTTCATTTATGTTATGTGTGCTGCAAGAATTTTGAGTCTGAACATGGCATAAAAGTTAGGTCAGAAATTGGGGGAGAAGAAATTCTCCCTCATCTTAGAGAGTTAAGTCAAGTTCTTTACATGGTTGAATTTGTCTTCTCATGCTCTACACTTTTCATGTTATGAGTTTTGCTTGAAAGTCCAGGAATCAAGAGATAGAAAACGCGTGCTTGCTTGAATGATGTTGTTCAGAGGTTGAAGATGACTGGTTCTGGGCTGGGCCTGGAATATTTTCTTATTTGCACCACATAATTGCTTTCACACCCCCTAGGCCCATTTGGCTTATTTTTAATGATTTCTGACTTTTTCTTTTTTTGATTGGTTCATTTATTTTTTCTCATGTTATTAAAAATATAAAAATATTTTTTCTCACCATTTTTTGATTTTATTAGGCATTTATTTAATTTTCTTTTAGATTATACATAAATAGATAAATACATATTTTGTTTAAAACATTAAAAAATAGTGCAAATGCATTTCTATACATTTTTATTTTTATTTTACTTTCTAAAAATACTTTATAGAAAAATACCTTTTTTTATTAAATATTAAATATTATTATTTTTATATATAATACATATTTAGAACTTAATACATATATATATATATATATATATATATATATATATATATATATATATATATATATATATATATATATATATATATATATATATATATATATATATATATATATATATATATATATATATATATATATATATATATATATATATATATATATATATATATATATTAGTATATTTAAGTTAGAATACAAAAATACCTATATTTTTCATTTTTATTAATATTTGACTTAAAAAATTCTTTTTTATAAACATACTTCATTTTATTTTATTTTTGTACATAATAAATAAATACTTGTATTAAATTAAATAATAATACATTTTATTTAATAGAATTAGGGTTTTGCCCTAAATATGAAAAAACTCCAAAAAAATAATACTTTTTATTTTCTTTTTATTCTTACATAAATAATTCTTTTTTCATACATATAAAAATTCTTTTTGCATTCTTGCATATTTGTCTTATTTTATTTAATCTATGCAAATTAATCATCTTGTAAATATTCAATATTGATGTAATAGTTTTAGGTTTACATTACTTGTCAAAATCCCCATTTGAACATTTGTACCCCCCTTCCCATATTTGGTTTTGTAATAGCTTAGTAAATTTATTTTCGCGCTTTATTGCTTTCTAATTATACCATGTTAGAATTAGGGTTTGTATGCGAAAAACGACAAAATAGTTATGACCTAATCTCAAGACAAACAAGCATGAAAATGAACACACAAATCACACTTGCACCCCCTAGGGTACTCCACTTGTTGCCTTTCAAAATTGGGCCATATTGCATGTTAAGTCTCTTTGGGCAAAACAAACAAACCAAATGATCATAGTCCCTCGATAACATTTTCAAAAATACTTCCAAAACCAAATGATCAAGTCCCTTAAAGAAAATGCCCAAAGATGCTCGGCACCATTGCAATTATGGTCTAAAAACGATGACCCGCGCCTGTCCCTTTCACATCCTAAACATGAGATTGTCCACCAAATACAATGGTGGAACAAACTCATTCAAAGGGTTAAAACATAACAATAAACTTTGAGAAATTTAGGAGTAGATAACCTCTTAGTTACTTGAATCAAACTTGTAAACTAAAACACTTGCCTATTTCAAAAACCACACATCACTAACTTTCAAAACAACTTTCAAAAACAAATGAAAACCTTTTCAAAAGACATACATCTTTGTATACATCCCCACATGGATCATTACAAAGGTTGCCACCACATTGGCTTCTTTTTCAAAACATTTTTAAACCACACAAGCACCATTTAAAACAATTGAAAACAAAAGGAAAGTAATCTAAGCAAGTAACTAAGAGCCCATGGATAACCATGGATAGAAAGGGTGCTAATACCTTCCCTTTCTATAATCTACTCCCCGAACCCAAGAAAACATCTCAAAGGTTTTTTTGCTGTGCTTTTTAACCTTTCCTTAGGATAAAATAAAAAGTCGGTGGCGACTCTTGCTCAACCGAAACATTTGCGAAAACAAACGCAAAACCTCAAGTCAGTTCTCCCACCGTATCACAGAACTGGCGACTCTGCTGGGGACACTTAAAGTGGAGTAACCTTAGGGCTTAGATCACCTTTGTTTTCAATTGTTTGCTTTGTTTGCTTTTATATTTGTGGGCTTTGCATCGGAGTTTCATAGATCCTAACCCGGATCTAGGAAATACCCTTTTTAGGTAGCATAATCTGTGAGGGACCTGTCCGGCGTAGACCGACATGGGTGAAGCAGTGGCTACGTTGGTGTGGCATCTTAGTCTGTACCTATATCCCTTGTGTTGCAACGGGGATAATATAGGTCTTCTAAGGAGTCATTAAAACACCAACCAACCTTAGAACCCTAAATTGACCAACTTGGCTATTAGGACAGTAGCAGTATGCTACACTCATTGAGGTTAAACTCTCGAGATGGTTCTGGCCGCGAGAAAAGATTGCGATGCTGGAGTTATGACCGATTGAGGGTAGCCAATGATTTGAGATCCTCTAGAACCCAGTTACTTTTGATAGGACAGGTTTTAACCAACAAAACCAAAAGAGGGTAATACCTGAAATTCATGCTGGCTTGAAACCTAAGGGTGTCTTGTGTGACTTGTGTGCCTCATCATGTTTGCCTGTGTGAATACTTGTGGTGTGCTTCATCATAGCATCATGCCATCATACCATTACATGCATCCTGTATAAAGGACTAACCCATTTCAAAGACAAAAAAAGGTTTCATCTTTGCTCTGTTTTGTAGGACATCATGATGCCCGTACGTAGGAATACCATCCGGCTCAACTTTGTTCAACCACCAGTTTTACTCAAGGATTTGGTTGGAAGGATTCCAAACACTTCTTCCTTCATCAGCAGACATGGTTCTCTCCTTGGCTTGATCACTGCAAAATAGGACCAACAACTGATGAGTGTTCTGACCCAGTTTTATGACCCTCTGTATCATTGTTTCACCTTTCAAGACTTCCAGCTGGTTCCTACCCTGGAAGAATTCTCTTACCTGCTTGGGATCCCTGTCTTGGAACAAACTCCATTCACTGGTTTGGAAAAGACTCCTAGGCCTGAAGAGATTGCTGCAATTCTCCCCTTGACCAAAGAAGAGGTATTAGCCAATTGGGAAACTAGAAATGGGGTCAAGGGCTTTTTGGTCAAATTTCTGGTTAGCAAGGCTAATGATTTCTGGAATGACTTAGACTTCAAGGCATACAAAGATATTCTGGCTCTTTTGATCTATGGTCTGGTATTGTTTCCCAACCCGGACACCTTCATCAGTACCCATGTCATAAGGATCTTCATGTCTCGGAATCCGGTACCCACTCTTTTGGGTGATGTTCTACAACAACTCTATGCTCGTACTGCTCGAAAACGGGGAACTCCGTGGTGTTGTGCTCCTTTGCTAGTAAGGTGGTTTATTTCGCACCTTCCTAAGTTCGTGCTGAAGAATGAAGAAGGAAAAGGTTGGGCTCGGAGGTTAATGTCTCTCACTGATAATGACATCACCTGGACTCTCAGAGGTTTGGATGAGGTAGCCGTTATTGACCGTTGCGGAGAATACCCTAATGTTCCGTTGATTGGTATCCAAGGAGGAATCTCTTACAATCCATGCTTAGCTCTCCGTCAGTTTGGAAGAGCCAGAGGAGATAGGCCTCATGAAATGCTGGTTCCTCACTTCCATTTTGAGTTTCAGGCAGACAGTGACAAACTACGCCATGGGTTCATTAGAGCTTGGGACAGAATTCACAAAGCTGACCCACATGAGTTGGGACCAAAGACTTCTCTACCATTGGAACCCTATTGCAGATGGGTCCGCATCCGTGCTCAGAAGTTAGGTATGCCATACGAAGCTGTTAGACCTGTCATTCTTGAATCTCCTGATGAAGATGGGGTTCCTCCAACTGTCCTCCCTCCTCAGATACCTACTGATTTTGACACAATGAAGAGATCTTGGGCGCAGCTAAAGGAAGAACGGGATTTCTATCGGGAGAAGTTCAACGAGCAGGAACGGAAGATCCAGAGGCTGACTAAGCAATTGGAGGAAGAACGGGTCCTGAACAACTACATCAACACTGAGAAAAGGAGGCCATGGGAGCATTGATGGGCTTTGGATATTTCCTTTTATAGCTTTTATTTCCTTTCCAGTATTTTTCATTCCTGTAATGCCTAAGGGCAAATTGTTGAACAATTGAAAATTTTAATCTAATGAAGTGTGTTTCCCTTTTTGTCTACAAAGTTGAATCTTGTTTGTCTTTGAAAACATAAAACATACGCATTCCATTGCACCATATGCATAGCAGGTACCCTATTTCACAGGTTGCTTAATCTCCTTCGCTGTTTATTTTGAACAGTCATCATGAATCCAGACTCATCCAGTGAGCAAGCAATCAAGGCCCTTCAGGCCCAAAGTGCATAGTTTCAAGAGATGGTCCTAAGCCTGGCTCAAGGTCAGCAAGAGTTGAAGACTCTACTCCTGAAGAAGAAGAAGAAAAAGAGGACTGCGTTGTTCAACACCGGACGCAGATTTGGGAACACACTCCATAATGAAGCTGAACCAACTACTTCTTCTGCTGAGAAAAACAGTCCCCAAGGGGGAGGAGCTCCTAGTCCCGCAGTCTCCGACAACGAGACGGACTATAATGATGAACAATACCCACCTGCTGCTGACAGATACAAGCAATTGGAGGACCGCTTGAGCGCTATGGAAATTCAGAATGTGCCGGGACTGGATTTCGGAGATCTAGGGTTATCTTCTGGGGTAGTAATTCCACACAAGTTTAAGGCGCCTGCCTTTGCCAAGTATGATGGGGTCTCCTGCCCAAAGCTGCATCTAAGGTCGTACCTAAGGAAGATCCAACCTTACACGGCGGATAAGAACCTCTGGATTCACTTCTTCCAAGATAGCCTCTCGGGGTCACAGCTTGAATGGTTCTACCAATTAGATGGAACTAGCATCCGACACTGGGAAGATTTGGCAACCGCATTCTACAGACAATACCAATACAATTCTGATCTCGCTCCTACGCGTACCCAACTCCAGGGTATGTCTCTAGGAACAGGCGAAGAGTTCAAAGAATACGCACAAAAATGGAGAGATTTGGCTGGCAGGGTGCAGCCTCCATTAACTGATCGAGAGCTGGTTGATATGTTCCTAGGGACTTTGTCTGGTCCATTTTTCAATCATTTGGTTGGTAACTCCTCCGCTGGGTTTACGGATTTGATTCTAACGGGAGAAAGAATTGAAGCTGGCATCAGGTCAGGCAAGATACAAAAGGCTGCCTCTACAAGTACTGAGAAGAGGCCGTTTAAGAAAGAAGCAAGTGTCGTCTACGGTCCTAGACGACAAGTCAAGCCCGAAAGTCGCCAAGCCGTCAATGCTTTGGTCATTTCAAAACCTGTTGCTGCTACTCAGCAGTACAATCAACAAAGAAGTGAAAGGCCCAAGAGGCAGTATTCTCGACTGAGTATGACCTTATCTCAAATTTTACCCCAACTGTTATCAACCAACTTGGTGACCCTCAAAGAAGCTCCTAAGGTTGTCAACACTGCATCTCCTAAGTATAACCCAAATGCCCGGTGTGCTTATCATTCTGATAGTCCCGGGCACACTACTGATGATTGCTGGGCCTTGAGAAACAAAGTGCAAGATCTTATCGACGCAAAGGAAATTCAGTTTGAAGCGCCTGAGAGACCGAATGTTGTAACTGCTCATATGCCCCAGCATAGAGTAAATGCCATTGAAGAAGAATTGTATGCTGTTTCTGTGAATGAAGTTGTTACCCCTCTTTTGACTGTTAAGAGGAACTTGCTACTAGCCGGTTTATTTCCGGGTTGTAGCAAGGGCTGCCTCCTGTGTGCTGTTATCCCTACCGGTTGTCCACTACTGAAATCAGGCATCCAAAGCCTGATGGATAGCAAGGAAATTCTATTCAAGAAAACTGCTGTTCCATCTGTTTCCATTGAAGAAGTATCTGTTGTCACAATTTACAATCCTGCTAAAGCTCCCGTAAAGAAACCCGTCCAAATTATGTCTGTTGCACCCATCACTATCACTGTCCCAGGGCCTCTCCCGTATGAGTCTGATAAAGCTGTTCCATGGCATTATGGAGCCGACGTATATGTGCTTGGGGTGAAGCAGGAGTTCAACACCAATACCAGTATCAGTAACATCACTGGTCCCGCAAAGATTACCCGCAGTGGCAGGCTCTTCTCGCCTGACATTGCACCGCCAGTTATCCGAAAACCTCTCACCATCACACCCGCAAGTGTGCATGTTCCAATTCAAGTTTCTGTGTCTACTACTGCCGCCGAGTCCTCTGATACTTGGGGCAAAGAAGTTGCTACTGATTCGCCTGCCAGGATGGAGGCACCAAAAAAGAAGACTGTTGTGGAAGCCTCCCAACAAGAAATGGAGGAAATTCTTAAAATTATCAAAAAGAGTGACTTTAACGTTGTTGAACAGTTGAGGCATACTCCCTCCAAAATCTCTATGTTATCATTGCTGCTATGCTCGGAGGCCCATGCAAAAGCCCTGATTTCATTTCTGAAAACGGCCCATGTGCCGCAAGAGACCTCCGCAGATTAATTCACCGACTGTGTGGCTAATTTGACAGCCGACAATGGATTGGGGTTCTCGGATGCGGACCTCACCCCCAAAGGGAAAAATCACAATGATGCCCTGCATGTTTCCATAGAATGCAGGGGCACTACTCTCGCACACGTGTTAGTGGATACCGGCTCTTCCCTGAATGTTTTGCCCAAGAAAGCATTGGACCGCTTGGATTGTGAGGGCCTGGAGTTGAAACCTAGTAACATCATCGTTAGAGCCTTCGACGGTTCTAAGAGGATGGTGCACGGTGAGGTAGACATCCCTATTCGTGTGGGTTCTCAAGTTTTCAACTCGACGTTCTATGTAATGGATATTCGTCCATCTTACTCCTGCTTGTTGGGTCGACCCTGGATTCACAAAGCCGGGGCAGTAACATCCACTCTACACCAAAAGCTCAAATACCCTGTCAAAGGGAAGATTGTTATTGTGCAGGGTGAGGAGGAATACATGGTTAGTCATTTGAATTCATTCCGGTATATCGAGATGGACGGGGAGTTTATTGAAACCCCCTTTCAGCATTTTGAGGAAGTACCTCCAGTGTTGGCATCAGCTGAGGCAGTAGTTGAAGAGGATTTTTCGTTGAAGATGGCGTCCTTGAAAGATGCTCGGGCTGTAATCGAGAGAGGCAATTGTGCAAACTGGGGTCAGCTTCCTGACTTCACTCAGAAGAACGACAAGTTTGGGCTGGGCTTTACTGCAGAGGCTCAGAGGGCTGTGCGCAAGGAAAAGATCAGAAAGGCTCCGGTATTTATCTCCAACCCAAGGGTGAATGCTATTGAGGAGGATGTAGAAGAAGCAGAGTTTGACAGTTGGATCTACCCGACTACCAGCAACGGACCGAGCAACTGGACGGTAAAGGATTTTACACCTATCACATTTGTCACGCAGTAATTAATTTCTTTTGATTTCCAATTTGTAACAAACAATATGTTAAAACTTTGTTGGCTCGGTGTCCTACCCGGGGCATCGTAGCTCCATTTGTGAGGGCTTTTTGTATGACATTTCCATATATCATCAATCAAAACATTGGACGTTTGTTGCATTTCAAATCTTATGCTCTTTTTCTTTCTGTGTTATATATATTGCAAAACAACTATATTTACACACACTCACTTATACAGGTTTCAATCCACTCTGGATCTCACTGGTAACAGCTCTGCTACCGCCAGTTATGACTTCGAGAATCCGATCAACTTGGCCGAAGACGAAGGTGAAGATGATTGCGAAGTTCCTGGTGAACTCGCAAGACTGCTACTCCAGGAAGAGAGGGCTATTCAACCACATGAAGAGCCGGTAGAAACGATTAACCTGGGTACTGAGACAGATAGGAAAGAGGTCAAGATTGGGGCTAATCTAGAGCTCAGCGTGAAGCAACGATTGATCCAGATGCTACGTGATTACATGGAGATATTTGCTTGGTCCTATGAAGACATGCCTGGTTTGGATGCCGACATTGTAGTTCACCACCTGCCAACCAAGGAAGATTGCCCTCCGGTAAAGCAAAAAGTCCGCCGTATGCGCCCAGAGATGTCTGAAAAGATCAAGGCTGAGGTTATGAAGCAATTCGACTCCGGGTTTCTAGCAGTAACTTCTTACCCTCAGTGGGTTGCCAATGTGGTGCCAGTGCCGAAGAAGGACGGTAAAGTCAGAATGTGTGTTGACTACAGAGATTTGAACAGGGCAAGCCCCAAGGATGACTTCCCCTTACCTCACATCGACGTTCTTGTTGACAATACTGCTCAACACAAGGTTTTCTCCTTCATGGATGGTTTTTCAGGGTATAATCAGATCAAGATGGCTCCAGAGGATATGGAGAAGACTACCTTTGTGACTCAGTGGGGCACCTTCTGTTATAAGGTCATGCCATTCGGATTGAAAAATGCTGGGGCAACCTATCAACGTGCCATGGTTCCTTTATTTCATGATATGATCCATCATGAGATTGAGGTATACGTTGATGACATGATTGCAAGGTCTCAAACTGAGGAGGAGCACCTTGACCATCTGAGGAAGTTGTTTGACCGACTCAAGTTATACAAGCTGAGGTTGAATCCCAACAAATGCACCTTTGGGGTAAGATCCGGAAAATTGCTAGGTTTCATTGTAAGTGATAAAGGTATTCAGGTGGAACCTGCCAAGGTAAAAGCCATACAAGAGATGCCAACTCCAAGAACAGAGAAGGAAGTCAGAGGTTTCCTAGGACGACTGAATTACATTGCCCGGTTCATCTCACATCTGACTGCTACTTGTGAGCCAATCTTCAAATTACTGAAGAAAGATCAAGTAGTACGCTGGAACGATGAATGTCAGGCCGCCTTTGAAAATATAAAGGAATATCTCCAAGAGCCACCCATTCTTATGCCACCAGTGGAAGGAAGACCTATGATACTATACTTGACAGTACTTGACAATTCAATGGGGTGTGTGCTGGGGCAGCATGACGAGTCTGGCCGAAAAGAGCACGCTATTTATTACTTGAGCAAAAAGTTTACCGACTGTGAGTCTCGTTACTCACTGCTTGAGAAAACTTGCTGCACTCTAGTATGGGCTGCTCGCCGGCTGAGACAGTATATGCTGACTCACACTACTCTATTGATCTCAAAGATGGATCCCATCAAGTACATATTTGAAAAGCCTGCTCTGTCTGGAAGAATAGCGAGATGGCAAATGATCTTAACAGAATATGACATCCAGTATACAACCCAGAAAGCAATTAAAGGAAGTGTACTGGCAGATCATTTGGCACACCAACCTGTGGATGATTACCAGTCATTGAACTTTGATTTTCCGGACGAAGACATCATGGTGGTAACTGACTGTGAAGTACCTGGACCGGATGAAGGACCTGAGGAAGGATCCCGATGGTCTATGCATTTTGATGGAGCCTCCAATGCTTTGGGTAACGGCGTCGGCGCTGTAATCATATCTCCCAAAGGAACTCATACTCCACTCACCGCCCGATTATGTTTCAACTGCACCAACAACATGGCAGAATATGAGGCATGTATCATGGGTTTACAAGCTGCAATCGACTTAAGGATCAAATTTCTGAGTGTCTTCGGAGATTCGGCTCTCGTGATCAATCAGATCAAAGGCGAGTGGGATATGAAACACCCAAATCTTATTCCTTACAAGGAGTATGTGTCGACCTTGCTTCCCCACTTTGAAGAAATAACTTTCGAACACTTCCCAAGAGAGGAAAATCAGCTAGCGGACGCACTAGCTACGATGTCTTCAATGTTCAAAGTTAAATGGGACAATGAGGCTCCCCGAATCATTATCTGGAAGTTGGATGAACCGGCATACTGCTGCGAGCTCGAGGCTGAAGAGGTGACTGAAAAACCCTGGTATCATGAGGTGAAGAGGTACTTGGAAGCTCAGGAATACCCTGAAGGTGCATCTGTCAATGACAAGAAGTTCATGAGGAGGTTTGCGGAAAAATTCTTCCTCAGCAACGGCATTCTCTACAAATGGAATCATGATTCGACTCTACTACGTTGTGTGGATAAGCCTGAAGCAGAGAAAATCATGATAGAACTGCATGAAGGTACATTCGAAACGCATTCCAGTGGGCACACCATGGCTAAGAAAATCCTTCGGGCAGGATATTTTTGGTCCACAATGGAAGCCAATTGTTACCAACACTCTCGAACTTGTCATAAATGTCAGATCTATGCTGACAAGGTGCATATTCCTCCAGTTCCTCTGAACGTCCTGACGGCACCTTGGCCTTTTGCAATGTGGGGGATTGATATGATCGGTGAGATCCGACCGACAGCATCCAATGGGCATCGCTTCATCTTGGTGGCGATCGATTACTTCATGAAGTGGGTTGAGGCAGCTTCCTACGCCACAGTAACCAAGAGCCTCGTGGCACATTTCATCCGGCATAATCTGATCTGTCAGTATGGTGTCCCAGAAAGAATCATTACGGACAATGGTACCAATCTCAATAATACGATGATCACTGAACTCTGCGAACAATTCAAGATACAACACCACAATTCTTCTCCCTACCGGCCGAAGATGAATGGGGCTGTAGAGGCAGCTAATAAAAATATCAAGAAAATTGTGCAGAAGATGACAGTGACCTATAAAGATTGGCACGAGATGTTACCGTTCGCTCTTCATGGGTACCGTACCTCAGCAAGGACGTCAACCGGGGCAACTCCTTTCTCCTTGGTCTATGGCATGGAGGCAGTCTTGCCAATTGAAGTTCAGATACCCTCTCTCCAGATAATGAAGGATGCAGATTTGAGTGAAGATGACTGGATCCAGACTCGACTTGATCAATTAAATCTGATTGACGAAAAGAGGCTCACTGCTATCTGTCATGGTCAAACGTATCAAAAACGGATGATCAGGGCATTTAACAAGAAAGTCAAACCACAAGAGTATCAAGTTGGGGACCTGGTAATCAAACGCATCATCCTTCCTCAAAGTGATCCCCGAGGCAAATGGACCCCTACGTACGAAGGGCCATTTGTGGTTAAGCATGTGTTCTCAGGAGGAGCCATGATCCTAACCACCATGGATGGTGACGACCTTCCTCACCCCGCCAATGCAGACATAGTAAAAAAATACTACGCATAAATAAAAGACCCGCTAGGTTGACATACTTAGGCAAAAATAAGGGCTTCCCGGCGAACCAAAAAGGTTCGGGCAAAAATGAGGGATGAAATGAATAAAAATCTGTACACCCGGCAAGTCGAAAACCTGAAAAGGCGGCTTGGGCAAAAATGGGTATCCCGGTGGACTGAAAACCCGAAAGGGCGGTCCAGGCAAAAGTTAGGGATAAAGCGTAACACTATGTCTCATTGGATCACTTCGCATCCGGAATTTGGCATCAACTATCTGGCTCAGACTTCGGCATCAACCAATCAGCTTCATCTTCAACTAGGCAGCAAAGCGATGAGACGCTCGGAGACATAAAGGCGATAGCAGAGTTGGAACCCAGTGGGATTGTTCACATAGCTGTTTTGTTTCCTTTTCAAAATTGTAAATTCTATGATATCCGGCAGCATTCTCTTACTAGGATGTCAGCCTCTTGTACAAAAACGCCTATTCACAGGCAAAATTCAAATCAATACAAATTCACTTGCCTATACAAATTGCCATTGTTTTTCCTTTTTCTGTTTTGTCTTGCGAAGAACGTCCAATGTTCATTTTTGATATATGCATTTGACATTAAATTATTGATTCATAAATATTTTCATATAAAACAAAAGATTAATTACAGGTGACATCAGAGACAGGGGCAATGTGAAGTTGTCTGATGCAGTCTGGTTGCTTTGTCCGCCAAGGTACCAAGGTAGATTCGACTAAAGAATGTGACTAAATCATCTCAACTCCCCGCAGAGTAAAACAAGATTCAGCAGTACTTTCCCCAAGCAGAGTTGACTCCCCGTCAATCCTGAAAAGGCACAACATTCCCCGGCAGGTCTTGGAGCTTATCCCCAGTAGATTCTGGAAGCTTGTTCCCTGCAGGGTACAGACGTCTCTCCCAAGCTTTATTCAGAGTTATTCCTCACAAGGGCTTATAACTGGGTTATCCTCAGCTAATTACCACGGAAGATCGCCCTCGGCAAAGTTCTTTCATTCCCCGGCAGGAGTTTATCTTTGGTGTTCCCCAGCTGAGTTTAACATCATTATCCCCAGCGGAATCCATCATTAAAGTCCTCAGCAGGCCTCTCGTCAAAATTTTAGCAAAGTATCTCTTTCACAGAGCAATTTTCCGGCCGATCGTCAAGGATTTATTTTCCTAAGACGAAATTACATTCATAAACATTTCACATTTTCATACATCTTGTTTACATACGTGATAAAGTGCATACTCACACTATCTCATGTCGAACAGCATGGCATCATGCATATCATACATCATGACATTGCATACAACTTATGTTTTTGCCTTTAGGGAAAAAGACAATCCCAAAGACAACTACCTTCAACTGTCACAATTCCAGATTCGATACCTGTATCTAGCCAGGGCACGTCTGAAGAGTTCGAAGATTCGATTCCTGTATCCAGCCAGGGCACATCTATCAACTACAACATTTCCAGATTCAACTCCTGTATCTAGCCAAGGCATATCTGTTGACAACCATTTCCAGACTCGATTCCTGTATCTAGCCAGGGCACGTCTGAAGAGTTCGAAGATTCGATTCCTGTATCCAGCCAGGGCATATCTATTGACGACTATTTCCAGATTCGACTCTTGTATCCAGCCAGGGCACATCTGTGAACAACCGATTGTAGATTCGATACCTGTATCTAGCCAGGGCATATCTACATAAGGAGACTGAAGATCAAACACCTGTAACAAGCCAGGAAAACATCTGCCTCTCTCAAATACATAAGTTCTCGCTAAGGAATCTCTTATGCGATCAACACTTCCAAATGGCATCTATAAGCCCATTCCCGACAAGTTTCTGTCGCATCTCCAGATGGCATCTATAAGCCCATCTCCCTATCCACCATCTCTCCAAATGGCATCTATAAGCCCATTCCCGACATCACATTGCTGATACTTCAACATGCGAGTGCAAATTTCCGGGCACTCTAGTGTCCAATCTTCTTTTACCCTCGAGTCACGAAAGGCAAACTTGCCAATCTAACTCTTCAGGTTCAAGAAGATTGAATAGGGGCAACTGTTGTACCCCAAAATTTGCCCTCCCATTTCCTCAACATTTTCTCATCAACAAAACCCTTGAAGATCAAGATCCAGTTAGGGTTTCCTCTGCTCAAGACTTCTCCTTGCACTGTGGACCCAAATTAGGGTTTGTGGTTGAACAAAGATGTTTTGACCTAAAATGCCTAAAATGAATTTCATGCTTCATATTGGACTCCCAAGTTTATCCCTATCAAGTTTCAAGTCTTGATTCCAAGTTTTGCCCAGTCAATTGGACAGTTGACCTAGAAATCAGCTGTATTGGGGAAAAAGTCAACTGTGACCAATTGACAGTCAAATCTCATAAAAATTGACCCACATCAACATTATGAACTCATATGGACCATTTGATCAAGTTTGGATCACAATTCCACAAGAAATTTGATCAGATCATCAAAAGGGCAAAATGGTCATTTTTAGGGTTTTGACTGCACAAGGGTAATTTTTGATTGTTTGACCTAGCCAATGGCAAACCAAGTTCACATATGGACTCAAGGACCCCATGGAATTATCTTGACATGCTCAACAAACTCAAAAGATCCCAAGTACACAAGATTGACAGTTGAATTTCCCAGTCAATTGATCAATTTTGACTGTATACTGAAAAGTCAAACTTTGACTTTTTGGTCAAAATCAAGAGTCAAGATTCATTTCTCATCAAAACATGCCAAATAATGAAACTTGTTCACCAAGAAATCACAAAATGCAAATTAGGGTTTGAAATGGAATTTTTCATAACTTAGAATTTTTCTAAGTTATGGAAAACCCTAATTTTTTCCCAACTTTGCCCCACTTTCTCACCAAGATTCATTTGGATTCAAACAAAAGTCAAAACATGAAAGTTGTAGCTTGTTTCATAATATAAAACTTTTATTCACAAAGTTTTCCATTTTGAGGCTTGTATCTCAAGTTACAAATTTTTGAATAAGGGCACTAAACCATTCATAACTTAGTGAAAATTTGACCTATTTTGACAAGGTTTTCTACCTAGCTTCAAGGCCATTTTCCATACACTTCCACTTGGAATTTCAATTTGCATTTCAAAGATGGATTGTAGTACACATTCCAAGCTTTCCAAAATGTCCAAGAACTCATCAAACAACCTCATGGTTAGGGAGAATCGAATTTCACAATATGGCAAAAATTCACTTTTGTTCTTGACCAAAGCATGTTCATAACTTATGCCATTTGCAAGTCAACTTGGTTTGTGCTGCATTACAGGTCTTTTAACCATCCAACACTCAATAATTTAATGCATGTTCATTGTGTTAAAGTGTTGTTCTATGAGTTCAAGCATTACATACAAGTTTAATTCATTTTTAGATAAAGCAAAATAACCATTTTTGAAAAGTTATGCTTTATGTCAATTGGTAAATCAAGAAGGTACAGATCAAATCTCTTTAGCCCAAGATTATGAACAAATCACTCTGATCAAGAGAAGCTTTGCAGCAGGATTAGGGGTCCTCTACTTACCTAGAAACACAAGTTGGCTTTTGTTGCTTAAGAAAGAAGAAAAGTGTCATAGCATCACACAACTCTCATTTCCTGTAAACCAAGCTTAGACAAACTTATCAAACACATTCCAAAGATCATAACCAAGCTATTGCACGACCCTAACACCTCTCATCCCTCCCAAAACTCAGAATCACCTTGAAACTGCTCAAACAGAGCAACCTCTGCAGATTAAGTTCCAACTCTCAATCCTTTCAAGCATTCTTGCCCAAACCAGTTCACATACCTTCCTTACCACCTATGCAAGCTATCCAAAAGCTAAAGCATGATCTGTAACACCTTCAAGCCACTTCACCATTTTTGTTTTTCTGTTTTGCAGTTGAAGTTCTCCAGCACGATTCAGGGAGTTTCAAGACAAAGTAGAACTTGGAATAGCATCCTCACACTTCAAGGAAGCTATACAAATCATCATCTTGCTCTGAAAACTCCTCCATTGCAAAGCACGATTCCAACTAAACAGGTATCTTTATGAAGTTCTATCTCTCAGTATAGGCATTGTTAGCTTTAGGTTTGTGAAGGAAATATGTCACAATCATAGCCCTGAACATGACCATATAGTTAGATTTCATTTATGTTATGTGTGCTGCAAGAATTTTGAGTCTGAACATGGCATAAAAGTTAGGTCAGAAATTGGGGGAGAAGAAATTCTCCCTCATCTTAGAGAGTTAAGTCAAGTTCTTTACATGGTTGAATTCGTCTTCTCATGCTCTACACTTTTCATGTTATGAGTTTTGCTTGAAAGTCCAGGAATCAAGAGATAGAAAACGCGTGCTTGTTTGAATGATGTTGTTCAGAGGTTGAAGATGACTGGTTCTGGGCTGGGCCTGGAATATTTTCTTATTTGCACCACATAATTGCTTTCACACCCCCTAGGCCCATTTGGCTTATTTTTAATGATTTCTGACTTTTTCTTTTTTTGATTGGTTCATTTATTTTTTCTCATGTTATTAAAAATATAAAAATATTTTTTCTCACCATTTTTTGATTTTATTAGGCATTTATTTAATTTTCTTTTAGATTATACATAAATAGATAAATACATATTTTGTTTAAAACATTAAAAAATAGTGCAAATGCATTTCTATACATTTTTATTTTTATTTTACTTTCTAAAAATACTTTATAGAAAAATACCTTTTTTTATTAAATATTAAATATTATTATTTTTATATATAATACATATTTAGAACTTAATACATATATATATATATATATATATATATATATATATATATATATATATATATATATATATATATATATATATATATATATATATATATATATATATATATATATATATATATATATATATATATATATATATATATATATATATATATATATATATATATATTAGTATATTTAAGTTAGAATACAAAAATACCTATATTTTTCATTTTTATTAATATTTGACTTAAAAAATTCTTTTTTATAAACATACTTCATTTTATTTTATTTTTGTACATAATAAATAAATACTTGTATTAAATTAAATAATAATACATTTTATTTAATAGAATTAGGGTTTTGCCCTAAATATGAAAAAACTCCAAAAAAATAATACTTTTTATTTTCTTTTTATTCTTACATAAATAATTCTTTTTTCATACATATAAAAATTCTTTTTGCATTCTTGCATATTTGTCTTATTTTATTTAATCTATGCAAATTAATCATCTTGTAAATATTCAATATTGATGTAATAGTTTTAGGTTTACATTACTTGTCAAAATCCCCATTTGAACATTTGTACCCCCCTTCCCATATTTGGTTTTGTAATAGCTTAGTAAATTTATTTTCGCGCTTTATTGCTTTCTAATTATACCATGTTAGAATTAGGGTTTGTATGCGAAAAACGACAAAATAGTTATGACCTAATCTCAAGACAAACAAGCATGAAAATGAACACACAAATCACACTTGCACCCCCTAGGGTACTCCACTTGTTGCCTTTCAAAATTGGGCCATATTGCATGTTAAGTCTCTTTGGGCAAAACAAACAAACCAAATGATCATAGTCCCTCGATAACATTTTCAAAAATACTTCCAAAACCAAATGATCAAGTCCCTTAAAGAAAATGCCCAAAGATGCTCGACACCATTGCAATTATGGTCTAAAAACGATGACCCGCGCCTGTCCCTTTCACATCCTAAACATGAGATTGTCCACCAAATACAATGGTGGAACAAACTCATTCAAAGGGTTAAAACATAGCAATAAACTTTGAGAAATTTAGGAGTAGATAACCTCCTAGTTACTTGAATCAAACTTGTAAACTAAAACACTTGCCTATTTCAAAAACCACACATCACTAACTTTCAAAACAACTTTCAAAAACAAATGAAAACCTTTTCAAAAGACATACATCTTTGTATACATCCCCACATGGATCATTACAAAGGTTGCCACCACATTGGCTTCTTTTTCAAAACATTTTTAAACCACACAAGCACCATTTAAAACAATTGAAAACAAAAGGCAAGTGATCTAAGCAAGTAACTAAGAGCCCATGGATAACCATGGATAGAAAGGGTGCTAATACCTTCCCTTTCTATAATCTACTCCCCGAACCCAAGAAAACATCTCAAAGGTTTTTTTGCTGTGCTTTTTAACCTTTCCTTAGGATAAAATAAAAAGTCGGTGGCGACTCTTGCTCAACCGAAACATTTGCGAAAACAAACGCAAAACCTCAAGTCAGTTCTCCCACCGTATCACAGATAGCAACATCTAAAGGAGGAGGAAAAAAACATCTAAAACCTTTTGAGTAGGTAGATTACTTTTAGTTACTTGCTCAATTTCAAAACAAACATCCTTGCTATTTTCAAAACAATCACATACACTTTCAAAACACTTTCCAAACATGAAATATTTTCAAAAGCTCAACACTTTGCATACATTCTTACGAACGGGAATCATTGCAAAGTTTGCCTAAACGATGGCACCTTTTCAAAATACTTTCAAAACCACACAAAAGCACAACTTTCAAACAAAAGCAAGTGATCTAACAAGTAACTAAGAGCCCATGGAAAACCATGGATGGAAAGGGTGCTAATACCTTCCCTTTTCATAATCTACCCCCCGAACTCATGAAAACATCTCAAAAGGTCTTTCCTGTGCTTTTTCCTCCTTTCCTTATTGGATAAAAGAAAAGTCAATGGCGACTCTTGCTAAACCGCGACATTTGCGAACACAATCGCAAAACCCTCAAGTCAGTTCTCCCACCGTATCACAGTCTGAATTGGACTATCCCCTGACCCACTAGCTTTTGCAGAGTTGTTTCAAAAGCTTCATTATGCTCTAACAAGAATCCACAGTCGAATAGATATTCCTTCAACAAGTTGATATGGGTTTTTTCCTTTATGGTTGCCCCAAAGTCAGTGAGCACCTCAATTACATTTATTGTTGGCCCATCATGCGGAGGCATATGGTTTGATTTGATGTTAGGCTTCTCAAAGGTGATGTCTTGGGATTCTAACAAATCCTGAACCTTATGCTTGAATGCCCAACATTGTTCTATGGCGTGTCCCAGAGAGTTAGCATGGTATTCGCACTTGGCGTCGGCATTGTATCTTTGCGGGAGTGGCCCGACTGGAGGAGCTAGAGGCTTGATTTCCACCAAGGATACCTTAACCAAGTGTTGTAATAACTGGATAGGTGGCATGGGGAGTGGATCAAAATTTCTGGGTGGCCTTTTAAATCTGTCTTGCCTTTGTCCTTGTGGGATCACCAATGGTTGTGGTGCCCTTGGTTGTGAGGCTACACCATTGACTTCTCCCTCTTTTCTTCGTGGGAAGTTTGAAGCAGGTCTTTTTGAATTATAGGGAGAATTTGACGATCCCCCTGATATCTTCCCACTCTTCAACCCAGTCTCGATTCTTTCCCCAATAGTCACTAGGTCTGAGAATCCCGATGAGACACTTCCAACCATCTTCTCGTAATAAATCCCTTGCAAGGTCCCCGTGAACATGTCTACTAGTTCTTTTTCCAACAGTGGTGGTTGCACACGGGATGCCATCTCCCTCCATCTTTGGGCATATTCTTTGAAGGATTCTTCCTTCTTTTGGGATAAATTCTGAAGTTGCATGCGGGTATGCGCCATGTCCAGGTTATATTTGTAATGCTTCAAGAAAGCATTAGCAAGATCTGCCCAGGTTCGAATATGTGTTCGCTCCAATTGCATGTACCAGTTTAAAGATGCCCCACTCAGGCTGTCTTGAAAACAGTGAATCACCAGCTTCTGATCATGGGCATGGGCATGCATCTTCCTACAATACATACTAAGATGATTCCTTGGATAAGTGAGCCCTTTGTATTTTCCAAAGTCGGTTACTTTGAATTTTGGCGGAATCACCACATCAGGAACTAGACCCATTTCGAGAGCGTCTACTTAGAAAGCATCAAAACCCTCCATAGCTTTTAACCTTTCCTCCAGGGCTTTATACTGATTCACTACCAGTGGATTATCTAGAGCATAAGTACCAGTCGTCTTTAAGGGTGCCTGGTGAGAATCTTCTAGGTCATGATCTTCGTATTGCAAGTTTAGGTAGTTGTCTGCATTATTGATTGGAATTTGTAGGGTATGTGATGCCCCTGCTTTTGATGGCGGTCAGACGAACCCTTCAGTTTCAACTTCTTGTTGGGCCATGGCGAACTTTTGGGGTCCTGCTTCTGGCTCTTTCCTTGGTTGGTGACCGCTCGATGCACCAATGGTTTGGGCTACCTCTTCAAAAGCTACCCTAGGAATCTGGTCCTACCTGTCAATAGTATTTTTCAAAGCTAGAAGAACTTGACTTAAATCTTCTTTCACTGAACTTACATCACCCTTTACTTGGTCAAGATCCTATTTGAACACAGCTTGAGTCTCCTCGATTTGTTCCATTGCTTTTTGTTGATGGGCCCTTATTTGATATGGAGGCCAAGGAGGTGGAGGTCTTCTTCTACCAATGGCTTAACTGGAGAGATTTTAAAAAAAATGAGTTTTGATATGATATGCATGTGTTTTATAAATGCATGCGTGTGAACGGATGTGCATGAACATGAAATGATTTCTTGTTTTAAATGTCTTATTCACTTGGGTACATGCTTGTATTTTGCTTATTATTTTACTTGGTGACTAGCTTTAAAATAGACACGCCTTCGAGATAGGGAAACAAAATGCCTTTATTGAAAGTAACATAATCCAGATATTGAAAAATATTACAACTTGAAATCAAAACTTGTTTGCATAAACTTAAATAAAGGGAACTAAATCTTCTAGGTACGCCTGCGGATGTGTGCTCTGAAGCCATCAACCATTGCTCAGAAAAGCTGGAGAAAGTCTTCAACATCCTTCGGAAGAGGAACCATTACACTTTCTGCATCTTTTAAATTGCTAGGAATATCCTCGATGAGATTGTTGGCTAGGAAGACGAGCTTTTCATGTTTGTCTTCGTAGTACCTGTACTCTTGATAAAGATGTGGGATTATCTTATGGTTATCTCTCCTAGCTTGGGTGATCTTGGTATACTGCTCTTCTCAATACATCTTTTCACCCCTCATTTCTGTATAAAGCCTTCGTTGGATGAGGACATCTTTTTGGAGACCCTGCAGCTCTAAGCACACATGCTCATATTCTTGAGTTCTCTGAGTTAGGAGTTTCTCTGCCTCTATCCTTTCAAGACGTGCTTTGACCTCTGATTCTTGGTTGTCTTGAAGTTCAGTTGCGAGGTACTTTACTTTCTCTTATTGATCTAAGGAAGCTTGTGCCAAACTTTGTATTTGGGCTCTTAGATTTTCCTCCAACACCTTCTTGTCATGTGTTGCCTTTTCATATCATCTAGGTAACCTTCTGATTTCAGTGGCGGCCTCTTCTAACTTTTGGTTGTGGGAATCTAGGTTGAATGTTGCACTCAACAACCCTTCAGTTGTACGCTTTCATTTGAGACTTTCTTTCTCCAATTCCTTTTGACCTCTCTCAATTTGTTCGTCCTTTGACTCAAGTATGAGCTGCATCTGTTTCTTTTCTTTGGTCAAATTGAGGAGATTGAGTTCCAATGCTTATTTTTCCTTTTGAGCTTGCTTTAAGGAGCTTTTTAGATTGTAGACTTCTTAGAAAGATATAGGTATTACTTCTGGGACCTCTGATTTATACTCTGGATCTTTTTCGAATGGTAGCTTAATAATTCGCACCCTATCTCAGACCCATCTAGTGTTGGGTTCTTTTGCTATGGAATTCTTTCTTTCGTATTTCCTCTTGTTAACCTTGTTACAAGATCGAATAACCTTGTTGAGAAACCCTTGGTCTTCTATACCCATTTTGTGGATGATAAATGGTCTGAGTTGTTCGTCCAAAGGTCTGTCTCCCAAAGGATACCCTAACTGTCGTAGGGCCAAAGTAGGGTTGTAATTAATACAGCCTTGCGATCCAATCAAAGGGACATTAGGAAAGTACCCACGACTAATAGTGATATCACCAATATCCATCTTCCTTGCATACCATAATACAGAGTTTGCAGCGAGAGCCCTTAATTTTTGTGGCCACTCGTGCCTGGTCAAGTCTGAGATCATATAATCTTCTTTGTAAAGATGAGTCATGAACCAAGTATATAGAAGCGGGATGCAACAATTTAGCGTTCCTTTTCTCTTTTCGTACATCATATGCAAAGTGTAATAAATGTTAGCAAGCAAAGCGAGAGTAGGATCTGTATTAAATACTTTCACACCCCAAAATATGCTAATGGTCGCGGGGTCAATATAGTCCACAGTCCGAGGAAATAAAATTACACCAAATACCAACAGCCCTAAAAAATCAACACAAGATTCCCATTCCTTATAATTAGCAAATCTAAGTGCCTTAGCTTCCAAGTATATCCTTTTGATTCCTTGTATCGGACCTTCTCTTCGGTAATTTTGCACTAACTCAGGGTAAGGGATCCCTAAGCCTTTTGCCAAAACTTTGACTTCAACAGTTTTTCCAATACCTACATAGGCCTTTTCTTTGGAAAAATTCAGAATTTTGTCAAATTCTTCCAGAGCCGGTGCTAGCTGGAAGTCTTGGAAGGTGAAACATCTCAATGGAGGGTCATAAAACTGAATTAGGGCAGAGACTGCATCCATTTGAACCTATACTCTAGTCAAGTCAAGGGTATCCCCATAGCAGCGAGCGTACATATTCAAAGATCTCTTAGATAATTTACCCTTTATAGTTTTGATTTCAGAAAGGTCAGGCTTGAAGGCATTGACGCGGATAAGTTGTTTCCCTATGGTATCCATTTTTAAGACAGTCACCAAAAATCTTGATTTTGTTATCTTTTATTTTGTACCCTGTGAATAAGACAGATAAAAGAAACAAATGATGAATATGAGATATATATGAATGCATGAGTGTATAAGTGTTGGGTTGAGTAACGGGATTTTGTGACAGTTTTTTTGATTGGTACCTCTATAAGGTAGACTCATTAATTTTGACCCACGGTAAGTCTACCCTCTCAGAAGGTGGTTTCCTTAAGGGTATCATGAATAGCACCAGAGGGAAAAGGCACAAGGGCCTCCCTTAGGTAGAGCCTCTTTACAGACTGAAACTTTCGTCTCAAAGTCGTGAAAGGTCTCGTCATGAGTTTTTCGGTTAAGGTCATTACAAAGAGTCATGGGTGACCTTCCAAAGTCCTACTCGTCAAGAGGATATCTCTCGATAAGTATTCCTTTTTCGGAAGCTCACCGACTCTAGGCGAAGTCGTCACATAAACTCGCAGGGATGATGTACCCCTAAGATAATAGACGAACCTTCTTTTTAAGGGTTATTGAAAATATTTTTTTAATAAATAAAAACCCGCCACACAGTAAATATATAATAAAGCAAAATAGACAAGAAATAAACAATGTAATAAATAAATTAATGCAAATAAATAAATAAAAATAAAAACCCAAAAGAGACCTAAAACCTAGGGTTAAGGGGAGTCCCCAGCAGAGTCTCCAGCTGTAGCAACTGGATTTTTAATCAGAGTCGCCACAATTAGTTTTTATCCTAAGGGAAGGGAATCTAACAGAAAACCCTAATTCACAGAGATTCTAGGTTTCAGACTTAATTAGACGAAATGAAGGTGTTAGGCACCTTTCATATACCTTGTTCACAAGGATACTAGGTTTAGGTTTGGGTAAAACAGGATTTAAATTTTAATTAGGAGGACTCGCCACGATTTTTGATCGTATGCCTACGTATCCTCTTATGAGGAATCAAAGTTCCAATTCATAGTTCGTATGAGGTTGGTGTTTTTTAGGGGTTTGCAAACATATTTTGAATCACCTCACACTTTGGTCGGGAGTGGTGATTACGGAGATTTTGACTGAATGCGCGGTAAGTCAAAACCTGTTTGAAACCCTTTGCAAAAAAACAGTTGATTAGTTTAGTTTATTGCAAAAAAATAGTTTGATGATTTATTAGTGTTTTTATTGTG
This sequence comes from Vicia faba, assembly GCA_948472305.1. Taxonomy (NCBI): domain Eukaryota; kingdom Viridiplantae; phylum Streptophyta; class Magnoliopsida; order Fabales; family Fabaceae; genus Vicia; species Vicia faba. The sequence goes on along the minus strand of OX451736.1, from coordinate 1,568,801,506 downwards.
CTAATTGCGAAGATCTTGATTAATACATGATTAAAAAAAGATTTAATGCAATGTATAAAAATAATAATATATGTACATGAGTTTTAAAAATAATTTATTTATGATAATGATAAATAAATGTATACATATAATAATAATAATACAAAAATTAGTATTAATATTAATAATTATTATTATAAAAAGAAAATAACAAAAATGAATAACAATAATAAATACATAAAATAATAAAATAATAAAATAATAAAAATAATAAAAAAGATAGAATAATTAAAAAAAATTTAAATAAATTGCAGAGGGGTGTCGTTTTAAGTGGCTAAGTAAAACAGGGGGTGCTGAAAATAACTTGAATTAGGCCCAAACATGAGTCCAGACAGGGGGTATGAATTGCTTAATGTTTTAGTAATAATGACTGAGGGGGTGTGAAAAGGAAACGAGCCTAAGCCCAAACGCTTGGGAAAGGGCTGAGGGATTGTGTGCGTGAGGGAGTATGGGAATTATAGTGCAATTTGGCCTCTGGCCGTCTGATCAAGATCACACGGATAAAATTGAATGTGCATATTAGCTATTATATGCGAGCGCGTATTGGATTATTGGGGATTAAAAACATTGTTTTTACTTATTTCGTTAATCCTTTTCTTTTATAGTAACCATTATCTTCTCCTTTCTCTCTCGTACCAACCTCTTTCTCTCTTCCGACAACCCTAATTCTTTCTTCTCCGTGGCGGCTACCCTATCAATTCCTTCTTAGCCCAACCACCTATCCCAAACACCCAAAAGCTAAGGACGTTACCTCTTTACGCAATTTTCTTTTCGATTCTTTTTCTTTTCTGATTCGATACTAAGCGCTTCTCTGATTCTTGTAGATTCCAGTGTTGATCGAAGGTGATGACGAGTGATCGAAGGCGGACGTCAATGAAGATTTTAGTTTTTGACAACAAAACCCCAATCGTCCTTCTCTTTTTCAACGGTGTTGGCTCGCGGTTGCTTCGAGTTCCTCGTCGGATTTGAGTTTCTCTTCTGTTATTCAAGCTCTTCGCGGTGTTCTTCACAGTAAACCCCAAAATCCCCCCCTCTTCTGTATCTATTTTCTCCTTGTATTTATAGTGTTTTCAATTTAGGGTTGTTACAAATTTGTAGTTACCAATTACTTAGATTTAGGGATTGAAACAAGTTAGGGATTTTGATTTACTGTTGATTGATTTTGTTTATTGATTGTAATTGATTTTTGAAATAGGGATTGGATCTCCAGACTTCATTATGTAATGTTGACTTCTGTATATTTGATTTGGATTATAGAGATATTGTTTTTTCCTTTTGAGATTTGATTTTGTATATTAGAGATTCTGAGATTTTTTTATTTATTTTGATTGAAATTCAGAGATTTAGTTCGTAATAAAAGTTGATTCCATTTGTTTTGAAACTAAACAATACCTGTTAACGAACGAAAATATGCGTAATCTCTATTGAATTGATACAGTAACAGTTCAGGATTTTGGGTCTTTGCATTAGTTCATGATTTTTAGTTTGGGTCTCGCGTTATAATATTTTTTTTACTCAGCCCAACAAGATCATTTTTATTTACAACAACATTATTCTTTTATTTACAGCAAAACGTTTTTTATGTAACCAGACCCAATTGGCCTTTTTTCTTTTCTCTAACCCAATGCTGGTTTTAAACAAAACTTAATAAATAATTTAAATATATTTAATGCTATTATAAAGTTTAACAGCAAATAACAAAATCAACAAATATATTAGTTTTAACAAAACTTAATGGACCTAATTTTGTTTAAACCGAGTTGGGCTTCTGAGCTATATTTGCAAAAGCATTTTTGTCCATCAATAAATATCTTTTAACACAACCAACATTTTTTAGCGCGAACCGGGCCCAATACCTGGCCCTTTAAAACATATCTTCTTATATTAAACAACTTCTAATAAGTGATTTTAAAATATTTAATAAAACCAAAACAACAAATAGGCTGCTGAAAACGCAATGGGCCTATAATTTTATAACTACACCCCCTTCTTTTTGCCGTTCAAAGACCAACATAAAATGGGCTAGACGAGTCATACCACATGAGCTTTTAATTGAAATTTCACCTCCTCTCTTTTCTATTTAATAATTTAGTACCTTATAGTTACTCGAATAATTCTTATTTTCGAACGGCATGGGCCATTGGCCAACATGCCTCACGAACGGATAAATGAGTCTTTCTGATTTAGAAAGCCTCATTTCCCGATTTAAAATACGCCCCCCTGAATGGCTTGAATTTTAAGAATGGGCCGTCAGATATTGTTGTACCATCCTTAAATAAATGTTTCTTCTATCTTGAAATTACGATTGTAAGGGTGGGGCAAATTTGGGGTACGATAATAGCTGCTAACAGGAATTGGCCTCTGATGCACTTAGATGTAAAATATGAATTTCTGAATGGTCCATTACAAGAAGAGGTATATGTATCACAACCTCCTGGATTTGAGAAAAAGAATCAGGAAGAGATGGTGTTCAAATTACACAAAGCCTTGTATGGATTGAAGCAAGCACCCAAAGCTTAGAATTTGAAGATTGATTCATTTTTCAAGGGACAAGGGTTTCAGAAGTGTGAGATGGAGTATGGTGTTTATGTTCAGCATACTTCAGAAGGTAATATGATTCTAGTATGTTTGTATGTTGATGACATATTGCTCACAGGAAGTTCTGAACAAGAGATAGCTGAGTTCAAGAAGGTTTTGATGAATGAGTTTGAGATGACAGATCTTGGGAAAATGAGTTTCTTTCTAGGGATGGAATTTATGTACTCTGAGAAAGGAATCATTTTGCATCAGATGAAGTATGAACTTGAGATTCTGAATAGATTTAAGCTAGAGAATTGCAAAGTTGCTATCACACCCGCTGATACAAATCAGAAGTTGGACTCTGATTCTGATGGAGAGAATATGGATACTACAACCTCAAACATATGGTTGGTTCTCTGAGGTATTTGTGTAATACCATACCTGATATTTGCTATGCAGTTGGAATGGTTAGCAGATTTATGAGTAAACCAAAGTGGTCTCATTATTAAGCCGATGTTAGGATTTTGAGGTATGTGAAGGGAACTCTAAAGTATGGAGTGTTATTTCCGTCTGGAAGAAAGATCGAATCAAAACTTCTGAATTATTCAGATTCTGATTGGTGCGGAGATAGAGTTGACGGAAGAAGTACTTCTGGGTACTTATTCAAATTTCTGGGAGGTCCTATTTCTTGGCGTTCCAAGAAGCAATTTGTTGTTGCGCTGTCAACCTGTGAAATTGAATATATTGCAGGCGCTCTGACTGCATGCCGAGCTGTGTGGATTTTGAACTTGCTGCAAGATCTGAAGATTAAGGTAAATAAACCTCTGAAGCTGATGATTGATAACAAGTATGCAATCAATCTTGTCAAGAACCCAGTGTTGCATGAGAGAAGCAAACACATTGAGACCAAGTATCACTTTCTGAGGAATCAGGTTCATAATGGAAAATTAGAAGTTGTGCACTGTAGCAACCAGAAGTAGCTGATAGATGTTCTAACAAAGACTATCAAGACTGATCAATTTCTTAGTTTGAGGGATGAAATTGGTGTTGTCAGTTTTGAGTAAATATAAATTAAGGGATGGTGTTAGAATTAATTTATATTTTAGGAATATCTTTTTTAGATATTAATATTTTAATTTATATTTTAGGAATATCCTTTTTAAATCTTTTTATATATTTGTTAGAGGATATTTAAGATTTTATTATATCCTAAATTTGTGTATAAATAGCCCAGTGAGATAGATCAATACATTTTTCATTGTAAATCATTATTTCTTATTTTTGTAGCCGTCATTAAATATATTTTTTTTGCTTTTCATCTTTTTTTCTTCTTTTTACACCAACCCATCCTTTAAAAGTAAAGTTGAAAACATTCAAATCACAAAACCACGTTTTCTTTATATCATCACTTTCCAACAGAGTGAACACATCTACAAAATCGCTACCTTTCCCTGTGAAAAAACTCATTGCTGAACAAGATCGTTTGAAAGAAGAAACAAACATAAGCATTCAACTTATTTCTTGACTTTTTTTGCTCTGGCTGTAGTGCTCAACTTTTTTACTCACCAACTTACATCAACTTACAGGTTTTACTCTTTATTGCACATGCTATTGGCTCATGTATAAAAGTCAAAGTGGAAATATGATTACAAATCTTTAAATAATGAAGTGATATAGGTGGAGCAGAGACTCATAATTCTATAGTATAGAACATGAAAATATATTACAGTATATCTTGAATATCTATTTCAAATCATGTTTTAGACATTGAAGGAATTCAATTTTTTGAACAATTTCATTTTACATTATATTTATATAAAAGACAATTGCAACTGTCAGTTGTCACACATGAACATAATATTTTCAATTAACACTTGTAACAACTATAAACATGAAAACTTTATGTTAACATGAACAAGACTTGTGAAAATACAAGTTTAAATGTACACAATTTTCTAAGTTTTTATTACCTCCGATTTTAACTGGTAAAGAATCAACGTTTAATATAGTTGGGGTTCTCTAAGAGCATCTTCAACTGTGAACCCATTTTTGAGTTCTTTGTGAAACTCATTAAGCCACGTCAGCTTGAAGCAACTCAACTAGTTTTTCACTTCAATGATACAACTCTAAATAACTCATATTGGGTCCCACAACTTTACTTTATATATTAATATTTTATTCATATTAAATTTTATATCATTTAAAATAATAATTTTAATTATTTAAATTAAAATTAATATAAAATAAATAAAATTCAAATTAAACTTATAATTTAAAATGATAATTAAAATTAATTTCAAATATATGGCATATAATTAAAAACAATAAAAATAAATAACATCATATAAATTAATCAAACTTAAATTTCATCATCTTCATGTCCAAAACGTTCCCAAATATACTCGACTAGATCTCCTTAAAGTTGACGATAAACTTGTTTTTCACGAATATTTGCTCTTCTTTGTAGTCTCGTTGCAAGATTCAGATGAGGACCGCTAAATGTTTCAGTTGTTGAGTTGTTGTTAGCCACATTATCATAAGAGTAATCAAAATTACCTCCATATGTATGTCGTTCATCTTCAACAATCATGTTGTGCAATATGATGCACGCATATATGGTATGTTTGAGGGTGTCCATGTGCCAGGCATACGTTGGGCCACGTATAATTGCAAATTGAGATTGAAGCACTCCAAATGCCCTCTCCACATCTTTTCTAGCCGATTCTTGATGTTGAGTAAATAATTTTTTCTTCTCTCCTTGTGGCATTGAAATGGTCTTTACAAATGTAGCCAACTCAGGATATATACCATCGGCTAAATAATATCTCATATTATATGGTGTCTCATTGATTGTATATTGCACATTAGGAGCATGTCCTTCCAAAATATCGTTAAACACGTTGGATTGGTTTAGCACATTAATATCATTGTTTGAACCTGCAATACCAAAAAAAGTATGCCGAATCCATAAGTCTTGTGATGCCACTGCTTCAAGCATGATTGTGGGCTTTCTATGATCACCTCGACAAAATTGTCCTTTCCATGCAACATGATAATTTTTCCATTCCTAATGCATACAATCAATGGAACCCAACATACCTGAAAAGCCACGCGACTCTCCCATTTGTAAAAGATGATCAACATCAGTGTTGTTAGGCTTTCTCAAATACTCAGCCCCAAATACAACATTCACGCCTGAACGAATATTTGTAAGCACTCAATTGAAGTGCTTTCACCTATTCGAACATATTCGTCTACAACGTCAGCAGGAGACCCATACGCCAACATACGAATAGCAGACGTACATTTCTACAATGGTGAAAGACCCATTTTACCAGTTGCATCAACCCTCATTTGGAAATATTCATCATGATTTCTAAGGGCATCTACAATTCGAAGAAATACATGCCTATGCATTCTGAACCTTCTTCGAAATTGAACATCTGTGTATACTGGATTTTCTGAGAAATAGTCATTGAATAACCGATTATGCCCTTCTTCACGACTTCGATCTACCACTGTTCTTCTCTTTGGCATAGAGGAACTTCCATATTGATGTTCATTCTCAAGTGGTTGTTCTTCATCACCGTCGTTCATAAATTCTTCTTCAACCAACTCCCAAAATTCTTGGTCAAAATCATCTGAATTGTCTGAATCCATTTTAGTGACTAAAGAATGAGAGAAAAATGATAGAAGAATTAGAGAAGTATGAGAGAAGAATAAGATGAGAATGAAAAAACAATCACATAAGTGGTAGTATATATATAATGGTTTGTATAACGGCTAGTTTGAATAACGACTAGTTTGAATAATATAATTTTTAGTATAATTTAAAGTGGTATTAATGACCATTTTACATAGATATTAATAATTTAAAGTGGTACTAATGACCATTTTACATAGGTGTTGATAAATTAAAGTGGTACTAATGACCATTTTACATAGGTGTTGATAAATTAAAGTGGTACTAATGACCATTTTACATAAGTGATACTTACTACGTTCCATATTTTTTTTTCATCTTATTACAATATTTTTCATGAAGATCTCGTTGAGTATCATTCATAGTAGAAGTGTCTTTCATGATGATATGCATTGCCTTTAATTCTAGCTCGTCCTCTTTACATTGAGATAGTCTTTCCATTGCTGCTGCTCTTTTAATCCTTGTATCTTGCATTGCATTTGTAATTTCCTTTGCCTTACCCTTCCTTTTTGCTGCTTTTTGTCCCATTGGACGCTTCATTGGTGATGATGAGTTAAACTCATAACTTGAAGGTGTATCTGGGTTAGTCGATGATGCCCCACTAGCAGAAGTCTTTGTTATTTTTGAAGAATTACCAATCGATTCTCCCATCCATTTAGGTTCATCTTTTAACAATCGCCATGCGTACTCAATATTGAATATTGTACCTTCATCCTGAGTAAAAAAAGCACGCGTAGCGGTCATGATATCATTCTCCGATGTCCCACTTTTCTTTCCATTAACAACTTGTTTGTAACACCCAACAAATTTTTGAACCAAGCCATTTATTCGATGCCAACGACATTTTAATTGGCCACCTAACTTTTCCCGGGATTACCCACGATACTGGTTATAATTGGTAGTGATTCTTAACCAAAAACTCTCAGCTTTTTTGATCAACTCCCACAACTGGATCCTTTGAAACATTGAGCCATGATTGAATAAGAAGTATATCCTCATCCCTTGTAAATTGCTCTCGAGATTTTTTTTAACGACAACCATTTCTTCTTTTTCAGTACCAACTTGAGTAGAAAATGGTGGAACTTGACATCTAGACATAAACCCAATCGGTGTTTCCGGTTCATGACGAAAAAATTCCACACTATTAGAACTCATTTGAGGTCTATGATACATATTTGGATTGTTTGGTGATGGAAAAAATATGACGGGGTATGTTGGCACCGATGGAAATTGAGAATTTTGAGGATTAGGATTTTGATAATTTTACATGAAATTGAAAAAAGCTTGTTGATAATGAAAATGATTAGGATCCATTTGGCCTAAACAATTTTAATTTGAAGGGAAAAAGTGAAAATTTGGATTATATATTTGATCAAAAAAAGGCTAATGAGAGAAAATTTGTGTGTGAAAATTTTCAAATGGGGTGTATTTATAATATTATGACTAAAATGGTAAAATTGTGAGGGAGAAATAAAATTATGAGAGAAAATATGAGTATAAAATTTTTCATTTGGTTCTATTTATAAACAAATAAATTATTAACATAAAAAAGTATTAAAAAAATAAAAGATCCGTTCAACAACAGCTAGATGTACTGGCTAATTTTACTTTTATTAATATTTTATTCAAAATTACCGTTGCAGTGTATTGCAACGTCGACCAGCCTGGCAGACTCCAACAAAACTATTTTTCAATGCACTTTGTGATAGCTGGCGAACTAGGCAAAGAAACTTGCCACTGGAGCTGCTCTAACTGAGATGTAGCTTCTGACACTACCCATCCATACCTAGTCGATATCTAACAAAAAAATAGGGGTGGACAAATTATTTCAATTCAGCCCAAACCGACCTATCCAAAAGGCCCGATAGCATGCAGGTCGGGTCATTCAGATCATGGAATAACCAATTTGCAAAGAAATGGGTTGATATGGGTTACACTGGTCGGTTTAGGATGCTTCTTTTGAGCCCATCGAAATCCATAACCGACCGGCCCAATCACTTGTTATTCTGGTTGCTTATTATTTAATTAACCTTAGCTGTCAATTGTCTTTTCACTTTCAGTTTTGTATAACGTTTCTCTCTCTCCTGCTTCTATATTGTGACTTTGTTTTTCTCTCTCTCACTTTATTTTTCATCTTTGTTTTCTTCTTCTTCTCCAACCTCTTTTCCTCTCTCACAATTGGATATAAAACTAATCAAAAGGTAAACATTTTCATTATCATTTTAACTTTTATTTTCTCTGTTATCTTCCTCTCATTTATCTTAACAATTTTTTGTTAGATCTATATTTTCTGAGTGGTACTTTTTTTAGGTTAATGTTCTAACTTCTTTTAACTTTTTTTAGGTTATTTCTAACATTTTTAATGTTGTATTAGGTTGAAACTTTGTATTTGTTTTGTTTGAAAATAAGGATGGTTGAATAATGAGCTGGGAGGAACCAATAATCTTTTGTTTTTTATTTATGTTTTTTCAGTTTTTTTTCAATTTTTGGATGTATGTATTCTGAATATTTTTTATCTTGTATTCAAGAATATTCTAGATGATTTTTTAGTTATTTTAATTAATATTTTATAAGTTTTTTTTTTAATATTTATCTTATTAACTAATCATACGGAATAATAAAGAATTTTAATTTGGTATAAAAACAAACGATTTGAAACAATGAGAAATTAATGAAATTAAAAAATAACTCATAAAAGTTTACTGAGATTAGTTTTCTGAGATTAGTTTATTGAGATTTGAGATATGGATTGAAAAAAATAAAGCTGATTTAGACGAAGACAAATAATGGCTCAGATTTTGAAGGCTTTGAAGACTTTATTATTAGGAGAAAAAAAAACACCTGTTGAACAATAATTAGAAATGATCACTTATAAAAAACTGTTCAAACTGAACCATCAAACTGCCAAATCGTAAACCCGTGAATTGGTCAAACCGAACTATGAATTAAAACGAAAATGAACTTGTATTTTTTAACTATTGGTTAGGCCGGTTTAGAGTTTTGAGCCCAAAAGTCGAACCGGCCCAACCGATGTCCACGCCTAAAAAAAAACACGTGAGCAATATAAAAAGTAATATAATGACTTAATCAGTAAGGTAGACCCTATAGTGAACAACTTCACAAGTACAAAAATAGGAGAAGTTTAGAACATAGTTCAATCTTTAATATTGTATAATGTAATAGAGTTGAACTCTTTCAAGTAACTTAATGGATCCTCTCGTTTTTGGTAGGATAAAATGTCCCTTTGAATTTTTTCAATGATTCACCCATTTTTTTAATAGGGCTCTAAGAGCATCCACATTCATGTCATCCAATTTAATGGTGTAAATAGATTCCACTAAATATAATATATTATTTCACATTTCTCAATTATTTAAACCATCCAAATATATTTTTTAAATATCCATATCACTCATCTAAAATTTTAAAATGAATCTCACTAAACTTATAATATATTCTAAATTTATATTTTACGTTAATATACAAATATATAATTTAAACAAATTAATTCAACTATATCAAAATATATTAAAAAGAAAACAAGATATATTAAAAATAAATTAAGATATCCAAAATAAATAAATAAAGGCAAAATAAAAATACATTAAAAAATTGGTAAACGTTAATACAAACTAATAGTAGAAAATATACTAAACATGCAGAAAATGTACTAAATAGTAGAATCATCTGGTGGTGCAGTCGGGCCATTGCCTAAATACTTATAAGAATAATCAAAATTGTCACTATATGTGGTACGTTCATCTTCAACAATCATGTTGACATCGGGTGTTGATCTTTCCACTAGCTTTTCTTTCTCCTTTCTTTTTGTTGTCTTTTGACCAATTGGTCAATGTAACGAAGAAGGTGATGGTGAATTGCATTCGTTGCTTGTTGGTGTTGGAGGGTTAGAAGATGAAGAATATATTTCAGAAGTCGGATTTTTTGTTCTTTTTGCAAAAGGTTCTGAGGAACCTACAAGTCATTTGGGTTCATCTTTCAATAATCTCCATACACTCTCAAATATAAATTTTTTACGCTCATCTTGATAATAAATATCATATGTAGTTGAAATGATGTTGCTCTCAGAACTCCCACTTTTTTTAATTATAAAATTCATGGCTTGCTTGTAGCACCCAATAAATTTATTAACATAGGGGTTAATATTTTTGTGCCATCGACCTTTTAATGTCAATGGTTTCCTCTCTTGAAAAATCTTGTCAATGGTGTTTATTATCACTACGCCAAAAAAGACCTACGAAAGCGCTTTTTTTGGCCTTTAAAAGCGCTTTCTAAGGTGGCGCTGCTATAGGTTTTAGTAGCGCTTTTTGTTTAATGAAAAGCGCTTTCGTAGGTCTACCTAAGACAACGCTTTTTCTAAAAAGCGCTCTCTTAAGTAGGCTTTTGGCAGCACTTTTTCTAAAAAGCGCTCTCTTAAGTAGGCTTTTGGCAGCGCTTTTTTATGAAGAAGCGCTTTCATAGGTCTACCTAAGGTGACGCTTTTTTCTGCAAAAGCGCTTTCATAGGTGGTCTTTTAGCAGTGTTTTTGCCTGGAAAAGCGTTGTCATATGTTTACCTTAGACAGCGCTTTTTGTGAAAAAGCGCTTTCATAGGTTACCTAAGGCAGCGTTTTTCTTGAAAAAGCGCTTTCATAGGGTTTTTTTTAGAGGTATAATTTATATAATTCATATACCTACATTGTTTGCAGCATATTATTTATATAAACCAGATGCCACAACCTGTAATTCATAAATCGCGGTAATGCATTGTATACCATTGTAATCCAAAATATATATACACCATTTTTGTACCTCAAAATATATAAAAACCATTGTTATCAGCATTGTAACTCAAAATCAGTCTTACAAAATTAACCCTAACAACAACTAAACCAGTCCTAATGTATGAAAGAAACACGGTCAATTATGTATTAAGGTCCTGGTCCTGCGAGGTTTGAACATAATAACACGGTCAATATGGTATTCCATGTTCACATGTAACGTATTCATTACACTTAATTTTCACATAATAATGTATTCATACCTTATATGATTCTCTGCTCAATAAAATATTGATACAATTCCTCTTTGATTTCTTGCAACTGAAGTTTCGTGTAATATGCACATTTGTATTCATCGAAGTACTACATAACAAAACATAATATGCATGATTTAGTTAAAAGTAAAAAATTATATGAAATATCCGAGAAATAATAAAACAAATCCTAAGTTATAAATCCATACCGTGACTGGAATCTCTATTTGATTCAGTTGAATGATTTCTTTGATAAACCGCATAACGGAGTATCCGCAATCTATACCGTTTTGCTGTTGAGGACACTACATAGAAAAACAAATAAGAATATATAGTTGTATTGTTTTATCAAATAGCATAAATATTATAAGCAAAATAGTGGAAATTAATATACCTGCACTTTGATCCAATTAATGTTGTTTGATTTAGACCGTCGTACCCGAGCTGATCTTTGACACCAGAATACTTGTATCGCTCTAACAAAATAAAAAAAATATATTTAGAACAATGTCACAAAAATAATTAAATATATAAATACACACAAATATTTAGAATAATCTCACTTACGTATCAATCATTAACTTCATATCCGGATAATTTGTCCAATCACCGTCAATCGAATTCAGATAATAGACCACTTCTTTTATAGGATCGATAGCAACCAACAACCAGTGACGTCTATAAATTAAAACAACAGTTTAGAAGAAAATTTTCTACGCAAAAATTACAAATATTAAAATGAACTTAGAATGAAAATCTAACCCTGTAGGAATAGTATTATACGCCCAAAGATATAAGCTTTTTGTACTTCCAGTTGCCATGAATCTTTCGACTAAGTGCTCTCTTACTGAATCCGGTTCCCTACCAATTGTCGCTTCGCTGACACGGGAGGAAGACACGAAATGGAATCTGTTTGACAATTGATTCCCGCGCATCAATTTGTCATATAACAGCCTTAAATAAAAACATAATTAATATTAGACTATATTCATTGAAATGTTTAAAAAAAATTTCAGCTAATTACATAATATAAAGATGGGGTTACCGGATGTATGCGTGCATAATACTGACGCCGAATTCTTTATGACGGAAAATTTGTTCCACGTCCTCATGTCCAATTATTTCGGTGCAAGGAAAACCAAAGATACCTTGATCCATATCCATTTGACGAATACCACCATCCATCAAATCTGTTGTTCCCACTATTGTTTCAAGACACTGCCGGTATTGAGGGAAAAATCTAGTAGGAACCATTTTCTTGGGTGGTACGCCAACGATTTTCTGGCTCACTTGTTGTGACCCTTGAAAAGGTACCTAAAAATCATATAGACTCAGTTAAATTATAAAATTATGCAGTTTTTTATTCGGATCATATAATTAACACTTTAAACGTACCTCTTTTTGTGATACATCAGACTCGTCGTGCCGCAAAATCCCTTTACCCTTAGATGCGGGTGTTGTAGGAGTCTATAATTACCGTGGAAATAACTGAGGTCAGAACTGACAGTTGAAGACTTAAAGATTCATAATTGTTTTCAACATACCTGATCATCTATGAAAATGAGGTCCGATGGCCATGCAACAAAAGATCCTATTGCATCTCGCAGCAATGTGGTCTAAGCAACAATGTCAGGTACCGGCAGCAACGCATCCATATCTAAAGCAATGTCAACCGATATTTTCATGTGTCCATCCGGAAGCGGTCTATGGTGAAGTAAATCTCCCGAAGTGTTATGGACTTTTCCCTTGCCAACTAGTCGATAAGTCGGCAATGATAGGTATAGCTGGCAAGATGAAATGCCCTAAACCAATAATAACCATTAGAAGTGACTAAAAATATTCTACAATAATAACGGATATATATTAAAAATCACCTCGAGAAATTTATGCTGACAGTTGATACTAGCTTTGTCACTAGTTTCTTTCAATTGTAAACTGCTCTTTTCCGCCATATATCTCTCTTTATCCTTCTGCAATTCACGGACTTGAGCTTGTAAATCCTGCAATGTTTACATCACTTCTGCATTGCTAGGATTTCTTCTCCTTGGATGCTTATACAAAGAGGTTGGAGTCACACCATGACCTTTACCCCTCACCTGACCCGGATACTCAGCAATATTTAGTGCTCGACTAAGTACGCTCCTGGTATCCTGATGATCCTCACCTGGGGATACCGATTGCGACAAGGTCTCCTGTAATTCATTTACATATCGAAAATTATTAGTGGAGATAAAAAATTATTTAAATATTAATAAACATTTGATTTAACTAAAGACACAATCTTATACTTACACATTCATCATACACATGTTGAATATCGGGATTAACAGCTTGATCCTTGCCCACACGAGCTTCCTTCCACAACAAATGTGCCGGTAGTGATGTTGCGTCACTTTTCGTCTCTTCTAACTACGCATTGACACAAGTCTTAAGATCATCAATTATAACACATTGAGAGAATTAATAAGATCGTAGAGTTTATATTTACTTACAATTTTTTCCTCTAAGCGAGCATATCCCAAACGCCCTTTTTTGTATGGATATGCGGGTTTTGACGCTCTCTCGCGATTGATAGCACTCACTTTCTTGAAATTCTCGTCTCTTCTTTGGCCTACAAAACCAAACCATTCTTCAGGTGTAATGAAGTTCTCATATTTCTTTGGACGTTCCGGATCCTCTTCAAGAAAATTTCCTTCATCATCTTTAAGATACTTGTTTGTTAAAAATGTTCTCTACCCTCTGTGTCTTTTTCCAGCCAAACCCATTATATACTTTTTACGGGTATCTTCAATATTAAAAGACCTCTACAAAAAAACATACGCATAAAGTGTGTTAGTAAAAGCAATTTAAACACATATTATCGTCAAGATAAAGCAAATAACAAAAACCATATATGTACCTTTATCTCAGTCCAAACTTTCTCTTTAGCCTCATCCAACTCTCCTCTTTTCCATCTAGGAGTGGTGATCGAAATGTGTATACGAACAAGCGTACCAATGTAGCTTGTCAACTTTGCAGCATTAGACCCAATTAGTTGGTCATTATCATTCCAATCTACATTATATGTTACTCCTCTATCTCTATCACAGATGATTCCCCTCATAATAGTTATACCTCGTGTAATATCTTTTTCTGAAGTCTTTTCTAAAGTATTTTTTGGAGTATTTTCAGGAGCATTTTCAGGAGCATTTGTATCTTGTGAGTTTTCTTGATTACTAGTCATTTGACCTGTAATAATGAAAAAAAATAAAAATGAAATGACAAATATAAAAATGAAATGACAAATATAAAAATGAAATGACAAATATAAAAATGAAATGACAAATAAAAATGAAATGAAAAATTAAATTTTATTGAATGATATAGGCTATAATTATATATACTATTACCCTTTTCACTAAGGTATCTTTCTTTTCTTGGTAGGAATGTGTTCTACTCGTCTCTTAACAACGCAGACAGTTGGATTGATCCAAATACCCTCATTATGATCATTTCTAATACATGATTCATTATCATTTTGATCAGTTATGGTTAAAGATTCAATGTCAACACCAATATCACTTTGATCTCCAATGCTTTCATCAATTACTTTGTTAGATAATAGCACTATAGACCATTTCGTACTTGTCGGATCATTGACATAGAACACTTGTTTAGCTTGAGAGGCTAGAATGAAAGGCTCATCTTTGTACCCCACCCTATTAAGATCCACTTGCAAAAAACCTGACTTATCCATTCGTATGCCATTATTATTTTCAACCCACTTGCAACCAAATATAGGAATCTGAAACTTCTCGTAATCAAACACCCAAATACGCTCGATAACCCCAAAATATGACAGATTGCAAATTTTGGGTTTAAGTCCTTCACACTTGATATATGCATTGCTTCAGCGATCAAGGTGACACCACTATTTTGCATAGTACTTTTGTCATCCTGTTCTTTGGTATAAAATGTGTATCCATTAATTGCATATGCGCTATAAGAAAACACAACTAAACTTGGACCGTATGCTAAACATCTCAATCTTTCTGTTACTGAAGCATGATCTGAACGATACTTTGAATAAATATGTTCCTTAAGCCATGGTATGAAACTTCTATTGTGCTCTCGTACAATCCAATTCTCATTTCTATTCGGATTTAAACATCGAAGAACACCCTTGTGCATTTCAACATAGGGCTCAACTTCAAGCTCATTATGCAGAACATACAAATGCACTTGATCCCGTTCGACCATTGATACTGTCACAACTTTATTTCCAATTAGCTTCTTACCTTCTTTTTTTTTCAACAACATGAGATTTGGGGAGTCCAATTGATTGAACATTTGACAGATATTCAGTACAAAACTCAACCGCTTCTTCAACAATATATCGTTCAGCAATACAACCCTTTGGTCGACTTCGGTTTTTCACATACCCTTTTAATATTTTTCATATAACGTTCAGTAGGGTTCATCCATCTCATATAAGCTGGTTCGCACAGTTGTGTCTCTTTAAGAAGATGAACGACAAGATGAACCATTATGTCAAAAAACGAGGGAGGGAAATTCACTTCAAGATCACACAAAGTAACAACTATTTATTTTTGCAATGTTGGTAAGATCTCAGGATCGATCACCTTGCTGCAAATTGACTTGAAGAAAAAACATAGTTTAGTTATTGCGCTTCTTACTTTTTCTGGAAGAATAGAACGTATACCTATCGGTAGAAAATGTTCCATTATAACATGGCAATCATGCGTCTTTAAACTCTTTAACTTGAGGTCTTGCATAGACACAAGTCTTCTAATATCTGATGAGTAGCCTTCTGGAACTTTAACCTCACTTAGGAACTTACACAATATTTTTTTCTCCTTTCTGGATAGAGTGTAAACAGCAGGTGGTAGATATGTTCGTCTTCCTTTTTTCACGGGTCCCAATTCAGTTCTTATTCCCATCTCTACCATGTCCTCCCTTGCTTTAAGACCATCCTTAGACTTCCCTTTTATATTGAGTAACGTACCAATAACACTGTCAAATACATTTTTTTCAATATGCATAACATCAAGAAAATGTCTTACGTACAAAGATTTCCAATATGGCAATTCAAAAAAAATCGACCTCTTCTTCCACCACCTGTGACAACTTTATGTGCAAAAGGCTTGCCAAACTGAATACTCACATATTTCACCTTTTCAAATAATTGATCACCTGTCAATCCAGGAGGAGCTCTACGTTGTCCGGTATCTCCGTTGAACGCTTTTCTCCATCCACGATATTGATGTTTAGAATTTAAGAATCTACGATGACCGAGAAAGACATTCTTCTGACAAAGTTTCAATCACATCGCATCGGTTCCATCTTCATAGATAGGACACGCTTTTTCACCTTTAATGTTATACCCGGATAGATTTCTGTAGGCTGGAAAATCGTTAATTGTTCCAAACAACATCGCCCTCAAGTTGAAACTTTATTTCCTATACCCATCATAAACCTCCACACCGTTCTCCCACAAAATCTTCAAATCTTTGATTAAAGGTTCCAAATATACGTCTATGTCATTTCCTGGTTGTTTAGGCCCATAAATTAACATAGATAACATCATGTACTTACGCTTCATACATAGCCACAGAGGTAGGTTATAAATCATAAGAATTACAGGCCATGTGCTATGCGAGATACTTTGAATACCGTGTGGGTTCATTCCATCAGTAGACAATGCCAAGCGAAGGTTTCTTGCTTCTTTTCCAAATTCAGGATAATCATTATCAATTTTCATCCACTGTGGTGAATCTGCCGAATGTCAAAACTTTCCATCAACAATTCTTTCATCTGTATGCCAAGTTAAGTGTCTTGAATCGGTTTCACTACGATACAGCCGTCTAAATCTCGGAATTATAGGAAAATACCATAAGACTTTTACCAGAGACAACTTTTTCTTATATCGAGGGGCACCGCATTTAGGACACTCATTTAATGATGCATACTCGTTTCGAAACAAAACGCAATCTTTTGGACAGGCATGTATCTTGTCATAGCTCATGCCAATAGAGTACAACATCTTTTTGGCCTCATACGTTTGATTGGGGAGAACATTATCCTCTGGTAGCATATCTTTCATAAGAGCTAATAACTCTGTGAAACTTTTATCCGACCATCCATTGCCCGCCTTTAAGTTGTACAACTTTAATACCGCAGACAATCTTGTGAATTTTGTACAACCATTATACAACGGTTTCTCTGCATCGCTTACCAACCTCTCGAACATTTTAGGACAATCATTAAGATCTTCTTCAAGCGCTTCTGCAATCTCTTCAACTCGATCATAATCGTATGTATCTGTGCCATTGTCGTTTGAAGCATAGGTCCTATTATCCCCCGATTCATCATTCCCGTCACTTTTCTCACCATGCATATTCCAACATGTATAACTTCTATCAATTCCATACCGTATTAAATGCGATGCCAACTGAACCGCGTCAACCTGATGCCCATAACAGCAACACAAACAAGGACATGTCATTCGACTGGGGTCTTCGGCGTGCGCAACAACAAACTTAACGAATTCCGATACCCCGTTCTCGTACTCTTTCAACAATCGATTGGAATACATCCATGTCTTATCCATGGTTTACGGTTTCTGAGTCAATCTGAGCTAAATGATAAATTCGAAAACAAAACGAATACTCAAAACTTGCACTTGCTCTTGCACAATCATATAACAAAACCAATACTCAAAACTTTTCACTAAATTCATTTTATTCTATTAACTACTTTAGTACTCAAGTATAATACATTCCTACCAAGAAAAGAGACGAGTAGAACACATAAACAAGAAACCATCATTGCTCAAAATCAATCATAAAAAGCACACGAAAAAACAATATATTAATAGAGTTAAAAATATGGCTACCTTTATTAAATATTTTGTTACGCTCTCTATTATTTCTCTCTTAGTTTGTTTTACCAATGCACAACTTATTAATATAAATGATGTTTGATAAAATAAAAAGCACATGAAAATGTGTTGTTTTCTATTAATATCAGGACCATAGAATTTAATCGGATTAGAACAACACGTAAGGAAGCAAATTAATTGTATGTAAATATAATAAATTAGAATCAAAGCAAGCATAGAACAATTTATTCATACAAAACTATACTAGAAATTAAAATACCTGGAGCTGAGATGTGTAACTTTGTGTTGTATATTGTTGTGATTTCTGATGCAGCAAACTTTGTGATTTCACCTTGCGGTTCTCCTGTGGCAAGCGGTGGTCTTGTTGTTTTCTTTTCTACAAATCAAGCGGTAGTCGTTGTTCTCTCTGCAGATGCTAAAGGAGGCAGAGGTCCTGAAGAAGTCCTGAAACTGCCCCGGTAGTCCTGAAACAAGAAGACATAGAGGATACGAATAGAAAAGTGGTAGTCGTTAATCGTGAAGAAAATCTGATTTAGGGTTTTGATCGTGAGCTCTGGTTTAGGGTTTTGATGATATCGGGAAGAACAATAGAAAAGTGATGATACGAATTTTTGATATTTATTATAAAACTACCTACGAAAGCGCTTTTAAAAGCGCTTTCTAAAGGTCACCTATAACAGCGCTTTTTAATGTAAAAGCGTTTTCGTAGCATATCCTTTAGCAGCGCTTTTAAAAGTGCTTTCTAAAGGCCAGCTTTAACAACGCTTTGGAAAAGCGCTTTCTAAGGCTGACCTTTAGCAGCGCTTTTGAAAAGCGCTTTCTTAAGGTACCCTCTGAAATGCACCCTTTAGCAGCGCTTCCCAAAAAGCGCTTTCTAAGAGTGACCTTTAGCAGCGCTTTTGAAAAGCGCTTTCTTAAGGCACCCTTTGAAAGCGCTTTTTTTAAGCGATTTTTTTTTAAAACCTACAGCAGCGCTTTTTTCTAAAAGCGCTTTCTTTTATGTGCTGCTAAAACTTATTTTTGGCGTAGTGTATAAACTTCATCAATTCTCTTCTAAAAACTATCTCCTTTTTTATCAACCCCAACAATTATATCTTTTGAAACATTGAGCCATGGCTGAATGAGAAACTCATTTTCCTTTAGTTGAAATTTTGTTTTCGGTATACTTACAACCGATGTGGTTCCAACATCTTCATCAAGGTTGATAGTTTTCAAACCATCTTGAATGCAAAATTGTGGTATTTCAAACTCTTGATCATTTGATTGCACACCACTAATACCAATATCAACTTCACGAGGCATAATGAAATTAGTTGTCTGAGATAAAAATTGTTGATATTGATATAGAGAATATGATGTATGATATACAGAGTGTGATGTATGATATGGATAATTTCCAAATTATAGATTATTTAGTAGATTTGGAATAAGAGGAGGGTTGCTATCATTTTGTATAAAATTGAATCAAGAATTAGGGTTGTCAGGCGTTCATTGAAAAAAAATGTTCAGATAAAATATTAGTATGTAACTTTAAAAAAATTTATTGAAATATATATAGGAGGAAAAATTACCGTTACAAAAGAGCTGTTATAAAATTGTCTATCTTGTTTGTTTTAAAAAAAGAGTTGTTATACACTTATTATTAATATTATACATTTTTTATTATATTTAAGTTGTTTTACTACGGTGCCAAACAAAACACTCCTTGCAACGTTTTACTACTCATTCATGCACAGTACACATTCTGATTTTACTGACACATAGTATATAGAACTATGTACCTAATAATTTGAATCACATAAAATATGAAGTCATTATACTTACTCCCTTAATATATAAAATGAAAATGAAGTTGATATATTCTTAATTATTCAATAAGTAAGAACATAGTACACATTCGAGGTTTAAAATGAAGTCAATATTCAATAAACAATCTAATAGCCAAAAGCAAGTTGTTTAGATATATTCCCCAATAAAATAACCAACAACATAAACTAAATTACAAACCAATAAAAACTTGATCAGATTCATAAAACATATAACTTCACAGATGCAAAGCTTCAGCAAAATCAAAATCATGAAAGAGTTTTTAAAACTTAAAACACTAGCAAGTAAACAATGTTCATAAACAAATGTAGAATAAGAATGCTGAATTTATAGAGAGAGGAGGAATTTATCTTATATTGCAAATTCTCGACGTCCTTCCTCAAAAATTGGAGGTGGAGTAATAATCACAATAAGCATAGTTGGTGAGCTCGACTGAAATCACATTTTTATTTTCTATCAATAACTGATATATAATTGGCATTTATGATATAAGAGTTTAATTCATTCTAAGCATTCAATCAACACAACAGGCTATTGCTTAATCAAACAACAATGCTAGAAGAAAAATTCTGTAAAATTTAGAGTAACAATAGGCGGAATCTAGAAAGTTGAACCTTCAAGCGGTTGAAAATTTTTTTGGAGGTTTTGTTTGAATTCTGGAAGAGGTACATGTTGTCCAAAATGCAAGTAATAGATGGCTGGCAAAAATGTATACATTAATGATATATTATATTAAATACGGTTAATAAGTATATAAATTGAAACATACATTACAATAGTTGTTTGCATTGAAACGGAGTACATTACAATAGTTGTTTGCATAATTTATAAGTAGGATGTTGGTTTCGAATTCCAAGTGATGTATATTTTTTAACAATTTAAAGATTTTATATAATTAAATAAAATATTAAAAAAAACTAAGATAGCATCTAATTACTCGGTCAGCAGAAAGTCATAAACTATTAGAGTAAAATACATTTAATCTTTTATTTTAAAAAATATTTAATAATATATTTAATTAAAATTTAAGCTACAATTTCATTAAAAATAAATTTAAATTCAATTTATTTTATTTTATTTTATATGAAATAATGTATTAGAGAGGGAATATTTCCCCCACAAAAATATGTAACATGTTTATGATGGAATTTGTGAGGGAAAATTGGTGAAGAATAACATTTATTTAAAATTTTGTTACTAAATTTATTTTTATTAATTTTGTGAGAAATTTTATGAGGGATTTTTTGTGACGGAAACTTATCTCATAAATTTCTCCGTTGATTTTTATTTATTTATGATTTGTCATCTATATAGTTTTCCGTCACTAAATCTATCGCAATTAGTGAGGGATTTATTTCCCTCACACATTTTCGTTCCTAATTTATATTTTTTTTAAAGTTTGTTTTTCATTAAAGTTTTCAATTAATCTATTTTACTTAAGTAGCATAATAGACGGACTTATATATGTATCTATCGGCCGATCTATTTAACTTTGATTCTATATATGTATATATAGGACAACCTAATTAGTCTTGTTTCCCCTAATATATAGGCATATATATGTCATCCTATTTAGTCTAATTAGTCTTTTTATTAAATAGGTCTGACTTGACTTGACTTGATCTTAAGTAGGTTAGATTATAACCCTATATAGACCGGTTTGGCCTATTGTCACTCCAATTGACGGTGTAAAAAAATTTTACATTGTATGCAATAGAAATATATTATTTTGCCATGTCATATAAGTTATTTAAAATTTTTAGTATGACTTAACCGAATACGTTATTGTCATTTATTAATATTATAAAACTATTTTATACTATTAATGGAT
The DNA here is from genome assembly GCA_948472305.1 of Vicia faba. NCBI lineage: Eukaryota > Viridiplantae > Streptophyta > Magnoliopsida > Fabales > Fabaceae > Vicia > Vicia faba. The sequence goes on along the minus strand of OX451736.1, from coordinate 1,568,779,654 downwards.
ATTGTTTTTTTCATCTTTGTTTAATTAAATGGTTTCTTTAATTATGTGTTTTTAAAATATTTACATGTAAAAATTTTAGTTAGTATTCTTTAAAGAGAAAATGAGTGATGTAGGGTAAAAAAAATTTATACTATTTTAAAATCAAAGGCTCTGATACCATGTTGTGGAAAGATACAAGTCTCTTTCGGTCTCTTTCTCGAACCAAAGGCTGATACATAGTATATGAATAAGCACCTTTATGAGAGACACACCACTTATCCATCTAAAACCTTAAGGTGATAGGTGAGTGAATTCTCCCACTTATATATGCTTAAGTTTCCACATTCATATCCAATGTGAGACTATTTCCTCACTTACTCACACTTGCTATATTATTTCAACACTCCCCTTCAAGTGTGAGTCCACAATGCTCCCTCACTTGTACCGCCATTGACATCTTGCAACGGAACACCACTTTCTGGATGCATTTCGATACAAGTCTCTTCCGGCCTCTTTCTCGAACCAAAGACTCTGATACCATGTTGGAGGGTGTTACTAGGAGCATCGATACATAGTGTAGGAATAAGCACATTTGTGAGAGACACACTACATATCCACCTAAAGTACTTGTGTATGAGTTTTATTTACATAAAACATATATGTGGCAAACATATTTAATTAACTCAAATTAATTTTTTTTCCAAGTATTTGTTAAATGTGTACTTTTTACTATAAATTTAAATTAAATCGATCAATGATATATAATTATTTCGTCTATGATATAAGCGCTACAATGTCACTCTTAAATGACATATTTTCATTTCTAAAAAAAAATAGTGAGATATTTGTGCGTTCGTACGGGTATCGGTATAGTACGCACATTTGATTCTAAATTTTTTATTATTTTTAAAAGAAATAATAAATCAGTGCTTGTAATTCTTTCAATATATAAAAAATATTTTGTTATTTCCTTGTGTTGATGTGATTGGCATTATGTTTGGTAAAACTAACTTAGTTTAGACATGTTGAATAAAGATATTTTATCTACTGAAGCAACATGTCATATGCATGCTCTTTGAATATCGTGTTTGTGTACAACTGGATTATTGGATATCCTAGCCTGTTACAGATACAGAATATTCTGTGAGTATTGTGTTATCCTATGTGTTGCTCAGTTTGAAAATTGAAGAAGATTCAAGCTGATTTCAAGGAGAATTGTTAGTTTCTAATTATGGAGATAACTTAGGAAACTAATTATTGATGTCCTATATTTGAGGAGATAATTCTGCAGTGTCTATTACTTATCCAGCTGAGATTTTGAAGCTCAAATCCAGTTCAATAAAGATTATAAATAGAAGACTTCAATCCTAGTTGTTTTTTTACGAATTTACACTGTATTTTGATTAGGGTTTGTGTGTTTATTGTGAGCCTCTCGATTATCATGTTGATAAAAGAGTAAGACTTTATTTTTGTTGTAAGTTCTGTCAGTTATTCCAAAGCTTGTAAGCAGTGAATGATTGTGTGTCTTTGAAGTGTGACTTCTGTGATTTTCTAAGTGTTTAGAATAGTTCAATAACTGACTTGTGATTGGAAGGGATTTGAGATGAGTCTCATACCTAGGTGAGTCTTAGGTATAAGTTAAGCAAGGGTAGTGATTAAGTGAGAAGTTGTAAACGGGGGAGTTTAACTTCGAATTGATACTATTAGTAGTTAACTTGATCCCACAAAGTTGGATCTAATGTCTTTTGTTCCAGGATCAAATGCTTGGGAGGCAGCCTCTGCATCTGCCGGCTTGGTAACCCCTAGAGTAGATGTTGGTTTGCACCGAACTGGGTTAACAATCCTGTGTGTTTTTTACTTTTCTGCACTTCGATTATCGTTTATCTTGCCATTGTGTGTTTGTTCAGAAAAATGTGTCTCAACATCTTTTAGGACATCTGTAATTCGAATACCAGAATTTCATATTTAAATCAATAATATTTTTTTATATAAATATTTTTTTTTGGAATTATTGTAAAAATTATTTAAACCAATAGTTAAGTTGTTATATTATTATTCAATATTTTAACCAGTAATTTCATGTTTATGTTATTATTCAATATTTTGATCAGTAATTTCATGTTTTCTTATTACTCAATAGTTTGATCAGTAACTTCATGTTCTCCTTATTATTCAATATTTTGATCAGTAATTTCATGTTTCCGTTATTATTCAATATTTTGATCAGTAACTTCATGTCTCAGTTATTATTCAATATTTTGATAAATAATTTCACATTAATTTCAGTCTGAATATTCGTGCATTCATATGTTACTGGTATATTACTCATATTTGAATCTAAAATACAATAAAAATGAAAAAACAAATAAATAAAATTATTTAAACATTTATGTTAAATCATAAAGCTATGATATTATTGTCTATAATTAAAAAACATAATGTTTCAAATTAAATTTAGATATATATTTAAAATCATAAAGCTATGACATTATTGTCTATGCATAAATGAAATATAACATAGATCGATAATTAATCTAAGTTAAATTATTACTTCACTTAATAAATAAAAATTAGTTTGATCGTGTTAATGCAATCAATATTTATAAAAAATGTGATATAAGTTCTATTAAAAAATAAATATTGATAATATTTTTCCCTAAATTTAAATATTAATTTATTTTAAATTTTAATTATATAATAATCAAATTACCAAAATTATGTATGGTATGTGTTGAGTTTATGATATTTAGCCTTTAGACAAAACCATGAGAAGAATTTAATCACATCCATCATTTGCTGAAAATTGCCTATCGCTCCTTTGAACATGATGCTATTTCATAATAACCTTACCCTCCACGAAGTGAGACTAATCAAATTAGAGATCTTTCCTTATTGATGTTCAAGTTTTTCAAAGCATGAGAAAAGGTAGGAAGTGATTGGATGCTTCCATATTTTTTACTCCCAATCCTCCTTCTTCCTTGCTTTTACAGATTTGGTCTCATCTTTCTTTCTTGCGTTGTCTTTATTATGCTACTTCGCGAATCGTCGGTCGACATGGCTAACAAAACAATTGACAATAAGACGTTTATTAAGAGAAGTTGCATGAATCTACATTGTTCCTCTCTACCCTTATAATTTTGAAGTCACGGAACACGTTGGGGTCTCTATAATCTTCTGCACATAGACCATTCATTAACAAAATTCAGAATGATTTAAACAATCACAGACTTTTTCACAATTATCAAAATCCAATTCAAATCATCATACGTTCAAAAAACATGATTAAACACATACGATGATAATGTATATAAAAGATTATTGTTATCCCGTAAATTCCAATTTTAAATAAGCGAATATTATGTGACTTTAGAATTCCAAATCGAGATTTTGCATTGTTTTGGAAAACTAAAACCAGGCTGCACAACATTTTCATCATTTGCATAACCAATTGCATTAATAGAACTGTGAAATTCAATATTACACTCATCAAGATTCAACGATTCAGTTTGAGAAAACATTGTAGAAGCCATTCACATCAAAACATTTTCGTAAACTGACCGAGACCGACTTCATAGCGACTTTTTCATCTATGATAGCAACATAAACACCCGTCTTTGCGTTGTGAATTTTAACCTTGAAAACGAAGAAAGAATGGTAAGTGAGTGTTCCAATAATTGATATTAATGCTTAAAAATCTGATACTCATAGTGCTCTTTCAATAATTTGATATCAATGCTTTGAGATTAATACATTTCATGATTTCAATGAAATATTCATTAACAAAATTCACCATGAGTACTACTTACTTCATTTATCTCAACTTGATACTTGGAATTTTCGGCCCTAACTTCTGAAATTGACAATTCCTATAAGCACTTTTATTATTTAATGACTTCAATTTTAACTGCGACATCATTTTGTAGATGGAAATACTATTATTAATTGAATGGAACACGGTCAAAGGACATTGTTAAATTTTAACCGTGACATCATATGTTACAAAAAACATCTAATTCATCGACATATACATATAGATACCTATACTGAGAAAATGCCAATAGCCATAACATGTTTTCGACCGTATCGAAGAAACTATTACATATGATAACATGTTGAAACAATGTCAAACGGGGTGGTTTCTACGTAGTCTCGGCTTGATACATCAACTTGTGTTTCTTTGAAGCACCTTGGTACTAGTAGATGATGTTGTAGAGACACTGCCTAAGATACATTAACCTACGCTAGAAAACACAGAAGACAAACACCAATTTTGAATCTTTCTCAAGCCAATAACATTCATCAAATGATTAACCTAAAGAAACAACATAAAACACGTCAAAATCGAAACTTTTTCCAACATTGAAATACCCAAATTAAAAAAAGCATAAAAAAGAGACTTTATTGATGAAACTTTCATGTTCTTCAGTGCGTTTTGCGATCTTAACCGCTTGTTTCGACAATACCTCCTTCAATTTGAATCAAATACAAAGGAAAACAAATCAACACCACGAAAATAAAAAATAGATAGAGCATGTAGAAATCATGACGTGAACTGAATGCAATGGAACGAACCTTTGACCTATCCCTCAAGCGTTTTCTAGTCGCTATAGTGGGTTTGATGTAGGAAACCTTGACATTGAAAAATAACGACAGCAACAACATAATCAGACATTGAAAAAATAGTTTATATGCTACAAAAATATCTAATTCAAGTGAACATTAGTGATTACATGCATCCAATTCAAACTTGTACTAATGTCCAACAATGTGTTGAAAATGACACTGAAATCAAGTGAGTATTAGTGATTATAGAAAACAACACATTCATATGCTACAAAAAACATCTAATTCATCGACATGTACATATAGATACTTACACTGAGAAAATGCCAATAACCATAACAGTTTTTCGACGTGTCAATCAGAAACCATTCCCCACAATACAAATGTTAAAGTTTTTCCAAACATGAATGATGATCCTATAACATTTTCAATCACCACCAATCCGAAACAGTTCATAATAAAGATTTCAAAGAAACGAAGTACTAAAAATAATCTTTACCTACATAACCAGCATACTAACTAATATCCGCCTCAAATTTCACAATTTTGAGATCCCTAATCTGAATCCAGAAGCACATCATCCTCAATGTAAATCATTTATACAACATCCTCAATTTCAATAATTTTATGCAATACGTAGGTAATAACAAATATATAAAAATGAAATATAAAAAATCGAAAATAATAAATCTAACCTGATATAATAACAAAAATTCATAAAAACAAATAGGAGTTAACTCTAAAAAAATATCAAACAAAGAATTAGAGGAATCCATCTATTGTTTCAAAAGGTTGAAACAAAAAAGGAATTACATATTGAAAACCTAAAAAAAAGGAGGATTCATTTTAAGATTTAGGTTTGAACCCACAGATCTACCATTGTGATACCGCACATCATCGTAAAATCACCGAAATCGTCATGGCCTCCACCGACTTCTCCATTCTGATTGATTCGTGAAACTCTTTCTTGATTTCATTTTGAAGCATTCTTTTGATTTTTGTTTGCAAGAGAGATGAGAGTGATTTTCCAAAGAATATGGAATATAAAGCGTTTATCGAAACCGTGTCAACCTTCATGTTGGTAACCGCCGCATAGTATGTGAAAGAATAGGAATATGAAATATTTTGAATAACAAATATTATGCAATTGGATTTCAAAAAATTAGAGGCTGAATGGCGAGGCCAGCCACATGGCACACTGAGGAAAGAGTATGGCAATTTTGTCTTTTGTAGAACATAAACCTTTCTTATACGATAGATTTGAAAATTTTAAACGGTAAAAATAACTATAATTGATGTATCATATATTTGTAACTTTTGGACGACTGTGAAATATTTGGCTGGTGGTAATATCTCTGGGAATTTCTTAACACACTCTATGTTTTTCAAATGCACTGCGCGAAAATACTTAAATGCCTCTAAATTTCAAAGATACATCTCTATGACGCACCAAGATGTCATAAAACACAAAAAAAAATGGAGTTACATTTCTGGTATCAAACTCGCAGTATATTTCCGGAATAATGCCTTATAAAATGCAGAAAAACAGAATTGAAATACATCAACTTCACAAAATCAAAATACCTTTGATATCATAAAATAAGCAACACATAAGGGACTTTAACATTGATCAAACATTACATTCCAATATCTAGGTGGACATTGAAACATCTTGATAATATCATTGATCGATCTCAAAATAGTCACATCCAACTCGATCAGAACTTTTCATTCTAAACGAAAAAAGATTATCCGCATAGCCCATAAATTAGTGTCATTCTTCAGCTCATGGTTGTTAAACTCAAGATTCCCTTCCGCGTCAACAGATAGCGAGCAGTACTCGATCTTCACAATTTCCCGATTGTCACTATAAGGTAGGAGCTCCTGCAATATGTATTAGAGATCTTCAAGAGGGGTGTACTCATTGATCTTAAATTCTCGGGATGATGTATTGACGGTAAAGTGAACATTTCTAACATGCCTTTTGATGTTCATATTGGTTTTTTATATTTTGGTATGAAACAACATGATAAGTGAATTTATTTATAGTAGTGGGATTTATGTCTCTTTGTACAAGATCACATGTTTATAGGCAAATAATAAATACAAGAACACCTTAAAATTCAAACTTTATGTCTTTTTTATTTTATTTTTCAGTTTTGTTTGCAAAAACGTCCAATGACTAAAACTGAATGAACATATGCATATGAACACGATTAACTGTTAACAAATATATGCATAAGAATAGGAATAAGCATTTACTCAAGAATCTAGGGGTTGGGATGACGTTCAAGCCTTATTCAAATCCCCACAAAGCTATTTCCATAAGATTATGCCCACATAGTAATCTTCACAAATTCATCTTCAATAAAGATACATTCCCCGCAATTTCCCCAGGAGAGTTTATTTCCTTAGTAGAATATTTCTCTGCCAACAAGGTTTATTTCCCCAACAGGTTTTATTTCCCCAACAAATTACAGTCTCCCCAATTTTAATCTATTCCTCAGATTGCTACGAATCATCGGCAAAATTCCTCTCCCCAGTGAAGTCGTCGCTATCCCTAGGGAGTTGCTACAAAACCTGGAAATGGACCAGATATCAGTCAACTTCATCCTCGCTAGACGATTCAGAAGGTTATCCATCTTTTTTATCTCCAGTCAGGGTATATAAGAATTATCCTTCCCATGCGATTTGGAAGGTTATCCATCTCTTTTATCCCCAGTCAGGGTATGTAAGAATTAAACTCCCTAGTAGAGCGATGAACGACTAATGTTTCTGAATCCTTCTCCCCAAATAGAAGTCAACATTCCTTAGCGGAGTTTCCTTAAACAACAAGTAGGAACCCCCAGCGGAAACACTCTATACAAGATTGAAGATTACACATGTTCTTCATCCCCGACATCAGTCAAGGATTCATTTTCCCCAACAATATGTCATATAAAACTATTGATACACTTCCGGCAATATTTCACATTCACACATCATTTATCAATATCATAGCTTATGCATACGAAACGCATATAACACAATATCATTTATTTTAAGAGCATCATTAAGAAATGCATTTCATACATCATGACATTGCATACTGTGATACGGTGGGAGAACTGACTTGAAGGTTTTGCGTTTGATCGCAAATGTTACGGTTAGCAAGATTCGCCACTGACTTTTCTTTTATCTAAAAAGGAAAGGTGAAAAAGCACAGGAAAGACCTTTGAGATTGTTTCTTGAGTTCGGGGGTAGATTATGAAAAGGGAAGATATTAACACCCTTTTCATCCATGGTTTTCCATGGGCTCTTAGTTACTTGCTAGATCACTTGCTTTTGTTTTGAAATTGTGCTTTGTGTGGTTTTTGAAAGTATTTTGTAAAGAGGCCATTGTTTAGGCAATCTTTGTAATGATTCTCGTTCGTAAGAATGTATACAAAGATGTTGATCTTTTGAAAATGTTTTCAAGTTTTGTAAGATGTTTTGAAATGTGTAGGTGTTTGTTTTGAAAATAGCAAGGATGTTTGTTTAAAATGGAGCAAGTAATTAGGAGCAATCTACCTACTCAAATGTCTTTCTTGTTCATTTTCTTTTCCTTTAATATTGTTATCTTACCATCGATTTGGTAAGTAACGCTATCTTTGGATGTAAACGGGACGGGCGTGGGTCATCGTATAGCTATGATTAGCAATGTTGCAAGGTATCTTGGCATTCTTTTTGAGGGACTAAGATCATTTGTAAGGAAACTTAGATAGCGTCATCGAGGGACTATGATCTTGTATTTGCTTGTTTTTGCTAAGATACCTTACATGCGTAATATGACCATTTTGTATAAGGCAACCAAGTGGATTTTACCCTAGGGGTGTTTGTGTGCAAGTGTATTGTTTTCATGCTTGTTTTTGTCTTGAATTATGATTTTCTACTTGATTGATTTTATTCTTTCCATACAAACTCTAATTACTAGCATATTATGTAAAAACGATAAATTGCGAAATTTAAAGTTACTACGCTATTACAACATTTGTGGGGAGGGGGTGTACAATTGGTAAATGGGGATTGCAAGAATATAAACCTAATTAATCTATTACAACCAAATTGAATTTGTACAAGAATTACATAAATACAAAGTATAATGATGAATAATGTATAAGGATGAAAAATATAAAGAAAATGAATTTTGTTTGATTTTTATGAAAAAAGATTTTTTGTCTTAACCTAATTTAAATAAAGAAAATAATTAAGTTTAAATTTATTAAGAAAAAGATTTTAAAAGAAAACCCTAATTCTATTAATTAATCAAAAGAAAATAAGTTAAGGAAAGTATTTTTTTTATAGCATTTTTATCTTGAAAATATTTATAGTATTAAAAATATTTTTAGTCTTTTTTGGTATTTAAATAATATATTTTTAAATGTTATGAAGAAAAATAAATAATATAATTATTAATTAAGTCTATAAGATTTAGTTAATAAAAATAAATAAAGTATGGTAAATAAAATATTTTTGTTTATGGAAAAAATAAAATAAAATAAGTCAAAATATAAAATATATCATTTTTTGTATTTTTTATGATTTTTTAGTATTTTAGAAAATATATTTAAAAAGAAAAATGCAATAAATAAATAAATAAATAAATACAAATGGGCTAGGGGGTGCATGAAGTAGGCAGGGAGTTAATCAACAAAAAAAAAGAGCCAGGCCCAAAGGGCCCAGCGCCTGCAAACAAAACAAATAAAAAAAATGTCAAAAAATATGAAAAATGGAAAAGGGTACCACTGGGGCTCGAACCCAGGTCCAATAGGTTAACAGGCACGCGCTTTACCACTGGGGTGACTATACATCCGTTTATATAAACAAAACAATAAATATGTAAGGCAAATCAAGTCTTGATGACTTCATCTTCAACCTCCAGCCGGCGTACCTATAACTTCTTCATTTCTCAACAAAAATGGAAGATGACAAAATGAAAGTTGTTGCATTCTTCCTCACGAATCTAACCATGTAAATAACTAAAGCTAAAAGTCAAAGATAAATGCGAATTTCTCTAGCCCTAATTTGAACCCTAAAAATTTCAAAAACTTCAACTCTAAAATTCTCTAAGCTCAGGCCATGTAAATGCAAACTATGGATACGTACAGCTTCATGGCAATGAGGTCTACATTTTATCTTCGTAAATGCAAGTCTAACAATGCCTAAGTAATGAGATAGAAGTTCAAGAAAAATACCTCAAAACTGAAAATCGTGAAATGCAAATGAGCTTAATTCAAAGTGCTGCAAGGATCAGGTTAGCTTCCTTGAGGTCCCAGGAAGCTAATGCAATGATTAGCTTGAGCTGAAAGTGGCTGAGGAGCTCTGGAGAAGTCAAGTTGCAGACCCCTATTTTTGAAAATGGAACTTGATGATGGAGGTGTTACAATTGAGCAAATGGACTTTGGATGGTTTGTATTTGATGTTTAGAAGCTTTTGGAAGTGAAAGGCCAAAGAACACACAAGGGGATTTGGAGTTTGGTATGTAAATTCAGAACTTGCACAACAATGGTGTTTTGAGACAATTTCTGGCTAGAGGGAGTTTGAATGAGTTTTAGGGTCTTCAAGCTCGTGTCCTAGCTCACAAATAGTGCTTCTATTTATAAGCAACAAGTTTGGAGACTTGTTGTTAATCATAATTTAAAATTACATGTTTATGCATAACATGTGATTTTTTGAGAAAACAAGTTTCAATGTCTTATGCACTTGCTAAGATAGAGTGGTTATGCTTTAAACATACTTGCTTCTGACTTTGTAGATAAAGTGTGATCATAGGGAACAAGTTAGAGGCTCAAGAGTGGACTTTATGCATAAAGCTTGCTTTTCAAGAATGGTATTGTTAACTTTCTTCCCAAAATGGCAATGTGAATTGGATAAAGCTTAAATCACTTGGATTATAGCTCAAAAGTTTGTGTAATCCATTAATTATAGAGTGACAAACAAGTTTGAGGCATGCAAAGCAAAGGCTATGCAGCCTAACATTGATTTGCATTTGTGTTCATCATGAAAATAACCTATAATTCAAGTGACAAAACACCAACTTCATCTCTTTGATTCTCCCTACTCGAGAATGATCTCAAGGAGTTCTTGGACATTTTGGAAATCTTGCAATGTGCTCTTCAACTCATCTTTGAATTGCTTTTGAAGATTCCCCTTGGAACTATGTGAAAATTTTCCATGAAGTTAGGTCAAAAATCTTCCTAACTAGGGAAAAATTTCACTAAGTCTTTTTTAGTTCATGAGCATGTATTCATAAAATTATAACTTGAGATCAAAGCACTTTTAGGAGAAGTTGTGTGAAGAAAAGTTGTAGATTTTGGGGTACAACAACTGCCCCTGTTCAATCTTCTTAAGCCTGAAGAGTTAGATTGGCAAGCTTTGCCATTCGTGACTCGAAGGTGGAAGATGATTGGATACTAGAGTTCCCATAAATTTGCACTCGACGATGTGAAGGTTGAGGGAATGGGCTTAAAGATGCCATTTGGAGAAGTGATAGAAATTTGTTGGAGATGGGCTTGTAGATGCCATCCAAAGTGATTGCTGAATTGTAATTTGTACGCTAAAAGAATGAGTATCAGAATGGCATCCGTGTCTGGAGCGTATATGTACCATATCTGGAGACCGATTTTGAATGAGTATCGGAATGGAATCCGTGTCTGGGTGTATCTGAACTGTATCTGGAAGAGGCTCTGAATGAGTATCAGAATGGCATCCGCGTTTGGAGCGTATCTGATCTGTATCTGGAAGAGGCTCTGAATGAGTATCAGAATGTCATCCGTGTCTGGAACGTATCTGAAATGTATCTGGAAGAGGCTCTGAATGAGTATCAGAACGGCATCTGCATATGAAGCGTATTTGAATTGTATCTGAAAGTTGAATCTGAATGAGTGTCAGAATGGCATCCGTGTCTGGAGCGTATCTGAACAGTATCTGAGAGTTGAATCTGAATGAGTATCAGAATGGCATCCGCGTATGGAGCGTATCTGAATTGTATCTAAAAGTTGAATCTTAATGAGTATCAGAACGACATCTGTGTCTGGGGCGTACTTAAACTGTATCTAAAAGTTGAATCTGAATGAGTATCAGAATGGCATCCGTGTCTGGAGCGTATCTGAACTGTATCTAAAAACTTTGAACATTGTTAATGGTAGCTGTTAATCTTATCCTGAAAAGGGTAAAATGTTAGCTAAAATGCAAGGTCATGTTGTATGAAATGTATGATATAATGCATTCATTTTATCAATGTTTATGATATATGGATGCAATGTATGCTTATGTGAGCTAATTTGCTGCACTGCTGTTGGATTAGGGAAAATAAATCCCTGACTGCTGTTGAGGATATGTAAGTCTTTATGTCTTGAAGTCGAAGTGCTGATGAATTTCCGTTTAGAGAAATAAACTCTGTTGTGAGGGAAATGCCATGTACTGCTTAAAAAATATGTTGGGAAATCCTGAGAAATTGAACGATTTCTACTGGGGATTGATAACTGGAAGCTTTGTTCCGCTGGGGATTAAACTGCACACTACAGGAAAATTTTTTTTATTGGAAAATAACTTGGAGAGATTTCCCTATACCTTAAAGGCACCGGTAATTGTCTTTTATTTTGTTTATTTGTAAACAATGATTATGTTCAAATGCATATGTTCAACAATGAATCATTTGACGTTTTTATAAACAAAACACAAGAGTAAAGAAAAAACAGATAGTTTTGCACTGTCAAAGGAATATCTTTGTATTGACTTTGAGCAAGTATTTTTGTACAGTGAGACAAACATTCTTGTAGGAGAACGCCTTCGTAAAAAAAATAAAAATTTTAATACAAAGAAAAGATAGCTATGTGTAATCATCCCATGGGGTTCCCATTCTGCTATAGCCTTCGTATCTCTGAGCATCTGGTCTATTTGTTGCCTTGTCCGAAGATGATTGAATTGGTCAGGGATGTCGAGTTTTCAAGTTGTTCATAAGGTGATCCAACGGGACATAGTCATATACTTTAATTCCCTAACTTTTGCCTGGACCGCCCTTTCGGGTTTTCTGTCCACCGGGAAACCCTTTTTTGCCCAAGTCGCCCTTTCGGGTTTTCAACTTGCCGGGTGTACAGATTTTTTTTTATCCCTAATTTTTGCCCGAACCTTTTTGGTTCGTCGGGATGCCCTTGTTTTGCCTAGGTATGTCAACCTAGCGGGTCTCTTATGCGTAGTATCTTTTGACTATGTCCGCGTTCACAGGATGCGGCAAGTCGTCATCATCCATGGTTGTCAAGATCATTGCCCCACCAGAGAATATGTTTTTGATTACAAACGGTCCTTCATAGGTAGGAGTCCATTTGCCCCTGGGATCACCTTGTGGCAATATGATGCGTTTGATCACTAGGTCCCCAACTTGATACACTTGGCGTCTGACTTTCTTATTGAAAGCCTTGATCATCCGATTTTGATACATTTGACCATGGCAAATAGCAGTAAGTCTCTTCTTATCAATCAAGTTCAGTTGATCAAGTTGAGTCTGGATCCAATCATCTTCGTTCAACTCGACATCCTTCATAATCCTCAGAGAGGGGATCTGGACCTCGATAGGCAAGACAACCTCCATGCCGTAAACAAGAGAATAGGGTGTTGCCTCGGTTGATGTGCGAGATATGGTACGATACCCGTGGAGAGCAAATGGTAACATCTCATGGCAGTCTTTGTATGTGACTGCCATTTTTTGTATGATCTTTTTAATGTTCTTATTTGCAGCTTTGACAACACCATTTATCCTCGGCTGGTAAGGAGAAGAATTGTGATTCTGAATCTTGAATTGTTCGCACAAGGTGGTGATCATAGTGTTGTTGAGATTTGTACCATTGTCAATGATGATCCTTTCCGGGATACCGTACCGGCAAGTGAGGTTCTGTGTGATGAATCGAGCGACAACATTCTTGGTGACGAAAGCAAAGGAGGCTGCCTCAACCCACTTTGTAAAATAGTCAATGGCCACTAGGATGAAGCGGTGCCCATTGGAGGCTGTTGGCTTGATTTCCCCAATCATATCAATTTCCCACATAGTAAAGGGACAAGGAGCCGTCAAGATATTCAAAGGAACCAGAGGTACGTGCACCTTGTCAGCATAAATCTGACACTTATGGTAGGTTCGAGAGTATTGATAACAATCTGCTTCCATGGTAGACCAGTAGTAGCCTGCCCGTAGGATTTTCTTTTCCATCGTATGCCCACTGGAATGGGTGCCAAAAGTGCCTTCATGCAATTCAGCCATGATCCTTTCAGCTTCAACCTTATCTACGCACCGAAGTAACACACAGTCATGATTACGTTTGTACAGGATGTCGTTACTATGGAAGAACTTAGCAGAGAATCTTCTTAAGAACTTCTTATCATTCACTGAAGCTCCTTCTGGATATTCTTGATCCTCGAGATACCTCTTGACTTCGTGAAACCAAGGCTGGTCCAGTACTTCTTCAGTATTAATCTCGTGACAGTGTGCTGGTTCATCCATTCGTTCAATGGTGATCTGGGGAGCCTCTTTATCCCAATTAAGTTTAAACATAGATGACATTGTGGCTAATGCGTCTGCTAGCTGATTTTCTTCTCGCGGGAAATGCTCGAAGGTAATCTTCTCAAAATGTGGTAGCAATGTCAAAACATGTTCTTTATAAGGGATAAGGTTAGGGTGTTGGGTGTCCCATTCCCCTTTGATCTGACTGATGACCAAAGCTGAATCTCCAAATACATTCAAGGATTTGATCCCCAAGTCTATGGTAGCTCTGAGACCAAAGATGCATGCTTCGTATACCACCATATTGTTTGTACAATTGAAGCAGAGTCTTGCGGTGAAGGGAGTATGACACCCTTCGGGAGATATGGGTATAGCGCCGATACCATTGCCAAGTGTGTTGGATGCCCCATCAAAGAACAGGGTCCATCGGGATCCTTGTCCAGGTCTGTCATATGGCCTGAATTCTTCACAATTGTCTAACATCATGATATCTTCATCCGGAAATTCGAATTTCATGGACTGGTAGTCTTCTACAACTTGCTAAGCAAGGTGATCAGCTAATACACTGCCCTTTATTGCTTTCTGGGTAGTATATTGTATGTCATATTCTGTCAGGATCATCTGCCATCTCGCTACTCTCCCAGAGAGAGCAGGCTTCTCGAATATGTATTTTATCAGATCCATTTTAGATATCAACAGGGTAGTATGAGTCAACATATATTGTCCTAGTCGGCGAGCAGCCCATGCCAGAGTGCATCAAGTTTTCTCGAGCAGTGAATATCTGGTTTCACAGTCGGTAAACTTTTTGATCAGGTAGAAAATAGCATGCTCTTTTCGGCCAGACTCATCATGCTGCCCCAATACACACCCCATTGAGTTTTATAAAATAGTCAGATACATGATCAATGGTCTTCCCTCCACTGGTGGCATTAATACAGGAGGCTCTTGCAGGTATTCTTTGATTTTGTAAAAAGCAACTTGACATTCATCATTCCATTTGACTACTTGATCTTTCTTCAATAGTTTGAAGATTGGCTCACAAGTAGCTGTCAGGTGAGAAATGAATCTAGTAATGTAGTTTAAACGTCCCAAGAATCCTCTGACTTCCTTCTCAGTACGAGGAGCATGCATCTCTTGTATTGCTTTAACTTTGGAAGGATCGACCTCGATACCTTTGTTGATGACGATAAATCCTAGGAGTTTACCAGACCATACCCCAAATGTGCATTTGTTTGGATTTAACCTCAGCTTGTATTTCTTCAGTCTCTCAAACAATTTTTGTAAATGATCAAGATGCTCTTCTTCTGTTTGATATTTGGCTATCATATCGTCCACATAGACCTCTATTTCGTGATGTATCATGTCATGAAATAAAGCTACCATGGCACGTTCATAGGTTGCCCTAGCATTTTTTAGTCTGAATGGCATCACATTGTAGCAGAATGTGCCCCACTGCGTGACGAACGTTGTTTTCTCCATGTCCTCAGGCGCCATTTTGATTTGATTGTAACCTGAGAATCCGTCCATGAAAGAAAACATGTTGTGTCGTGCCGTATTGTCAACTAGAATATCAATGTGGAGGAGTGGAAAATCATCCTTAGGGCTTGCCCTATTCAAATCTCTGTAGTCCACGCGCATTCGTACTTTGCCGTATTTTTTGGGCACGGGAACAACATTCGCAACCCATTGCGGATAGGAGGTAACAGCCAAGAATCCAACGTTGAATTGCTTCATGACTTTTGCTTTAATCTTTTCTGGCATATCAGACCTCATATGCGACGAACTTTTTGCTTTATTGGCAGACAATCCTCTCTTGTAGGCAGACGATGTACCACAATGTCTACGTTAAGTCCTGACATGTCTTCATACGACCAAGAAAAGACTTCAACATAATCTTGTAACAACTGAATCAGACGCTCCTTGATACTGGGTTCCAGATTGGCGCCCATGTTGACCTCTTTTTTGTATTGTTCGGTACCTAGGTTGATTGTATCCACGGGTTCCTCGTGAGGCTGAATGGTTCTATCTTCTTGTTGTAGTAGTCTAGAAAGTTCCCCTGGTACTTCACAATCTTCCTCACCTTCGTCTTCGGCTTGGTAGATTAGATTCTCAGAGTCACAAAAGACAAAAACAATATCGTTACCCATGGAATCCTGAATGGATGTATACCTGCATTATGAGTGTGAGTGTGTGTAAGGGTATAACTATCCTTGAAAGAAATGAAAATGTAAAAAGAAAAATAATGAGCACAAAAGTTTGCATGCGAAAACGTCCATGATTCATTGATGTCATATGAAAATGAGATAATAACCCTTACAAATGGACCATTGTGCCTCAGGTAAGACACGAGGTTTTAAGAGTGCGAATTATTTTAATTTTACAGATCCAACAAAATGTAAAGACAAATTACTGTGGGATAAAAGTGATCGGGATAAAATCTCTAGCCTCCCAATTGTTGAGCCCTCCATTGACAGTTGGGAATATCCAATCCTCCAGGTTACAACCATCTTCACTATCTTCTACCGTGTTGACTTCTCAGTTGCTGATTGTTGTATCCCAAAATTTTCCCTCCCATATTTCTAAATACATGTCAAGTGAGGTCCTCAAATTGCTCAAGGAAGTTCAAGAGTTGACCAGACAAACTCTCTCCTAAGGCAGTCTATCTCAAATTAGGGTTTCTATCATCATCAGGATGTGTGAACTACAAAGGACTCAAATGCTCACCATTGTCCTAATATGTTCTCAAGATCATCCATGTCAAGTTTCAAGCCTTGCAGAAGAAGTTTGCTCAGTTAATTGCTCAAATGCCTGAAAATCAACTGTACTAGGTCAAAAGTCAATTGTGGCCCACATACAGTCAAACTTCAAGATTTTTTGTCAACATCCTAATTTTGAAGTATTATTCATCATTTTATCAAGATTTGATCATGATTCCTCAAGTATTGCTCACAATTCATCAAAACCCAAAAGTTGCTAAATTAGGGTTTTATAGGAAAAGTCAACTCAACTTTGACCAAGCATAACTTTCTCATACTTTATCAGAAATGACCCATCCAAAGCTCATTTTTAATAGGATGCAATTCCATACAATTCATCTTCATATCCCAAGTTCATAATATGCACTCACCAAAAGATATAAATTTTTACATTATAGATCCTTTTGAAAAGTCAACAAAAACACCTTTTGGGTCAAAGCTTCATACATGAACATGGAAGACTAAATTGAGATGAGACAAAAAAGATTGCCTAGAGGACAACCTAAGTTTCTAAAAAGTCCAAGAACACCTCTCTAGGGTCAATATTGAGAGAGTTATGCATTGGCCAAGTTGACCATTTTTGCAAAATTGCCAAAAGTCAAATGTGCTCAAATTTGCATTTTTTTGCTAAATGGGACCAACTTTTTATGCTTGCACCTCAATTATAATGTGGTCCACGACTCAAAAACTTATCCATACATTATTTGCTTCATTTTTCAATTTATTTTGATTTTTTATTAATTAAAAAGTGAATTAAATCAAATAAATGGTGAAAATTATCAAAGATATGATTTGATTTGTTTTTTTGACAGGTTAGCAACCAAGATATGATGAGCTTGCAAGATCAATTTGAATCAATGAAAATTGGTACAAAAAGAGCATGATTGGCATGAAAATAGAAAGATATCATATGGCTAAAGAATCAAATCAAATATCATCAAAGCTTAAAGATTGGATCTGTTTTGCAACCCTAATTCACTCTAGTACATATAGAGAATGCAGCCAAGGCAAGAAAATAGGGTTAGAGGTCGTGAATTGCCAAGAAGAAAAACTAAAAATTCAAGAAAAAGTGGGAATCGGTTTTCAATCTACAAGGCATTTCAGAGCATTCCAAGATCACAAATCTCTTCCTAGACATCCCAGGAAGCTGTTTCAATCATTCCCAGGGCCTGAAGCACTCATAAACTCGTTCTATAACTCACACAGTTTGGTACATTTTTCAAATTCAATTTTTGCAATTTACGCATCATTCGCATGTTTTAATTATATATTCTTATTCATCATTGAGTTTTCAAGCTATTGGTACCACTTAATTGCAATTTCTACGCAGGAATCATGATATTCCATTGTTAGGGTTCCTTTGCTCGTTTTAGGGTTTTTCAATATAGGAAAAATCAGGTTTTGATTCTGGTACCATGATGCTCGTGGGGATGAGACGAGTTGATTGTACCAGCACTTGTCATTTATCTTGCTTGTATACAATTTTTGAAATGAACAGGTTTGTACCTACAGAAAAACGTCTGTAGGTAAAAGCTTGGTTTTCTAAAACGACGGGCTAGTGAGGGAGACGATGGCGTGGCAACGTATAACTCGTCCATTTGAATTTTCGCGCATTTTTCTGTATACATCATGTGGTTTGATTATATTAATTGTTTCTATTATATGTACAAACAAACAAAGCAAAACAGATGGCAAGCAGGTACTAGAAACATGCATAAGAACCTGGGTTCGATCCCCAAGTCCCAACATTTGTTTCATGCTATTTTTCATCAGGTGATCAGGCGTGTTGCTTAGCATGACGTCCACCATATTCCATCAAGATCCAACCATCAAACGCATCTCCAGCCAAAATCCAACGTGCCATCATTGAAGGATCACCATGTACCTCAAGTCAACACACGCACTAGGTCAGGCATAGTCAAACGGGCTTGGATTTGTTTTGGCCCAGAAGTCATATTGGCACCCCCTCTCCAGCTTTGCTATCAGGCCCATTTATCTTTTTCTTATTTCTTTTTATTTTAGTTAATTCTTTTAAT
Source organism: Vicia faba (assembly GCA_948472305.1). Lineage (NCBI taxonomy): Eukaryota > Viridiplantae > Streptophyta > Magnoliopsida > Fabales > Fabaceae > Vicia > Vicia faba. Next base: position 1,568,760,809 of record OX451736.1, on the reverse strand, counting down.
ATTTCTTTTAATCATTTTAATTAACAAATTAATCATTTTTTATAAAATCATAAAATCAAGAAATTAAAAAATTAGAATTAGATTTTTTTTCAAAATTAATTTTTGTTAATATAATTTAACTTAATCTAACTTAGGGCAATTTTAACTTGTTTTTTTATAATTAAAACTAATTTGCAAATTAGGTTTAAACTCTTGATTTAATTCTTTTATTTTTTCTAAAATAAATAAAAATACAAAAATAGGGTTTTAGATTAAATTAATTTATTTTTCTTAATTTAAAATTAATTAGAACTTAGGATTTTCTTTTTAATTTAACTATTTCATTATTTTCTTAAATAAACAAAACATGTGAAAAACATCTTTTTTTAATCAATCGCAAATAGGTTTAGTCAAGGATCAAAACCCTAGTCGTTTCGTATTTAATTCACCGCGCGCTTATTATTTATTTTGACGATATTTTTTTAACTATTCATGGCTTGTAATAGTTTAATTTAGGGTTTTATTTACTGTTTAAGTTCCCGGGTTTTTGGCTATGTAATTAATCCCCCTCCCCGAAGCCTTGTAATAGCGGAGATTTATTTTCTCGCATTTTTAATTTCTGTAAATATTTAACTGCCTAGATGTATGCTAATAGGATTGTATGACAAGAATGCATGACAAATTAATACGGTTAGAAAACCCTAATGTGCAAAGATAAATAACTGAAACAAATCACTCACACATATCATTCTTAGGGTATACTCTCACTTCGGTTGCCTTCGGTAAATGATCATTAAGCATAAGGTGTCTTAGTGGTTGCCCTCCAGTCTAAAAAGATCAAAATGTCCCATTCGAATGTTGCCTCGAAAATGTTGCCTCGAATATGATCTTAAGACTCTAGGGTTATTACTAAGGTCTACTAATATTGCTTTAGTGATCATACGTCCCTTTCGAATTGACCCTTACAACTCCAATGACGGTGCTACCTATTTCTCAATAGTAGGATAGTGCTGTCTAAAGGAAGCAAGAATAGAAACAATCTTTTTTCGAGTAGGTAGATGCTAGTAGGTACTTGCTCAAATCAAAACTTTTCACACCTACACTTTTCAAAACAATTTTCAAAAACAATTTCGTCACACCTTTGAGGACTGATACAAGGGTTATCACAAAGTAAAACTTTTTTTCAAAACAAAGCACAAACACAAGCAATTTAAAAAGATGAGCAAGTACCTAAGAGTCCATGGAAAACCATGGATAGAAAGGGTGCTAACACCTTCCCTTTCTATAACCTACCCCTCGTACTCTGAATATCTCGAAAAAGGATTTTTTATGTACTTTTTTCCTTTTCGGTTGGATGAAATAAAAGTCGGTGGAGACTCTTGCTTACTGCGACATTTTGTGAACAACAAAACGTAAAACACAAACCAGTAAAAACAGTCGGTTCTGCCACTGTATCACAGAACTGGCGACTTTGCTGGGGAGTTATAAGTGGGGTATACCTTAGGATCTAGGTCATCATAATTGCTTCTCTTGATTGCTTTACTTTTAAGGGTTTTGTTTGGGGTTACAATAGATCCTACACCCGGATCTGGGGAACACCTTTTAGGTAAGTAGTAATAGACTATGAGGGAACTGTACAACATAGACCGATACGGTTGAAGCAGTAGCTACGTTGGTGTGGCACTTTGGTTGGTACCGATATCCCTTATGGAGAAACAAGGAGAATACGGGGCCACTGCATGGTGTCGTTAAGCATCAACTGACCTTAGAACCTTTAATCGCCCAACTTGGCCATTAGAAAGTAGTGAGATAGTCGGCCTCAGTGTAGAGCTGAGAACTAGTTGATACTCGATGCTACACTCATTGAGATCATACTCTCGGAATAATTTCGGCCGCAAGAAAAAATTGCGTGAGCTAAAACCATGACCGATGGATGATGGTCAGTGATATTGAGATCCTCTAGAACCCGGTTAATTTTCTAGGACAGGTTGAACCAACTTAACTTCAAGAGGATATTACCTTTGACCTCATGCAAGCCTTAAACCTAAGGGCTTTGTGTGATTTGACTGTGTTTGCATCACTTGTGTGTTCTATACCTGTGGTTTATCACGACATCATGCATCATAACATGGCATTCATGCTTCATTACACTAACCATTTCAAAGACCAAGGGAATTTATCTTTGTTCTGTTTTGAAGATCATGGCTTTTGTGCATAGAAATACTATCCGAATCAGCTTTGTGGAGATACCTGCCCAACTCAAAGAGCTAGTATCAAGAATTTCTGAAACTTCTATGTTTATTAAGATACATGGTCAACTTCTCAGCCTGGTTACTTTAAACCCTGGTGAATAGATGATGAGCGTACTTTTTTAGTTCTTCGATCCCAAGCATCACTGCTTCACCTTTCCAGATTATCAGTTGGTACCCACCTTGGAAGAATTCTCTCATCTATTGGGCATATCCATTCTTGAACAGGTACCCTTCACAGGTATAAAAGAAGTTCCTAAGCCAGAAGTCATTGCCTCAGCTTTGTATTTGAAAGGGACCGATGTGGTATCCAATTGGGAAACTCGAAGCGGAGTCGAGGGTTTTCTAGCCAAATTTCTGATAGACCAGGCTCAACTATTTTGGGATGATATGGAGTTTCAGGATTTTGAGGATGTCTTGGCTCTTCTTATCTATGGTTTAGTTCTCTTCCATAATCCGGATTCTTTCGTAGATGTGAATGCTATCAAGATTTTCCTTTCTCGCGACCCTGTGCCTACCTTGCTTGGAGATATTTTGCACGCCCTCTATACTCGTACCATAAGGAGAAGAGGGACTCTTATGTGTTGCATGCCGTTGTTGTCGAGGTGGTTTATTTCTCACATCCCTAGGTCTATACTGAAGAATGAAGAAGGTTTGGGTTAGTCGCACAGAATAATGTCACTCGCTCATACGGATGTTCCTTGGTGTTCCCGAGCTATGGAAGACACTTTTGTTATTGACCACTGTGGGGGGTACCTGTGATACGGTGGGAGAACTGACTTGGGATTTTGCGTTTGTGTTCGCAAATGTTTAGGTTTAGAAAGAGTCGCCACCGACTTTTTATTTTATCCTAAGGAAAGGTCAAAAAGCACAGGAAAGACCTTTGAGATGTTTTCTTGGGTTCGGGGAGTAGATTATAGAAAGGGAAGGTATTAGCACCCTTTCTATCCATGGTTATCCATTGGCTCTTAGTTACTTGTTTAGATCACTTTCTTTGCTTTTCAATTGTTTGAAATGGTGCTTTGTGTGTGATTTTGAAATATGTTGAAAAGAGGCCATCGTTGTGGCAACCTGTGATACGGTGGGAGAACTGACTTGAGGTTTTGCGTTTGTATTCGCAAATGTTGCGGTTAGCAAGAGTCGCCACCGACTTTTTATTTTATCCTAAGGAAAGGTTAAAAAGCACAGCAAAAACCTTTTGAGATGTTTTCTTGGGTTCGGGGAGTAGATTATAGAAAGGGAAGGTATTAGCACCCTTTCTATCCATGGTTATCCATGGGCTCTTAGTTACTTGCTTAGATCACTTGCCTTTTATTTTCAATTGTTTTAAATGGTGCTTGAGTGTGTGGGTTTTGAAAATGTTTTTGAAAAGAGGCCAATGTGGTGGCAACCTTTGTAATGATCCATGTGGGGATGTATACAAAGATGTATGTCTTTTGAAAAAGTTTTCATTTTGTTTTTGAAAGTTTTGTTTTGAAAGTGTTGTGAGGTGTGATTTTGAAATTAGGCAAGTGTTTTTGTTTTGCAAGTTGATTCAAGTAACTAAGAGGTTATCTACTCCTAAATTTCTCAAAAAAGATTATTGCTATACTTTAACCCTTTTAACAAGTTTGCACCACCATTGTATTTGGTGGGCAACCTTTGTGTTAGGATGTGAAAGGGACGGGCGCGGGTCATCGTTTAGACCATAATTGCAACAACGTTAAATGTCTTTGAGCAATCTCTCTAAGGGACTTGATCACTTGTTTTTTGTTTGTTTTTGAAAAGTTTTATCGAGGGACTATGATCATTCAAAATTATTTGCTTTGCCCAAAGAAGTTTAACATGCAACATGGCCCATTTATTTGAAGGCAACAAGTGGAATACCTTAGGGGGTGCAAGTGTGATTTGTGTGTCCATTTTCATGCTTGTTTATCTTGTATTAGGTCAAACTATTTTTTATCGTTTTTTTCGCATACAAACCCTAATTCTAACATGTTATTATTAGAAAGCAATAAAGTGCGAAATTAAAATTACTAAGCTATTACAAAACCAAATATGGGAAGGGGGGTACAAATGTTCAAATGGGGATATTGACAAGAATTTAAATCTAAATTATTACATCATTTGGAATATTTTCAATTTAAATAATGCATAATTAAATGTAAATTAAATAAATATGTGAAATGCAAAAAGAAAGTTTTTATGTGTATGAGAAAATATTATTTATGTAAAATGGAAAAGAAAATAAAATGTATTTATTTATTTTTTGAGTATTTTGAATTTAGGGCAAAAACCCTAATTTTTAAAGAAAAAGGTATCATCTTCTAATTTAATACAACTATTTATTTATTATTTATAAAAATAATGTAAAAATGAAGTATAATATGAAAAAAAGTATTTTTGTATCAAATATTAAATGAAATGAAAAATCAAGTATTTTTATATTTTTGTTTTAAATATATTAATAATCATATATATATTTATATTAAACCCTAAATATGTATTATACAAAAAAAATAAATATTTATTTAATATTTTAATAAAATAAATAAAAGAGTATTTTTTGTATGAAATATTTTCAGAAAGTAAATAAAAAATAAAAATTGTATTTACATTATTTTCTATTTATTTTCTATAATAGTACATATATATATTATATACAAACAAAGAAAATAAACCAATAAATATGCAATAAATGCAAAAAATGATGAAAAAAATATTTTTAATTTTCTAATGTCATGAGAAAAAATAAACAAAGTCAACCAAAAAGAAAAAAGTCAAAAATGTTAAGAAATGAACAAATGGGCTCAGGGGGGTGTAAACATGAAAATGGGGTGTGAAAAGAAAACAAATCCAGGCCCAGCCCAGACCACTCCTTCTTCAACCTCTGTACAGCCTTCTTCAAGCTACAACACGCGTTTTTTTATCTTTGGATTCCTGGACTTTCAAGCAAAACTCATAACATGAAAAGTGTAGAGCATTAAGAGACGGTTTCAACCATATAAAGAACATGACCTATCTCTCTAAGATGAGGGAGAATTTCTCTCCCCCTCTTTCCTGACCTAGTTTTTCTACCATTTTCAGAGCTCAAATTCTCTCTACTCAGACAAAAGAAATAAAAAGTAAAGCTATGTACATGTTCAGGGCTATGAGTAGGACCTTGTTTCTTCACAAACTTAAGACTAAAGATGCCTAATAAGAGAGATACGAATTCAGACTTTTACCTGTGCAGTTGAACTTTAATCTGGAGAATGAGGAACTTTCAGTGCAATGTGATGATTGGAAAAGCTTCCTTGAGGTCCAGGGATGCTGTTTCAATGCTTACTTTGTCTTGAGAGCTTCTGAATCAAGCTATGGAACTTCAACTGCAAAAGGAAAAAATGAAAATGGTGGAAACTGTTAGAGTGATTACAGGTCAGGTTTTAGGCCATGGTTAGCTTGCATATGTTGTAGGGAAGGTAGAGGAATAGGTCTTGATCAAAATGCTCGAAGGGATTGGGAGTTTGCACTCAAACTGCAGGGGCACCCCTGTTTGTGCAGTTTGAGGATGATTCTGAGATGGAGGGTGTATGGGAGGTCAAAAGCTCGTGTGTTAGCTTGGATATGTTGTGTGTAATGTGTTTGACAACTTTTCTCTTCTGTTCCTAAGCTGAGATCAGAGTTGGCATAAGTTATGGATGTTACTTCTATGTGAAGCAAGCAAATGTCAACTTGGTTTCTAGGCCAGTACAATGCCTCAATCTATGCTGCACATTTGAGTCTTGATCAGTGGGATATGTCCATGCCTTTTTGCCTCAAAGATCTGCATTGTACCTCATAGATTTGCAAAATTGCCATAAAGTAACACTTTACAAGAATGGATAATATGCTTTTTCTAGTTTAGGCTTGATTTTGTGTGTATTGTCCAAATGAGCAAAATAATGCTAGAACACAAAGGATATGCATTGAATTATTGAGTGAAAATGGGATTAGAGGCCTGCAATGTAGCTTAAGCATGCTGAATTCAAAAATGCATAGTGTATGAACATGGAACTTGGTCATGAACAAAGTGGTTTTTTGCTATATTGTGAAATTCGATTCTCCCTAACCATGAGGTTGTTTGAGAAGTTTTTGGACATTTTGGAAAGCCTGGAATGTGTACTACAATCCATCTTTGAAATGCAAATCAAAATTCTAAGTGGAAGGGTATGAAAAGTGGCCTTGAAGTAGGGTAGAAAACCTTGTCAAAATAGGTCAAATTTCACTAAGTTAAAAGATGGTTTAGTGCCTTATTCAAAAAATTATAACTTAAGATACAAGCTTCAAATGAGAAAACTTTGTGAATCAAAGTTGTAGATTATGCAACAAGCTACAACTTTCATGTTTTGACTTTTGTTTGAATCCAAATGGATCATGGTGAAAAGATGGGGCAAAGTTGGGAAAAAATTAGGGTTTTTCATAACTTAGAAAAATTCTAAGTTATGAAAAATTCCATTTTCAAACCCTAATTTGCATTTTGAGATTTCTTGGTGAACAAGTTTCATGATTTGGCATGTTTTGATGAAAAATGAATCTTGACTCTTGATTTTGACCAAAAAGTCAAAGTTTGACTTTTCAGTATACAGTCAAAATTGATCAATTGACTGGGAAATTCAACTGTCAATCTTGTGTATTTGGGATCTTTTGAGCTTGATGAACATGTCAAGATAATTACATGGGGTCCTTGAGTCCATATGTGAACTTGGTTTTCCATTGGCTAGGTCAAACAGTCAAAAATTGCCTTTGTGCAGTCAAAACCCTAAAAAATGACCATTTTGCCCTTTTGATGATCTGATCAAATTTCTTGGGGAATTGTGATCCAAACTTGATCAAATGGTTCATATGAGTTCATAATGTTGATGTGGATCAAATTTCATGAGGTTTGACTGTCAATTGGCCACAGTTGACTTTTTCCCCAATACAGCTGATTTCTAGGTCAACTGTCCAATTGACTGGGCAAAACTTGGAATCAAGACCTGAAACTTGGTATAGGTAAACTTGGGAGTCCAATATGAAGCATGAAAGTCATCTTAGGCATTTCAGGTCAAAACATCCTTAGGCAAACACAAACCCTAATTTGAGTCCACAGTGCAAGGAGAAGTCTTGAGCAGAGGAAACCCTAACTGGATCTTGATCTTCAAAGGTCTTGTGATGAGAAAATGTTGAGGAAATGGGAGGGCAAATTTTGGGGTACAACAGTTGCCCCTGTTCAATCTTCTTGGACCTGAAGAGTTAGATTGGCAAGTTTGCCTTTCGTGACTCGAGGGTAAAAGGAGATTGGACACTAGAGTGCCCGGAAATTTGCACTCGCATGCTGGAGTCTTAACAACGTGGAGCCGGGAATGGGCTTATAGATGCCATTTGGAGAGATGGTATAGGGAGATGGGCTTATAGATGCCATCTGGAAGTGTCGATCGCATAAGAGATTCCTTAGCGAGAATTTGCGTATTTGAGAAAGACGGATGTTTTCCTGGCTTGTTACAGGTGTTTGATCTTCAGTCTCCTTATGCAGATATGCCCTGGCTAGATACAGGTATCGAATCTACAATCGGTTGCTCACAGATGTGCCCTGGCTGGATACAGGAGTCTAATCTGGAAATAGTCGTCAATAGATATGCCCTGGCTGGATACAGGAGTCGAATCTTTGAACTCTGCAGACGTGCCCTGGCTAGATACAGGAATCGAGTCTGGAAACGTGGTCAACAGATATGCCCTGGCTGGATACAGGAGTCGAATCTTTGAACTCTGCAGACATGCCCTGGCTAGATACAGGAATCGAGTCTGGAAATGTGGTCAACAGATATGCCCTGGCTGGATACAGGAATCGAATCTGGAGCTGTTGTAGTTGATAGATGTGCCCTGGCTGGATACAGGAATCGAATCTCTGAACTCTGCAGACGTGCCCTGGCTAGATACAGGTATCGAATCTGGAATCGTGACAGTTGAAGGTAGTCGCTTTTGAGATTGTCTTTTTCCTGAAAAGGCAAAGACGTAAGTTGTATGCAATGTCATGATGTATGATATGCATGATGTCATGATGTTCAACATGAGATGTCGTATGTGTTTCACCATGTATGTAAGCAAGATGTATGAAAATGTGAAATGTTTATGAGTGTAATCTCATCTTAGGAAAATAAATCCTTGACGAACGGCCGGGAAGCTACTCTGTGGAAGAGATACTTGGCCGAAGTTTTGATGAGAGGCCTGCTGAGGACTTTAATGATGGATTCCGCTGAGGATGATGGTTATAAACTCCGCTGGGGAACTCTAAAGATAAACTCTACTTGGGAATACCAAAGATAGACTTCGCTGGGGATTTGAAGGGACTTTGCCGAGAGCGGTCTTCCGTGGCTTTTAGCTGAGGATAACCCAGTTATAAGTCCTTGTGAGGAAATAACTCTTAAATAAAACTCGGGCGAGACGTCCGTACTTTGCAGGGGATGAGCTTGCAGAATCTACTGGGGATGAGCTTTTAAGACCTGCCGGGGAATGTTGTGCCTTTTTAGGATCGACGGGGGACCAACTCTGCCTGGGGAAAGTATTGCTGAACCTTGTTTTACTCTGCGGGGAGTTAAGATGATTTGGCCACATTTTTCAGTTGAACCTACCTTGGTGCCTTGGCGGACAAAACAACTAGACTGCAATAGACAACCCCACATTGCCCCTGTCTTTGATGTCACCGGTAATTAATCTCTTGTTTCATATGCGAATATTTATGAATCAGCAATTCAATGTCAAATGCATATATCAAAAAAAATGAACATTGGACGTTCTTCGCAAGACAAAACAGAAAAAAAGGGGAAAACAATGGTAATTTGTATGAACAAGTGAATTTGTATTGATTTAAACTTTTGCCTGTGAATAGGCGTTTTTTGTACAAGAGACTGACATCCTAGTAAGAGGACATCGCCAAATAGTATAGAGTTTACACTTTGAAAAAGAAAACAAAACAGCTATGTGAACAATCCCACTGGGTTCCAACTCTGCTATCGCCTTTATGTTTTCGAACGTCTCATCGCCTTACTGCCTAATCTGAAGATGAAGCTGATTGGTCAATGCCGAAGTTTGGGGCCAGATAGTTGATGCCGAATTCCGGATGCGAAGTGATCCAATGAGACATAGTGTTACGCTTTTATCCCTAACTTTTGCCTGGACCGCCCTTTCGGGTTTTCAGTCCACCGGGATACCCATTTTTGCCCAAGCCGCCCTTTCAGGTTTTCAACTTGCCGGGTGTACAGATTTTTATTCATTTCATCCCTTATTTTTGCCCGGACCCTTTTGGTTCGCCGGGAAGCCCTTATTTTTGCCTAGGTATGTCAACCTAGCGGGTCTTTTATTTATGCGTAGTATTTTTTCACTATGTCTGCATTGGCGGGGTGAGGAAGGTCGTCACCGTCCATGGTGGTTAGGATCATGGCTCCTCCTGAGAACACACGCTTAACCACAAATGGCCCTTCGTAAGTAGGGGTCCATTTGCCCCGGGGATCACTTTGAGGAAGGATGATGCGTTTGATTACCAGGTCCCCAACTTGATACTCTTGCGGTCTGACTTTCTTGTTAAATGCCCTGATCATCCGTTTTTGATACGTCTGACCATGACAGATAGCAGTGAGCCTCTTTTCGTCAATCAGATTTAATTGATCAAGTCGAGTTTGGATCCAATCATCTTCATTCAAGTCTGCATCCTTCATTATTCGGAGAGAGGGTATCTGGATCTCGATTGGCAAGACTGCCTCCATGCCATAGACCAAGGAGAAAGGAGTTGCCCCGGTCGATGTCCTTGCTGAGGTGCGGTACCCATGAAGAGCGAACGGTAACATCTCGTGCCAATCTTTATAGGTCACTGTCATCTTCTGCACAATTTTCTTGATATTTTTATTGGCTGCCTCTACAGCCCCATTCATCTTCGGCCGGTAGGGGGAAGAATTATGGTGCTGTATCTTGAATTGTTCACAGAGTTCAGTGATCATTTTGTTATTGAGATTGGTACCATTATCCGTAATGATTCTTTCTGGGACGCCGTACCGACAGATCAGATTATGCCGGATGAAACGCGCCACGACGCTCTTGGTTACTGTGGCATAGGAAGCTGCCTCAACCCACTTCGTGAAATAATCGATCGCCACCAAGATGAAGCGATGCCCATTGGATGCCGTCGGTCGGATCTCACCGATCATGTCGATGCCCCACATTGCGAAAGGCCAAGGTGCCGTTAGGACATTCAAAGGAACTGGAGGGATATGCACCTTGTCAGCATAGATCTGGCACTTATGACAAGTTCGGGAGTGTTGGTAACAATCGGCTTCCATTGTGGACCAGAAATATCCTGCCCGAAGGATTTTCTTAGCCATGGTGTGTCCACTGGAATGTGTTCCAAATGTACCTTCATGCAGTTCCATCATGATTTTCTCAGCTTCAGCCTTATCCACACAACGCAGCAGAGTTGAATCATGATTCCGCTTGTAGAGAATGCCGTTGCTGAGGAAGAATTTTGCAGCAAACCTCCTCATGAACTTCTTATCACTAACAGATGCTCCTTCAGGGTATTCCTGGGCTTCCAAGTACCTCTTCACCTCGTGATACCAGGGTTTTTCAGTCACCTTCTCAGCCTCGAGCTCGCAGCAGTATGCCGGTTCATCCAACTTCCAGATTATGATTCGGGGAGCCTCGTTGTCCCATTTAACTTTGAACATTGAAGACATCGTGGCTAGTGCGTCCGCTAGCTGATTCTCCTCTCTGGGGAAATGCTCAAAAGTTATCTCTTCAAAGTGAGGGAGCAAGGTCGACACATACTCCTTGTAAGGAATGAGATTCGGGTGTTTCGTATCCCACTCGCCTTTGATCTGATTGATCACGAGAGCGGAATCTCCGAAGACACTTAGAAACTTGATCCTCAAATCGATTGCAGCTTGTAAACCCATGATACATGCCTCATATTCTGCCATGTTGTTGGTGCAGCTGAAACATAATCGGGCGGTGAGTGGAGTATGAGTCCCCTTGGGAGATATGATTACAGCGCCGACGCCATTACCCAAAGCATTGGAGGCTCCGTCAAAATGCATAGACCATCGGGATCCTTCCTCAGGTCCTTCATCCGGTCCAGGTACTTCACAGTCAGTTACCACCATGATGTCTTCGTCCGGAAAATCAAAGTTCAATGATTGGTAATCGTCCACAGGTTGGTGTGCCAAATGATCTGCCAGTACACTTCCCTTAATTGCTTTCTGAGTTGTATACTGGATATCATATTCCATTAAGATCATTTGCCATCTCGCTATTCTCCCAGACAGAGCGGGCTTTTCAAATATGTACTTGATGGGATCCATCTTTGAAATCAATAAGGTAGTGTGAGTCAGCATATACTGTCTCAGCCGGCGAGCAGCCCATACAAGAGCGCAGCAAGTTTTCTCAAGCAATGAGTAACGAGACTCACAGTCGGTAAACTTTTTGCTCAAGTAATAAATAGCGTTCTCTTTTCGGCCAGACTCGTCATGCTGCCCCAGCACACACCCCATTGAATTATCGAGCACTGTCAAGTAAAGTATCAGAGGTCTTCCTTCCACCGGTGGCATAAGAATGGGTGGCTCTTGGAGGTATTCCTTTATCCTTTCAAAGGCGGCCTGACATTCATCATTCCAGCGTACTACTTGATCTTTCTTCAGTAATTTGAAGATTGGCTCACAAGTAGCAGTCAGATGTGAGATGAATCGGGCAATGTAATTCAGTCGTCCTAGGAAACCTCTGACTTCTTTCTCTGTTTTTGGAGTCGGCATCTCTTGTATGGCTTTTACCTTGGCAGGATCCACCTGAATACCTTTATCACTTACGATGAAACCTAACAATTTTCCGGATCTTACCCCAAAGGTGCATTTGTTGGGATTCAACCTCAGCTTATATAACTTGAGTCGATCAAACAACTTCTTCAGATGGTCAAGGTGCTCCTCCTCAGTTTGAGACCTTGCAATCATGTCATCTACGTATACCTCAATTTCATGATGGATCATATCATGAAATAAAGCAACCATGGCACGTTGATAGGTTGCCCCAGCATTTTTCAATCCGAATGGCATGACCTTATAACAGAAGGTGCCCCACTGAGTTACGAAGGTAGTCTTCTCCATATCTTCCGGAGCCATCTTGATCTGATTATACCCTGAAAAACCGTCCATGAAGGAGAACACCTTGTGTTGAGCTGTATTGTCAACAAGGACATCAATGTGAGGTAGGGGGAAGTCATCCTTGGGGCTGGCCCTGTTCAGATCCCTATAGTCGACACACATTCTGACTTTCCCGTCCTTCTTCGGCACTGGCACTACATTGGCAACCCACTGAGGGTAAGAAGTCACTGCAAGGAACCCGACATCAAACTGCTTCATAACCTCGGCCTTGATCTTTTCAGACATCTCTGGACGCATCCGTCGAACTTTCTGCTTTACCGGAGGGCAATCTTCCTTGGTTGGCAAATGGTGAACTACAATGTCGGCATCCAAACCAGGCATATCTTCATAGGACCAAGCAAAAATCTCCATGTAATCTTGCAGCATCTGGATCAATCGTTGCTTCACGCTGAGCTCTAGATTGGCACCAATCTTGACTTCTTTCCTATCCGTCTCAGTACCCAAGTTAATTGTCTCCACAGGCTCTTCATGTGGTTGAATAGCCCTTTCTTCCTGGAGTAGCAGTCTTGCGAGTTCACCAGGCACTTCGCAATCATCTTCACCTTCGTCTTCGGCCAAGTTGATCGGATTTTCGAAGTCATAACTGGCGGTAGCAGAGCTGTTACCAGTGAGATCCAGAGTGGATTGAAACCTGTATAAGTGAGTGTGTGTAAATATAGCTGTTTTGCAATATATATAACACAGAAAGAAAAAGAGCACAAGATTTGAAATGCAACAAACGTCCAATGTTTTGATTGATGATATATGAAAATGTCATACAAAAAGCCCTCACAAATGGAGCTACGATGCCCCGGGTAGGACACCGAGCCAACAGAGTTTTAACATATTGTTTGTTACAAATTTGGAAATCAAAAGAAATTAATTACTGCGTGACAAATGTGATAGGGGTAAAATCCTTTGCTGTCCAGTTGCTAGGTCCGTTGCTGGTAGTCGGGTAGATCCAACTATCAAACTCTGCTTCCTCCACATCTTCCTCAATAGCGTTCACCCTTGAGCTGGAAATAAACACCGGAGCCTTTCCGATCTTCTCTTTGCGCACCGCCTTCTGAGCCTCTGCAGTAAAGCCTAGCCCAAACTTGTCGTTCTTCTGAGTGAAGTCAGGAAGCTGACCCCAGTGTGCACAATTGCCTTTCTGAACCACAGCCCGGGCATCCCTTAGGGAAGCCATCTTCAAGGAATCATTCTCTTCGGCCATTGTCTCTGCAGCTGCTGAAATTGGATGCACCTCCTCGAAATGCTGGAAGGGGGTTTCAATGAACTCTCCGTCCATCTCGATGTACCTGAAGGAATTCAAATGGCTCACCATATACTCCTCTTCTCCTTGTACAGTGACGATCTTCCCCCTGACGGGATACTTCAGCTTTTGGTGCAAGGTGGAGGTCACTGCCCCAGCTTTATGGATCCAAGGTCGACCCAACAGACAAGAGTATGATGGACGTATATCCATCACGTAAAAGGTAGAGTCAAACACTTGAGAGCCCACACGAATAGGGATGTTAACCTCTCCATGAACCATCCTTTTGGAACCATCAAAGGCCCTGACGATGATATTGCTGGGTTTCAACTCCAGGCCCTCATAATCCAGACGATCTAAAGCCTTTTTCGGAAGAACATTCAAGGAAGAACCAGTGTCCACCAATACATGTGCCAGAGTAGTGCCCCTGCATTCAATAGAGACATGCAGGGCATCATTGTGGTCTCTCCCTTTTGCGGTCAGGTCAGCATCTGAAAAGCCCAAGCCGTTGTCCGCCGTCAGATTTGCTATGCAGTCAGTGAACTGAACTGCAGACGTCTCCTGCGGCACGTGGGCCGTCTTGAGAAATGAGATTAAGGCCTTAGCATGAGCCTCGGAGCATAGCAATAGGGAGAGCAGGGAGATCTTGGAGGGTGTATGCCCCAACTGCTCGACAACATTAAAATCACTTTTCTTTATTATTTTCAGAATCTCCTCCATTTCTTGTCGGGAGGCCTCAGCATTTACGGGTATTGGTGCCTCTATCCGGGCAGGCTCTTCTTCAATCCCTTTGCCCCGAGCATTTGATGACTCGGCAGCAGGGGACACAATTTGATCAGCAACAGGACTTGGTAAACTTGCAGGTTTTATGAGGAGGGGTTTTCGAATAGCGGGCGGCGCAATGTCAGGCGAGAAGAGCCTGCCACTGCGGGTGACTTTAGCTGGACCGGTGATATCGCAGATACTGGCACTAGCATCAAATTCTTGCTTGATTCCATTTACATATACATCTGCCCCATAATGCCAGGGGACAGCTTTATCAGACACGTATGAGAGGGGTCCTGGAACAGTAATGATCACAGGCGCAACTGTCAAGATTTGAATAGGCTTCTTTGGGGGAGCCTTGATTGGATTTTTGAAGATGGTAATCACGGAAACTTCTTTCATTGGAACCAATTGAACAGCAGTCTTTTTGAATAGAATCTCCTTGCTATCCATTAGGCCTTGGATGCCTAACCTTAGCAAGGGACAATCAGATAGGGAAATAGCACAGAATGGGCAACCTTCGCCGCAACCCGGAAATAAACCGGCCCGCAGTAGGTTCTTCTTAACAGTCTTTAAAGGGGTAACAACTTCATCTACCGAAACAGCGTACACTTCTTCCTCAATGGCATTTACCCTATGCTGGGGCATAGGAGCCGTTACAACATTCGGTCTTTCCGGCGCTTCAAACTGAATTTCTTTTGCGTCAATTAGATCTTGCACTTTGTTTCTCAAGGCCCAGCAATCATCAGTAGTGTGCCCGGGACTATCAGAATGATAAGCACACCGGGAATTTGGGTTGTATTTAGGAGACGCAGTGTTGACGACTTTAGGAGCTTCTTTGAGGGTCACCAGGTTGGTGGATAACAGTTGGGGTAAAATTTGAGATAATGTCATACTCAATCGGGTATACTGCCTCTTGGGCCTTTCACTTCTTTGTTGATTGTACTGCTGAGGAGCAGCAACAGGTTTAGAGATGACCAAAGCATTGATGGCTTGGCGACTTTCGGGCTTGACTTGTCTTCTAGGACCATAGACGGCACTTGCTTCTTTCTTAAACGGCCTCTTCTCAGCACTTGTAGAGGCGGCTTTTTGTATCTTGCCTGACCTGATGCCAGCTTCAATTCTTTCTCCCGTTAATATCAAATCTGTGAACCCAGCGGAGGAGTTACCAACCAAATGATTGAAAAACGGACCAGACAACGTTCCCAGAAACATATCAACCAGCTCTCGATCAGTTAATGGAGGCTGCACCCTGCCAGCCAAATCTCTCCATTTTTGAGCGTACTCTTTGAACCCTTCACCCGTCCCTAGAGACATACCCTGAAGTTGGGTACGCGTAGGAGCGAGATCAGAATTGTATTGGTATTGTCTGTAGAATGCAGTTGCCAAATCTTCCCAGTGCCGGATGCTAGCTCCGTCCAATTGGTAGAACCATTCAAGTTGTGACCCCGAGAGGCTATCTTGGAAGAAGTGAATCCAGAGGTTCTTATCCGCCGTGTAAGGTTGGATTTTCCTTACGTACGACCTCAGATGCAGCTTTGGGCAGGAGACCCCATCATACTTGGCGAAGGCAGGCGCCTTAAACTTGTGTGGAATTACTACTCCGGAAGATAATCCCAAATCTCCGAAATCCAGTCCCGGCACGTTCTGAATTTCCATAGCGCTCAAGCGGTCCTCCAATTGTTTGTATCTGTCAGCAGCAGATGGGTATTGTTCATCGTTATAGTCCGTCTCGTTGTCGGAGACCGCGGGACTAGGAGCTCCTCCCCCTTGGGGACTATTTTTCTCAGCATAAGAAGTGGTTGGATCAGCTTCATTGTGGAGTGTGTTCCCAAATCTGCGTCCGGTGTTGAACAATGCAGTCCTCTTTTTCTTCTTCTTCTTCAGGAGTAGAGTCTTCAACTCTTGCTGACCTTGGGCTAGGCTTAGGACCATCTCTTGAAACTGTGCACTTTGGGCCTGAAGGGCCTTGATTGCTTGCTCACTGGAGGACTCTGGATTCATGATGACTGTGCAAAATAAACAGCGAAGGAGATTAAGCAACCTGTGAAATGGGGTACCTGCTATGCATATGGTGTAATGGAATGCGTATGTTTTATGTTTTCAAAGACAAACAAGATTCAACTTTGTAGACAAAAAGGGAAACACACTTCATTAGATTAAAGTTTTCAATTGTTCAACAATTTGCCCTTAGGCAATACAGGAATGAAAAAAATACTGGAAAGGAAATAAACTATAAAAGGAAACATCCAAAGCTCCTCAATGCTCCCATGGCCTCCTCTTTTCAGTGCTGATGTAGTTGTTCAGGACCCGTTCTTCCTCCAATTGCTTAGTCAGCCTTTGGATCTTCCTTTCCTGCTCGTTGAACTTCTCCCGATAGAAATCCCGTTCTTCCTTTAGCTGTGCCCAAGATCTCTTCATGGTGTCAAAATCAGTAGGTATCTGAGGAGGGAGGACAGTTGGAGGCATCCCATCTTCAACAGGAGACTCAAGAATGAGAGGTCTAACAGCTTCGTAGGGCATACCTAACTCCTGAGCACGGATGCGGACCCATTTGCAATAGGGCTTCAATGGCAGAGAAGTCTTTGGTCCTAACTCATGTGGGTCAGCTTTGTGAATTCTGTCCCAAGCTCTAATGAATCCCTGGCGTAGTTTGTCACTGTCTGCCTGAAACTCAAAATGGAAGTGAGGAACCAGCATTTCATGAGGCCCATCTCCTCTGGCTCTTCCAAACTGACGGAGAGCTAAACACGGATTGTAAGAGATTCCTCCTTGGATACCAATCAACGGGACATTAGGGTATTCTCCGCAACGGTCGATAACAGCTACCTCATCCAAACCTCTGAGAGTCCAAGTGATATCCTTATCTGTGAGAGACATTAACCTCTGAGCCCAACCTTTTCCTTCTTCATTCTTCAGCACGGACTTAGGAAGGTGCGAAATAAACCACCTTACTAGCAAAGGAGCACAACACCACGGAGTCCCCCGTTTTCGAGCAGTACGAGCATAGAGTTGTTGTAGAATGTCACCCAAGAGAGTGGGTACCGGATTCCGAGACATGAAGATTCTTATGACATGGATACTGATAAAGGTGTCAGGGTTGGGAAACAATGCCAGACCATAGATCAAAAGAGCCAGAATATCCTCATATGCCTTGAAGTCCAAGTCATTCCAGAAATCATTAGCCTTGCCAACCAGAAATTTGACCAAAAAGCCCTTGACCCCATTTCTAGTTTCCCAGTTGGACAACACCTCTTCTTTGGTCAAGGGGAGAATTGCAGCAATCTCTTCAGGCCTAGGAGTCTTTTCCAAACCAGTGAAAGGAGTTTGTTCCAAGACAGGAATCCCAAGCAAATAAGAAAATTCTTCCAGGGTAGGAACCAGCTGGAAGTCTTGAAAGGTGAAACAGTGATGCAGAGGGTCATAAAACTGGGTCAGAACACTTATCAATTGTTGGTCCCATTTTGCAGTGATCAAGCCAAGGAGGGAACCATGTCTGTTGATGAAGGAGGTAGTGTTTGGAATCCTTTCAACCAGATCCTTGAGTAAAACTGGTGGTTGAACAAAGTTGAGCCGGACAGTATTTCTACGCACGGGCATCATAATGTCCTGCAAAACAGAGCAAAGGTGAAACCTTTTTGTCTTTGAAATGGGTTAGCCTTTTACACAGGATGCATGCAATGGTATGATGGAATGATGCTATGATGAAACACACCACAAATATTCACATAGACAAATAAGGCACACAAGTCACACAAGATACCCTTAGGTTTCAGGCCAGCATGAGTTTCAGGTATTACCCTCT
This sequence comes from Vicia faba, assembly GCA_948472305.1. NCBI lineage: Eukaryota > Viridiplantae > Streptophyta > Magnoliopsida > Fabales > Fabaceae > Vicia > Vicia faba. The sequence continues at coordinate 1,568,742,599 of OX451736.1, read as the reverse complement.
TTTGGTTTTGTTGGTTAAAACCTGTCCTATCAAAAGTAACCGGGTTCTAGAGGATCTCAAATCATTGGCTACCCTCAATCGGTCATAACTCCAGCATCGCAATCTTTTCTCGCGGCCAGAACCATCTCGAGAGTTTAGCCTCAATGAGTGTAGCATACTGCTACTGTCCTAATAGCCAAGTTGGTCAATTTAGGGTTCTAAGGTTGGTTGGTGTTTAATGACTCCTTAGAAGACCTATATTCTCCCCGTTACAACACAAGGGATATAGGTACAGACTAAGATGCCACACCAACGTAGCCACTGCTTCACCCATGTCGGTCTACGCCGGACAGGTCCCTCACAGATTATGCTACCTAAAAAGGGTATTTCCCAGATCCAGGTTAGGATCTATGAACTCCGATGCAAAGCCCACAAATATAAAAGCAAACAAAGCAAGCAATTGAAAACAAAAGTGATCTAAGCCCTAAGGTTACTCCACTTTTAAAAGTTTTCCCCAGCAGAGTCGCCAGTTCTGTGATACGGTGGGAGAACTGACTTGAGGTTTTGCGTTTGTATTCGCAAATGTTGCGGTTAGCAAGAGTCGCCACCGACTTTTTATTTTATCCTAAGGAAAGGTTAAAAAGCACAGCAAAAACCTTTTGAGATGTTTTCTTGGGTTCGGGGAGTAGATTATAGAAAGGGAAGGTATTAGCACCCTTTCTATCCATGGTTATCCATGGGCTCTTAGTTACTTGCTTAGATCACTTGCCTTTTATTTTCAATTGTTTTAAATGGTGCTTGAGTGTGTGGGTTTTGAAAATGTTTTTGAAAAGAGGCCAATGTGGTGGAAACCTTTGTAATGATCCATGTGGGGATGTATACAAAGATGTATGTCTTTTGAAAAAGTTTTCATTTTGTTTTTGAAAGTTTTGTTTTGAAAGTGTTGTGAGGTGTGATTTTGAAATTAGGCAAGTGTTTTTGTTTTGCAAGTTGATTCAAGTAACTAAGAGGTTATCTACTCCTAAATTTCTCAAAAAAGATTATTGCTATACTTTAACCCTTTTAACAAGTTTGCACCACCATTGTATTTGGTGGGCAACCTTTGTGTTAGGATGTGAAAGGGACGGGCGCGGGTCATCGTTTAGACCATAATTGCAACAACGTTAAATGTCTTTGAGCAATCTCTCTAAGGGACTTGATCACTTGTTTTTTGTTTGTTTTTGAAAAGTTTTATCGAGGGACTATGATCATTCAAAATTATTTGCTTTGCCCAAAGAAGTTTAACATGCAACATGGCCCATTTATTTGAAGGCAACAAGTGGAATACCTTAGGGGGTGCAAGTGTGATTTGTGTGTCCATTTTCATGCTTGTTTATCTTGTATTAGGTCAAACTATTTTTTATCGTTTTTTTCGCATACAAACCCTAATTCTAACATGTTATTATTAGAAAGCAATAAAGTGCGAAATTAAAATTACTAAGCTATTACAAAACCAAATATGGGAAGGGGGGTACAAATGTTCAAATGGGGATATTGACAAGAATTTAAATCTAAATTATTACATCATTTGGAATATTTTCAATTTAAATAATGCATAATTAAATGTAAATTAAATAAATATGTGAAATGCAAAAAGAAAGTTTTTATGTGTATGAGAAAATATTATTTATGTAAAATGGAAAAGAAAATAAAATGTATTTATTTATTTTTTGAGTATTTTGAATTTAGGGCAAAAACCCTAATTTTTAAAGAAAAAGGTATCATCTTCTAATTTAATACAACTATTTATTTATTATTTATAAAAATAATGTAAAAATGAAGTATAATATGAAAAAAAGTATTTTTGTATCAAATATTAAATGAAATGAAAAATCAAGTATTTTTATATTTTTGTTTTAAATATATTAATAATCATATATATATTTATATTAAACCCTAAATATGTATTATACAAAAAAAATAAATATTTATTTAATATTTTAATAAAATAAATAAAAGAGTATTTTTTGTATGAAATATTTTCAGAAAGTAAATAAAAAATAAAAATTGTATTTACATTATTTTCTATTTATTTTCTATAATAGTACATATATATATTATATACAAACAAAGAAAATAAACCAATAAATATGCAATAAATGCAAAAAATGATGAAAAAAATATTTTTAATTTTCTAATGTCATGAGAAAAAATAAACAAAGTCAACCAAAAAGAAAAAAGTCAAAAATGTTAAGAAATGAACAAATGGGCTCAGGGGGGTGTAAACATGAAAATGGGGTGTGAAAAGAAAACAAATCCAGGCCCAGCCCAGACCACTCCTTCTTCAACCTCTGTACAGCCTTCTTCAAGCTACAACACGCGTTTTTTTATCTTTGGATTCCTGGACTTTCAAGCAAAACTCATAACATGAAAAGTGTAGAGCATTAAGAGACGGTTTCAACCATATAAAGAACATGACCTATCTCTCTAAGATGAGGGAGAATTTCTCTCCCCCTCTTTCCTGACCTAGTTTTTCTACCATTTTCAGAGCTCAAATTCTCTCTACTCAGACAAAAGAAATAAAAAGTAAAGCTATGTACATGTTCAGGGCTATGAGTAGGACCTTGTTTCTTCACAAACTTAAGACTAAAGATGCCTAATAAGAGAGATACGAATTCAGACTTTTACCTGTGCAGTTGAACTTTAATCTGGAGAATGAGGAACTTTCAGTGCAATGTGATGATTGGAAAAGCTTCCTTGAGGTCCAGGGATGCTGTTTCAATGCTTACTTTGTCTTGAGAGCTTCTGAATCAAGCTATGGAACTTCAACTGCAAAAGGAAAAAATGAAAATGGTGGAAACTGTTAGAGTGATTACAGGTCAGGTTTTAGGCCATGGTTAGCTTGCATATGTTGTAGGGAAGGTAGAGGAATAGGTCTTGATCAAAATGCTCGAAGGGATTGGGAGTTTGCACTCAAACTGCAGGGGCACCCCTGTTTGTGCAGTTTGAGGATGATTCTGAGATGGAGGGTGTATGGGAGGTCAAAAGCTCGTGTGTTAGCTTGGATATGTTGTGTGTAATGTGTTTGACAACTTTTCTCTTCTGTTCCTAAGCTGAGATCAGAGTTGGCATAAGTTATGGATGTTACTTCTATGTGAAGCAAGCAAATGTCAACTTAGTTTCTAGGCCAGTACAATGCCTCAATCTATGCTGCACATTTGAGTCTTGATCAGTGGGATATGTCCATGCCTTTTTGCCTCAAAGATCTGCATTGTACCTCATAGATTTGCAAAATTGCCATAAAGTAACACTTTACAAGAATGGATAATATGCTTTTTCTAGTTTAGGCTTGATTTTGTGTGTATTGTCCAAATGAGCAAAATAATGCTAGAACACAAAGGATATGCATTGAATTATTGAGTGAAAATGGGATTAGAGGCCTGCAATGTAGCTTAAGCATGCTGAATTCAAAAATGCATAGTGTATGAACATGGAACTTGGTCATGAACAAAGTGGTTTTTTGCTATATTGTGAAATTCGATTCTCCCTAACCATGAGGTTGTTTGAGAAGTTTTTGGACATTTTGGAAAGCCTGGAATGTGTACTACAATCCATCTTTGAAATGCAAATCAAAATTCTAAGTGGAAGGGTATGAAAAGTGGCCTTGAAGTAGGGTAGAAAACCTTGTCAAAATAGGTCAAATTTCACTAAGTTAAAAGATGGTTTAGTGCCCTTATTCAAAAAATTATAACTTAAGATACAAGCTTCAAATGAGAAAACTTTGTGAATCAAAGTTGTAGATTATGCAACAAGCTACAACTTTCATGTTTTGACTTTTGTTTGAATCCAAATGGATCATGGTGAAAAGATGGGGCAAAGTTGGGAAAAAATTAGGGTTTTTCATAACTTAGAAAAATTCTAAGTTATGAAAAATTCCATTTTCAAACCCTAATTTGCATTTTGAGATTTCTTGGTGAACAAGTTTCATGATTTGGCATGTTTTGATGAAAAATGAATCTTGACTCTTGATTTTGACCAAAAAGTCAAAGTTTGACTTTTCAGTATACAGTCAAAATTGATCAATTGACTGGGAAATTCAACTGTCAATCTTGTGTATTTGGGATCTTTTGAGCTTGATGAACATGTCAAGATAATTACATGGGGTCCTTGAGTCCATATGTGAACTTGGTTTTCCATTGGCTAGGTCAAACAGTCAAAAATTGCCTTTGTGCAGTCAAAACCCTAAAAAATGACCATTTTGCCCTTTTGATGACCTGATCAAATTTCTTGGGGAATTGTGATCCAAACTTGATCAAATGGTTCATATGAGTTCATAATGTTGATGTGGATCAAATTTCATGAGGTTTGACTGTCAATTGGCCACAGTTGACTTTTTCCCCAATACAGCTGATTTCTAGGTCAACTGTCCAATTGACTGGGCAAAACTTGGAATCAAGACCTGAAACTTGGTATAGGTAAACTTGGGAGTCCAATATGAAGCATGAAAGTCATCTTAGGCATTTCAGGTCAAAACATCCTTAGGCAAACACAAACCCTAATTTGAGTCCACAGTGCAAGGAGAAGTCTTGAGCAGAGGAAACCCTAACTGGATCTTGATCTTCAAAGGTCTTGTGATGAGAAAATGTTGAGGAAATGGGAGGGCAAATTTTGGGGTACAACACAACCTTTGTAATGATTCTTGTTTGAATGTATACAAAGGTGTTTTTGTCTTTTGAAACGTTTTCAATGTTTGAAAGTAGGGTTTTGAAATTGTGTAGTGAAGTGTGTTTTGAAGATAACAAGGATGTTTTTGCAAGTTTTGATCAAGTAACTAAGAGTTGTCTACCCTATTTTACTCAAAGATCTTTCTTATGTTTTTAACCCTTTTAATAATGTTGCTTCACCATTGTATTTGGTGAACAACCTTGTGTTAGGATTTTAAACGGGACAGGCGCGGGTCATCGTACAAACCATGATAGCAATTGTGTCAAGCATTTTTGGCAATTTTCTTGAGGGACTCGATCATTTTGTTTAGGCAACTCAGATAGCGTCATCGAGGGACTATGATCTTTTGTTTTGTTTTTGTTTTTCCAAAGTACTTGACATGCATATCATGGCCCATTTTTGAAGGCAACAAGTGGAGTAAAACCCTAGAGGTGTAAGTGTGCATTGTGTTTGTTTTTTCATGCATTTTGTCTTTTGATTAGGTCAAACTATTTGTTGGTTTTGATTTTGCATACAAACCCTAATTCTCTAATCATGGTATAATTGAAAGCGTAAAAGTGCGAGAATTTAAACTCTAAGCTATTACAACATGAAATAGGGAGGGGGGGGGGGGGGGGTACAAATTTGAATAGGGGATTATTTTGCAAGAAATTAAACCCTAAATTATTACAATCAAATTGAATTTGCAAGGCATAATATTTAAATGCACAATATTTAAATAAAATACAATAAATAAATGTTAGATGAAATGTATCATGCAAAAAAAGGTTTTTTATGTATGTAAAATACTTTCAATGGAAAGAAATGTGAAGAAATAAATAAAAAGTTAATTTTAATTATTTTTAGGGCAAAAACCCTAATTTCTCAAGAAATGATATTATTTATTATTTATATACAAAAATGTATCAATTTGTACAAAAATAAAAGTATATTAAAAAAAGTATTTTTTTAGTATAAAATATCATTAAAAATAAAAATGTATTATTTTTGTGTTTTTTATTCTATGCTTTTAATAAAATAAAGTATATATATATATATATATATATATATATATATATATATATATATATATATATATATATATATATATATATATATATATATATATATATATATATATATATATATATATATATATATATATATATATATATATATATATATATATATATATATATATATATATATATATATATATATATATATATATATATATATATATATATATATATATATTGAATATGTTAAATGTGTAAAAAATAAAATAAATTATTTACAAAAATGTATATATTTTAAGAAAATATTTTCAAATGTGAATAAAAATAATAAATGAAAATAAAAGTATTTTTTACATTATTTTTAAGTTTAAACAAAAATAATACAAAGTATTTAAACATTTTAATGTTAGAAATAATTAAAATAAATACCAAATAAATATAAAAATTTATGAAAATATTTTTTAGGCATTTTTTATGTTTGGAAATAAAATAATAAAGTCAGAAATAAAATAAAAATGCAAAAATAACAAATATACAAAGAAATGGGCCAGGGGGGGTGTGAAACTGAAAATGGGGGTGTCAAAAGCAGGAAGTAGCCAGGCCAAACCCAACTACTTCATCTTCTTTCTCTGTTCAACAGAAACGCGCGCATGGCTTAGTTCAAACCTGTATCTCCTGTTTCAGTGCTTTTTTGACAAAACTCAAAACATGAAACTTGTAGAGCATCAAATCACGAATCCAGCCATATAAAAAACTTAAGCTAACTCTCAAAGACCAGAGAGAATTTCTCTGGCCCTAATTTCTAACCTAGTTTTTTTAGAAAGTTCGTGGATGAAATTCTCCTAGCACGATTAATATAAATGAAAACTAAGCACATGTATGGTTTCAGGGCAATGAATATAACATCTTTCATTCACAAACCTAAGTCTAAATGTTCCTAAATAGAGAGATAGAAGTTCATGAAATACCTGTTTCAGTTGAGTTTGAGCTGGACAATGCAGCAACTTTCAATGGGGTCTGAGGTTCTTTTGAGCTTGCTTGATGTCCCCTGAACCTTTCCCAATGCTTGGTTTGTTTTGAAGTGGCCTGAATCGTGCTACAGAACTCAACCTGCAAAGCTTCCAAACAAAAATGGTGATGTGTGTTAATGGAGTTACAGAAACTTGTGAATGGTCTGGATAGCTTGGGTATATTGTTTGGAATGTGTTTGAATTGATTTTGGACAAAACGCACGAGGGGATTTGATTATGGCTGGTGATTTGCAGAACTGGCTCTGTTTTGCAAGAAAAATGGTTTTTGAGTATGAGGAGGTTTGAGAGGTCAATGGCTCGTGCTTCTGGCTTGCAAGGTTGTGAAAAACTTGTTTGAAAACTTTGCTTTTGTTGATTTTATCAGATGTGCCAGTTATGAGCTTTTGGCCATTTGACTTGTTTTGAAAGCAAAGATGTGAAGTGACCAAGCTATGGCCCGTACAGGCTAGTTACAAGCATGCTTAAGTTGGTGTACTATGCCTGAGATTAGGGAACTTGTTTGCTTCAAGGAAAAAAGTCCAAGGCTCAAGAAAATGCAATTTGACATAAAGTGGCCTTTATGAAAATGGAAGTATGACCTTTATGCTTAAAATGGAAAAGTTCAATGTACAATGCTCCCTTGATCAGAATAATGCCAATTTCCAATGTATTTGCATTCAATTTTTGAGTGTAAATTGGTTTAGAGGCCTGTAATTATGTACTAAGCTAGTTTGGTCAGATTTGCAACTTGGTATGAACATGTATTGGCCATGGTTACAAAGTGAGTTTTTGCCAACTTCAAGCATTCGATTCTCCCTAACCACAAATGTGTTTGAGGAGTTATTGGACAATTTGGAAAGCTTGTAACATGTACTATAATCCATCTTTGAAATGAAACTTAAGACTCCAAGTGGAACTATGTGAAAAATGGCCAAGAAGATTGGTCAAAATCCTGCCTAAACTAGGGCAAAATTTCTCTGAGTTAAAAGTTTTAGGTACCCTTGTTCCAAAAATCATAACTTGAGATCCAAGCTTCTTTTGAGAAAACTTTGTGAATAAAAGTTGTAGACTTTGTGATGGACTACAACTTTCACGTTGTAAGTTTTGTTTGAATCCATTTTCATCTTGGTGAAAAAATGGGACAAAGTTAGGAAAAAATAAGAAAATTTTATAACTTAGAAAATTTCTAAGTTATGAAAATTTTCCATTTTAAACCCTAATTTGCAATTTTGGGTTTCTTGATGAAAAAGTCTCATAATTTGACATGTCTTGATGAAAAATGACCCTTGGCACTTGATTTTGACCAAAAAGTCAAAGTTTGACTTTTCAGTGTACAATCAAATTTTGATCAGTTGACTGAAAAATTCATCTGTCAATCCTATGCATTTGAGACCTTTTGATCTTGTTGAATGATTCAAGATGATGTCATTGAGTGCTTGAGTCCATGGTTGAGCTTGATTTTCCATTGGTTAGGTCAAACAGTCAAAAATTGCCTTTGTACAGTCAAAACCCTAGAAATGACCATTTTGCCCTTTTGGTGATCTGATCAAATTTCTTGTGGAATTGTGATCCAAACTTGATCAAATGGTTCATATGAGTTCATAATGTTGATGTGGGTCAAAATTCATGAAGTTTGACTGCAAATTGGCCACAGTTGACTTTTTCCCCAATATAGCTGATTTCTAGGTCATTTGTCCAATTGGCTGGGCAAAAATTTGATTCAAAGCTTGAAACTTGGCATGGAAAAACTTGTGAGTCCAACATGAAGTATGAAAGTTACTTTGTGCATTGTAGTTCAAAACATCCCTGTGCAAATTCAAACCCTAATTTAGGTCAACAGTGCAAGGAGGTGTCTTGAGCAGAGCAAACCCTAGCTTGATCTTGAGTTCCAAGAGTCTTATGATGAGAAAATGTTGATGAAATGAGAGGGAAAATTTTGGGGTACAACAGTTTCCCCTGTTCAATCTTATTGAACATGAAGACTTAGATTGTCAAGTTTTCCTTTCGCGACTCAAAGGTAAAAGAGGATTGGACACTAGAGTGCCCGTAAATTTGCACTCGTCAAAATATAGCTGAGGAAATGGGCTTAAAGATGCCATTTGGAGATGGTAGAATCTTGCTGGAGATGGGCTTAAAGATGCCATCCAAGAATGTTTATTGAATTGCAATGTTGTAGATCAAAAGAATGAGCATCAAAATGGTATCCGTGTCTGGAATGCATTTGAACTGTATCTGGAGACTGAGTCTGTATGAGAAAAAGAAAGGCATCCGTGTCTGGAGCGTATCTAAGCTGTAATTGTATTTGAACTTTGAATGAATATCAGAATAACTGTCGTGTCTGGAGTATATCTGTATTGTATTTAAAGTTGAGATCTGTATGAGTAGCAGAATGACTTCCGTGTCTGGAGTGTATCTGAAACTGTAACGGGGGTCTGAATTAGTGACTGAATGACTTCCATGGCGACTGCACTGGAGAGAATCAAACTTCTGGTGTAAGGGCCAGGATGGCATCCGTGTTTGGAGCGTATCTGAACTTGAAGTTGTTAGTTGAATCTGAATGAGAGATAGAATGGCCGCCGTGTCTGGAGCGTATCTAGTCTGTACCGGATTGCTGAAGTCTGAATGAGTAGTAGAATGACCGCCGTGTCTGGGGTGTATCTGTACTGTATTTTGACTTGAAATTGTGAATGAGTAATAGAATGACCGTCATGTCTGGGGTGTATCCATACTGTATCAGAATAATTGTTAATGATAGCCTTTTAATCTTATCCTGAAAAAGGGTAAAATGTTAGCTAAAACACAAAGTTATGTTGCATGATATGTATGATGCAATGAACTGTGTTTCATCAATGTTTAAGATATATGAATGTAATGGATGGGCATGTAAGCTGAGTGGCTGTATTGCTGAGGAAAATAAATCCTAGATAACTGGAGATAATGAAATCCTTGACTGCTGCCGGGGAAAGTGAATCCTGACCGATGCTGAGGACTCAAAAATCTTTGTTGAAGATGAGAAACCCTTGCTGACTGCTTGGGGATTAAAGATCTCTGATTGTTGAGAATGAGAAATCCTGGGACCAATGCTGGGGATTGAAAATCCTTGGTGACTTGTGGGGATTTACAAGGGTTCTGACAATTTCTGCGGGGAATGAGGATCCTTCATGACTTTCCTGGGAAATAAGGAAAACTCTGAAAATCTCTACTAGGGAGTTAAAACCTAGGAGGCTTTTGCTGGAGAAGTGAGACCAAGAATCTTCGATCTGCTGGGAGATAACTCTGTGGGGAGAATGTTTACTCGGCCGGTGAAATTAGGAGCTTTGGGTTGTACGCCAATCTACTGGGGAAACATCCTAATTGGGGACAAGCCAAGAAGTTAACTGTTATCTGTTTGGTTTTTAGACTTTTAAGATAGCCTGCTGGGGAAATTGGGGGAAGTTGAACAGTTCCCACCGGGGGTTGGTGGTTGGAAATTTGACTTCGCTGGGGAAGAAGGTTTAGAATATTCTGGCTCCACTGGGGATAGGTATTTCAGGGTTTTTGGGCTCCACTCGGGATTGGGAGTTTGAGCTCTAATGGGAACTTTGAAACTTAACTCAGCTGGGGAATCAAGTTTAGAATACACTGGCTCCGCTGGGGATCTTGAAGCTTAACTCCGCTGGGGACATGTACTCCGAGGTTTTAGCTTGTTGAGGATCCGAACAAGGTATTGCAGGGGATTTCTTCTGGAATAGCCTAAAGACGTTTTCCTATACCTTCGACCTACCAGTAATTATCCTTTCTCAATTTCATTTTATTTGTAAGCAATGATTATATTCAAATGCATATGCCTATTTAACAAAACTTTGGACGTTTTCAAATAAAACATGAGTGTAAAAAAGAAAGAAAGGCAAGCAAATTTCTGCACTTTAAGGTATCTTTGTATTAACTTTTGTAAGTATCTTTGTACAAAGGAGACAGACATCCTAGTAAGAGAATGTTGTCGTAAAAATTGAGAAAATTTTTATACAAAAAGTAAGATGGCTATGTGTAACAATTCCATGGGGTTCCCATTCTGCTATAGCCTTCACAACTCTGAGTATCTATCCATTCGCTGCTTCGTCCGCTGATGACTGGATTGATCAGAAGCTTGGAGTTTGTTGGTGAAGAGATTGTTCTTGAAGTGATCCGACGAGACATAGTCATACGCTTTAATTCCCTAACTTTTGCCTGGACCGCCCTTTCAGATTTTCGATCCACCAGGAAACCCTTTTTTGCCCAAGTCGCCCTTTCGGGTTTTCAACTTTCCGGGTGTACATATTTTTTTTGCTTTATCCCTAATTTTTGCCTGAACCGCCCTTTCGGGTTTTCGATTCATCGGGATGCCCATTTTTGCCCAAGTCGCCCTTTCGGGTTTTCGACTTGTCGGGTCGTTTTATGCGTAGTATTTTTTGACTATGTCTATGTTCGCAGGATGCGGCAAGTCGTCGCCGTCCATGGTGGTCAGAATCATTGCCCCACCATAAAAGATGCTCTTGATCACAAATGGTCCTTCGTAGGTAGGAGTCCACTTTCCCCTGGGATCACTTTGCGGCAAGATGATCCGCTTGATTACAAGATCTCCGACTTGATATACCTGACGCCTTACTTTCTTGTTGAAAGCCTTGATCATCCGTTTTTGATACTGTTGTACCCCAAAATTTTCCCTCCCATATTTCTCAAGACATGTCAAGAATAATCTCCAAGTGGTTCAAGATGGCTCAAGAGTGGGACAGTCAAATCACCTCCTAAGGCAGTCAATTCAAAATTAGGGTTTTGTGTTGCACCAAGGTCCTTGCATCCAAATGGCCTCAAATGCTCCCCAATGTCCTAATATGTTCTCAAGTTCATCCATGTCAAATTTCAAGCTTTGCAGAGAAAGTTTGGTCAGTCAATTGCTCAAGGGGTCCAAAAATCGACTGTGCTAGGGCAAAAGTCAACTGTGTCCCAAATACAGTCAAACTTCAAGATTTTTTGTCAACATTCTCATTTTGAAGGATAATTCATCATTTTATCAAGGGTTGATCATGATTCATCAAGGATTGCTCAAGATTCATCAAGATTCAAAAGTTGCTAAATTAGGGTTTTGTAGGAAAAGTCAACTCAACTTTTACCAAGCATAACTTTCTCATACTTTATGAGAAATGACCCATCCAAAGCTCATTTTGAAGAGGATGAAATTTCCTATAATCCATATTCACACCCCAAGTTCAAGAAATACACTCACAAAAAGTTACAAATTTGGACATTATAGGTCTTTTTTGAAAGTCAACAAAAACACCTTTTTTTTTCAAAGCTTATAACTTTAGCATGGAATATAAAAATGAGATGAGACCAAAAGGGTTGGTTAGATGACATCTCAAGGTTTCTAAAAAGTCCAAGAACACTTCCAAAAGTTCAAAATTGAAGAAGTTATGCATTGTTGAAGTTGGGCATTTTTCTAAAATTGCCAAAAGTCAACTATCCCCAAAACTCCAATTTTTGACAAAAGGGCCCACTTTTTTCCACTTGATTTGATCTTGTCACACCACACACGTGTCCTATCTTCAATTTCACGACCAATTATAAATATTTCTATTTTATTATATTTTTATTGATTTAATTCATTTTTAATCAATTTAAATCAAAATAAAATCCAAATCTTAATAGCTTGATATATTTTTGATCATTACAGCTTTCAATTATCATGATACACCCAATCAAATTTGTGCCAAGCCATATCATGCATAAAATCTTGGATTTGGAAAGAACTTGAAAGCCTTTAATGGAGGAATCATATCATATCTCAAATCATCAATTCACATGGATTGAAGCCCAATTTTTTTAACCTAATTCAACCCTTATTACTCACACAAGCTAGAGCACATGGGAACAAGACCTGAGAGGCTGCAAAATCACAAAACCAAAACTGAAAAAAGCTGGAAAAAAGTGGAGATCGAAATCTTGTTTGGAGTCTAATTCAAGGCAGAAGCTCAACGTAGCCTTCTTGCCTGACGTCCACTGAAGCCAAAGCAATCAAAATCAAGCCTTGAAACATCCCCAATCACGCTGTAAGTCCTCTTGAACATGGCTCTGTACACGAAAACACAACCTTGGATTCTTGCATCTTTTTGCCAAAATATTGATATATTCATAATCCTTGAATGATTTCTAAGCTTTTTGCAATATTCAATTTCGTTTTTATGGCCTGTAACATAACATCCGAATCTAGGGTTTGCGTTCTTTGTTTTTAGGCGTTTCGATTACAGGTAAGATCAAGACAAACCATGGACATGGTTGTATTCAAGGAAGAGATACGAGCATGATGATGTTCTCCAAATTCATTTCCATGGCCTACATATGATTTTAGGACGAACCTAGGAATTTAGCTGCGCATAAAATCCGCAGGTAAAAAGATCAGTGTTTCAACGAAGAAGACGACTACGCGTCTTCTTCCCATTGGCCGCTTTCAAATCTCGCGCTATTTTTTTTTTAATTTCCAGGCATATTAAATGTTTTCAATATAATATTTGTTTTGTATTCCATTAACAAACAGGCGCGTTAGTAGAGATGGTAAGCATGTTAGTGGATTGTCCATTGGGACCTGGGTTCGAATCCCAGGTCCCCCAAATTGCTTGTTATATTTTTTCAATAGGTATTCTCATACAGCGTCCAAAGCATGGTCTACCATGTGCCTCAGGTCTCAACATGCCAGATGGCCTCTAGGCTAAATCTAAAGGCCCAGATTGGATGTGTACCATACACTCAAGTCAACAGGCGCGCATGGAATGGACAAAGTCAAACAAGGCTTGCTCACAAATGGGCCTCTGAAATGCTGACTTTACCTCCAGATTGGGCCTAACACCCCTTGGGTTATTTCTTCTCCTTTTTATATTTTCACTTTATTTATTTTATTTTGATTATTATTTTTATTGTTTAATTAACCAATCAAATTCTTTTTCTTAATAAAATCAGAAAACCACAAAAATATTATTTTTATTAATTTCATTATTTTATTTTTGTAAATAAATATTAATTAATTAACTTAGTTTTAAATAGGTTTAACATTTAATATTTTTTGCAATAAATTAAAATTAATGTAGAATATTAGGTTTTAATAATTTTAATCAATTTTATTTTATTTCCTTAAATATAAAAAACCAAAAATATTTTTATTAATTAATTAATTTAATTATTAACTTAGATTTAATTTCCATAAATTCAAAAATGACAAAAACATGCTTTCTTTCAAAAAAGGGTCAAAACCCTAAAAATGCGTCGATTTAATTTCTTGCCTGCGTATAGTTTTATCCAATATTGTAATTGCTTCTGGTATGTAATAACTTTTAATTAGGACTTTAATTATTTATCGCTTTATTTTTACTTTCCGCAATTTAAATTAAAGGGTTTGTTTTTGGCGATGTAAATACCCGACGCCTTGTAATAGTTTAGATTTAATTCCCACAATTTAAATTCCGCAACTATTAACTTTTAGATGATTGATAATAGGGAAAGCATGACAAGATCCAATGTATGAACTTAAAATCAACATAGATAACCGATGACATGTACAGATAAAATTAACCGAACTAACACACTTGCACATGCCACTCTTAGGGTACACCTCACTTGGTTGCCTCTGAACGTGGTCATTGAGTATAGGAAGTTTTAGAGGTCGCCCTCTTGTCCAAAGATCATAGTTGCCTCTAAACAGTTGCCTCGGATAAAATGATCTAAGACATTAGGGTTACCGCTAAGGCATCCTAACGTTGATTTAGTGACCACACATCCCTTAATCAAATTGACCCAAAAACTCCAACGACGATGCTACCTACTCATCAATAGTAGGATAGCATTGTCTAAAGGACATTTGTACAGATTAATTCCTTTTTTCGAGTAGGTAGATGGTTCTTAAGTACTTGCTCCTTTTAAAATAAAACAAAACTTTTTGCACCTACACCTTTCAAACAAAAATTTCTTTCAAACCCACAAACACAAAGAAAAGCAAATTTTGAAAACACAATGAGCAAGTACCTAAGAGCCCGTGGATAACCACGGATAGAAAGGGTGCTAACACCTTCCCTTTCTATAATCTACCTCTCGAACCCGAGAAACATCTCGAAAAAGGAATTTTTCTGTGCTTTTTTCCCTTGTTGGATAAAATAAAAGACGGTGGCGAGTCTTGCTTACCGCGACATTTTGTGAAAACAAACACAAAACGTAAACCAGCATTCCAAAAACAGTCAGTTCTATTTCCCACCGATCACAGATACGTTTGACCATGACAAACAACAGTAAGTCGCTTCTCGTCGATCAAGTTAAGTTGATCAAGCCGGGTATGAATCCAATCGTCTTCACTCAAACCGGCATCCTTCATAATCCTCAAGGAAGGAATCTGAACTTCCACGGGTAGAACAACTTCCATGCCGTATACCAAAGAAAATGGGGTTGCCCCTGTTGAAGTACGTGTCATGGTACGATATCCATGCAGAGCAAACGGTAATATCTCATGCCAGTCCTTGTAGGTGACTGTCATCTTTTGAATGATCTTCTTGATATTTTTGTTCGTGGCTTCAACATAACTGTTCATCTTTGGCCGATAGGGAGATGAATTGTGATGATAAATCTTGAACTATTCACATAGAGCGGTGATCATAGTGTTGTTCAAATTTGTACCGTTATCCGTGATAATCCTGTCGGGGATACCATACCGGCATATGAGATTCTGCTTGATGAAGTGGGCAACCACATTCTTTGTAACAGAGGCAAAGGAAGCTGCTTCGACCCATTTGGTGAAGTAATCAATAGCGACCAAGATGAAGAGATGTCCATTGGATGTCGTAGGCTTGATCTCTCCAATCATGTCAATGCCCTACATTGCAAATGGCCAAGGAGCCGTCAAAACGTTGATAGGAACAGGAGGAATATGTACCTTATCGGTATAGACTTGGCATTTGTGGCAGGTGCGGGAATGTTGATGACAATCAGTTTCCATGGTAGACCAGTAGTAGCCTGCCCTTAGAATCTTCTTAGCCATCGTATGTCTGCTCAAGTGGGTGCAAAATGTGCCACTATCTATTTTGGTCATGATCAACTCTGCTTCAACCTTGTCTACACAACAAAGTAGAACACAATCATGGCTACGCTTATAAAGGATGCCATTGCTTAGGAAGAACTTGGCAGCAAATCTCCTTAAGAACTTTTTGTCATTGACGGAAGCTCCTTCAGGGTATTCTCGAGTCTGGAGATACCTTTTAATTTCATGAAACCAGGGTTGTTCCACTACTTCTTCGGTATTAATCTCATGACAGTGTGCAGGTTCGTCCATTCGCTCGATGGTGATTTGGGGAGCCTCGTTATCCCAGTTGAGTTTAAACATGGAAGACATTGTAGCCAGAGCATCGGCTAACTGATTTTCTTGTCGCGGGAAATGCTCGAAGGTAATCTGCTCTAAATGAGGCAACAATGTCAAGACATGTTCTTTGTATGGGATAATATTAGGATGTTTGGTGTCCCACTCTCCTTTGACTTGACTGATAACCAAAGCCGAGTCCCCAAATACGACCAAAGATTTGATTCCCAAGTCTATAGCAGCCTTGAGACTAAAGATGCAAGCTTCATATTCAGCCATGTTGTTGGTATAGCTAAAACAAAGTCGGGCAGTGAAGGGTGTATGGCAACCTTCCGGCGAAATGAGTACCGCACCGATGCCGTTGCTAAGTGCATTTGAAGCACCATCAAAGTACAGGGTCCATCGGGATCCTTATTCAGGTCCGTCATACGGTCTGTTACCTTCGACGTTGCCCAATGTCATGATGTCCTCGTCAGGGAAGTTGAATCTCATAGATTGGTAATCTTCGACGGCTTGATGAGCTAGATGGTCAGCTAGTACACTCCCCTTTATAGCTTTTTGGATAGTATACTGGATATCATACTCAGTCAGGATCATTTTCAATTTAGCGATTCTTCTAGATAAAGCAGGCTTCTCGAAGATATACTTGATCGAATCCATCTTGGAAATCAGCATAGTGGTATGAGTCAACATATACTGCCTTAGCCGGCGAGCAGCCCATACCAAAGCGCAACAGGTTTTCTCGAGCAGTGAGTAGAAAGTCTCACAGTCGGTAAACTTTTTGCTAAGGTAATAAATGGCATGCTCTTTTCGTCCAAACTCGTCATGTTGGCCCAGTACGCACCCCATTGAGTTATCCAAAACAGTTAGATACATGATTAACGGACTTCCTTCGACGGGTGGAATCAAAATAGGAGGTTCTAGTAAATACTCCTTGATCTTATCAAAAGCAACTTGACAATCATTGTTCCATTCAACCACCTGATCTTTCTTCAACAGTTTGAAGATTGACTCACAAGTAGATGTTAGGTGAGAGATGAACCTTGCAATATAGTTTAAGCGTTCCAAGAATCCTCTAACCTCCTTTTCAGTGCGGGGGGCAGGCATTTCTTGTATAGCCTTTACTTTAGCTGGATCAACCTCAATGCCTTTGTTGCTGACAATAAATCCCAAAAGTTTACCAGACCTAACTCCAAAAGTGCACTTGCTTGGATTCAGTCTGAGCTTATACTCTTTCAACCTGGGAAACAACTTTTGCAAATGATCAAGGTGTTCTTCTTCCGTCTGTGATCGAGCTATCATGTCGTCTACGTAAACTTCAATCTCGTGATGTATCATATCATGAAATAAATCTACCATGGCGCATTGATAGGTTTCCCCTGCATTCTTCAGTCTATATGGCATCACTTTGTAGCAGAAGGTACCCACCCCATTGCGTGACAAAAGTAGTTTTCTCCATGTCCTCGGGGGCCATTTTGATCTGGTTGTATCCCGAGAATCCATCCATGAAAGAAAGAACCTTCTGTTAAGCTGTGTTGTCAACCAAAATATCAATATGTGGTAGTGGAAAATCATCCTTGGGGCTAGCCCTGTTTAAATCCTGATAGTCCACACACATTCTGACTTTGCCATCCTTCTTAGGCACGGGCACAATGTTAGCAACCCATTATGGATAGGAAGTAACAGCCAGAAAGCCAGCATTGAATTGCTTCATTACCTCAGCTTTGATCTTCTCAGACATGTCGGGCCTCATTCGACAGACTTTTTGCTTGATCGGTGGACAGTCTTCTCTTGTAGGGAGACGGTGAACCACAATATCTGTGTCTAATCCGGGCATGTCTTTATATGACCAGGCGAAGATTTCAACATATTCGTTCAACAACTTCACTAAGCACTCTTTGACACTTGGTTCCAGGTTGGCACCCACTTTTACCTCTTTTTTGTCTTCCTCTGTTCCCAAGTTGATGGTTTCTAGCAACTCTTCATGAGGCAGTATAGCCCTCTCTTCTTGCTGCAAAAGTCTGGCTAACTCTCCCGGCACTTCACAGTCTTTGTCAACTTCGTACTCAGCATGATTGACCAAATATTTAGAGTTATCGAAGGCTAAAGAAGAATAGTCACCCATGGAATCCGGAGTGGATGGGTACCTGCATTTGTGAGTGTGGGTGTGTGTAAGGGATAGCCATCCTTAAACAAAACAAAATGCAAAAGGAAAGAAAATGAACACAACAGTTTATAGATGAATACGTCCAATGATTCATTAAAACATGGCATATGATAATGAAGAAAATCAAGCCCTTACAAATGGACCTATATGCCCCAGGCAAGGCATAAGGTGAAAATAGTGTACGAATTGTTTAGTTATTACAAACCAAAATAAGAAATTGTTCAAAGATAAATTTACTGGTTAATGAAGGTGATAGGAATAAAATCCTTTGCTTCCCAATTGCTTAAACCCCCTTCGACGGTTGGAAAGATCCAATCTGCGAAGTTGTCCTCTTCATCGTCATCTTCTACAACATTAATTCTGTGGTGGGTGATTTTGACGGGTGGTCCTCCAGCCTTGGAGCGACGCATAGCCTTTTGTCCTGCAGCAGTAAACCATAATCCAAACTTGTCCGTCTTATGGGGAAAATCAGGCAGTTGCCCCCACACTGTGCTCTTTCCTTCTTTGATTACCGCCTCTGCGTCCTTGAGAGATGCCATCCTAGATACATGCTTGGGAACGATAGGCACCTCAACCATTGTCTTCGCAACTGCGACCTCAGGAGAAACTTCCTCAAAATGTTGGAAAGGCGTTTCGATGAATTCGCCATCCAACTCCACATAGCGGAAGGAGTTGAGGTGACTTATCATGTACTCTTCCTCACCGTGCACCGTTATAATCTTACCTTTAATAGGATATTTCAGCATTTGGTGTAAAGAGGAGGTAACTGCCCCAGCATAATGGATCCACGGTCTTCCCAACAAACACGAATATGAAGGACGGATGTCCATCACATAAAAGGTAGAGTTGAAAGCTTCTGTGCCTACTTTGATAGGAATGTAAACCTCTCCATGAACCATTCTTTTGGACCCATCAAAGGCCCTAACAACGATGTTACTGGGTTTGAGGGTCAATCCTTCGCAGTCCAAACGGTCTAACGCTTTCTTCGGCAGCACATTCAAGGAAGAACCGGTATCAACTAAGACATGGGCGAGGGTGGTTCCCCTGCATTTAACTAAGACATGTAGCGCGTCCTTGTGTTTCCTTCCTTTGGGAGTCAAATCGGTATCGGAAAAACCAAGGCCATTATCAGCAGTCAGACTGGCCACACACTCCTGAAACTGGTCAGCCGAAGTTTCTTGGGGAACGTGTGCCATCTTTAAAAATTTAATTAGGGCCTTAGCATGGGCCTCAGAGAAGAGTAGAAGAGCCAACATGGATATTTTAGAAGGGGTCTTCCCTAGCTGTTCCACGACGTCGAAATCGCTCCTTTTGATTATTTTCAAGATTTCCTCCATTTCTTTCTGGGTGGTTTTGGGGATAACCACAGTATGAGCCTTCGTCCTGACAAGCACTTCTAGTATCCCCTTACCCTTATCGGTAGTATCAACAGATGGTCTTACTTCAGGAGTATCCAATTCTTCAATTATCGGGTCTTGCACAAATGGCTTAATAGGTACAAAAGCTTTCGAGGGTCTGAAAACTGCTCAAGAGGGAGCAATCTCTGGAGAAAAAATCCGTCCGCTGCGGGTTATCTTGCTTGTTCCCGTAATGTTCCCTATATCAGGGATTTCCTCTTCAGAATTCTCTTGGACTGATTCAATCTGTTTGATGCCATGATAGAAGATTTCTCCTCCGTAGTTCCATGGTATCGTCTTGCTAGATTGATACGGGACAGGCCCCGGCTTGGTGATTTTTAATGGTACAAATTCAGGATCAGGTGTAATCTTGACAGGCCTTTTGCAAGCCTTGGGAAGATTGTCGGAAATGGTTATTATTGCAATATCATTGGTTGAAGTAGCAAAAGTAGCAGGAGTAACAAGAGTGAAGGTATCAACAGGGGTCTTTTGGAAGAGTATCTCTTGGGTATCCATCAGGCGTTGGATACCTGATTTCAACATTGGGCAGTCAGCTCGTATGTTTAAACAAAAGTAGCAGTCTTTTCCACAGCCTGCGAATATCCCGGCTCTCATCAAATTCACTTTAATCACTGGTAAGGGAGTCAAAAGGTCAGCAACATTGGTAACATGAAGGTCTTCCATAACGGCATGAACATTATGACCGTGCTTGGGCATTGGGGCAGAAATCACATTTGGCTTTTCGGGCGCATCGAATTCTACTTCCTTGGCGTCAATCAGGTCTTGGATTTTGTTCTTAAGCGCCCAATAATTATTGGTATCATGCCCAACACTGTCAGAGTGGTAAGCACACTTGGCATTGGAGTGGTAGTATGGAGAGGAGGTATTAGGGTTCTTTGGCGCTTCCTTCAAACTGGTAAGATTTAGTTTTAACAAGTGAGGGAGTACTTGAGCTGGCGTCATGTTGATTTGGGTGAACTACCGTTGTGGCCTTTCTACCCGTTGTTGATTTGGTCTTGGCTGATTGCCGCGAGGTTGATCATTTGAAGAATTTTGAATCATCACAGCCCCTACAGTTGGTCGGCGCTCGGTTCTTCCTTGACTTTTCTGAGAATAAACAGCAAGGGCTTCCCTTTTAACTGGGAAGGTTTTCTTAACAGTAGTGGACGCGGAGGCATCTTTCTGAATCTTTCCACTTTTAATACCGGCCTCGACCCTTTCGCCGGTCAGAATTAATTTGGTAAATCCTGCGGAGGAACTCCCAATTAAATGATTGGAGAAAGGGCCAGACAGGGTCCTTAAAAACATGTCAACTAGCTCTCTATCCGACAATGGTGGCTGCACCCTTCCAGCCAGATCACGCCACTTCTGTGTATACTCTTTAAATCCTTCATTGGAAGCCATCCCCATACTTTGTAACTGAGTACGAGTGGGCGCCAAATCAGCATTGTATTGGTATTGACGGTAAAAATAAGCAGCTATGTCTTCCCAGTTATGGACCTCAAACCTCTCAAGTTGATAGAACCATTCCAATTGTGTGCCTGACAAACTGTCTTGGAAAAAGTGTACCCAAAGGTCTTTATCAGATGAGTGGGGTTGGATATTTCTGACATAGGATCTCAGATGCATATTTGGGCAGGACAGATCGTCATACTTAGCAAATGTTGGAACTTTGAACTTGGGAGGAATAATGATCCCAGCGACCAACCCTAGTTCTTCAAAATCTAAGCCAGGTACCCTTTGCAACTCCATGGCTGCCAATCTATCCTCAAGATTCTTATATTTTTCATCCGCCGGGGGATATTGTTGTTCGGAGTAGTCTTCGTCTTCTTCCTCTTCTTCCTCTTCAACCTTAGATTCAGAAGGTCCCGCAACTCCTTTTCCTTTACCATCCCCTTCATCAGACGTTGAGGGGAACTCGAGAACTTTTCTAGCATTTCTTTCAAACCTTCTGCCAAAAGTGGCTACTCCGGGCCTTTTCTTCTTTTTCTCTTTATTTTTCTCCAACAGTGCTTTGAGGTCCTCTTGACCCTTTGCTAAGGTCATGAGGAGTTGCTGGAATTGAGAATTCTGTGTTTGCAGATCCTTAACCGTCTGCTCCAAATCCATCTTGCTGAAATAAACAGCAGAAAGATAAGGAAACCTGGTGTGAAGACCTGTTTATGCACATGATGAATGGTATGTTATTCATGTAATGCATTCAAGGGTTCAGAAATTCAAATTTGTTGCAAACAAAAAGGAACACACGTCATATTAAGAAGAAATTGTTAGTACATAAGTTCCCCATGGGCAAAATATTACAAAATTCTTAATGTAAAAAGACATTGTGCATCCTCTTCGGTGCGATGTAAGTGTTGAGAGTTTCCTCCTCATGAAGTCGGCGGGTAAGCTCCAAATCCTTCTTCTCACTGGCATAGAAGCTGGCTTCAAAAGTATTCCGTTCTTCTTTGAGTTGGATCAGACTCTTTTGTATTTCTTCCCATGATGTTGGCATGTTAGGATGTAGGAGGGTGTATGGAACCTCTCCTTCCATAACAGGCTCTTTGATCAAGGGGAGAATGTGAGGATATGGCATCATAAGATTCTGGGTGCAGATTTGTACCCACTTGAGATAAGGCTCAAGGGGGATGGAATTCTTGTGCCCCAATGTCTTACTATCCACTTTGTTGGGCATCCTCCAAGCTCTGGTGAACCTTTGTCGAAGTCCTTGCGCATCGTTGTCGAAGTCAAAAACTAGGTCAGGAATCAGCATGTCATGAGGGCCATCCCTCCGAGTATATCCAAATTGTCTTAGAGCTAAACAGGGGTTGTAGGTAATGCCTCCCCTAATTCCAAGTAGTGGGACATTAGGTAATTCTCCCAACGATCAATGATGATGACATTTTCTCTGGACCGAGAACACCAATGTACATCAAAATGTGTGAGGGTCATCAATCGTTGTGACCACCTTAAACCCTGCTCATTCTTCAAAACTGATTGTGGTAGGTGAGAAATAAACCACCTTGCTAGGAGAGGAGCACATCACATGAGAACACCTCTTTTCCTCATTGTTCGTGTGTAAAATGAGTGTAGGATGTCCCCAAGAAATGTAGGCACAGGATTCCGAGATATGAAAATCTTGACAACATTCACATCTATAAGTTGATCAGGGTTTGGGAACAGGACCAACCCATAGATGAGGAGTGCCACAATCTCTTCAAAGGCTTGTAGATCAAGAGAATTCCTGTAGTCTTGTGCCTTCTCAAACAGAAACTTTGCCAAGAAACCCTTGACACCACTCCTGGTCTCCCAATGTCCCTTGATATCAGATGGTTGCAAGTGTAATGCTTGAGCAACATCTTCAGGCTTTGGTTCTTTTTCCGTACCTTTGTAGGGTAGTTGATGAAGAATAGGAATTCTCAGGAGCTGAGAAAATTCCTCCAAAGTAGGTACTAGTTGATAATCAGGGAATGTGAAACAGTGGTGTAGGGGGTCAAAGAACTGGAAGAGAACTTTCACCATGTCTTCTTCAATGTTGGAGTTGACCAAGTTGAGAAGTCTACCATGTCTTTCACTGAAGAGAGAATTCTCTGGAATTCTGGAAGTAAGCTCCTTGAGTTGAGGAGGGATTCTCACAAGATTGACTTGAATTATTTTCCTGCGAAGAGATTCCATGACCTACAAAACAAGAACAAATATGAAGATCCAAACCCTTGAAATGGTTAGTGGATCCATATGATGCTTTATGACGTTCATGAAGTATGCACAAGCACATGTACAAGCAAGTCACACAAAACCCTAGTTTCAGGCTTGCATGAGGTTTCATAGGTAAGTACCCTCTTGAGTTTAGTTGGCTCAAACCTGTCATATAAATAGTAACCGGGTTCTAAGGAGCTCAATATCACTGGATTGTTTTCTATGTTCATTGTTTTGGTTTAGCCACTTAACTAGCGACCAAAATATTCCAAGAAAACAATCCTCAATGAGTGTAGTATCGAGTATCTACCAACTTCGAACTTCACCAAAGCCGGTCATCTCACTACCCCTAATAAAAGGCCAAGATGGTCAAGTAAGGTTCTAAGAGTTCATTAGTGCTTTATGACATCACTCAGCGGCCCCGTATTCTCTTTGATTGACTCAAAGGCTACCGGTACTCAAAAATATGTCGCACTAATATAGCTATTGCTTCAACCATGTCGGTATACCCTACACAGTTTCCACAACGTATTTCTATTTACCTATGAATGTTTCCCAAATACGAGTGAGGATTTCAAGCCCAAACAAGAGAACCAAATGTAAAGCAATCAAAGCAAACAATATAATCATGCAAAGGGTGATCCAAGCCCTAAGGTTACTCCACTTTTAAAGTAATTCCCCAGCAGAGTCACCAGTTCTGTGATACGGTGGGAGAACTGACTTGGGATTTTGCGTTTGTGTTCGCAAATGTTTCGGTTTAGCAAGAGTCGCCACCAACTTTTTATTTTATCCTAAGGAAAGGTCAAAAAGCACAGGAAAGACCTTTGAGATGTTTTCTTGGGTTCGGGGAGTAGATTATATAAAAGGAAGGTATTAGCACCCTTTCTATCCATGGTTATCCACGGGCTCTTAGTTACTTGTTTAGATCACTTGCTTTGCTTTTCAATTGTTTGAAATGGTGCTTTGTGTGTGATTTTGAAAGATGTTTTGAAAAGAGGCCATCATTGTGGCAACCTTTGTAATGATTCTTGTTTGAATGTATACAAAGGTGTTTTTGTATTTTGAATAGTTTTCAATGTTTGAAAGTAGGGTTTTGAAATTGTGTAGTGAAGTGTGTTTTGAAGATAGCAAGGATGTTTTTGCAAGTTTTGATCAAGTAACTAAGTGTGATCGGTGGGAACGAGAACTGACTGTTTTGGAATGCTGGTTCGCGTTTGCGTTTGTTTTCACAAAATGTCGCGGTAAGTAAGAGTCGCCACCGTATTTTATTTTATCCAACAAGGGAAAGGAAAAAAGCACAGAAAAAATTCCTTTTCGAGATGTTTCTCGGGTTCGGGAGGTAGATTATAGAAAGGGAAGGTGTTAGCACCCATTCTATCCGTGGTTATCCACGGGCTCTTAGGTACTTGCTCACTATGTTTTCAAAAGTTTGCTTTTCTTTGTGATTGTGGGTTTTGAAAAGAGTTTTGTCTTTTTGAAGAGAGTGTAAGTGCGAAAAGTTTTTGTCTTGTTTTAAAAGGAGCAAGTACTTAAGAACCTCTACCTACTCAAAAAGGAATTAAATTGTGCAAATGTCCTTTAGACAGTCTATCCCACTATTGAGGAGTAGGTAGCACCGTCGTTGGAGTTTTCGGGTCAATTCGATTTAAGGGACGTGTGGTCACTAAAGCAATGTTAGGATGCTTTAGCGGTAACCCTAATGTCTTAGATCATTTTTATCGAGGCAACCATTTCGAGGCAACTTTGATCTTTAGACAGGAGGGCGACCTGTAAGACTTCCTATACTCAATGACCACGTTCGAGGCAACCAAGTGAGGCGTACCCTAGGAGTGGCATGTGCAAGTGTGTCAATTTTCAGTTATATTTATCTTTACATGTCATGGTGAGCTACTGTTGATTTTAAGTTAAGATAGATCTTGTCATACAATCCTAGTTAGCATACATCTAAGCAGTTTAATATATGTACAGGAATTTAAGTGCGGGAATTATAAATCCTACGCTATTACAAGGCTTCGGGGAGGGGGATTATTTACATGTCCAAAATTGGGAGAATAAAGCAGTAAAATGTAAAAAGTCTTAGTTAAACTATTACAAACCAGTAGGCAGTTACAATAAAAATAAGCGCGCGCGAAAAAAAATTGAATCGGAGTGTCCTTGGGTTTTGACCCCTTTTTTTTATTAAATAAAGCGTATTTTTGGTCTTTTTTGATTTAAGAATTAAGACTAACTAATGATTAATTAAGTAATTAGAAATTTTTTTTTGAGTTTTATTTTATTTTGAGTTTTATTTTATTTTGAGAAAATGATCTAAATCTACTTAATTTTAGTTTTTAAAAAAATGTTCTAAATCTATTTAATTTTAGTTTTTTTGGAAAAATATTAAGATAATTAAAGATTAATTAACAAAGTTAAGAACTAGCCTAATGTTTTTTTGGTTTTTTGATTTTAATGCTAATTAAAAAGATAAAAAGAAGTCTATGAAAAAACAAAAATAACATGCAGGAGGGATCCTTCGATCCAAGGAAAAAAGGGAGCTTCAACCCAGGGAGGGAATGGAAGCTTCGATCCAGAGAGAGTCATGGTCCTTTCGATTGGGCCAGGAAGTGAGGCGTGAGCAGCCTTTGATCCAGAGAAGGTGTCTCCTTCGATCTGGAATATTATACCTGCAAAAGTATGTTAGCGAAATAAAACACAGGGCCTGGGTATTGAACCCCAGGCCCTTTGATCCTGCGCTTGCTGGGTCTCTTCAGGCTATGTCTGCAGCAAGTGTTGGCAAACGAAGAACATGACCTGGGCGCCAAACCCAGGCCTTTCGATCCTGTCTAGGATGACAAATCAAAGGTAGCAACAAGTAATAATGTGTTATGCAAATGTAAAGTTGGACAATTTACCCTTTCTTACCTTAGATTGAGTCTTCGATTTGGGCACTTGCTGGAGGTGAGCAGTTTCGATCTGGGGTTTCTGGGCATAGAGATGTTTGCTGAATGGTTGCTTTGGCCTGGATTACTTATGAAAATGCTGATGACTTTTGGCAGCGTAACTCCAATGTTTTTTGTTCTCCTGTTGTGTGGTTTTTCGTGTGTGTTCTCCTGCAGAGTTTTGTGTGTCTGGATATGTATACTGACCCCTGTATTTATAGGAGTGTGGGGGTCTAGTAACGGCAGGAGACAACCATTAAACGGGCCTTTAATGCCATGAGACAAGAATCATACACATTAAAAGTTTTCCTTTTTTGAAGCATTCGTGTCTCTTGAATGAACCTGGACACTTTTGAATTGAGCGCCCTCTTGATGACCTCCTTCGAATGGCCCTTGTCCAAAGATCAATCGAAGGGTACTAATTAAAATTCCAATCGAAAGGCTTTGTTAACAGGCCAATCAAAAGGTGTTGTTTCATGCTAATTGAAATGCTCCTTCAGAATACCAATCGAAGGGTCTTTCAGAATGCCAATCGAAGTGCTCCTTCAGAATACCAATCGAAGGGTCTTTCAGAATGTCAGTCGAAAGGTCTTGACATAATGCCAATCGAAATGCTCCTTCAAAATACCAATCGAAGGGTCTTTCAGAATGCTAATCGAAGTGCTTGTCCATAATGCCAATCGAAAGGCTCCTTCAGAATACCAATCGAAGGGTCTTTCAGAATGCCAATCGAAGGGTCTTTCAGAATGCCAATCGAAGGGTCTTTCAAAATGCCAATCGAAGGGTCTTTCAGAATTCCAATCGAAGGGTCTTTCAGAATGCCAATCGAAGGGTCTTTCAGAATGCTAATTGAAAGGTCTTTCAGAATGCTAATCGAAAGGTCTTTCAGAATGCCAATTGAAAGGTCTTTCAGAATGCCAATCGAAAGGTCTTTCAAAATGCCAATCGAAAGGTACTTAAAGCACCACTCAAAAATTTTCTTTTTCCTTAGGCAAGGGTTTGTGATCAACCATGCAGGGGGAGACTTTGGAAAACATGAGAGGGCAAATTTTGGGGTGCAACAGTTTCCCCTGTTCAATTTTCTTAAACCTGAGGATGTAGATTGGCTTGCGTGCCTTTCGTGATCCGAAGGTGGAAGATAATTGAACACTAGAGTGCCCAGAAATTTGCACTCGCATGGTGTAGTATCAACATTGTGATGTCGGGAATGGGCTTACAGATGCCATTTGGAGATTGTTGGTAGGTAGTTTTGTCTTCATTGACGGGTTGTCTCTTTTGACGAGGTGTCTCCTTTGACGAGTTGTCTCTATTGACAAGTTTTGCCTCAGAAAAATCTTTAGGAATCAATTTAACTGATTTTGTCTCCATTGACTGGCTTCGCCTCAAAAAAATCTTTAGGAATCGATTTAACTGATTTTTATCTCCATTGACTGGCTTCGCCTCAGAAAAATCTTTAGGAATCGATTTAACTGATTTTGTCTCCATTGACTGGCTTTGCCTCAGAAAAATCTTTAGGAATCGATTTAACTGATTTTTGTCTCCATTGACTGGCTTCGCCTCAGAAAAATCTTTAGGAATCGATTTAACTGATTTTGTCTCCATTGACTAGCTTCGCCTCAGAAAAATCTTTAGGAATCGATTTAACTGATTTTGTCTCCATTGACTGGCTTCACCTTAGAAAAATCTTTAGGAATCGATTTAACTGGATCAGACAAGGTCTTGGAATATGGCTGAGAATTTAACCGCATCCTTCCTGAAAGGTAAAGGTCAGTCCTATGCAATGCATGATATGAATCAAGCAATGATGTTCTCAAAATAAATGAGATTGTATCCATATGATGTGCACATGCATGTATTTATGATGTATGGAAGTGTGATGTTTTAGTTGGGGAAAATAAATCCCGAAACTGCTGGAGAATAGAGTTGAGTCTGGATGATTGTCAGAATTGCGTCTGCGTCTGGAGCGTATCTGAAATGTATTTGAATAAGTGACAAAATGACATCCGAATCTGGATCGTATCTGGACTGTTATCTGAAGGTCTCTGATTGCTTGTCATTAACTGGAAGAAATAAATCTAACCAGAGGAGGTATTTTTTTTGATAATGATGTGTGATGAAGGAATCTGAGACGATTGCTACTCTAAACAAATGATGAAGGAATCTTGGACGATTACTACCTCAGCAGGATGGTGAAGGAATCTTGAATGACTTCTACCTCAACGGGATGATGAAGGAATCTTGGATGACTTCTACCTCAGCAGGATGATGAAGGAATCTTGGACGATTACTACCTCAGCAGGATGATGAAGGAATCTTGGATGATTACTACCTCAGCAGGATGATGAAGGAATCTTGGACGATTTCTACCTCAACAGGATGATGAAGGAATCTTGGACAATTACTACCTCAGCAGGATGATGAAGGAATCTTGGATGATTACTACCTCAGCAGATGATGAAGGAATCTTGGATGACTTCTACCTCAGCAGGATGATGAAGGAATCTTGGACGACTTCTACCTCAGCAGAGTGGTGAAGGAATCTTGGACGATTACTACCTCAGCAGGATGATGAAGGAATCTTGGATGACTTCTACCTCAGCAGGATGATGAAGGAATCTTGGACGATTACTACCTCAACGGGATGATGAAGGAATCTTGGATGACTTCTACCTCAGCAGGATAATGAAGGAATCTTGGATGACTTCTACCTCAGCAGGATGATGAAGAAATCTTGGACGATTACTACCTCAGCAGGATGGTGAAGGAATCTTGGACGATTACTACCTCAGCAGGATGGTGAAGGAATCTTGGACGATTACTACCTCAGCAGGATGGTGAAGGAATCTTGGATGACTTCTACCTCAACAGGATGATGAAGGAATCTTGGATGACTTCTACCTCAGCAGGATGGTGAAGGAATCTTTGATGATTACTACCTCAGCAGGATGGTGAAGGAATCTTGGACGATTACTACCTCAGCAGGATGATGAAGGAATCTTGGATGACTTCTACCTCAGCAGGATGATGAAGGAATCTTGGATGACTTCTACCTCAGCATGATGGTGAAGGAATCTTGGACGATTACTACCTCAGCAGGATGATAAAGGAATCTTGGACGATTACTACCTCAGTAGGATGGTGAAGGAATCTTTGATGACTTCTACTCCAAAAGGTAATGACTTTTATCTGTCGATCGATCTTTCCTGAAAAGGTAAAGAGTTAGTTGTATGCAATGTCATGATGTATACATTGTGTAATGATGTTCTCAAAATAAATGAGATTTATGTTATATGCATTTTGTATGCACATGTTATGAATGTTATTGAAATGTAATTTTGTCTTGGAGAATAAATTCTTGACAAGTGTTGGGGAGTTATTAAATCCTGGGCTGCTGTTGAAGAGTAGGTAAGTCTTCAAACTTTGCTTAGAATGTTTCCACTGAGGATCCTTGTTTTGTTGAGGAGAACTTCGTTGGGGAAAGTTGTGAACTCTGTGGAGAGTATTGATTCATTCTTGGGGAACAAGTTCAGGAGTCTCGGTTGTCCATTGCTCTACTGGAGAGTCAAAGTTAAACTGACATCTGGTCGGGTCCAGGTTTCACAGTAACTTGCTGGGGATTGTAGAGTAGTCTACTGGGGAAGAGGAGTTGTGGTCCTTTGATTTGTAGTAGTCGAAGAGGCAAACTCAAGCTGGGGAGTCCTGGTGTTGTTGGGGAAATAAACCCTGTCATCAGTCCGCTAGAGAGGTGACATCTTCGTTGGGGGAAGTCCTCGAGGATTCTTTAGGTTGATTCAGCTGGGAAAAGGTTTTCAGAGATTAAACCCTTGCTGGGAGTCATCCTATGAGAAGGATTTTAGGGAGATTTGTCATTGCCCCTAGTAGCAAGTGTTTGTGACATTGCCAGAAAAGTTTGATTGTATGTAAACTTTGGTCGGGGTTGACGTTCAATGCCCCAAGTGACGGAGATGGAGACCTGCCCCTGGTTACTCTGCACTTCTTTGAGAGATTTCTTGAAATCTTGACTGGACTGCCCCAGGTGTGCTGGATAGTGACATGTCAAGTCCCCTTGTTGATAGGAGATTTGTCAATGGAAGTGTCATCCTTTTTGAAGTGATTTTGTTCACTGAGAAGGCTTTCATTCATCGGATATTCGTTGTGTGAATTTCTCCGTTGTCAAACAAATAGCCAAATGCAAACATTGATATTCAAATAATGCAAAGTTTATGCTTGTCTCGAAGTTTTGAAAAATGCGTTTTTTAGCAGAAAACTCTTTATAAGACAAATTCAACACAAGATTTTAGGGAAAAGCCTTACAGGAGTCAGGATACCTTTTGTAACAGTATGCTTTCGAACTAACCCATGCTTCAGTTAGGACTTTTGAAGGGTTGTAACGTGGCTTGGTTCACGGTTTAAGAAACAAAGGATAAAGGCTCAAAGTATATCTCTCTTCGTGATGTTCTTCAATCCTAAACTCAATTAATTGTGCATTTGAACTCCAAATGAGTCTGGAACGACATTTTTGGTGATGGTTCACACAAGTTGAATTTTGGAAGGCAGTCATCATTGCAACATTTTTCATGTTGTTGAGGATTTTTAGTGACCTCGTTCTTTTGGTTTGTTATCCCTAACTTTTGCCTGACTGTTCCTATTTTTTTTTTTAGATTACAGTCAGCGGGATGCCCCAGCTTTCTTAAGCTTCCTTTATAGGTTTTGGCTTAGTGGGCTCTTTTTTTTCTTTTGAGAGATTGACTGCCTATGAGATAAGGAACCACCACTGTCTTTTGATTCCAGAGGAATGCTTTTGATGTCGTTCGTTGTATTATGAACTAAGAGTTTTGCGACTTCAATGCACATCTTTTGAATTAACTGAGAGACTACCCTGCCCTAGGTTTAAATCAAAGGTTTCAATTTGTTTTAAAAACAGAAAACTCCTACTTCTTTGGCTCGAAGGGGTTGACCATGGATTATCTTCCTTATAACTCCAGTGTTTAGGATTTGAAAGAAATGCTTGTACATCGTCATCAAGGTCTGTCCAAAAGCATACTGTTTGAGATTATGGCATTGTTTCGTCATCCTCCCTCTTAAGGCTTGTAACTTTTAGCAAGAGTTGAATGTCATAAAGTGAGTGAAAAGCATAGTTTAAATGTAGTGAAAGGATGAATTCAAGACAAACATATGCAATGCATTTAATGAAACAAAGTTTGACATTAATAGATAATTATTTGAATAACAAAGAGATTACAACTTGAAAATTCAAATGAAACAAAGACAATCTCAATGATTTGGCATAGGAGCAGTGATCACATTTGGGGTCTCCGGAGGGTCAAACTTGATCTCCTTGGCATCAATCAAGTCTTCAATCTTGTTCTTCAGAGCCCAACAATTGTTTGTGTCATGTCCCGAACTGTCAGAGTGGTATGCACACCTTTCATTGGGATGATAGGTAGGAGCGGAAGTATTTGGGTTCCGGGGAGGAGCCTTTAATGTAATTAGCTCTGCCTTTAACATGTGTTGTAGCGCTTGAGTCAGTGACATGTTGATCTTGGTAAATTGCCTCCTGGGCATGTTTGGCTTACTCTGATCAACCTGTTGTTTTTGGTGAGGTTGTTGTTGGACCTTTGAGGTAGTAGCAACTTGGAGAGGTCCATTCTTTACCAAACCAAACCCTTGTCTTCTTGGAGGCTGGTCAATGACTTGGTCTCCGACTTTGACTGTTTGCTTCATGTTGTTATATCTGTCTTGATGAAGCTGGTTGATCATGGTTCTCAACTCTTCTTGTTCCCGAGCTAAGCCTTGGATAAGAGCCATCTGCCCCAGCATCTGGGTTCTCATTGCATCTACCTCAACTTGCCGATGTTTCAGCCGTTCGTCCTTATTGTCTTCAGGACTTTTCTTGACCAAATTCCCCATGAGGAGTGCTCTCAACTCTTCCTGCCCCTTGGATAGATTTAGGAAGATTTCCATGAATTGAGTCTCTTGAGTATGAAGATCTTGGTTGTCTTGTTGGAGAGCCATTGCTGAAATAAACAGCGAGAACATGAGAGACCTGTACTGGGAGACCTGTTATGCAATGATATGTATGATATATGTATGCAATGTTTTCAAGGATCTCGCGGGGTAAACAAGAAACCGTTAGAATCTGAATCTGGTAGCTTGATTGAAGGAACTTCATGTTGCTGAGAGTCCTTCTTCAAGAGTTAATCTCACCATATCGAGTGGGTCATAGCCCCTGACTCAAGTTATCGTGCTTGGATTTCTAGACACCCTTGGCTAGAGGAAAATAAATCCCCTTTGCACCTTGCTAGACTTTTACCATAACCTGCATCACAAACCCTTTAGATCCTTGAAATGGTTAAGGAAATGTTAAGGTATGATGTTATGATGTGTATGATATGCGTTTAAACAAAAAGTGTGAGGTGATGTGAGTAAGCCCTGCAATAAATCCAAATTATCGGATAAGGACTGTAAACAAAACCTGCAAGGAACTCATGTTGTCAGATAACAAGAATGTGCAAGTAGTTCAAGTTTGAAGGCACACAAGTCACACATATAGCCTTAAGTTTAGGCTGGCATGGAGTTTCATAGGTAAGTACCCTCTTGAGTGTAGTTGGCTCAAAACCTGTCCTATAAATAGTAACCGGGTTCTATGGAGCTCAATATCATTGGATTGTTTTCTATGTTCATTGTTTTGGTTTAGCCACTTAACTGGCGACCAAAATATTCCAAGAAAACAATCCTCAATGAGTGTAGTATCGAGTATCTACCAACTTCGGACTGCACCAAAGTCGGTCATCTCACTACCCTTAAAAAAGGCCAAGATGGTCAAGTAAGGTTCTAAGGTCAATTGATGCTTCACGACACCACGCGGCGGCCCCGTACTCTCCTTGACTTAACTCAAGGATTACCGGTACTCACCAAAGTGCCACATCAACGTAGCTACTGTTTCAACCATGTTGGTATACCCCGCACAGTTCCCTCACAGTTTGTTGCTACTTACCTAAAGGGTATCCCCAGATCCGGGTTAGGATCTATAGAACTCCGATACAAACCAATAAAATCTAAAGCATACAAAGCATACAATTGAAAACACAAGTGATCTAATCCTAAGGTACACCTCACTTATAATATTCCCCAGCAGAGTCGCCAGTTCTGTGATCGGTGGGAACGAGAACTGACTGTTTTGGAATGCTGGTTCGCGTTTGCGTTTGTTTTCGCAAAATGTCGCGGTAAGCAAGAGTCGCCACCGTATTTTATTTTATCCAACAAGGGAAAGGACAAAAGCACAAAAAAAATCCTTTTCGAGATGTTTCTCGGGTTCGGGAGGTAGATTATAGAAAGGGAATGTGTTAGCACCCTTTCTATCCGTGGTTATCCACGGGCTCTTAGGTACTTGCTCACTATGTTTTCAAAAGTTTGCTTTTCTTTGTGATTGTGAGTTTTGAAAAGAGTTTTGTCTTTTGAAGAGAGTGTAAGTGCGAAAAGTTTTTGTTTTGTTTTAAAAGGAGCAAGTACTTAAGAACCTCTACCTACTCAAAAAGGAATTAAATTGTGCAAATGTCCTTTAGACAGTGATATCCCACTATTGAGGAGTAGGTAGAACCATCGTTGGAGTTTTCGGGTCAATTCGATTTAAGGGACGTGTGGTCACTAAAGCAATGTTAGGATGCTTTAGCGGTAACCCTAATGTCTTAGATCATTTTTATCGAGGCAACCATTTCGAGGCAACTTTGATCTTTAGACAGGAGGGCGACCTCTAAGACTTCCTATACTCAATGACCACGTTCGAGGCAACCAAGTGAGGCGTACCCTAGGAGTGGCATGTGCAAGTGTGTCAATTTTCAGTTATATTTATCTTTACATGTCATGGTGCGCTACTGTTGATTTTAAGTTAAGATAGATCTTGTCATACAATCCTAGTTAGCATACATCTAAGCAGTTTAATATATGTACAGGAATTTAAGTGCGGGAATTATAAATCCTACGCTATTACAAGGCTTCGGGGAGGGGGATTATTTACATGTCCAAAGTTGGGGGAATAAAGCAGTAAAATGTAAAAAGTCTTAGTTAAGCTATTACAAACCAGTAGGCAGTTACAATAAAAATAAGCGCGCGCGAAAAAAAAAATTGAATCGGAGTGTCCTTGGGTTTTGACCCTTTTTTTTTTAATTAAATAAAGCGTATTTTTGGTCTTTTTTGATTTAAGAATTAAGACTAACTAATGATTAATTAAGTAAAAAGAAAAAATTTATTGAGTTTTATTTTATTTTGAGAAAATGATCTAAATCTACTTAATTTTAGTTTTAAAAAAAATGTTCTAAATCTATTTAATTTTAGTTTTTTTGGAAAAATGTTAAGATAATTAAAGATTAATTAACAAAGTTAATTTAATAGAAAAAGAACTAGCCTAATGTTTTTGTGGTTTTTTGATTTTAATGCTAATTAAAAAGATAAAAAGAAGTCTATGAAAAAACAAAAATAACATGCAGGAGGGATCCTTCGATCCAAGGAAAAAAGGGAGCTTCAACCCAGGGAGGGAATGGAAGCTTCGATCCAGAGAGAGTCATGGTCCTTTCGATTGGGCCAGGAAGTGAGGCGTGAGCATCCTTTGATCCAGAGAAGGTGTCTCCTTCGATCTGGAATATTATACCTGCAAAAGTATGTTAGCGAAATAAAACACAAGGCCTGGGTATTGAACCCCAGGCCCTTCGATCCTGCGCTTGCTGGGTCTCTTCAGGCTATGTCTGCAGCAAGTGTTGGCAAACGAAGAACATGCCCTGAGCGCCAAACCCAGGCCTTTCGATCCTGTCTAGGATGGCAAATCAAAGGTAGCAACAAGTAATAATGTGTTATGCAAATGTAAAGTTGGACAATTTACCCTTTCTTACCTGCAGATTGAGTCTTCGATTTAGGCACTTGCTGGAGGTGAGCAGTTTCGATCTGGGGTTTCTGGGCGTGGAGATGTTTGCTGAATGGTTGCTTTGGCCTGGATTACTTATGAAAATGCTGATGACTTTTGGCAGCGTAACTCCAATGTTTTTTGTTCTCCTATTGTGTGGTTTTTCGTGTGTGTTCTCCTGCAAAGTTTTGTGTGTTTGAATATGTATGCTGGCCCCTGTATTTATAGGAGTGTGGGGGTCTAGTAACGGCAGGAGACAACCATTAAACAGACCTTTAATGCCATGAGACAAGAATCAGACACATTAAAAGTTTTCCTTTTTTGAAGCATTCGTGTCTCTTGAATGAACCTAGATACTTTTGAATTGAGCGCCCTCTTGATGACCTCCTTCGAATGGCCCTTGTCCAAAGATCAATCGAAGGGTACTAATTAAAATTCCAATCGAAAGGCTTTGTTAACAGGCCAATCGAAAGGTGCTGTTTCATGTTAATCGAAGTGCTCCTTCAGAATACCAATCGAAGGGTCTTTCAGAATGCCAATCGAAATGCTCCTTCAGAATACCAATCGAAGGGTCTTTCAGAATGTCAGTCGAAAGGTCTTGACATAATTCCAATCGAAATACTCCTTCAAAATACCAATCGAAGGGTCTTTCAGAATGCCAATCGAAGTGCTTGTCCATAATGCCAATCGAAAGGCTCCTTCAGAATACCAATCGAAGGGTCTTTCAGAATGCCAATCGAAGGGTCTTTCAGAATGCCAATCGAAGGGTCTTTCAGAATACCAATCGAAGGGTCTTTCAGAATGCCAATCGAAGGGTCTTTCAAAATGCCAATCGAAGGGTCTTTCAAAATGCTAATCGAAAGGTCTTTCAGAATGCTAATTGAAAGGTCTTTCAGAATGCCAATCGAAAGGTCTTTCAGAATGCCAATCGAAAGGTACTTAAAGCACCACTCAAAAATTTTCTTTTTCCTTAGGCAAGGGTTTGTAATCAACCATGCAGGGGGAAGACTTTGGAAAACATGAGAGGGCAAATTTTGGGGTGCAACACTAAGAGTTGTCTACCCTATTTTACTCAAATATCTTTCTTATGTTTTTAACCCTTTTAACAGTGTTGCTTCACCATTGTATTTGGTGAACAACCTTGTGTTAGGATGTTAAACGGGACAGGCGCGGGTCATCGTACAGACCATGATAGCAATTGTGTCAATCATTTTTTGCAAATTTCTTGAGGGACTTGATCATTTTGTTTAGGCAACTCAGATAGCGTCATCAAGGGACTATGATATTTTGTTTTATTTTTGTTTTGCCAAAGTACTTGACATGCATATCATGGCCCATTTTTGAAGGCAACAAGTGGAGTGAAACCCTAGGGGTGTAAGTGTGCATTGTGTTTGTTTTTTCATGCATTTTTTCTTTTGATTAGGTCAAACTATTTGTTGGTTTTGATTTTGCATACAAACCCTAATTCTCTAATCATGGCATAATTGAAAGCGTAAAAGTGCGAGAATTTAAACTCTAAGCTATTACAACATGATATAGGGAGGGGGGTACAAATTTGAATAGGGGATTATTTTGCAAGAAATTAAACCCTAAATTATTACAACCAAATTGAATTTGCAAGGCATAATATTTAATTGCACAATATTTAAATAAAATACAATAAATAAATGTTAGATGAAATGTATCATGCAAAAAAAGGTTTTTTATGTATGTAAAATATTTTCAATGGAAAGAAATGTGAAGAAATAAATAAAAAGTTAATTTTAATTATTTTTAGGGCAAAAACCCTAATTTCTCAAGAAATGGTATTATTTATTATTATATACAAAAATGTATCAATTTGTACAAAAATAAAAGTATATTAAAAAAAAGTATTTTTTTAGTATAAAATATCAATAAAAATAAAAATGTATTATTTTTGTGTTTTTTATTCTATGCTTTTAATAAAATAAAATATATATATATATATATATATATATATATATATATATATATATATATATATATATATATATATATATATATATATATATATATATATATATATATATATATATATATATATATATATATATATATATATATATATATATATATATATATATATATATATATATATATATATATATATATATATATATTATATATGTTAAATGTGTAAAAAATAAAATAAATTATTTACAAAAATGTATATATTTTAAGAAAACATTTTCAAATGTGAATAAAAATAATAAATGAAAATAAAAGTATTTTTTACATTATTTTTAAGTTTCAACAAAAATAATATAAAGTATTTAAAACATTTTAATGTTAGAAATAATTAAAATAAATACCAAATAAATATAAAAATTTATGAAAATATTTTTTAGGCATTTTTTATGTTTGGAAATAAAATAATAAAGTTAGAAATAAAATACAAATGCAAAAATAACAAATATACAAAGAAATGGGTCAGGGGGGTGTGAAACTGAAAATGAGGGTGTCAAAAGCAGGAAGTAGCCAGGCCCAGCCCAGCTACTTCACCTTCTTCCTCTGTTTAACAGAAACGCGCGCATGGCTTAGTTCAAACCTGTATCTCCTATTTCAGTGCTTTTTTTGACAAAATTCAAAACATGAAACTTGTAGAGCATCAAATCACGAATCCAACCATATAAAAAACTTAAGCTAACTCTCAAAGACCATAGAGAATTTCTTTGGCCCTAATTTCTAACCTTGTTTTTTCAGAAAGTTCATGGATGAAATTCTCCTAGAATGATTAATATAAATGAAAACTAAGCACATGTATGGTTTCAGGGCAATGAATACAACATCTTTCATTCACAAACCTAAGTCTAAATGTTCCTAAATAGAGAGATAGAAGTTCATGAAATACCTATTTCAGTTGAGTTCGAGCTGGACAATGCAACAACTTTCAATGGGGCCTGAGGTTCTTTTGAGCTTGCTTGATGTCTCCTGAACCTTTCCCAATGCTTAGTTTGTTTTGAAGTGGCCTGAATCGTGCTACAGAACTCAACCTGCAAAGCTTCTAAACAAAAATGGTGATGTGTATTAATGGAGTTACAGAAACTTGTGAATGGTCTGAATAGCTTAGGTATATTGTTTGGAATGTGTTTGAAGTGATTTTGGACAAAATGCACGAGGGGATTTGATTATGGCTGGTGATTTGCAGAACTGGCCCTATTTTGCAAGAAAATTGGTTTTGGAGTATGAGGAGGTTTGAGAGGCCAAGGGCTCATGCTTCTGGCTTGCAAGGGTGTGCAAAACATGTTTGAAAACTTTTCTTTTGTTGATTTTATCAGATGTGCCAGTTATGAGCTTTTGGCCATTTGACTTGTTTTGAAAGCAAAGATGTGAAGTGACCAAGCTATGGCTTGTACAGGATAGTTACAAGCATGCTCAAGTTGGTGTACTATGCCTGAGATTAGGGACTTGTTTGCTGCAAGGAAAAAAGTCCAAGGCTCAAGAAAATGCAATTTGACATAAAGTGGCCTTTATGAAAATGGAAGTATGACCTTTATGCTTAAAATGGAAAAGTTCAATGTACAATGCTCCCTTGATAAGAATAATGCCAATGTCCAATGTATTTGCATTCAATTTTTGAGTGTAAATTGGTTTAGAGGCCTGTAATTATGTACTAAGCTAGTTTGGTCAGATTTGCAACTTGGTATGAACATGTATTGGCCATGGTTACAAAGTGAGTTTTTGCCAACTTCAAGCATTCGATTCTCCCTAACCACAAAGGTGTTTGAGGAGTTCTTGGACAATTTGGAAAGCTTGCAAAATTTAATATAATCCATCTTTGAAATGCAACTTAAGACTCCAAGTGGAACTATGTGAAAAATGGCCAAGAAGATGGGTCAAAATCCTGCCTAAACTAGGGCAAAATTTCTCTAAGTTAAAAGTTTTAGATACCCTTGTTCCAAAAATCATAACTTGACATCCAAGTTTCTTTTGAGAAAACTTTGTGAATAAAAGTTGTAGACTTTGTGATGGACTACAACTTTCATGTTTTAAGTTATGTTTGAATCCATTTGCATCTTGGTGAAATAATGGGACAAAGTTAGGAAAAAATAAGAAAATTTTATAACTTAGAAAATTTCTAAGTTATGAAAATTTTCCATTTTAAACCCTAATTTGCAATTTTGGGTTTCTTGATGAACAAGTCTCATAATTTGATATGTCTTGATGAAAAATGACCCTTGGCACTTGATTTTGACCAAAAAGTCAAAGTTTGACTTTTTAGTGTACAATCAAATTTTGATCAGTTGACTGAAAAAATCATTTGTCAATCCTATGCATTTGAGACCTTTTGATCTTGTTGAATGAGTCAAGATGATGTCATTGAGTCCTTGAGTCCATGGTTGAGCTTGATTTTCCATTGGTTAGGTCAAACAGTCAAAAATTGCCTTTGTACAGTCAAAACCCTAGAAATGACCATTTTGCCCTTTTGGTGATCTGATCAAATTTCTTGTGGAATTGTGATCCAAACTTGATAAAATGGTTCATATGAGTTCATAATGTTGACGTGGGTCAAAATTCATGAAGTTTGACTGCAAATTGGCCACAATTGACTTTTTCCCCAATACAGCTGATTTCTAGGCCACATGTCCAATTGGCTGGGCAAAAATTTGATTCAAAGCTTGAAACTTGGTATGGACAAACTTGTGAGTCCAAAATGAAGTATGAAAGTCACTTTGGGCATTGTAGGTCAAAACATCCCTGTGCAAATTCAAACCCTAATTTAGGTCAACAGTGCAAAGAGGTGTCTTGAGGAGAGCAAACCCTAGCTTGATCGCGAGTTCCAAGAGTCTTGTGATGAGAAAATGTTGATGAAATGAGAGGGAAAATTTTGGGGTACAACAGTACCCTAATGTCCCATTACTTGGTATCAGAGGGGGTAAACTTACACTCCTTGTCTAGCTTTGCGACAATTTGGTCGTGCCCGAAGGGATGGCCCGCATGAGTTACTTCTCGAGGACATTATATTCGACTATGAGGATGATGTTAAGGGGCATCACCGGAGGTTCATACGAGCTTGGGGCATGGTAAACAGATTTGACCCCAAAGAGTTGGGACCAAAGACTTCCATTCCTATGCAGCCTTACCTTCAATGGGTCCGAGCTCGTGCCCAAAAGCTTATGATTTCTTATGTGGCCGTATTACTAGTGACTATGGAGCCCACTACTGAAGACGGAATTCCTTACACGATTATCTATCCTTACATGCCCACTGATCTTGGGGAGCTACTGAGGTCTTGGATTCAGCTGAAGAATGAACGGGATACCTACATGGAGCAGTTCCATGAGCAAAAGAGGAAAGTTTTAAAGCTCACCAGGAAACTCGAGGAAGAAAGAGTGCTCAATGATTATATCAGCAGAAAGAGAAAGCGTCCATGGGACTTTTGATTTTTATTTTCTAGTTTTAGATTTGTTTTATTTACTTATTTTTAACGCCTTAAAGGCATTTTGAACCTTTAAGTTTAAGCTAATAAAGTTTTTGTTTATTTTTGGTTTGTAAATTTAAATCTCCCAAAGTCTTTGAAATCATTACATGCGCATCCCATTATCATACACATCATTACAGGTACCCTTACATCTTTCTCATCTTCTTCGCTGTTTATTTCATTAGAAATGTCTTCCGATTAAGTCATCAAAGATCTTCAGGCGCAGAACGTCCAGTTCCAGCAGATGTTCATCAGTCTGGGAAAAGGGCAAGAGGATCTGAAGACCCTCATTCTAAAAGAGAAGAAGAAGAAAAAAAAGATTGGTATTCTGAATATGGGCAGAAGGTATGGAGAAAGGTTGAAGCATCAAACTGATCTGACATCTTCATCCAAGGAAGGGGAGAACCAAGAAGGGGAAAAGGACCCTAGTCTTGCAGTCTCTGACAATGATACTGATTTTGATGATGAGCAATATCCTCCTACTGAGGATAGATACAAACATCTAGAAAACCGTCTGAGTTCTATGGAAGTTCAGAAGATACCTGGTTTGGATTTTGGAGAACTGGGACTGGTATCGGGAGTGGTCATCCCTCAGAAGTTCAAAGCTCCGGTTTTTGCCAAGTATGATGGAGTGTCCTACCTAAAACTCCATCTCCGCTCTTATGTCAGGAAGATTCAACCCCACACAGATGATAGAAATTTGTGGGTGCACTTCTTTCAAGATAATCTGTCAGGGACTCAGCTTGAATGGTTCTACCAGTTAGAGGGAGCCAGTGTCCTAAACTGGGAAGATCTTGCTGCTGCCTTCTACAAATAGTATCAGTACAACTCCGACCTTGCTCCCACTCGTACTTAACTTCAGAGTATGTCCATGGGTGCAAGTGAAGGTTTCAAAGATTATGCCCAAAAATGGAGGGATTTGGCTGGCAGAGTTCAACCCTCTTTGTCAGATAGGGAGTTAGTTGATATGTTTCTGGGGACACTATCTAGTCCATTTTTCAATCACTTAATCGGCAGCTCGTCATCTGGTTTCACTGAGTTGATTTTAATTAGAGAAAGAGTAGAAGCTGGAATTCGAAGTGGAAAAATATAGAAGGATGCCTCTTCGAGTTCGGTAAAGAAACCTTTTACTGGTAAGAGGGAAGTCAATGCAGTTTATAGCCCGAGGGGCCAAAGCAGATCTGAACATCGTCAAACGGTAAATGCTGTAGTGATACCAAGACCCGCAGTTGCTCCACAATGCAACAATCAACAAAGGGTGGAAAGACCACAACGGTAGTTTACTCGCATCAACATGACTTTGGCTGAAGTTCTACCTTATTTATTAAAGTCCAACTTGGCAACCTTGAAAGAGGCTCCCAAAAATCCAAACACTACCTCTCCCAGATACAATCCCAACGCGCGGTGCGCCTACTATTCTGAGATTCCTGGCCACAATACAAATGATTGTTGGGCTCTGAGAAACAAAGTACAAGACTTGTTTGAAGCCAAGGAGATAGAGTTCGATGCTCTAGAAAAGCCGAATGTTATAACTGCTCCCATGCCCAAACATGGTCGTGGAGTTAATACTGTTGACACTGATTTGTTTGTGACCTCTGTTGAAGAAATTTCTACTCCTCTTATGACTGTTAAGAGGAATTTGCTATTGGCCGGTTTATTTCCGGGTTATGGTGAATGTTGCCACATATGTTCAATTCTACCTTCTGGTTGCTGTTTGTTGAAGTCGGGTGTCCAGCGCTTGATGGATAATAAAGAAATTTTGTTTTAAAAGACTATGATTCCTGTTGTTCCAAATGAAGACGTTGCCATTATAACCATTTCCTCCAATCCTTCCAAGGTTTCCTCGAGAAGACCTGTTAGGATTACATTCGCTCCAAGAATTGCTCCACTAATAATCACTATTCCTGGTCCCATCCCGTACACCTCAGACAAGGATGTCCCATGGCATTATGGTGCTGATGTGTATTATCATGGCATTAAGCAAGATTTGAAGAATGAAGAAGCTAATACTGATGTCAATAATATTGTCGGGGCTAGTAAGGTTACCAGAAGCAGAAGGATCTTCTCTCCCGCGAATTCCCCTCCGACTGTCAACAAATCTATTGTCATTCCATCTACTATTCTCGCTAGTACATCAACTACTATTCCAGTTCTCGCTCCAGTTATCACCCCTGTCGCCGAGTCATCTGGGACTCGGGGAAAAGAAATTGTAGGTGAGCCTGCCCAGACGGAGGTGCCTAGAAAAATTGTTGTGGAAGCCTCTAAACAAGAAATAGAGGAAATACTGAAAATTATCAAGAAAAGCGACTACAATATGGTCGAACAGTTGGGGCATACCCCGTTAAAGATATCCATGTTGTCTCTGCTGTTGCATTCTGAAGCCCATGCAAAGGCTTTTATTACATTTCTCAAGACTGCACATGTGCCACAGGAAACTTCTGCAGATCAGTTCAAAGATTGTGTGGCTAGCCTGACTGCTGACAATGGGCTAGGATTTTCAGATGCGGATCTGACCGCTAAGGGGAGGAATCATAATGATGCTTTGCATGTCTCGATTGAGTGCACAGGCACGACTATGGCTCATGTGCTGGTGGATATTGGGTCTTCGCTGGATGTTCTTCCAAAGAAAGTGTTAGACCATTTGGATTGTGAGGGTTTAACCTTAAAGCCGCGTAACATTATGGTAAGGGATTTTGACGGATCAAAAAGGATGGTGCACGGGGAGGTAGACATCCCTGTCAAAGTGGGATCTCAGACCTTTGGGTCCACCTTTTATGTAATGGACATCAGGCCGTCGTATTCTTGCTTGTTGGGTCGTCCGTGGATCCATAGGGCTGGGGCAGTTACTTCTACACTCCATCAAATGCTGAAGTATCCAGTGAAGGGGAAAATTTTCACGGTGCGAGGTAAAGAAGAGTACATGGTGATTCATCTTAATTCCTTCTGTTATGTGGAGATGGATGGGGATTTCATAGAAACTCCTTGT
This sequence comes from Vicia faba, assembly GCA_948472305.1. Taxonomy (NCBI): domain Eukaryota; kingdom Viridiplantae; phylum Streptophyta; class Magnoliopsida; order Fabales; family Fabaceae; genus Vicia; species Vicia faba. The sequence continues at coordinate 1,568,699,080 of OX451736.1, read as the reverse complement.
CATAACTTCGAAGAGGTCCCTCAGACTTTGGCGTCAACTGAAGTTACTACCAACAAACCTCCGCTGAAGATGGCTTCTCTCAAGGATGCCAAGGCTGTTGTTGAAGAAGGTGGGTGTACCAATTGGGGTCGGCTCCCTGATTTTACTTACAAAACTGACAAATTTGGTTTGGGATTTACTACAGGGGCTCAAAGGGCTGTTAGGCGCGCGCGGATCAAAAGACCTCCTCTGCACATCAACAATCGGGGAGTTAATGCAATTGAGGACAGTGAAGGAGATTCAGACATCGACAGCTGGATCTACCCAACAACCAACGGTGGATCAAATAACTGAATGGCGAAGGACTTCATACCTGTTTCTTTTATTCCGCAGTAATTGACTTTTGTTCTAAGATTTGTAATAAACAATTTGAAACTTTACGGCCCGGTGCCTTGCCCGAGGCACCTTGGCTTTGCTTGTGAGGGCTTATTATTTGGCATTTTCATATATCATTAATAAAACATTGGACATTTCTTGCATTACAAATTTTGCGCTCCTTGTTTTTCTTTTCCGTCTCCCACTTTATCAAAACAACTATGCTCTTACACACACTCACGTATCATACTGTAGATCCATATCCAATATGGATCCCATTGATAACAGCTCTGCTACTGCCAGTTATGACTTCGAAAATCCGATCAACCAAGCCGAGGACGGAGGTGAGGATGATTGTGAAGTGCCCAGAGAACTTGCTAGACTACTACAATAGGAAGAAAGGGCCATACAACCTCATGAAGAGCCAGTTGAGTCAGTGAATTTGGGTACAGAGGAAGACATGAAAGAGGTCAAAATAGGTGAGAATCTGGAGCCTAGTGTCAAACAACAGTTAATACAGATGCTATACGACTATGTTGAGATCTTCGTCTGGTCCTATGAAGACATGCCTGGTCTGGACACTGATATTGTGGTACATCGCCTATCGACTAAAGAAAACTGCCCTTCGGTAAAGTAGAAGGTGCGCCGTATGCGCCCTGAAATGTCAGAGAAAATCAAGGCAGAGGTCATGAAACAGTTCGACGCGGGATTCTTAGCTATCATTTCTTATCCGCAGTAGGTTGTCAATGTCGCTCCGCTACCTAAGAAAGACAATAAGGTACGGATGTGTGTGGGCTACAGAGATCTGAACAGGGCAAGTCCCAAGGATGACTTCCCACTTCCTCACATTGATGTTTTAGTCGACAACACCGTGTAACACAAGATCTTCTCCTTCATGGATGGTTTTTCTGGCTACAACCAGATCAAGATGGCTCCTGAGGACATGGAGAAGACAACCTTCGTTACGCAATGGGGCACCTTCTGTTACAAGGTAATGCCTTTTGGGTTGAAAAATGCTGGGGCAACTTATCAACGCACCATGGTCGCTTTGTTCCATGATATGATTTACCACGAGATTGAGGTTTATGTTGATGACATGATAGCCAAGTCCCAGACTGAGGAAGAGCATCTTGATCATCTCCAGAAATTGTTTGACAGGTTGAAGACGTACAAGCTAAGGTTGAATCCGAACAAGTGTACCTTCGGGTAAGGTCTGGTAAGCTTCTGGGTTTTGTTTTCAGTGATAAAGGTATTCAGGTAGACTCTGCAAAGGGAAAAGCCATACAAGAGATGCCAGGTCCCCGCACAGAAAAGGAGGTTAGAGGTTTCTTGGGAAGTCTAAATTACATCGCCCGGTTCATTTCACATATGACTGCTACTTGTGAGCCAATCATCAAGCTGCTGAAGAAAGATCAAGTGGTAAAGTGGAATGATGAGTGCCAGACTGCTTTCGAAAGAATCAAGGAATACCTTCAAGAACCACCAATTTTGATGACTCCAGTTGAAGGAAGACCTTTGATATTATACTTGACAGTGCTAGATAACTCAATGGGGTGTGCTGGGGCAGCATGACAAGTCTGGTCGAAAAGACCATGCCATTTATTATCTTAGCAAAAAGTTTACTGTGATACGGTGGGAGAACTGACTTGGGATTTTGCGTTTGTTTTCGCAAATGTTTCGGTTGAGCAAGAGTCGCCACCGACTTTTTATTTATCCTAAGGAAAGGTTAAAAAAGCACAGGAAAAACCTTTGAGATGTTTTCTTGGGTTCGGGGAGTAGATTATAGAAAGGGAAGGTATTAGCACCCTTTCTATCCATGGTTATCCATGGGCTCTTAATTACTTGCTTAGATCACTTGCCTGTGCTTTTCAATTGTTTGAAATGGTGCTTTGTGTGGTTTTGAAAATGTTTTGAAAAAGATGCATTGTCTAGGCAAGCATTGTAACAATTCTTGTTTGAATGTTTTACAAGGGTGTTTGTCTTTTTGAAAAGATGTTTCAATGTTTTTGAAAGTTTGTTTTGAAGTTGTGTTGTGAGGTGTGTTTTGAAAAATGGCAAGGATTGTTTTGCAAGTTTGGTCAAGTAACCAAGAGCTATCTACCCTAAATTTCTCAAAGATCTTTCTCATGTTTTAACCCTTTTAACAGTGTTGTTTCACCATTGTATTTGTGAACAACCTTGTGTTAGGATGTTAACGGGACGGGCGCGGGTCATCGTTTAGACCATGAATGCAATATTTTCAAGTATCTTGGCAATTTTCTTGAGGGACTATGATCATTTTGCTTAGGCAACAAGATAGCGTCCTCGAGGGACTATGATCATTTTGATTGTTTTTTGTTTTGTTTTGTTTTGCGCAAAGTACTTGACATGCAAACATGGCCCATTTTTGAAGGCAACAAGTGGAGTAACCCCAAGGGTGCAAGTGTGCATTGTTTGTTTTTCATGCATGTTTATCTTGAATTAGGTCAAGCTATTTGTTGATTGATTTTTGCATACAAACCCTAAGTCTATCATGGCATAATTGAAAGCTTTTAAATGCGAGAATTTAAATGCTAAGCTATTACAACAAGATATAGGGAAGGGGTACAAGTTTGAGTTTGGGGGATATTTGACAAGGAAATAAAAGTTAAGTTATTACAACCATATCGAATGTATAGGATACAAATATTAAATTGTACAATATTTAAATAAATACAATAAATATGCAAAATGTATTATGTACAAAAATGATTTTTGTTATGTATGTAAAAGTATTTTTCAATGTGAAATGTAAACAAAAATAAAAAAAAGGTCAAGTTTGAATATTTTTGTGGTTTTAGGGTTAAACCCTAGTTTTTGAATAAATATTATTATTTATTGATTATGTACAAAATATATTAATTTATGCACAAAATAAAAAGTATATTGTTAAAAAAGTATTTTTGATGTCAAATATTAAATAAAAAATAAAAGTATTGTTTTTTGTATTTTTGCCCTAAATATTTAATAAAATATACAAGTATATATTATATATATTTAATATACTAAATATGTACAAAAAATAAAATATTAATTATTTACAAAAAATGTATGTTTTAGAAAATGTTTTCAAAATGTAAATAAAAAATAATAACTGAAAAATAAATATTTTTGTATTATTTTTAGGGTTTTAAATAAAAAGGTTTTATATTATTTACATACATATGTTAAATAAAACAAATAAATGCCAAATAAATGCAAAAGAGTGTGGAAAAATATTTTTAATGTTTTTTATGTTTGAACAAAAAATATTAAGTAAGAATCAAAAAGAAAAATGCAAAAATGACAAGTATTTCACATAATGGGCCAAGGGGGTGCAAATGGAAAAAAAGTGTGCAAAGAGCAAAACAAACTCAGGCCCAGCCCAAGCCAACCTTCTTCAACCTCCAGCTCTGTTTGAATCAAAAACGCGCGTTTACTTGTACAACTACCATCTCCTGATTCCTTGACTTTTAGCAAAAACTCATAACACAAACATTGCAGAGCATCAAGAGACGAATTCAAACATATAAAATACTTGACCTAACTCTAAGAAACCAGGGAGAATTTCTTCATCCCCAATTTCTGACCTAATTTTTCTTCAATGTTCATGGCTAAAATTCTCACAACACGCTTAACATAAATAAAAACTGATCACATGTATGGCTTCAGGGCTATGAGTAGAGCATGTTTCATTCACAAACCTAAGCCTAACTCTTCCTAGATTGAGAGATAGAAGTTCAAAGATTACCTGTTTCAGCTTGACTCGAATAGAGCAATGTAGGTATCTTCAATGGAGTTTGAGCTTTGGTTGAACTTGCCTGAGGTCCAAGGATGCTTCCCAAGTACCTAGCTTGTTTTGAAATTACCTGTATCGTGCTGTAGAAGTTCACCTGCACAGCTTGAAAGTAAAAATGGCAAACGTGGTTAGGGGTGTTACAGCTTGTGTTTAGGTCTTGGAATAGTTTGTGTGGATGATGTGGAATGTGTTGGAACTTGTTTGGGCAAAAATGCACGAGTGGGTAATGCTAGGCAAATCAATCTGCAGAGAATGCCCTGTTTTGCAGCAAAACAGGGATTCTGAGTATTAAGAAGTGTGAGGGATGGTTCAATCATGTTTTAGGCTTGGCTTGATGTATAGAAAAGGTTCACAAGGTTTGTTCTTGGCTGTGTTGACAGGAAGTGGAAGTTGGAGTTGTTTTGCAATGTTTCTTCAAGTGTAAGCAAAGAAATGTAAGTTGTCATACAAACCAGTACAATGCCCTAATGTATGCTGCAAGTTAGGCTCTTGATAACTGGTATTTGTGGATTTGATTTGGCTCTAAGATCTGGCCCCATGCCTCAAGGATTTGGTATTTGACATAAAGCATAACTTTATCAAAATGGCATTCTACCTTTTTCCATTTAAGGGTTAATTTTGTGTGTAATGTCTAAATGAACAAAATAATGCATTAGCTCAGTGGATTTGAATTCAATTAAGGAGTGTAAAAGGGTTTAGAGGCCTGCAAGCTAGCACAAACCAAGCTGATTTGAAAATGCCATTTGCTATGAACATGTATTGGTCATGAACAAAAGTGAGTTTTGGCCAACTTTGCAAATTCGATTCTCTCTAACCACAAGGGTGTTTGAGAAGTTCTTAGACAATTTGGAAAGCTTGAAATGTGTAATACAATCCATATTTGTAATGCAAATTGAAACTCCAAGTGGAACCATGTGAAAAATGGCCAAGAAGTTGGACAAAAATCCTGCCTAGAATAAGGCAAAATTTCTCTAAGTTAAAAATGTTTTGTACCCTTGTTCCAAAAATCATAACTTGAGATAAAAGCTTCCTTTGAGAAAACTTTGTGAATCAAAGTTGTAGATTTTGCAATGGACTACAACTTTCATGTTTCAAGTTTTGTTTGAATCCATTTTCATCTTGGTGAAAAAATGGGACAAAATTAGGAAAAAATAAGAAAATTTAATAACTTAGAAAATTTCTAAGTTATGAAAATTTTTCATTTTAAACCCTAATTTGCAATTTTGGGTTTCTTGATGAACAAGTTTCATAATTTGACATGTCTTGATGAAAAATGAATCTTGGCACTTGATTTTGACCAAAAAGTCAAAGTTTGACTTTTCAGTATACAGTCAAATTTTGATCAGTTGGCTGCAAAATTCATCTGTCAATCCTATGCATTTGAGATCTTTTGAACTTGTTGAATGGGTCAAGATAATGAAATTGATTCCTTGTGTCCATGTATGAGCTTGGTTTGCCATTGGTTAGGTCAAACAGTCAAAAATTGCCTTTGTGCAGTCAAAACCCTAAAAATGACCATTTTGCCCTTTTGGTGATCTGATCAAATTTCTTGTGGAGTTGTGATCCAAACTTGATCAAATGATTCATATGAGTTCATAATGTTGATGTGGGTCAAAAATCATGAGGTTTGACTGTCAATTGGCCACCGTTGACTTTTTCCCCAATATAGTTGATTTCTAGGTCAACTGTCCAATTGACTGGGTAAAGATTGGAATCAAGGCTTGAAACTTGGTATGAATAAACTTGTAAGTCCAACATGAAGCATGAAAGTCACTTTGGGCATTTTAGGTCAAAACATCCCTGTGCAAACTCAAACCCTAATTTGGGTCAACAGTGCAAGGAGGGGCCTTGAGCAGAGCAAACCCTAACTTGATCTTGAGTTCCAAGAGTCTTGTGATGAGAAAATGTTGATGAAATGAGAGGGTAAATTTTGGGGTACAATAGTTACCCCTGTTCAATCTTCTTGAATCTGAAGAGTTAGATTGGCAGGTTTTCCTTTCGCGTCTCGAAGGTAAAAGGAGATTGGACACTAGAGTGCCCTTAAATTTGCACTCGTCAAAACATGGTTGCGGGAATGGGCTTAAAGATGCCATTTGGAGAGGAGACAGAATCTTGTCGGGGATGGGCTTAAAGATGCCATCTAGAATGTTTGTTGAACTGTATGTCGTTGAAGTTGAAGCTTAATAATCTTATCCTGAAAAGGGTAAAATATTAGCTGAAACACAAAGTTATGGTTCATGAAATGTATGATGCAATATATGTTATATCAATGTTTATGATATGAATGTAATGATTGCGCGTGTAAGCTGATGAGCTGTCTTGCTGAGGATAGATGAATCCTGGATAGCCGGAGATAATAGATTCTTGACTGCTACCGGGGAAAGTGAATCCTTGACTGCTGCAGGGGGTTGCAAGAATCTTTTGATCGTTGAAAATGAGAAGTCTTGGGACCGCTGTTGGGGGAATCAGGAGCTTGGGTTGTATGCCACTTTGAGAATGAGAATCTTCATTCTGTTGGGAAAATCAGGAATTCAAGTTGTTTGCCACTTTGAGAATGAGAATCTTCACTCTGTTGGGAGTATCAAGAACTTGGGTTGTATGCCAATCTACTGGGGTTTCAAGGATGAGAGTCTTCATACTGTTAAGGGTTAGAAATTGGGAGTATACCAATCTTCTGAGGTTTTAAGGATGAGAACCTTCATTCTGTTAAGGGTCAGAAACTGGGAGTATACCAATCTTCTGAGGTTTTAAGGATGAGAGTCTTCATTCTATTAAGGGTCAGAAACTGAGAGTATACCAATCTTCTGAGGTTTTAAGTATGAGAGTCTTCATTCTGTTAAGGGTCAGAAACTGGGAGTATACCAATCTTTTGAGGTTTTAAGGATGAGAATCTTCATTCTGTTAAGGGTCAGAAACTGGGAGTATACCAATCTTCTGAGGTTTTAAGGATGAGAATCTTCATTCTGTTAAGGGTCAGAAACTGGGAGTATACCAATCTTCTGAGGTTTCAAGGATGAGAATCTTCATTCTGTTAAGGGTCAGAAACTGGGAGTATACCAATCTTCTGAGGTTTCAGGGATGAGAGTCTTCATTCTTGAGAGAAACAGATTTTTAGGAGCTTCAGTTGTCCGTTATCTGTTGGTGGTTGTAACTTCCAGCAGGTGATGAAGGAAATCTTGAACGACCTTGAATTCCAGCAGGTGATGAAGGAATTTTGAACGATGATCGTAACTTCCAGCAGGGGATGAAGGAAATTTTGAACGACCTTTCAACTTGAAATGTAATTTTGCTTTGGAGAATAAATCCTTGACAAATGTTGGGGAAATAAACCCATAACCGAAGCTGGGGATTGAAAATCCTTGTTAACTGCTGATTGCTTGGGGAGCAAGATCTTCAATTGTTGAGGGATTTTAGGACCACTGTTGGGGATTGAAAATCCTTGGTGATTTGTGGGGAATGAGAATTCTGATGATCTCTACTAGGGAGTTCAGAACCTGGGAGACTCATGCTGGAGGAGTGAGATTGAGAATCTTCAATCTGATGGGAAGTATCTCTGTGGGGAGAATGTTTACTAATCTGGTTCCGCGGGGGATTGGCAATTGGAAGTTTTAGCTCCGCTGGGGATTGATAGTTTTGGCTCCACTGGGGATAGGATTTTCAGATTTCTAGGGCTCCACTGGGGATACTGAAACTTAACTCTGAGGGGAATTAAGTTCTGGAAGGCTCTCTGGCTGGGGAAATCAACTTTGCGAAAGATTTTGTTCTACTGAGGATCCTGAAGTTTAACTCTGTTTGGGGAATTAAGTTCTGGATTTTAACCTTGTTGAGGAGTTTGGAGTTTAATTCCGTCGGGGATTTCTTATGAAAGGGCATCAAGATATCTATCTGTACCTTCAACCTATCAGCAATCAACTTTCTTGATTTGTAAGAAAATGATTATGTTCAAATGCATATGCCTATTTAACAAAATATTGGACATTTCTCAAATAAGACATAAGTGTAAAAAAAGAAAAAGGAAGACAAAGCAAATTCCTGTATTTGGAAAAGTGTTTGTATTAACTTTTTATGAGTATCATTGTACAAAGGAGACAGGCATCCTAGTAAGAGGATGTTGTCGTAAAAAATTGAAAATTTTATACAAAAGAAAGATGGCTACGTGTAACAATTCCATGGGATTCCATTATGTTATAGCCTTCATAACTCTGAATATCTTGTCCATTCAATGCTTCATCCGCCGATGACTGGATTCATCAGAAGCTCGGAGCTTGTTGGTGAAGAGATTGTTCTTTAAAGTGATCCGACGAGACATAGTCATACGCTTTAATTCCCTAACTTTTGCCTGGATCGCCCTTTCGGGTTTTCAATCCACCGGGAAACCCTTTTTTGCCCAAGCCGCCCTTTCGGGTTTTCAACTTGCTAGGTGTACAAACTTTTTTTGTTTTATCCCTAATTTTTGCCTGAACCGCCCTTTCGGGTTTTCGGTTCACCCGGATGCCCATTTTTGCCCAAGCCGCCCTTTCGGGTTTTCGATTTGCCGGGTTGTTTCATGCGTAGTATCTTTTGACTATGTCTGCATTCGCAGGGTGTGGCAAATTGTCGCCGTCCATGGTGGTCAGAATCATTGCACCACCAGAAAAGATGCTCTTGATTACAAATGGTCCTTCGTAAGTAGGAGTCCATTTGCCCCTGGGATCACTTTGCGGCAAGATGATCCGCTTGATTACAAGATCTCCGACTTGGTATACTTGACGTCTAACTTTCTTGTTGAAAGCCTTGATCATCCGTTTTTGGTACGTCTGACCATGGCAAACAACAGTGAGTCGCTTCTCGTCGATCAAATTGAGTTGATCGAGTCGGGTCTGAATCCAATCGTCTTCACTCAAACCAGCATCTTTCATAATCCTTAGGGAAGGAATATGAACTTTCACGGGTATGACAACTTCCATGCCATATACCAAAGAAAATGGGGTTGCCCGTGTTGAAGTACGTGCTGTGGTACGATATCCATGCAGAGCAAACTGTAACATCTCATGCCAGTCCTTGTAGGTGACTGTCATTTTCTGAATGATCTTCTTGATGTTTTTGTTCGCGGCTTCAACAGCACCGTTCATCTTCGGCCGATAGGGAGATGAATTGTGATGATAAATCTTGAACTGTTCGCATAGAGCGGTGATCATGGTATTGTTCAGATTTGTACCGTTGTCTGTGATGATCCTGTCGGGGACACCATACCGGCATATGAGGTTCTGCTTGATGAAGCGGGCAACCACATTTTTTGTAACAGAGGCAAAGGAAGTTGCCTCGACCCACTTGGTAAAATAATCAATGGCGACCAGGATGAAGCGATGTCCATTGGATGCCGTGGGCTTGATCTCTCCAATCATGTCAATGCCCCACATTGCGAATGGCCAAGGAGCTGTCAGAACATTGAGAGGGACAGGAGGAATATGAACCTTGTCGGCGTAGATTTGGCATTTGTGGCAAGTACGGGAATGTTGATGGCAATCAGCTTCCATGGTAGACCAGTAGTAGCCTGCCCTTAGAATCTTCTTAGCCATCGTATGTCCGCTCAAGTGGGTGCCAAATGTGCCGCTGTGTATCTCAGTCATGATTAACTCTGCTTCAGCTTTGTCTACACATCGGAGTAAGACACAATCATGGTTGCGCTTATAAAGGATGCCATTGCTCAAGAAGAACTTGGCAGCGAATCTCCTTAAGAACTTCTTGTCATTTACGGAAGCTCCTTCGGGGTATTCCCTAGTATGGAGATACCTTTTGATTTCATGAAACTATGGTTGTTCCACTACTTCTTCGGTATTAATCTCATGACAATGCGCAGGTTCATCCATTCGCTCGATGGTGATTTGGGGAGCCTCATTATCCCAGTTGAGTTTAAACATGGAAGACATTGTAGCCAGAGTGTCGGCTAGCTGATTTACCTCTCGCGGGAAATGCTCGAAAGTAATCTGCTCGAAATGAGGCAACAACGTCAGGACATGTTCTTTGTACGGGATAAGATTAGGATGTTTGGTATCCCATTCTCCTTTGATTTGACTGATGACCAAAGCCGAGTCCCCAAATACGATCAAAGATTTGATCCCCAAGTCTATAGCAGCCTTGAGACCAAAGATGCAAGCTTTATATTCGGCCATGTTGTTGGTACAACTGAAACAAAGTCGGGCCGTGAAAGGTGTATGGAAACCTTCTAGGGAAATGAGTACCGCGCCGATACCGTTTCCAAGTGCATTTGAAGCACCATCAAAGTAAAGGGTCCATCGGGATCCATTTTCAGGTCCGTCATACGGTCCGTTACCTTCAATGTTGTCCAAAGTCATGATGTCTTCGTCTCGGAAGTCGAATCTCATGGATTGATAATCTTCGATAGCTTGGTGAGCTAGATGGTCAGCTGGTACACTCCCTTTTATGGCTTTTTGGGTAGTATACTGGATGTCATACTCAATCAGGATCATTTGCCATCTAGCAATTCTTCCAGATAAAGCAGGCTTCTCAAAGATATACTTGATCGGGTCCATTTTGGAGATTAGCAAGATGGTATGAGTCAACATATACTGCCTTAGTCGGCGAGCAGCCTGAACCAAAGTGCAACAAGTTTTCTCAAGCAGTGAGTAGCGAGTCTCACAGTCGGTAAACTTTTTGCTAAGGTAATAAATGGCATGCTCTTTTCGACCAGACTCGTCATGTTGGCCCAGTACACACCCCATTGAGTTGTCCAAAACAGTCAGATACATGATTAGCGGCCTTCCTTCGACGGGTGGCATCAGGATAGGAGGTTCTAGCAAATACTCCTTGATCTTATCAAAAGAAGTTTGACAATCATCGTTCCATTCGACTACCTGATCTTTCTTTAATAGTTTGAAAATTGGCTCACAGGTAGACGTCAGGTGGGAGATAAACCTGGCGATATAGTTCAAGCGTCCCAAGAATCCTCTAACCTCCCTTTCAGTACGGGGGGCCGGCATTTCTTGTATAGCTTTTACTTTTGCTGGATCGACCTCAATGCCTTTGTTGCTCACAATAAATCCCAGAAGTTTACCAGACCTAACTCAAAAAGTGCACTTACTTGGATTCAGCCCGAGTTTGTATTCCTTCAACCTGGCAAACAGCTTTTGCAAATGTTCAAGGTGTTCCTCCTCTGTTTGTGATCGAGCTATCATGTCGTCTACGTAAACCTCAATCTCATGATGTATCATATCATGAAACAAAGCTACCATGGCGCGTTGATAAGTGGCTCCTGCGTTCTTCAGTCCGAACGACATCACCTTGTAACAAAAGGTACCCCACTGTGTAACAAAGGTTGTTTTCTCCATGTCCTCGAGGGCCATTTTAATCTGGTTGTAGCCCGAGAATCCGTCCATGAAAGAAAATACTTTGTGCTGAGCCGTGTTGTCAATCAAAATGTCGATATGCGGCAGCGGAAAATCATCTTTAGGGCTAGCCCTGTTCAAATCTCGATAGTCCACACACATTCTGACCTTGCCGTCTTTTTTGGGTATGGGAACAATGTTAGCAACCCATTGTGGATAGGATGTAACAGCCAGAAAGCCAGCGTTGAATTGCTTTATTACTTCAGCTTTAATCTTCTCAGACATGTCGGGCCTTATTCGGCAGACTTTTTGCTTGATCGGTGGACAGTCTTCTCTTGTAGGGAGACGGTGAACCACGATATCTGTGTCTAACCCTGGCATGTCTTCATAAGACCAGGCGAAAATTTCAACGTATTCATTCAACAACTGTATTAAGCGCTCCTTGACACTTGGTTCCAGATTGGCACCCACTTTGAATTCTTTCCTGTCCTCCTCTGTTCCTAAGTTGACAGTTTCCAACAACTCTTCATGAGGTAAGATGGCCCTCTCTTCTTGTTGTAGAAGTCTGGCTAGCTCTCCCAGTACTTCACAATCTTCGTCATCTTCGTACTCAGCCTGATTGACCAAGTCTTCAGAGTTATTGAAGGAAACAACAGAATAGTCACCCATGGAATCCGGAGTGGATGGGTACCTGCATTTGTGAGTGTGGGTGTGTGTAAGGGATAGCCATCCTTAAACAAACAAAAATGCAAAAGGAAAGAAAATGAACACAGCAGTTTATAAATGAAAAACGTCCAATGATTCATTAAACATGGCATATGATTATGAAGAGAATCAAAACCCTTACAAATGGACCTACATGCCCCGGGCAAGGCATGAGGTGAAAAATCAGTGTGCAGATTGTTTTAGTAATTATTACAGACCAACAGAAAATGTTCGAAAGATAAATTACTGATTAATGAAAGTAATGGGGACGAAGTATTTCGCCTCCCAGTTGTGCAGTCCCCCTTCAATGGTTGGGAAGATCCAATCTTCAACGTTACCCTCTTCGTCTTCGTCTTCTAAAGCATTGATTCCATGAGGAGAAATCTTGATGGGTGTCTTTTCAATTTTGGAGCGACGCATAGCTTTTTGCCCCGCAGCCGTAAATCCCAAACCAAACTTGTCTGTCTTGTGAGGAAAGTCAGGCAACTGACCCCATGTTGAGCTCTTCCCCTCCTTCATTGCAGCCTTTGCGTCTTTCAGAGAAGCCATCCTGTCCACCTGCTTGGGTACCTCAGCTACTGCCTTTTCTAATGCAACCTCGGGAAAAACTTCCTCGAAGTGTTGAAAGGGTGTTTCAATGAATTCACCATCCACTTCCACATACCGAAAGGAATTCAGATGACTGATCATGTACTCCTCCTCACCGTGTACAGTTATGATTTTTTCCCTTAACATGGTATTTCAACATCTGATGTAGAGAGGAAGTGACTGCCCCAACATTATGAATCCACGGCCTTCCTAGCAAGCAAGAGTATGATGGGCGGATGTCCATCACATAGAAGGTTGAGTGGAACACTTCAGTGCCTACCTTGATGGGAATGTCGACCTCCCTATGCACCATCCTCTTAGACCCGTCAAAGGCCCTGACAATGATATTACTTGGTTTCAGCTCCAAGCCTTCACAATCCAACCGGTCCAGAGCTTTCTTAGGCAACACGTTTAGAGAAGAACCAGTATCGACCAAGACATGGGCGAGAGTGGTTCCTCGGCATTCAACTGACACATGCAGTGCGTCATTGTGCTTCCTTCCTTTCGGAGTCAGGTCAGCATCAGAGAAACCCAGGCTGTTGTCGACGGTAAGGCTGGCTACACAATCTTGGAATTGATCGGCTGAGGTTTCTTGGGGCACATGGGCTGTCTTCAAAAACCTTATCAAGGCTTTGGCATGAGCCTCCGAACAAAGCAGCAAAGCTAACATGGAGATCTTCGAGGGGGTTTTCCCCAGTTTCTCTACAACGTCATAATCACTTTTCTTTATTATTTTCAGAATCTCCTCCATTTCTTTCTTAGAGGTTTCGGGGATGACAAATGGTTGAGCCCTCGTCCTGACGAGCTCTTCTTGGATCCCTTTCCCCTTATCAGCAGAAGTAGGAGGGACAACCATAGGAGTAACAGCTTCTTCGATCAACGGAGTTCTTGTAGATAGTTTTACCGGTGCAGGCGTAACCTTGGGAACAACTGAGGGTCCAAAGATTGCCTTTGAAGGGGCAATCTCTGGAGAGAAAATTCTCCCACTTCGGGTAATCTTGCTCGTACCGGAAATGTTTCCAATGTCGGCAGTTTCTTTGTCAAAGCTCTCTTCAGTTATCTCAATTTGTTTAACACTGTGGTAGTAGATTTCTCCATCATAATTCCACAGTATCGATTTGTCAGATTTGTAGGGGACGAGCCCAGGCATGGTTATTTTCAAGGGTACAATCTTCGGAGCGGATGTAATCTTAACAGGCCTTTTGAGGACCTTGGAAAGATTGGCGGAAATGGTGATTATTGAAACTTCATTGATAGGAGTTGGAGTAATAGGAGTCTTTTCGAAAAAAATTTGTTGGTTGTCCATTAGGCGTTGGACGCCTATCTTCAGCAATGGACAGTTGATCGGCAGGGAGGAGCAAAAGTAGAAATCTTCTTTACAACCTAGGAAAATCCCAGCCTTCAACAGATTCAACTTGATTGTCAGTAATGGAGTTACCAGATCATCAACAGCAGAAACATACAGATCTTCTTCAACAGCATGAACATGATGGCCATGCTTTGACATTGGAGCGGATATTATGTTCGGCTTCTCAGGGGCGTCGAACTCAACCTCCTTTGCGTCTATCAAGTCTTGAATTTTATTCTTTAACGCCCAGCAATTGTTGGTGTCATGCCCGGCGCTATCAGAATTATAGGCACATTTAGCATTGGCATGATAGTATGGAGATGTGGTGTTAGGGTTTTTCGGTGCCTCCTTTAAACCAGTCAGATTCAACTTCAACAAATGGGGAAGAACTTATGCAGGCGTCATGTTGATGCGGGTGAACTGCCGTTGTGGCCGCTCTACCCGTTGCTGATTAGGTCTAGACTGATTGTTACGAAGCTGATCATTTGACGAATTTTGAATCATCACGGCCCCTACAGTCGGTCGGCGCTCAGTTCTTCTCGATCCTTTTTGAGAGTACACAACAGCTGCTTCCTTCTTGGCTGGGAATGGCTTTTTAATAGCTGTGGAGGCAGAGGCATCCCTTTGAATTTTTCCGCTCTTAATACCAGCTTCCACCCGCTCGCCAGTCAGAATTAGTTCGGTAAACTCTGCAGAAGAGCTCCCGATCAAATGGTTGAAGAAAGGGCCAGATAGGGTCCCCAAGAACATATCAACAAGCTCCCTATCTGAAAGCGGTGGTTGCACCCTTCCGGCCAAATCGCGCCATTTCTGGGCGTATTCTTTGAATCCCTCATTTGAGGCCATCCCCATACTTTTTAGCTGAGTACGGGTTGGCGCCAAGTCAGCGTTGTATTGATACTGGAGATAGAAGGCAGCTGCCAAGTCTTCCAAGTTATGCACTTCTGACCTCTCAAGCTGGTAAAACCAATCTAGCTGTGTACCGGATAGGCTGTCCTGGAAAAAGTGTACCCAAAGATTTCTATCGGATGAATGAGGTTGAATTTTTCTGACATACGACCTCAGGTGCATCTTCGGGCAAGACAGACCGTCGTATTTTGCAAAAGTTGGCACCTTAAACTTTGGAGGGATCACAATCCCAACAATCAATCCCAATTCTTCAAAATCTAGCCCGAGAACCCTTTGCATCTCCATGGCTGCCATTCTATCCTCTAGGTTTTTGTATTTGTCGTCCGCTGGCAGGTATTGCTGCTCTGAATAATCTTCATCTTCAGCCTCAGACTCAGAAGGTAATGCAGCTCCTTTTCCTTTACCGGTCCCCTCATCAGATATGGAGGGGAATTCAAGAACTCTCCTAGCTTCATTCTCAAATCTTCTTCCTAGTGTAGCTACCCCAACTCTTTTCTTCTTATTTTTTCCTTTTTCTTGCTCTTTATTCCCTAACAGTGCTTTAAGATCCTCCTGACCCTTTGCCAAGGTCATGAGAAGCTGTTGAAACTGGGAGTTTTGTGACTGTAGATCTCTGACCATCTGCTCAATATCCATCTTACTGAAATAAACAACAGAAAGATAAGGAAACCTGGTGTGAAGACCTGTTTATGCATATGATGAATGATGTGCTCATGTAATGCATTCAAGGATTTGGAAATTCAAAGTTGTTGCAAACAAAAAGAACACACGTCATATTAATAAGAAGAAATTTTGTCAGTACATAAATGCCCCATGGGCCAAATATTACAAAAACTTCTTAAGGTAAAAAGACGTTGCGCATCCTCTTTGGTGCGATGTAAGTGTTGAGGGTCTCCTCCTCGTGAAGTCGGCGGGTAAGCTCCAAAACCTTCTTCTCACTGGCGTAGAAGCTGACTTCAAAAGTATCCCTTTCTTCCTTGAGTTGGATCCAACTTTTCAGCATTTCCTCCCATGATGTTGGCATGTCAGGATGTAGGATGGTGTATGGAACCTCTCCTTCCTTAACAGGCTCTTTGATTAAAGGGAGAATGTGAGGGTAAGGAATCATAAGACTCTGGGCGCGGGTTCGTACCCACTTGAGGTAAGGCTCAAGAGGGATGGAGTTCTTATGTCCCAGTGTCTTGCTATCTACCTTGTTAGGCATCCTCCAAGCTCTAATGAATCTTTGGCGAAGTCCTTGCGCATCATTGTCGAAGTCAAAAACTAGGTCAGGAATCAGCATGTCATGAGGGCCATCCCTCCGTGCATATCCAAATTGTCTCAAAGCTAGACAAGGGTTGTAGGTAATGCCTCCTCTAATGCCAAGTAATGGAACATTAGGGAACTCACCACAGCGATCGATGATGATGACATTTTCTCTGGACCGAGAACACCAATGTACATCAGAATATGTGAGGGTCATCAATCGTTGTGACCACCTTAGGCCTTGCTCATTCTTCAAAATAGATTGTGGAAGGTGAGAAATAAACCACCTTGCAAGGAGAGGAGTACAACACATGAGAACACCTCTCTTCCTCATTGTTCGTGTGTAAAATGAGTGGAGGATGTCCCCAAGCAATGTAGGTATGGGATTCCTGGATATGAAGATCTTAACAGCATTCACATCTATAAGTTGGTCAGGATTTGGGAACAAGACCAATCCATAAATGAGGAGTGCCACAATTTCTTCAAAAGCTTGTAGATCCAATGAATTCCAACACTCTTGTGCCTTCTCAAACAAGAATTTTGCCAAGAAGCCTTTGACGCCACTTCTAGTTTCCCAATGCCCCTTGATGTCAGATGATTGCAAGTTTAGTGTTTGAGCAATATCTTCAGGTTTTGGTTCTTTTTCCGTATCGTTGAAAGGTAGTTGATTAAGAATAGGAATTCTCAGGAGTTGAGAAAATTCCTCCAAAGTAGGCACCAATTGGTAGTTGGGGAATGTGAAACAGTGGTGAAGGGGGTCAAAGAACTGGAACATCACTTTCACCATGTCTTCTTCAATGCTGGTGTTGACTAGGCTGAGCAGTCTACCATGTCTTTCACTGAAGAGAGAGCTTTCTGGAATTCTGGATGTAAGCTCCTTGAGTTCAGGAGGGATTCTCACAAGGTTGACTTGGATAGTTTTCCTGCGAAGAATTTCCATGACTTACAAAACAAGAACAAAGATGAAAAT
Source organism: Vicia faba (assembly GCA_948472305.1). Lineage (NCBI taxonomy): Eukaryota > Viridiplantae > Streptophyta > Magnoliopsida > Fabales > Fabaceae > Vicia > Vicia faba. Next base: position 1,568,681,840 of record OX451736.1, on the reverse strand, counting down.
CCAAACCCTTGAAATGGTTAGTGGATGCATATGATGCTTTATGATGTTCATGATGTATGCACAAACACATGTACAAGCAAATCACACAAAACCCTAGTTTCAGGCTTGCATGAGGTTTCATAGGTAAATACCCTCTTGAGTGTAGTTGGCTTAAAAACCTGTCCTATAAATAGTAACCGGGTTCTAAGGAGCTCAATATCATTGGATTGTTTTCTATGTTCATTGTTTTGGTTTAGCCACTTAACTAGCGACCAAAATATTCCAAGAAAACAACCCTCAATGAGTGTAGTGTCGAGTATCTACCAACTTCGGATTGCACCAAAGCCGGTCATCTCACTACCCCTAATAAAAGGCCAAGATGGTCAAGTAAGGTTCTAGGTCATTAGTGCTTAGTGACATCACTCAGCGGCCCCGTACTCTCCTTGATTGAACTCAAGGGTTACCGGTAGTCACAAATATGTCGCACTAATATAGCTATTGCTTCAACCGTGTCGGTATACCCCGCACAGTTTCCACAATGTATTGCTATCTATGAATGTTTCCCAAATCCAGGTGTAGGATTTCAAACCCAAACAAGAGAGCCAAAATGTAAAGCAATCAAAGCAAACAATTAGTCATGCAAAAGGGTGATCTAGGCCCTAAGGTTACTCCACTTTTAGAATAATCCCCAGCAGAGTCGCCAGTTCTGTGATACGGTGGGAGAACTGACTTGGGATTTTGCGTTTGTTTTCGCAAATGTTTCGGTTGAGCAAGAGTCGCCACCGACTTTTTATTTATCCTAAGGAAAGGTTAAAAAAGCACAGGAAAAACCTTTGAGATGTTTTCTTGGGTTCGGGGAGTAGATTATAGAAAGGGAAGGTATTAGCACCCTTTCTATCCATGGTTATCCATGGGCTCTTAGTTACTTGCTTAGATCACTTGCCTTTGCTTTTCAATTGTTTGAAATGGTGCTTTGTGTGGTTTTGAAAATGTTTTGAAAAAGATGCATTGTCTAGGCAAGCATTGTAACAATTCTTGTTTGAATGTTTTACAAGGGTGTTTGTCTTTTTGAAAAGATGTTTCAATGTTTTTGAAAGTTTATTTTGAAGTTGTGTTGTGAGGTGTGTTTTGAAAAATGGCAAGGATTGTTTTGCAAGTTTGGTCAAGTAACCAAGAGCTATCTACCCTAAATTTCTCAAAGATCTTTCTCATGTTTTAACCCTTTTAACAGTGTTGTTTCACCATTGTATTTGGTGAACAGCCTTGTGTTAGGATGTTAACGGGACGGGCGCGGGTCATCGTTTAGACCATGAATGCAATAGTGTCAAGTATCTTGGCAATTTTCTTGAGGGACTATGATCATTTTGCTTAGGCAACAAGATAGCGTCCTCGAGGGACTATGATCATTTTGATTGTTTTTTGTTTTGTTTTGTTTTGCCCAAAGTACTTGACATGCAAACATGGCCCATTTTTGAAGGCAACAAGTGGAGTAACCCTAAGGGTGCAAGTGTGCATTATTTGTTTTTCATGCATGTTTATCTTGAATTAGGTCAAGCTATTTGTTGATTGATTTTTGCATACAAACCCTAAGTCTATCATGGCATAATTGAAAGCTTTTAAATGCGAGAATTTAAATGCTAAGCTATTACAACAAGATATAGGGAGGGGGGTACAAGCTTGAGTTTGTGGGATATTTGACAAGGAAATAAAAGCTAAGTTATTACAACCATATCGAATGTATATGATACAAATATAAAATTGTATAATATTTAAATAAATACAATAAATATGCAAAATGTATTATGTACAAAAATGATTTTTGTTATGTATGTAAAAGTATTTTTCAATGTGAAATGTAAACAAAAATAATAAAAAAAAGGTCAAGTTTGAATATTTTTGTGGTTTTAGGGTTAAACCCTAGTTTTTGAATAAATATTATTATTTATTGATTATGTACAAAATATATTAATTTATGCACAAAATAAAAAGTATATTGTTAAAAAAGTATTTTTGATGTCAAATATTAAATAAAAAATAAAAGTATTATTTTTTGTATTTTTGCCCTAAATATTTAATAAAATATACAAGTATATATTATATATATTTAATATACTAAATATGTACAAAAAATAAAATATTAATTATTTACAAAAAATGTATGTTTTAGAAAATGTTTTCAAAATGTAAATAAAAAATAATAACTGAAAAATAAATATTTTTGTATTATTTTTTTAGGGTTTTAAATAAAAAGGTTTTATATTATTTACATACATATGTTAAATAAAACAAATAAATGCCAAATAAATGCAAAAAAGTGTGGAAAAATATTTTTAATGTTTTTTATGTTTGAACAAAAAATATTAAGTCAGAATCAAAAAGAAAAATACAAAAATGATAAGTATTTCACATAATGGGCCAAGGGGGTGCAAATGGAAAAAAGTGTGCAAAGAGCAAAACAAACTCAGGCCCAGCCCAAGCCAACCTTCTTCAACCTCCAGCTCTGTTTGAATCAAAAACGCGCGTTTCCTTGTACAACTACCATCTCCTGATTCCTTGACTTTTAGCAAAAACTCATAACACAAACATTGTAGAGCATCAAGAGACAAATTCAGACATATAAAATACTTGACCTAACTCTAAGAAACTAGGGAGAATTTCTTCATCCCCAATTTCTCACCTAATTTTTCTTCAATGTTCATGGCTAAAATTCTCACAGCACGCTTAACATAAATAAAAACTGATCACATGTATGACTTCAGGGCTATGAGTAGAGCATGTTTCATTCACAAACCTAAGCCTAACTCTTCCTAGATTGAGAGATAGAAGTTCAAAGATTACCTGTTTCAGCTTGACTCAAACAGAGCAATGTAGGTATCTTCAATGGAGTTTGAGCTTTGGTTGAACTTGCCTGAGGTCCAAGGATGTTTCCCAAGTACCTAACTTGCTTTGAAATTACCTGTATCGTGCTATAGAAGTTCACCTGCACAGCTTGAAAGTAAAAATGGCAAACGTGGTTAGGGGTGTTACATCTTGTGTTTAGGGCTTGGAATAGTTTGTGTGGATGATGTGGAATGTGTTGGAACTTGTTTGGGTAAAAATGCACGAGTGGATAATGCTAGGCAAGTCAATCTGCAGAGAATGCCCTGTTTTGCAGCAAAACAGGGATTCTGAGTATTAAGAAGTGTGAGGGATGGTTCAATCGTGTTTTAGGCTTGGCTTGATGTATGGAAAAGGTTCACAAGGTTTGTTCTTGGCTGTGTTGACAGGAAGTGGAAGTTGGAGTTGTTTTGCAATGTTTCTTCAAGTGTAAGCAAATAAATGTAAGTTGTCATACAAGCCAGTACAATGCCCTAATGTGTGCTACAAGTTAGGCTCTTGATAACTGGGATTTGTGGATTTGATTTGGCTCTAAGATCTGGCCCCATGCCTCAAGGATTTAGTATTTGACATAAAGCATAACTTTATCAAAATGGCATTCTACCTTTTTCCATTTAACAGTTAATTTTGTGTGTAATATCCAAATGAACAAAATAATGCATTAGCTCAGTGGATTTGCATTCAATTAAGGAGTGTAAAAGGGTTTATAGGCCTGCAAGCTAGCACAAACCAAGCTGATTTGAAAATGCCATTTGCTATGAACATGTATTGGTCATGAACAAAAGTGAGTTTTGGCCAACTTTGCAAATTCGATTCTCTCTAACCACAAGGGTGTTTGAGAAGTTCTTGGACAATTTGGAAAGCTTGGAATGTGTACTACAATACATCTTTGTAATGCAAATTGAAACTCCAAGTGGAACCATGTGAAAAATGGCCAAGAAGTTGGACAAAAATCCTGCCTAGAATAGGGCAAAATTTCTCTAAGTTAAAAATGTTTTGTACCCTTGTTCAAAAAATCATAACTTGAGATACAAGCTTCGTTTGAGAAAACTTTGAGAATCAAAGTTGTAGATTTTGCAATGGAATACAACTTTCATGTTTCAAGTTTTTTTTGAATCCATTTGCATCTTGGTGAAAAAATGGGACAAAGTTAGAAAAAAATAAGAAAATTTCATAACTTAGAAAATTTCTAAGTTATGAAATTTTTTCATTTTAAACCCTAATTTGCAATTTTGGGTTTCTTGATGAACAAGTTTCATAATTTGACATTTCTTGATGAAAAATGAATCTTGGCACTTGATTTTGACCAAAAAGTCAAAGTTTGACTTTTCAGTATACAGTCAAATTTTGATCAGTTGACGGCAAAATTCATCTGTCAATCCTATGCATTTGAGATCTTTTGAACTTGTTGAATAGGTCAAGACAATGCCATTGAGTCCTTGAGTCAATGTATGAGCTTGGTTTGCCATTGGTTAGGTCAAACAGTCAAAAATTGCCTTTGTGCAGTCAAAACCCTAAATATGACCATTTTGCCCTTTTGGTGATCTGATCAAATTTCTTGTGGAGTTATGATCCAAACTTGATCAAATGATTCATATGAGTTCATAATGTTGATGTGGGTCAAAAATCATGAGGTTTGACTGTCAATTGGCCACAGTTGACTTTTTCCCTAATACAGTTGATTTCTAGGTCAACTGTCCAATTGATTGGGTAAAGATTGGAATCAAGGCTTGAAACTTGGTAAGAATAAACTTGTAAGTCCAACATGAAGCATGAAAGTCACTTTGGGAATTTTAGGTCAAAACATCCCTGTGCAAACTCAAACCCTAATTTGGGTCAACAGTGCAAAGAGGGGCCTTGAGCAGAGCAAACCCTAACTTGATCTTGAGTTCCAAGAGTCTTGTGATGAGAAAATGTTGATGAAATGAGAGGGACAATTTTGGGGTACAACATTTACCAACTGTGAGACCCGATACTCATTGCTCAAGAAAACTTTCTGCGCTTTGGCATGAGCTACTCGTCGACTGAGACAGTATATGCTGACTCACACTACTTTATTGATATCCAAGATGGATCCGATCAAGTATATTTTCGAGAAGCCCACTCTCTCCGGAAGAATAGCAAGATGGAAGATGATCTTAACCGAGTACGACATCCAATACATAATCCAAAAAGCAATCAAGGGGATTGTATTGGCAGATCATTTGGCGCATCAGGCCGTGGATGACTACCAGTCCATGAATTTCGAGTTCCCGGATGAGAATATCATGTTGGTAACCGACTGCGAAGAACCTAAACCGGATGAAGGACCTGAGGAAGGATCCTGATGGTCTATGTATTTTTATGGAGCATCAAACGCTTTGGGTAACGCATTGGTGCTATAATTATATCTCCTAAGGGCTGTCATACTCCGTTCACCGCCCGATTATGTTTTAACTGCACCAACAATATGGCGGTGTATGAAGCATGTATCCTGGGTCTTCGAGCTGCTATTGACCTGAGGATTCAGTTCTTGAGTGTATTTGGAGACTCCGCTCTGGTAATAAGTCAGATCAAAGGCGAGTGGGATACGAAGCACCCGAATCTTATTCCTTACAAAGAGTATGTACTGACATTGCTCCCGCACTTTGAGAAGATAACCTTTGAACATTTCCCAAGAGAGAAGAATCAGTTAGCGGACGCGTTAGCTACCATGTCTTCTATGTTCAAAGTCAGGTGGGACAATGAGGCTCCCCAGATTACCATTGAGAGGTTGGACAAACCCGCACATTACTGTAACATTGAGGCTGAAGAGGTAGTAGATAAACCCTGGTTTCACGAGGTAAAAAGGTATCTTGAGGCTCAAGAATACCCCGAGGGGGAATCTGTTAATGAGAAGAAGTTTCTGAAAAGGTTCGATACGAAGTTCTTCATCAGTAATGGTATCCTCTATAAGCGTAACCACGATTCAACCATACTACGGTGCATAGACAAGAGCGAGGCAGAAAGGATCATGACAGAGTTACATGAAGGCACCTTCGGAACTCATTCTAGTGGACATACCATGGCGAAGAAAATCCTACGGGCAGGATATTACTGGTCCACTATAGAAGCCAATTGTTATCATCACTCTCGAACCTGTCATAAGTTCCAAGTCTATGCGGATAAAGTGCATATACCTCAGGTTCCTCTGAATGTTTTGACAGCTCCTTGGCCCTTTGCAATATGGGGCATCGACATGATCGGCGAGATCAGACCTACTGCGTCTAACGGGAATTGTTTCATTCTGGTAGCAATTGATTATTTTACGAAGTGGGTTGAGGCAGCTTCCTTTGCTACAGTAACCAAGAACGTCGTGGCGCGGTTCATCCGACATAATCTAATCTGTCGATATGGTGTACCACAGAGGATTATTACTGACAATGGTACAAATCTCAATAACACGATGATCACCGAGCTCTGCAAACAGTTCAAGATACAACATCATAACTCTTCTCCCTACCGGATGAAGATGAATGACATTGTTGAAGCAGCTAACAAGAACATCAAAAAGATTGTATAGAAGATGATGGTAACATACAAAGACTAGAACGAGATGTTACCATTCGCTCTTCATGGGTATCGTACCTCAGCACGGACATCGACAGGGGAAACACCCTACTCTTTGGTGTATGGCATGAATGCAGTTCTACCCATCGAAGTCCAGATACCCTATCTCAGGATTATGAAGGATGCGGGTTTGAGAGAAGACGACTGGATCCAAACCCGACTTGATCAACTGAACCTAATCGATGAGAAGAGACTTACTGATACCTGTCATGGTCAGACGTATCAAAAGCGAATGTTCAAGGCTTTTAACAAGAAAGTCAGACGTCAAGAATATCAAGTTAGGGATCTGATGATCAAGCGCATCATACTACCGCAAGGTGATCCCAGGGGCAAATGGACCCCTACATACGAAGGGCTATTTGTGGTTAAGAACATTTTCTCGGGAGGAGCTATGATTCTAACCACCACGGATGGTGACGACCTTCCTCACCCCGTCAATGCAGACATAGTGAAAAAATACCATGCATAATCAAAGACCCGCTAGGTTGACTGGCATAGGAAAAAATAAGGGCTTCCCGGCGAACCAAAAGGGTTCGGGAAAAAGTAAGGGATGAAAGTAAAAAACAACTGTACACCCGGCAAGTCGAAAACCTGAAAGGGCGACTTGGGCGAAAAAGGGTACCCCGGTGGACCGAAAAACCAAAAGGGTAGTCCATGCAAAAATTAGGGATCAAAGTATAACACTATGTCTCATTGGATCATCTTGCAACCAGACCTCAGTATCAACTATCAAGCTCGGACGGCGCCAATCAATCTGATCCACCTTCGACCAAGCAACAAAGTGATAAGATGCTTGAAGATATAAAGGCAATAGCAGAGTTGGAACCCAATGGGGTTCATTTCACATAGTTGTTTTTCTTTCTTAAAACACAAATTTTAATTTCTATCTTTCGGCGGTGTTCTCTTACTAGAGCGTCAGCCTCTTTGTACAAAAACGCCTATTACAGGCCAACTTCAAAATCAATACAAGTCATTTTCACAAAACTTTAATTTGTTTTCTTTTTCCTGTTTTGTTTTGCAAGAACGTCCAATGATTCATTTTGATATATGCATTTGAAAATGATGACTACTTATAAATATTTACATGAAAGAACAAAAGACAAGTACTCGTAATTCCAGGAACAGGGAAAAACAAGAAGTGCCCAAACCTTACAGTTACTCTGCCCATCAGGTATCGGGATAGAGCCAACCTGAAACATAAGTAGCGGTACATACACTCCCCACAGAGTAAAAAGTATCCAAAGACAGTGATGTTAGCTTTCCCGAACGGGATATAACTCTTCCCAGCCGAGGTTCATAATCACGAGTGAGTCAGTAAAATTTTCCCCAAGCCGAGTTTATTTCTCTCACAAGCAAAAATTCAATCTCCAACATAATTCATTATCACCAGCAACAGAAATTCATCCCCAACTGATTTTATTTCTCCAAATTAACGATCTATCAACAGAGTATCTCCTCTCCAACAGAGTTATTCTCCCGCAGAATTATTCTCAAATAAAGTCTCTCCTCGGCAGAATTTCTGTAAACGAGAGGAAAATCCCTAGCATAGTCATCTTGGTTCACTATCCCCAACAGAAGTGAGGGACTTATGGTTTTTTACAGCAGTCAAGAATACTATTCCTCATGCTCTCCAAACAGCAGTCATGGATTTATTTTCCCGGACTCAGATTGTTACGTCAGCATTTCATGTTCATACATCATGGCATGTACATAAATTACATATAACATAGTCTCATTTATTTTGAAAACGTCATCATACAATGCATCTCATGCATTGCACATAACTAACCCTGTATTTCTTTCAGGAAAGACAGTTATCATCAACAATTTCCACCAAGTCCATGATCAACACTCGAAGCTAAACAGAGTAATCATCAGCGTGAAAAATGTAACCTTACCCATGTTCCCTCTGCAGTTTTACCTAAATTCATGTCGAAGTAACCCTACTATCCAGGTTCCTTCTCACAACCCCACTATACAGGCTTTCATACCGTAGTAACCCTACTATCCAAGTTCCTTCTCACAACCTTACTATCCAGGCTTTCATACCGAAGTAACCCTACTATCCAGGTTCCTTCTCACAGCCCTACTATCCAGGCTTTCATACCGAAGTAACCCTACTATCCAGGTTCCTTCTCAAAGCCCTACCATCCAGGCTTTCATACTGAAGTAACCCTACTATCCAGGTTCCTTCTTACAGCCCTACTATCTAGGCTTTCATACCGAAGTAACCCTATTATCCAGGTTCCTTCTCACAACCCTACTATCTAGGCTTTCATACCAAAGTAACCCTATTATCCAGGTTCCTTCTCACAGCCCTACTATCCAGGTTTTCATATCGAAGTAACCCTACTATCCAGGTTCCTTCTCACAGCCCTAATATCCAGGCTTTTATATCGAAGTAACCCTACTATCCAGGTTCCTTCTCATATCCCTACTATCCATGCTTTCATATCAAAGTAATCCTCCTATCCGGGTTCCTTCTTATAACCTTACTATCCGGGTTCTGCCTCGTTGATCCTCAGATAATAGTCCACAACACTGTAAGACCGGGACCCAATCAAGCACGATTGATTTCGTATTTCCCCAGAAAGTCGCGGTGCAGCATATACCCCGACCAGACACACAGTTCACTTCCGCTCCCCAAACCGGAGTTATTCCCCACTAGAGTAACGGGCAACTGAAGCTCCTAAAAATCTATTTCTCTCAAGACAGAGACCAGCATTCCCCATCAAAATCCTCCTCAACAACAGGTATACAGGTTCTCGCAAAGGAATCTCTTATGCAATCGACATCTCCTCAGATGGCATATTTAAGCCCATCTCCGACAATTCCATAGTGTTGTACCCCAAAATTTGCCCTCCCATATTTCTCAAGACATGGCAAGAAGAATCTCCAAGTGGCTCAAGATTTCTCAAGAGTTAGACAGTCAAATCATCTCCTAAGGCAGTCAACCTCAAACTAGGGTTTTGTGTTGCATCAAGGTCTTTGAATCCAAATGACCTCAAGTGCTACCCAATGTCCTAATATGTTCTCAAGTTCATCCATGTCAAATTTCAAGCCTTGCAGAGGAAGTTTGGTCAGTCAATTGCTCAAGAGGTCCAAAAATCGACTGTGCTAGGGCAAAAGTCAACTGTGACCTATAAACAGTCAAATTTCAAGACTTTTTTGTCAACATTCTCATTTTGAAGGATAATTCATCATTTGATCAAGGGTTGATCATGATTCATCAAGGATTTCTCAAGATTCATCAAAATTCAAAAGTTGCTAAATTAGGGTTTTATAGGAAAAGTCAACTCAACTTTGACCAAGCATAACTTTCTCATACTTTATGAGAAATGACCCATCCAAATCTCATTTTGAAGAGGATGCAATTTCCTACAATACATCTTCACACCCCAAGATCAAGAAATTCACTCACAAAAATGTACAAATTTGGACATTATAGGTCATTTTTGAAAGTCAACAAAAACACATTTTTTTCCAAAGCTTATAACTTGAGAATGGAATATAAAAATGAGATGCTACCAAAAGGGTTGGTTAGAGGATATCTCAAGGTTTATAAAGAGTCCAATAACACTTCAAAAAGTTCAAAATTTAAGAAGTTATGCATTGTTGAAGTTGGGCATTTTTCCAAAATTGCCAAAAGTCAACTATCCCCAAAACTTCAAATTTTGTCAAAAGGGCCCATTTATTTCCACTTGATTTGATCTTGTCACACTACACACGTGTCCTATCTTCAATCTTGTGTCCATTCATTTATTTTTATATTTTATTTTATTTTTATTGAATTAATTCATTTTAAATCAATTTAAATCCAAATAAAATCCAAATATTGATGAAATATGATCTTTTTGATTGATACAGGTTTCAATTATCATCATGGACAAGATCAAACTCGTATCAAGCCATGTTATGAACAAAATATTGGATTTGGGACATTTTTGGAAGCTTTGTAATGGAAGATCATATGAAATCCAAAATCATCAATGCATAAGGATTGAGTCCACAAATGTTAACCTAATTCATTCCTTATTACATATACAAGCTAGAGGCACGAAAATAAGGACCTAGAGGCTGCACAATTAGAAAAACCAAACTTGAAAAAAGCTTGAAAAAGTGTGGAATCGAAATCACTCTTGGAGGCGTTTTCAAGGCCAAAACTCAACGTGGTTCTCTTGCTAGACATCTACTGAATCTATTGGAATCAAAAGCAAGCTCTCTCCCTCCCTGAATCGCGTTGTAAGTCCTTCGAAACATACCCCTGTACACGAAATCATATTCTCTTATTCTGGCATTTTCTTGACAAAACATTGACATATTCATGATTTCGAAACTTTCTGCAATATTTGATTTTGTTTTCATAGCCTATAACGCCATACCCGAACCTAGGGTTTTGAAGGTTTGTATTTGGGCGTTTGTTTTGCAGGAAAAATTAGGACCAATAATGGACATGGATATGTTCAGGAGGGAGATACGAGCATGACTGTGTTTTTTGTTTGAGTTTTCATGGCCTGGGATAGATTTTAGGAATGAGCCATGAATTTAGCTGTGGATAAAATCCACAGGTAAATAACCAATTTACAACGAAGAAGACGATGATGCGTCCTCTTCCCATTGGCTATTTCAAATTGCGCGTGTTTTGTTTTTTTTATTCTGGCATAATAGTTTGCTTTTCCATAATATAATTAATGCTTATTCCACTAACAAATAGAGTGCAGTGGTCCAGTGGCAAGCGTGTTGTACAAAATCCAATGGGACCTGGGTTCGAATCCCAGGTCCCCCAATGCATTTGTTTCATTTTTCTTCAGGTTATTCCATGTGATTTCCAAGGCGCAACCCATCATACTCCTTCAGATCCCAAGCGCCAGATGGCCTCCTGGCCAAATCTGATGGCCAAAGGGTGATATCCACCATACACCCAAGTCAACATACGCGTGGAGAAGCAGGAAAGTCAACCAGGCTGGCTTGTATTGGGCCTCAAAAATGCTATTCTCACATCCAGATCTGGGCCCAAACCCCCCATTGGGTTATTTCTTTTCTTCTTTATATTTCTTTTTATTTAATTGTTTTGTTAATTATTATTTTCGTTATTATTTTTAACTAACAAATCATTTTTTCCTCATAAATCAAAAATACAAAAAAAATATGTTTTATTTATTAAAATTAAAATCATCACTTTATTTTTGTAAATAAATTAATTTAATCAATTTAGTTTTAATTAGATTTAACTTTTAATATTTTTTTGCAATATTTAAAATCAATTTAGAATATTAGGTTTTTATTAACTTTAACTAAATTTATTTTATTTATTTAAATACCCAAAAATTCAAAAATATTTTATTTAATTAATTAATTAATTAATTTAATTATTAACTTAATTTAATTCCTTTTTAATTCAAAAATAAACCAAAAAATGCTTTCTTTCATAAAAGGGTCAAAACCCTAAAAACTCGCATTCGCTTTAATTTTTCCGCACACGATCTATTTTGCCATATTGATGTACTTGCTTCCGGAATGTAATAGCTTAAATAGGACATTTTTATCGCTTTATTTTATTTTCCGCACTTTTAATTTCAAGGGTTGCTTTTGGCGATGTAAATACCCGACGCCTTGTAATAGTTTAGATTTAATTTCTGCAATTTAAATTCCGCAACTATACACTGTTAGATGTTTGATAATAGGGAATGCATGACAAGATCAAATCTTTAACCTAAAATCAACATAGCTCACCCATGACATGTACAAAGATAAAATTAACCGAAACAACACACTCGCACATGCGCACCCTTAGGGTACACCTCACTTGGTTGCCTTCGAAGGCAGTCATTGAGTATAGGAAGTTTTAGAGGTCGCCCTCTTGTCCAAAGATCATAAGTTGCCTCGAAACGGTTGCCTCGGAAAAAAATGATCTAAGACATTAGGTTTACCTCTAAGGCATCCTAACATTGCTTTAGTGACCACACGTCCCTTAATCGAATTGACCCTTAAACTCCAACGACGATGCTACCTACTCATCAATAGTGGGATAGCATTGTCTAAAGGACGTTAGCACAATTTAATTCCTTTTTCGAGTAGGTAGATGGTTCTTAAGTACTTGCTCACTCAAAACAAAATAAAACTTTTCGCACTTATAAATCTCAAACAAAAACTTCTTTCAAACCCACAAACACAAAGAAAAGCAATTTTTGAAAACACTTTGAGCAAGTACCTAAGAGCCCGTGGATAACCACGGATAGAAAGGGTGCTAACACCTTCCATTTCTATAATCTACCCCCCGGACCCGAGAAACATCTCGAAAAAAAGGAAGTTTTTTGTGCTTTTTTCCTTTCCTTGTTGGATAAAATAAAAGTCTGTGGCGACTCTTGCTTACCGCGACATTTTGCAAAAACAAACGCAAAACGCAAACCAGCATTCCAAAAACAGTCAGTTCTCTTCCCATCGTATCACACCTAGCAACTACCAAATAGCATATATAAGCCCATCCCTGATATCACAAATCAAGTATCACTTCATACGAGTGCAAATTTCTGGGCACTCTAGTGTTCAATCATCTTCCACCTTCAGATCCCGAAAGGCAGACAAGCTAATCTACATCTTCAGGTTTAAGAAGATTGAACAGGGGAAGATGTTGTACCCCAAAATTTTCCCTCCCATATTTCTCAATACATGTCAAGTGAGGTCCTCAAATTGCTCAAGGAATTTCAAGAGTTGACCAGACAAACTCCCTCCTAAGGCAGTCTATCTCAAATTAGGGTTTCTATCTTCATCAGGATGTGTGAACTACAAAGGACTCAAATGCTCACAATTGTCCTAATATGTTCTCAAGATCATCCATGTCAAGTTTCAAGCCTTGCAGAAGAAGTTTTCTTAGTCAATTGCTCAAATGCCTCAAAATCAACTCTACTAGGTCAAAAGTCAACTGTGGCCCACATACAGTCAAACTTCAAGATTTTTGGTCAACATCCTAATTTTGAAGTATTATTCATCATTTGATCAAGAGTTGATCATGATTCCTCAAGGATTGCTCACAATTCATCAAAACCCAAAAGTTACAAAATTAGGGTTTTGTAGGAAAAGTCAACTCAACTTTGACCAAGCATAACTTTCTTATACTTTATCAGAAATGACACATACAAAGCTCATTTTTAAGAGGATGTAATTCCCTACAATTCATCTTCAACTCCCAAGTTCAGAATATTCACTCACCAAAAGATATAAAATTTTGACATTATAGGTCCTTTTGAAAAGTCAACAAAAACATCTTTTGGGTCAAAGCTTCATACATGAACATGGAAGACTCAATTTATATGAGACTAAAAGGGTTGCCTAGAGGACAACCTAAGCTTTCTAAAAAGTCAAAGAACACCTCTCTAGGGTCAAAATTGAGAGAGTTATGCATTGGCCAAGTTGACCATTTTTGCAAAATTGCCAAAAGTCAAATGTGCTCAAATTTGCATTTTTTGCTAAATGGGTCCAACTTTTTATGCTTGCACCTCAATTATAATGTGGTCCACGACTCAAAAACTTATCCACACATTATTTGCTTCATTTTTCAATTTATTTTGGTTTTTTATTAATTAAAAAGTGAATTAAATCAAATAAATGGTGAAAATTATCAAAGATATGATTTGATTTGTTTTTTTTACAGGTTAGCAACCAAGATATGATGAGCTTGCAAGATCAATTCGAATCAATGAAAATTGGTACAAAAAGAGCATGATTGGCATGAAAATAGAAAGATATCATATGGATAAAGAATCAAATCAAATGTCATCAAAGCTTAAAGATTGGATCTGTTTTGCAACCCTAATTCACTCTAGTACATATAAAGAATGCAGCCAAGGCAAGAAAAAAGGGTTAGAGGTCGTGAATTGCCAAGAAGAAAAACTAAAAATTCAAGAAAAAGTGGGAATCGGTTTTCAATCTACAAGGCTTTTCAGAGCATTCCAAGATCACCAATCTCTTCCTAGACATCCCAGGAAGCTGTTTCAATCATTCCCAGGGCCTGAAGCACTCAGAAACTCGTTCTACAACTCACACGGTTTTGTACATTTTTCAAATTCAATTTTTGCAATTTACGCATCATTAGCATGTTTTAATTATATATTCTTGTTCATCATTGAGTTTGCAAGCTATTAGTACCACTTAATTGCATTTTCAGTGCAGGAATCATGATATGCCATTGTTAGGGTTCCTTTGCTCGTTTTAGGGTTTTTCAATATAGGCAAAATCAGGCTTTGATTCTGGTACCATGATGCTCGTGGGGATGGGACGAGTTGATTGGTACCAGCACTTGTCATTTATCTTGCTTGTATACAATTTTTGAGATGAACAGGTATGTACCTACAGCAAAACGTTCGTAGGTAAAAGCTTGGTTTTCTAAAACGACGGGCCAGTGAGGGAGACGATGGCGTGGCAGCGTTTAACTCGTCCATTTGAATTTTCGCGCATTTTTCTGAATACATCACGTAGTTTGATTATATTAATTGTTTCTATTATATGTACAAACAAATAATGCAGTACAGATGGCAAGTAGGTACTGGAAACGTGCATAAGGACCTGGGTTCGATCCCCAGGTCCCAACATTTGTTTCATGTTATTTTTCGTCAGGTGATCAGGCGCGTTGCTTAGCATGACGTCCACCATATGCCATCAAGATCCAACCATCAAATGCATCTCCAGCCAAGATCCAACGTGCCATCGTTGAAGGATCACCATGTACCTCAAGTCAACACACGCACCAGATCAAGCATAGTTAAACCGGTTGGATTTGTTTGGGCCCAAAAGTCACATTGCCCCCCCCCCCCCCTCTCCAGCTTTGCTATCAGGCCCATTTATCTTTTTCTTATTTCTTTTTATTTTAGTTAATTCTTTTAATCATTTTAATTAACAAATTAATCATTTTTTATAAAATCATAAAATTAAGAAATTAAAAAATTAAAAATAGATTTTTTTTCAAAATTAATATTTGTTAAGATAATTTAATTTAATCTAACTTAGGGCAATTTTAACTTGTTTTTTTATAATTAAAACTAATTAGAAAATTAGGTTTAAACTCTTTATTTAATTCTTTTATTTTTTCTCAAATAAATAAAAATACAAAAATAGGGTTTTAGATTGAATTTATTTATTTTTCTTAATTTAAATTTAATTAGAACTTAGGATTTTATTTTTAACTTAACTATTTCATTATTTTCTTAAATAAACAAAACATGTCAAAAACATCTTTTTTATAATCAATCACAAATAGGTTTAGTCAAGGGTCGAAACCCTAGTCGTTTCGTATTTAATTCGCCGCACGCTTATTATTTATTTTGACGATATTTATGTAACTGTTCATGGCTTGTAATAGTTTAATTTAGGGTTTTATTTACTGTTTAAGTTCCCGGGTTTTTGGCTATGTAATTAATCCCCCTCCCCAAAGCCTTGTAATAGCGTAGATTTATTTTCTCGCATTTTTAATTTCTATAAATATTTAATTGTCTAGGTGTATGCTAATAGGATTGTATGACAAGAATGCATGACAAATTAATACGGTTAGAAAACCCTAATGTGCAAAGATAAATAACTGAAACAAATCACTCGCACATATCACTCTTAGGGTATACTCTCACTTCGGTTGCCTTTGGTAAACGATCATTAAGCATATGCTGTCTTAGTCGTTGCCCTGCAGTCTAAAAAGATCAAAATGTCCCATTCGAATGTTGCCTCAGAAATGTTGCCTCAAATATGATCTTAAGACTCTAGGGTTATTACTAAGGTCTCCTAATATTTCTTTAGTGATCATACGTCCCTTTCGAATTGACCCTTACAACTCCAACGACGGTGCTACCTATTTCTCTATAGTAGGATAACGCTGTCTAAAGGAAATAAGAATAGAAACAATATTTTTTCGAGTAGGTAGATGCTAGTAGATACATGCTCAAATCAAAACTTTTCACACTTACACTTTTCAAAACAATTTTCAAAAATAATTTCGTCACACCTTTGAGGACTGATACAAGGGTTATCACAAAGTAAAATTTTTTTTCAAAACAAAGCACAAACACAAGAAATTTAAAAAGATGAGCAAGTACCTAAGAGCCCATGGAAAACCATGGATAGAAAGGGTGATAACACCTTCCCTTTCTATAACCTACCCCCCGTACTCAGAATATCTCGAAAAAGGATTTTTTCTGTTCTTTTTTCCTTTCCGGTTGGATGAAATAAAAGTCGGTGGAGACTCTTGCTTACCACCACATTTTGCGAATACCAAAACGCAAAACGCAAACCAGTAAAAATAGTCGGTTCTGCCACCGTATCACACTGATCTTCAGGGGTGGTCCTCCGGCACGAGCACGGCGCACAACCTTCTGGGCACCTGAAGTGAAACCCATGCCAAACTTATCAGACTTATATGGGATATCTCGGAGTTGTCTCCAGATAGTGCACCCTTCTTCTTATATCACTGCCTTGGCATCCTTTAAGATGACATCCGGAGTGGAGGCCTTGTAATCTTGGGAACCTGAGACACAACCTTGGTCACTGCCACATCTTGGGGGACTTCTTCAAAGTGTTGAAATGGAGTTTCAATAAATTCACCATCTAATTCCATATATCTGAAGGAATTGAGATGGCTAATCTTGTACTCTTCCTCTCCATGAATGGTGATAATCTTCCTTTGAATTGGATACTTCAACATTTGGTGCAACGTAGAAGTAACAGCGCCAGCGTTGTGGATCCATGGTCGGCCTAGAAAGCAGGAGTATGAAGGGAGGATGTCCATTACATAAAAAGTTGAATTGAAAGTTTGGGTTCCAACCTTTATGGGGATATCCACTTTCCCATGCACCATCCTTTTCGAGCCGTCAAAAGCCCTTACTACTATGTTGCTTAGCTTTAATGCCAATCCCTCACAGTCAAGTCTATCAAGAGCTTTTTTCGGTAATACATTCATAGATGAGCCAATGTCCACCAAAACATGAGCCAGGGTTGTGCCCCTACATTCCACTGAGACATGCAATGCCTCATTATGCTTCTTTCCCCTTGGCCTTAGATCAGCATCTGAAAAACCTAAGCCATTATCTGCAGTCAAGCTGGATATACAGTCTTGGAACTGATCGGTGGATGTTTCTTGAGGTACATGGGTGGTTTTTAAGAACTTTACTAAGGCCTTTGCATGCGCCTCAGAACACAATAATAAAGCCAACATGGAGATTTTAGATGGAGTTTGCCCCAGTTGTTCAACTACATCGTAGTTGCTTCTTTTTATGATTTTTAGAATCTCCTCCATCTATTTCCTGGAGATCTCAGGGATAGTCAATGATTGTGCCTTTGTCCAGACAGGCTCAATCAGAATACTTTTTCCTTGAGTCTCGGTTAACTCGGCAGCCGGAATATCAGTAGGGGTGATAACAACTTCGTCAATAGGAGTACTTACAGAGATAATTGTGGGATTGGGAGTAACCTTTGGGGGAGCAATTTCTGGAGAGAAGATCCTACCACTTCAGGTAATCTTCCTAGTCCCTGCAATATTACTAACGCCGGAATCCACATTCTCAGAACTTGAATCTTTGGCATTTGGCCAATCTTGCTTAATATTGTGGTAGTAAACATCCCCCCCATAATTCCATGGTATGGTTTTGTCTGACGCATACGGGACTGGTCCAGGCATTGTAATTATCAAAGGAGTTGCTTTCAGAACTGATGTAATTCAAACGGGTCTTTTGGTGGAGACCCTGGAAGAATTGGTGGAAATGGTGATGATAGAAACATCTTTAAAAGGAACAGGTGGAACTGAAGTCTTTTCAAACAAAATTTATTTGTTATCTATTAGGAACTGAACGCCTGCTTTCAACAAAGCACAACTGGTTGGTGAGGATAAGCAGAAATGAAAAACTTCATCATAGCCCGAGAACACACCGACATTCAACAAGTTTACTTTGATAGTCAGGAGCGGGGTCATAAGGTCATCAACTGAAGTAACAAACACTTCTTCTTCAATGGCATTAGTATTATGGCCATGTTTGGGCATAAGGGAAGAAATGAAATTTGGCTTTTCGGGTGCATCGAATTCAATCTCTTTTGCTTCAATGAGGTCTTGTATTTTGTTCTTTAGATCCCAACAATTATTAGTATCGTGACCAGGACTTTTAGAGTGATATGCGCAACGGGCATTGGGATGATAGTGAGGAGATGTTGTATTGGGGTTTTTTGGAGCTTCTTTCAAGGTCACCAAATTGGATTTTAGTAGATGCGGTAATACCTAAGATAGGGTCATGTTAATTCTGGTGAATTGCCTGACTGGTCTTTCCATCCTCGGTTGGTTGTTTCTTTGCTGATCGGGCGCATGTTTAGGAATCATAACAACCCCCACCATTGGACGGCGCTCAGTCCTATCTTGACTTCTCTGAGGATAAATGGCAACCACTTATTTCTTTCCGATAAATGGCTTCTGTTGTACCCCAAAATTTGCCATCTCATTTTATCAATATTTCTCATCACAAGGCTCTTGGAACTCAAGACCAGGCCAGGGTTTGCTCTGCTCAAGACACCTCCTTGCACTGTTGACCTAAATTAGGGTTTGAGCTTGCACCAGGATTTTTGGACCTTCAATGCCCAAATTGACTTTCATACTTCATGTTGGACTCATAATTTTGCCCATACCAAGTTTCAAGCCTTGAATCAAATTTTGGCCCAGTCAATTGGACAGTTGACCTAAAAATCAGCTGTATTGGGAAAAAGTCAACTGTGACCAATTTACAGTCAAACCTCATGAATTTTTACCCACATCAACATTATGAACTCATATGAACCATTTGATCAAGTTTGGACCATAAATCCACAAGAAATTTGATCAGATCACCAAAAGGGCAAAATGGTCATTTTTAGGGTTTTGACTATACAAAGGCAATTTTTGACTGTTTGACCTAGCCAATGGCAATTTAAGCTCAACCATGGACTCAAGGACTCAATGGAATCATCTTGACATATTCAACAAGTTTAAAAGATCTCAAATGCATAGGATTGACAAATGAATTTTTCAGTCAACTGATCAAAATTTGACTGTACACTGAAAAGTCAAACTTTGACTTTTTGGTCAAAATCAAGTGCCAAGGGTCATTTTTCATCAAGATATGTCAAATTATGAAACTTTTTCATCAAGAAACCCAAAATTGCAAATTAGGGTTTGAAATTGAAAATTTTCATAACTTAGAAATTTTCTAAGTTATGAAATTTTCTTAATTTTTCCTAACTTTGTCCCACATTTTCACCAAGATGCAAATGGATTCAAACAAAACTTACAACATGAAAGTTGTAGTCCATCACAAAGTCTACAAACTTTATTCACAAAGTTTTCTCAAAAGAATCTTGGATCTCAAGTTATGATTTTTGGAACAAGGGTCCCTAAAACTTTTAACTTGGAGAAATTTTGCCCTAGTTTAGGCAGAATTTTGACCCATCTTCTTGGAACTTTTTCACATAGTTCCACTTGGATTCTCAAGTTTCATTTCAAAGATGGATTATATTACATGTTGCAAGCTTTCCAAATTGTCTAAGAACTCCTCAAACACATTTGTGGTTAGGGAGAATCAAATGCTTGAAGTTGGCAAAAACTCACTTTGATCCATGGCCAATACATGTTCATACAAGTTGCAAAATCTGTCCAAACTAGCTTTGTACTGAATTACAGGTCTCTAAACCCTTCAACACTCAAAAATTAATTGCAAATACATTGGAAATTGGTATTATTCTGATCAATGGAGCTTGGTACAATGAATAAATCCATTTTGGGAATAAAGGTAGCACTTCCATTTACATAAAGCATGCTTTATGTCAAGTTTCATTTCTTGAGCCATACACCAAGCCCTTTGCTGCAAACAAGGCTCCCTAATGTCAGGAAAAGCTCAACCACTTTGTGCAGCTAGGGTACAAGCCAGTAGAGCCTTAGCATTGTCAACTCTCACTTTTACTTCAAAACCAAGTAATTATGCAAAAAGTCAAGAACTTACACATCTGATATATTCAACTTGAGCCAACATTCAAAACAAGTTTTGCACATCCCTGTGAGCCAGAAATACGAGCCATTCATCCCTCAAACACCCTTGTGCACAAAAATCATATTTTCTTGCAAAACAGGGCAGGCCCTGCAGAATCACTTCCATTTTCACATCCACTCGTGCGTTTTGCTTGCAACCAGTTCCAATACCTTCCATTCAACTCACTCAAACTATCCCAAACCTCCATTGCCAACTGTAACTCCATTTACAGTGTTCACCATTTCTGTTTTTAAGCTTTGCAGGTTGAATTCTATAGAGAGATTCAGACCATTTCAAAACAAACTAAGCATTGGGAAAGGTCCAGGGAACATCAAGCAAGCTCAAAAGAACCTCAGGCCTCACTGAAAGTCTCTGCATTGTCCAACTCGAATCCAACTGAAACAGGTATTTCTCCAACTCCTATCTCTCTATTTAGGAACATTTAGCCTTAGGTTTGTGAATGAAAGATGTAGTACTCATTGCTATGAAACCATACATATGCTCAGTTTTCATTTATATTAAACGTGCTAAGAGAATTTCATCCATGAACATGCTGAAAAAACTAGGTCAGATTTTAGGGCCAGAGAAATTCTCTCTGGCCTTTGAGAGTTAGATTAAGTTTTTTATATGGTTAGAATCTTGGTTTAATGCTCTACAAGTTTCATGTTTTGTGTTTTGGCAAAAGATCACGTTTCTAGGAGTTAGCAGTTTGTACAGGGCAAGCGCGCATTTTTGTCACAAGGAAGAAGATGAAGTGGAAATGGGTTGGGCCTGTTTGTTCTCACTTTTGTCACCCCCCTCGTTTCTTTTCACACCCCCTGGCCCAATTTCTCATATTTTTGCATTTTTGAATTTTTGTTTTCTTTTCTGACTTTGATATTTTATTTTCAAACATAAAAAATGCTTAAAAATATTTTCACATTTTTTTATACATTTATTAGGTATTTTTTATTTTGATTTTTCTAACATAAAAACAATTTAAATACTTTATATTATTTATTAAAACTTGAAAATAATGTAAATAATACTTTTATTTTCATTTATTATTTTTATTCACATTGAAAATATTTTCTTGAATATATTTTATTTTTTGTAAATATTTTATTTTATTTTATATATCCTTAATATATTTAATATATATATATATATATATATATATATATATATATATATATATATATATATATATATATATATATATATATATATATATATATATATATATATATATATATATATATATATATATATATATATATATATATATATATATATATATATATATATATACTTTTATTTTATTAAAAACATAGAATAAAAATACAAAATATATTACATTTTATTTTTATTATTATTTATACTAAAAAACACTTTTTTTTAATATATTTAATTTTTGAACATATTAATATATTTTTGTATATAAATAATATATGACATTTATCTTAAAACAAATTAGGGTTTACCCTAAAATAAATAAAATTAATCCTTTTTTTTATTTCTTTATTTCTTTATATTTATTTACATTGAAATTATTTTTACAAATAAAAACCCCTTTTTGCATAATACATTTTATTTAATATTTATTTATTTTGTGTATTTAAATATTGTACATTTAAATATTGATGCATTTGAGATTCAATTTGGATGTAATAGTAATCTAGGGTTTATATTTCTTTTCAAATACCCCCTATTCAAAATTGTACCCCCATCTCCATAATCATGTTGTAATAGCTTAGGATTTTAAATTCTCGCACTTAACGCTTTCAATTATGCCATGATTAGAGAATTAGGGTTTGTATGCAAAATCAAATTAACAAATAGTTTGACCTAATCAAAGACAAAAATGCATGAAAAACAAACACAATGCACACTTGCACCCCTAGGGTTACAATCCACTTGTTGTCTTCAAAAATGGGCCATGGTATGCATGTTAAGTACTTTGGCAAAACAAAAACAAAACAAAAGATCATAGTCCCTCGATGACGCTATCTGAGTTGCCTAAACAAAAATGATCAAGTCCCTCAAGAAAGTTGCCAAAAATACTTGACACAATTGCTATCATGGTCTATACGATGACCCGCGCTTGTCCCGTTTAACATACTAACACAAGGTTGTTCACCAAATACAATGGTGAAACAACACTGTTAAAAGGGTTAAAAACATAAGAAAGATCTTTGAGTAAAATAGGGTAGATAACTCTTAGTTACTTGATCAAAAGCTTGCAAAAACATCCTTGCTATTTTTAAACACACTTCACAACACAATTTCAAAACCCTACTTTCAAACATTGAAAACTTTTCAAAAGACAAAAACACCTTTGTATACATTCAAACAAGAATCATTACAAAGGTTGCCACAATGATGACCTCTTTTCAAAACATCTTTCAAAACCACACACAAAGCACCATTTCAAACAATTGAAAAGCAAAGCAAGTGACCTAAACAAGTAACTAAGAGCCCATTGATAACCATGGATGAAAAGGGTGCTTGCACCTTCCCTTTTCATAATCTACTCCCCGAACCCAAGAAAACATCTCAAAGGTCTTTCCTGTACTTTTTGACCTTTCCTTAGGATAAAATAAAAAGTCGATGGTGACTCTTGCTAAACTGAAACATTTGCGAACATAAAACGTGAAACCTCAAGTCAGTTCTCCCACCGTATCACAGAACTGGCGACTCTGCTGAGGATATTATTTAAAAGTGGAGTAACCTTAGGGTTTAGATCACCTTTGCATGTCTTGATTGCTTTGATTGATTTACATTTGGTTCTCTTGTTTGGGTTTGAATCCTCCACCCGGATTTTGGGGAAACATTCATAGGTAAATAGCAATACGTTGTGGAAACTGTGCGGGGTATACCGACATGGTTGAAGCAATAGCTATATTAGTGCGACATATTTGTAAGTAACGGTAGCCTTTGAGTCAATCAAAGAGAATATGGGGCCGCTGAGTGATGTCACGAAGCATTAATGAACTTTTAGAACCTTACTTAACCATCTTGGCCTTATTAGGGATAGTGTGATGACCGGCTTTGGTGCAGTCCGAAGTTGGTAGATACTCGATACTACACTCATTGAGGGTTGTTTTCTTGGAATATTTTGGTCGCCAGTTAAGTGGCTAAACCAAAACAATGAACACAGAAAATAATCCAGTGATATTGAGCTCCGTAGAACCCGGTTACTATTTATAGGACAGGTTGAGCCAACTAACTTCAAGAGGGTACTTACCTATGAAACCTCATGCAAGCCTGAAACTAGGATCTTGTGTGACTTTCTTGTACATATGTTTGTGCATACATCATGAACATCATAAAGAATCATATGCATCCACTAACCATTTCAAGGGTTTCGATCTTCATCTTTGTTCTTGTTTTGTAGGTCATGGAATCTCTTCGCAGGAAAACAATTCAAGCCAATCTTGTGAGAATCCCTCCTCAGCTCAAGGAGCTTACTTCCAAGATTCCATAGAATTCTCTCTTTAGTGAAAGACATGGTATACTTCTCAACTTGGTCAACTCCAACATTGAAGAAGACATGGTGAAAGTTCTCTTCCAGTTCTTTGACCCCCTACACCACTGTTTTACATTCCCTGATTACCAACTAGTACCTACTTTGGAGGAATTTTCTCAACTCCTGAGGATTCCTATTCTTCATCAACTACCCTACAACGATACGGAAAAAGAACCAAATCCTGAAGATGTTGCTCAAGCCTTACACTTGCAACCATATGATATCAAAGGTCATTGGGAAACCAGAAGTGGTGTCAAGGGTTTCTTGGCAAAGTTTCTGTTTGAGAAGGCACAAGACTGCTAGGATTCTCTAGATCTACAAGCTTTTGAAGAGATTGTGGCACTCATCTATGGGTTGGTCTTGTTCCCAAACCCTGATCAACTTATAGATGTGAATGCTGTCAAGATTTTCATATCTCGGAATCCTGTGCCTACATTGCTTGGGGACATCCTACACTCATTTTACACATGAACAATGAGGAAAAGAGGTGTTCTCATGTGTTGTACTCCTCTCCTAGAAAGGTGGTTTATTTCTCACCTTCCACAATCAATTTTGAAGAATGAGC
The DNA here is from genome assembly GCA_948472305.1 of Vicia faba. Taxonomy (NCBI): domain Eukaryota; kingdom Viridiplantae; phylum Streptophyta; class Magnoliopsida; order Fabales; family Fabaceae; genus Vicia; species Vicia faba. Next base: position 1,568,657,302 of record OX451736.1, on the reverse strand, counting down.
CGGGTTTAAGGTGGTCACAACATTTGATGACCCTCACACATTCTGATATTCATTGGTGTTCTCGGTCGAGAGAAAATGTCATCATCATTGATCGTTGTGGGGAATTCCCTAATGTCCCACTACTTGGCATTAGGGGAGGCATTACCTACAACCCCTATTTAGCTCTGAGACAATTTGGATATGCTAGAAGGGATGGCCCTCATGATATGCTGATTCCTGACTTGGTTTTTGACTTCGACAACGATGCGCAAGGACTTCAACAAAGGTTCATCAGAGCTTGGAGGATGCCCAATAAAGTGGATAGTAAGACATCGGGGCACAAGAATTCCACCCCCTTGAGCCTTATCTCAAGTGGGTACAAACCCGCGCCCAGAATCTTATGATGCCATACCCTCACATTCTCCCCATGATCAAAGAGCCTGTTATGGAAGGAGAGGTTCCATACACCCTCCTAGATCCTGACATGCCGACATCATTGGAAGAATTACAAAAGAGTTGGATCCAACTCAAAGAAGAACAGAATAATTTTGAAGCCAACTTCTATGCCAGTGAGAAGAAGGTTTTAGAACTTACCCGCCGACTTCATGAGGAGGAAACTCTCAACACTTACATCGCACCAAATAGGATGCGCAATGTCTTTTTACATTAAGAGTTTTGTAATATTTTGCCCATGGGGCATTTATGTACTAACAAATTTCTTCTTAATATGACGTGTGTTCTTTTGTTTGCAACAAATTTGAATTTTCTGAATCCTTGAATGCATCACATGAATAACATATCATTCATCATATGCATAAACAGGTCTTCACACCAGGTTTCCTTATCTTTCTATTGTTTATTTCAACAAGATGGATTTGGAGCAGACGGTTAAGGATCTGCAAGCGCATAACTCTCAATTCCAGCAACTCCTCATGACCTTAGCAAAGGGTCAAGAGGACCTTAAAGCACTGTTGGAGAAAGATAAAGAGAAAAAGAAGAAAAGACCCGGTGTGGTCATTATGGGAAGGAGGTTTGAAAGCCATGCTAGAAAATTTCTCGAGTTCCCCTCAATGTCTGATGAAGGGGTTGGTAAAGGAAAAGGAACTGCGATGCCTTCTGAATCTGAAGTTGAAGAAGAAGAAGGGAAAGAAGACGAAGATTACACCGAACAACAATATCCCCCGGCGGATGATAAGTTTAAAAATCTTGAGGATCGGTTGGCGGACATGGAGTTGCAAAGGGTACCATGTTTAGATTTCGAAGAACTAGGGTTGGTCGCTAGGATCGTTATTCCTCTCAAGTTCAAAGTTCCTACATTTTCTAAGTATGACGGTCTGTCGTGCCCGAAGATGCATCTAAGATCCTACGTTCGAAAGATCCAACCCCACTCATCTGATAAGGATCTTTGGGTCCATTTTTTTCAAGACAGTTTGTCAGGCACACATTGGACTGGTTCTATCAACTCGAGAGATCGGAGGTTCATAACTGGGAAGACCTAGCTACTGCTTTCTACCGACAATACCAATACAACGCTGATTTAGCGCCTACTCGTACTCAACTACAGAGTATGGGTATGGCTTCTAACGAGGGATTTAAAGAGTATGCTCAGAAGTGGCGTGATCTGGCTAGAAGGGTGCAGCCACCATTGTCGTATAGAGAGCTGGTTGACATGTTTTTAGGGACCCTGTTTGGCCCTTTCTTCAATCATTTAATTGGGAGTTCCTCCGCGGGATTCACCGAATTAATTCTGACCGGTGAAAGGGTCGAGGCCGACATTAAAAGTGGTAAGATTCAGAAAGATGCCTCCGTATCCACTGCTATTAAGAAGACCTTCCCACCTAAGAAGGAAGCTTCTGCTGTTTATTCTCAGAAAAGTCAAGGAAGAACCGAGCGCCGACCAACTGTGGGGGTTGTGATGATCCAAAACTCTTCAAATGATTAACCTCGCAACAATCAGCCAAGATCTAATCAACAAAGGGTAGAAAGGCCACAACGGCAGTTCACCCGAATCAACATGACACCAGCTCAAGTCCTCCCCCATTTGTTAAAGCTGAATCTTACCAATTTGAAGGAAGCGCCAAAGAACCCTAATACCTCTTCTCCATATTACTACTCCAATGCAAAATGTGCTTACCACTCTGAAAGTGTAGGGCATGATACCAACAACTGTTGGGCTCTTAAGAACAAAATCCAAGACCTGATCGACGCCAAGGAGGTAGAATTCGATGCGCCCGAAAAGCCGAATGTGATTTCTGCCCCAATGCCCAAGCACGGTCATAATGTTCATGCCGTTATGGAAGACCTTCATGTTACCAATGTTGCTGACCTTTTGACTCCCTTACCAGTGATTAAAGTGAATTTAATAAGAGTCAGGATATTCCCAGGCTGTGGAAAAGACTGTTACTTTTGTTTAAACATACAAGCTGACTGTCCACTATTGAAATCAGGCATCCAACGCCTGATGGATGCTCAAGAGATACTCTTCCAAAAGACTCCTGTTGATACCTTCACTCCTGTTACTCCTTCTACCTTTGTTACTTCAACCAATGACATTGCAATAATAACCATCTCCGACAATCTTCCCAAGGCCTGCAAAAGGCCTGTCAAGATTACGCCTGATCCTAAGTTTGTGCCGTTAAAAATCACCATGCCGGGGCCTGTTCCGTATCAATCTAACAAGACGATACCATGGAACTATAGAGGAGAAATCTTCTATCATGGTGTCAAACAGATTGAATCAGTCCAAGAGAATTCTGATGATGAAACCCCTGATATAGGGAACATTGCAGGAACAAGCAAGATAACTCACAGCAGGAGGATCTTCTCTCCGGAGATTGCTCCTCCACAAGCAGTCTTCGGACCCTCGAAAGCTTATGTGCCTGTTAAGCCATTTGTGCAAAGCCTGATAATTGAAGAATTGGATACTCCTGAAGTTAGACCCTCTGTTGATACTACCGATAAGGGTAAGGGGATACTAGAAGCGCCTGTCAGGATGAAGGCTCAGACTGTGGTAATCCCCGAAACCACCCAGAAAGAAATGGAAGAAATCTTAAAGATAATCAAAAATAGAGACTACGACATCGTGGAACAGCTAGGGCAAACCCCTTCCAAAATCTCCATGTTGGCTCTCCTACTCTGCTCTGAGGTTCATGCTAAGGCCTTAATCAAATTTCTAAAGACGGCTCATGTGCCTCAAGAAACTTCAGCTGACCAGTTTCAAGAGTGCGTGGCTACACTTACTCCTGATAATGGTCTTGGTTTTTCCGATGCTGATTTGACCCCTAAAGGAAGGAAGCACAACGACGCTCTGCATGTCTCAGTAGAATGCAGGGGAACCACACTTGCCCGTGTCCTGGTGGATACTGGTTCATCTCTGAATGTATTACCAAAAAAGGTGTTGGATAGACTGGACTGCGAAGGTTTGACCCTGAAGCCTAGTAACATTGTTGTTAGAGCCTTCGACTGTTCTAAGAGGATGGTCCATGGAGAAGTGGACATTCCTATCAAAGTGGGCACTGAGACCTTCAACTCTACCTTTTATGTGATGGACATCCGTCTTTCATATTCGTGTTTGTTGGGAAGGCCATGGATCCACTGTGCTGGGGCAGTCACTTCCTCTCTGCACCAAATTCTAAAATATTCGGTTCAGGGAAAGATTATAACGGTTCATGGGGAGGAAAAGTACATGATAAGTCACCTCAACTCCTTCCGCTATGTGGAGTTGGATGGCGAGTTCATAGAAACGCCTTTCCAACATTTTGAAGAGGTTCCTCTTGAAGTCGCAATTGCAAAGACAATAATTGATGTGCCTGTTATTTCCAAGCCTGTGTCTAGGATGGCATGCCTCAAAGATGCAGAGGCTGTAATCAAAGAAGGAAGGAGTACAATGTGGGGGCAACTGCCTGAGTTTTCTCACAAGACAGACAAGTTCGGACTAAGTTTTACTGCTGCGGGCCAAAAAGTTGTGCGTCGCTCCAGGGCCGGAGGACCACCCATAAAAATCACTCACCATGGAATTAATGCCTTAGAAGATGATGATGAAGAGGACAACTTTGAAGATTGGATCTTTCCAACCGTCGAAGGAGGATTAAGCAACTGGGAAGCGAAGGACTTCGTTCCCATCACTTTCATCAACCAGTAATTTATCTTTGAACAATTTCCTATTTTGGTCTGTAATAACTAAACAATTCGTACACTATTTTCACATTATGCCTTGCCCGGGGCATATAGGTCCATTTGTAAGGGCTTGATTTTCTTCATTATCATATGCCATGTTTAATGAATCATTGGATGTTTTCATCTATAAACTGTTGTGTTCTTTTTCTTTCCTTTTACATTTTGTTTTGTTTAAGGATGGCTATCCCTTACACACACCCACACTCACAAAATGCAGGTACCCATCCACTCCGGATTACATGGGTGACTATTCTGCTTTAGCCTTCGGTGACTCTGAAGATTTGGTCAATCATGCTGAGTACGAAGTTGACAAAGACTGTGAAGTGCCGGGAGAATTAGCCAGACTTTTGCAACAAGAAGAAAGGGCTATTCTGCCCCATGAAGAGTTGCTAGAGACCATCAACCTGGGAACAAAGGAAGACAAGAAAGAGGTTAAGGTGGGTGCCAACCTGGAACCAAGTGTCAAAGAGAGCTTAGTGCAGTTATTGAATGAATACGTTGAAATCTTCGTCTGGTCCTATGAAGATATGCCGGGATTAGACACAGACATTATGGTTCACCGTCTCCCTATAAGAGAAGACTGTCCACCGATCAAACAAAAGGTCCGTCGAATGAGACCCGACATGTCTGAGAAGATCAAAGCTGAGGTGATGAAGCAATTCAATGCTGGCTTTCTGGCTGTTACTTCCTATCCACAATGCGTTGTTAACATTGTGCCCGTGCCTAAGAAGGACGACAAAGTCAGAATGTGTGTGGACTATCGGGATTTAAACAGGGCTAGGCCTAAAGATGATTTTCCACTGCCACACATTGACATCTTGGTTGACAACACAACTCAGCACAAGGTATTTTCCTTCATGGATGGGTTCTAGGGATACAACCAGATCAAAATGGCCCCCGAAGACATGGAGAAGACTACTTTTGTCACGCAGTGGGGCACCTTCTGCTACAAAGTGATGCCATTGAACTGAAGAATGCCGGGGCAACCTATCAACGTGCTATGGTAGCTTTGTTTCATGACATGATACATCATGAGATTGAAGTCTACGTAGACGACATGATAGCCCGTTCACAGACAGAAGAAGAACACCTTGACCATATGCAAAAGTTGTTTGTCAGATTGAAGGAGTATAAGCTCAGACTGAACCCAAGCAAGTGCACTTTTGGAGTCAGGTCTGGTAAACTTTTAGGATTTATCGTCAGCAACAAAGGCATTGAGGTTGATCCTGCTAAAGTAAAGGCTATACAAGAAATGCCTACCCCCCGCACTGAAAAGGAGGTTAGAGGTTTCTTGGGACGCTTAAACTGCATTGTGAGGTTCATCTCTCACCTAACATCTACCTGTGAGCCAATATTCAAGCTGTTGAAGAAAGATCAGGTTGTTGAATGGAACAATGATTGTCAAGTTGCTTTTGATAAGATCAAGGAGTATTTACTAGAACCTCCTATCTTGATACCACCCGTTGAAGGAAGGTTGTTAATCATGTACCTGACTGTTTTAGATAACTCAATGGGGTGCGTACTGCGACAACATGACGAGTCTGGCCGAAAAGAGCATGCCATTTATTACCTTAGCAAAAAGTTTACCGACTGTGAGACTCGTTACTCACTGCTCGAGAAAACATGTTGCGCTTTGGTATGGGCTGCTCTCCGGCTAAGGCAGTATATGTTGACTCATACCACTTTGCTGATTTCCAAGATGGATCTGTTCAAGTATATCTTCAAGAAGCCTGCTTTATCTGGAAGGATCGCTAGATGGAAAATGATCTTGATTGAGTATGATATCCAGTATACTACCCAAAAAGCTATAAAGGGGAGTGTACTAGCTGACCATCTAGCTCATCAAGCCGTCGAAGATTACCAATCTATGAGATTCGACTTCCCTGACGAGGACATCATGACATTGGACAACATTGAAGGTAACAGACCGTATGACGGACCTGAACAAGGATCCCGATGGGCCCTGTACTTTGATGGTGCTTCAAATGCACTTGGCAACGGTATCGATGCGGTACTCATTTCTCCGGAAGGTTTCCATACACCCTTCACTGCCCGACTTTGCTTCAGTTGTACCAACAACATGGCTGAATATGAAGCTTGCATCTTTGGTCTCAAGGCTACTATAGACTTGGGAATCAAATCCTTGGTCGTATTTGGGGACTCGACTTTAGTTATCAGTCAAGTCAAAGGAGAGTGGGACACTAAACATCCTAATCTTATCCCATACAAAGAACATGTCTTGGCATTGTTGCCTCATTTCGAGCAGATTACCTTTGAGCACTTCCCACGAGAAGAAAATCAACTAGCGGATGCTCTGGCTACAATGTCTTCCATGTTTAAACTCAACTGGGATAACGAGGCTCCCCAAATCACCATCGAGCAAATGGACGAACCTGCGCACTGTCATGAGATTAATATCGAAGAAGTAGAGGAACAACCCTGGTTTCACGAAATCAAAAGGTATCTCCAGACTCGAGAATACCCTGAAGGAGCTTTCGTCAATGACAAAAAGTTCTTAAGGAGATTTGCTGCCAAGTTCTTCCTGAGCAATAGTATCCTTTATAAGCGCAGCCATGATTGTGTTCTACTTCGTTGTGTGGACAAGGTTGAAGCAGAGTTGATTATGACCGAAATATACAGTGGCACATTTGGCACCCACTTAAGCATACATACGATGGCTTAGAAGATTCTAAGGGCAGGCTACTACTGGTTTACCATGGAAGCTGATTGTCATCAAAATTCCCGTACTTGCCACAAATGCCAAGTCTATGCTGACAAGGTACATATTCCTCCTGTTCCCCTCAATGTTCTAACAGCTCCTTGGCCATTCGCAATGTGCGGCATCGATATGATTGGAGAGATCAAGCCTACGTCATCCAATGGACATCGCTTCATCCTGGTGGCTATTGATTACTTCACTAAGTGGGTCGAAGAAGCTTCCTACGCCTCTGTTACAAAGAATGTGGTTGCCCGCTTCATTAAGCAGAATCTCATATGCTAGTATGGTATCCCCGACAGGATTATCACGGACAACGGTACAAATTTGAACAACACTATGATCACCGCTATGTGCGAACAGTTCAAGATTTATCATCACAATTCATCTCCCTATCGGCCAAAGATGAACGGTGCTGTTGAAGCCGCGAACAAAAATATCAAGAAGATCATTTAAAAGATGACAATCACCTACAAGGACTGACATGAGATGTTACCGTTTGCTCTACATGGATATCGTACTACGACGCGTACTTCAACAGGGGAAACCCCCTTCTCTTTGGTATATGGCATGGAAGTTGTTTTACCTATGGAGGTTTAGATTCCTTCCTTAAGGATCATGAAAGATGCCGATTTGAGTGAAGACGATTGGATTCAGACCCGGCTTGATCAACTTAACTTGATCGACGAGAAGCGACTTACTGCTGTTTGTCATGGTCAGACGTATCAAAAACGGATGATCAAGGCTTTCAACAAGAAATTCAGACGTCAAGTATATCAAGTCGGACATCTTGTAATCAAGCGGATCATCTTACCGCAAAGTGATCCCAGGGGCAAGTGGACTCCTACTTACGAAGGACCATTTGTGATCAAGAGCATCTTTTCTGGTGGGGCAATGATTCTGACCACCATGGACGGGGATGACTTGTCGCACCCTGCGAATGCAGACATAGTCAAAAGATACTACGTATAAAACGACCCGACAAGTTGAAAACCTAAAAGGCGACTTGGGCAAAAATGGGCATCCCGGTGAATCGAAAACCCGAAAGGGCGGTTCAAACAAAAATTAGGGATAAACGAAAAAAATATGTACACCCGGCAAGTTGAAAACCCGAAAGGGCGACTTGGGCAAAAAAGGGTTTCCCGGTGGACTGAAAACCCGAAAGGGCGGTCCAGGCAAAAATTAGGGAATTAATGCGTATGACTATGTCTCGTCGGATCACTTTAAGAACAATCTTTTCACCAACAAGCTCCGAGCTTCTGATCAATCCAATCATCGGCGGACGAAGCAGCGAATGGATAAGATACTCAAAGTTGTGAAGGCTATATCAGAAAGAGAACCCCATGGAATTGTTACACATAGCCATCTTTCTTTTTGTATAATATTTTTCTCAATTTTATGACAACATTCTCTTACTAGGATGTCTGTCTCCTTTGTACAAATATACTTACAAAAGTTAATACAAAGATACTTCAAAGTGCAGAAATTTGCTTGCCTTTCATTCTTTTTCACACTTATGTTTTATTTGAAAACGTCCAATGTTTTGTTAAATAGGCATATGCATTTGAATATAATCACTGCTTACAAATAAAACGAAATTGAGAAAGGATAATTACTGATGGTTTGAAGGTGTAGGAAGATATCCTTGTGCTATTCCAGAAGAAATCCCCTGTAATATGTCATTCAGATCCTCAATAAAGCTAAAACCTTGGAGTATATATTCCTAGCGGAGTTAAGCTTCAAGATCTCCAGCGGAGCCAGTGTATTCTAAACTTTATTCCCCAGCTGAGTTAAGTTTCAAAATTCCCTTCAGAGTTCAAACTCCCGATCCCCAGTGGAGCCCGAAAACCCTGAAATACTTATCCCCAGCGGAACTAGAATATTCTAAACCTTATTCCCCAGCGGAGTCAATTTTCCAACTACTAATCCCCAGCGAGAACTATTCAGCTTTCCCCAATTTCCCTAGCATGTTACCTTAAAAAGTCTAAGAATCAACCAGATAACAGTTAACTTCTTGTCCTATCCACAACTAGGATGATTCCCCAGTAGTTTGGCATACAACCCAAGCTCCTGATTTCCCCGGTCGAGTAAACACTCTCCCCACAGAGTTACTTCCCAACAGACTGAGGATTCTAGTTACTGTTTCTCCATTTGAAGCCTCCCAGGTTTTAATTCCCCAGTAGAGGTCTTCAGAGTTTTCCTTATGTCCCAGGAAGGTCATGAAGGATTCTCATTCCCCGCAGAAGTTGCCGAAGCTCTTGTTAAATCCCCACAAGTTGCCAAGGATTTTCAATCCCCAGCGGTGGTCCCAGGATTTCTCATTCTCAACAATCAAAGATCTTTAATCCCCAAGCAGTCAGCAAGGATTTCTCATCTTCAACAATCAAAGATTTTTTAGTCCTCAACATCAGTCAGGATTTACTTTCCCCGACAGCAGTCAAGGATTTCATTATCTCCAGTTATTAAGGATTTATTTTCCTCAGCAAGACAGCTAATCGGCTTACATGCACATCTATTACATTCATATATCATAAACATTGATGAAACACAGTTCATTGCATCATACATATCCTGCAACATAACTTTGTGTTTTAGCTAACATTTTACCCTTTTCAGGATAAGATTAAAAGGCTATCGTTAATAGTTATTCATATACAGTATGGATACACCCCAGACACGACGGTCATTCTATTACTCATTCAAAATTTCAAATCAAAATACGGTACAGATACACCCCAAACACGACGATCATTCTACTACTCATTCAGACTTCAGCAATCAGATACAGACTAGATACGCTCCAGAAATGGAAGCCATTCTATTTCTCATTTAGATTCAACTAACAACTTCAAGTTCAAATACGCTCCAAACACGGATGCCATTCTGGCCCTTACACCAGAAGTTTGATCCTCCCCAGTGCAGTCGCCACAAAAGTCATTTTTGTCACTTATTCAGATCCCAACTACAGTTTCAGATACACTCCAGACACGGAAGTCATTCTGCTACTCATACGGATCTCAATTTCAGATACAGTCTAGATACGCCCCCAGACACGGTTGCCATTCTGTCACTCATTCAAAATTTATCCCCAGCACACAGTTGCTCCGTACACAGATGTTTCTCTGTTACCCATTCACAATACGGATACACTCCAGACACGGCAGTCATTCTGATATTCATTCAAAGTTCAACTATAGTTACAGCTCGAATACGCTCTAGATACAGACGCCATTCCCTTGCTCATACAAACCCAATCTCCAGATACAACTCAGATACGTTCCAAATAGGGGTACCATTTTGATATTCATTCTACTGATTTTCAACAAACAAATCTTAGATGGCATCTTTTAAGCCCATCTTGAGCAAGATTCTACCATCTACAAATGGCATCTTTAAGCCCATTCCCTCAATAATATTTTGACGAGTGCAAATTTACGGGCACTCTAGTGTCCAATCCTCTTTTACCTTCGAGTCACGAAAGGCAAAACTTGCCAATCTAACTCTTCAGGTTCAAGAATATTGAACAGGGGAAACTTTTGTACCCCAAAATTTTCCCTCTCATTTTATCAATATTTCTCATCACAAGGCTCTTGGAACTCAAGACCAGGCTAGTGTTTGCTCTACTCAAGACACCTCCTTGCATTGTTGACCTAAATTAGGGTTTGAGCTTGCACCAAGATTTTTGGACCTTCAATGCCGAAACTTACTTTCATACTTCATGTTGGACTCATAAGTTTGCCCATACCAAGTTTCAAGCCTTGAATTAAATTTTGGCTCAGTCAATTGGACATTTGACCTAAAAATCAGCTGTATTGGGAAAAAGTCAACTGTGACCAATTTACAGTCAAACCTCATGAATTTTGACCCACATCAACATTATGAACTCATATGAAGCATTTGATCAAGTTTGGACCACAAATCCACAAGAAATTTGATCAGATCACCAAAAGGGCAAAATGGTCATTTTTAGGGTTTTTATTGTACAAAGGCAATTTTTGACTGTTTGACCTAGCCAATGGAAATTTAAGCTCAACCATGGACTCAAGGACTCAATGGCATCATCTTGACATATTCAACAAGTTCAAAAGATCTCAAATGCATAGGATTGACAGATGAATTTTTCAATCAACTGATCAAAATTTGATTGTATACTGAAAAGTCAAACTTTGACTTTTTGGTCAAAATCAAGTGCCAAGAGTCATTTTTCATTAAGATATGTCAAATTATGAAACTTTTTCATCAAGAAACCCAAAATTGCAAATTAGGGTTTGAAATTGAAAATTTTCATAACTTAAATTATGAAATTTTCTTAATTTTTCCTAACTTTGTCCCACATTTTCACCAAGATGCAAATGGATTCAAACAAAACTTACAACATTAAAGTTGTAGTAAATCACAAAGTCTACAACTTTGATTCACAAAGTTTTCTCAAAAGAAGCTTGGATCTCAAGTTATGATTTTTGGAACAAGGGTCTCTAAAACTTTTAACTTGGAGAAATTTTGCCCTAGTTTAGGCAGGATTTTGACCCATCTTCTTGGCCATTTTTCACATAGTTCCACTTGGAGTCTCAAGTTGCATTTCAAAGATGGATTATAGTAAATTTTTTAAGATTTCCAAATTGTCAAAGAACTCCTCAAACACATTTATGGTTATGGAGAATCGAATGCTTGAAGTTGGCAAAAACTCACTTTGATCCATGGCCAATACATGTTCATACAAGTTGCAAAATCTGTCCAAACTAGCTTTGTACTTAATTACAGGTCTCTAAATCCTTCAACACTCAAAAATTAATTGCAAATACAGTGGACATTGGTATTATTCTGATCAATGGAGCTTGGTACAATGAATAAATCCATTTTGGGAATAAAGGTAGCACTTCCATTTACATAAAGCATATGCTTTATGTCAAGTTTCATTTCTTGAGCCATACACCAAGCCCTTTGCTGTAAAAAGGCTCCCTAATGTCAGGCAAAGCTCAACCACTTTGTGCAGCTAGGGTACAAGCCAGTACAGCCTTATCATTGTCAACTCTCACTTTAACTTCAAAACCAAGTAATTATGCAAAAAGTCAAGAACTTACACATATGATATATTCAACTTGAGCCAACATTCAAAACAAGTTTTTCACATCCCTGTGAGCCAGAAACACGAGCCATTCATCCCTCAAACACCCTTGTGCATAAAAATCATATTTTCTTGCAAAACAGGGCAGGCCCTGCAGAATCACTTCCATTTACACATCCACTCGTGCGTTTTGCTTGAAACCAGTTCCAATACCTTCCATTCAACTCACTCAAACTATCCCAAACCTCCATTGCCAACTGTAACTCCATTTACAGTGTTCACCATTTCTGTTTTGAAGCTTTGCAGGTTGAGTTCTATAGAGAGATTCAGACCATTTCAAAACAAACTAAGCACTGGGAAAGGTCCAGGGAACATCAAGCAAGCTCAAAAGAACCTCAGGCCTCACTGAAAGTCTCTGCATTGTCCAACTCGAATCCAACTGCAACAAGTATTTCTCCAACTCCTATCTCTCTATTTAGGAACATTTAGCCTTAGGTTTTTGAATGAAAGACGTAGTACTCATTGCCATGAAACCATACATATGCTCAGTTTTCATTTATATTAAACGTGCTAAGAGAATTTCATCCATGAACATGCTGAAAAAACTAGGTCAGATTTTAGGGCCAGAGAAATTCTCTATGGCCTTTGAGAGTTAGATTAAGTTTTTTATATGGTTAGAATCGTGGTTTAATGCTCTACAAGTTTCATGTTTTGAGTTTTGGCAAAAGATCACGTTTCTAGGAGTTAGCAGTTTGTACAGGGCAAGCGCGCATTTTTGTCACAAGGAAGAAGATAAAGTGGAAATGGGTTGGGCCTGTTTGTTCTCACTTTTGACACCCCCCCCCCCCCGGTCGTTTCTTTTCACACACCCTGGCCCAATTTCTCATATTTTTGCATTTTTGAATTTTTGTTTTCTTTTTTGACTTTGATATTTTATTTTCAAACATTAAAAATGCTTAAAAATATTTTCACATTTTTTTATACATTTATTAGGTATTTTATTTTGATTTTTCTAACATAAAAACAATTTAAATACTTTATATTATTTATTAAAACTTGAAAATAATGTAAATAATACTTTTATTTTCATTTCTTATTTTTATTCACATTGAAAATATTTTCTTGAATATATTTTATTTTTTGTAAATATTTTATTTTATTTTATACATCCTTATATATATATATATATATATATATATATATATATATATATATATATATATATATATATATATATATATATATATATATATATATATATATATATATATATATATATATATATATATATATATATATATATATATATATATATATATATATATATATATATATATATATATATATATATATATATATATATATATATATATATATATATATATATATATATATATATATATATACACACACACATATATACTTTTATTTTATTAAAAAGATAGAATAAAAATACAAAAAATATTACATTTTATTTTTATTATTATTTATACTAAAAAACACTTTTTTTTAAAATATTTCGTTTTTGTACATATTAATATATTTTTGTATATAAATAATATATGACATTTATCTTCTTAAAAGAAATTAGGGTTTACCCTAAAATAAATAAAATTAATCTTTTTTTTTATTTCTTTATTTCTTTATATTTCTTTACATTGAAAATATTTTTACAAATAAAAACTCCTTTTTGCATAATACATTTTATTTAATATTTATTTATTTTGTGCATTTAAATATTGTACATTTAAATATTGATGCATTTGAGATTCAATTTGGATGTAATAGTAATCTAGGATTTATATTTCTTGTCAAATACCCCCTATTCAAAATTGTACCCCCATCCCCATAATCATGTTATAATAGCTTAGGATTTTAAATTCTCGCACTTAACGCTTTCAATTATGCCATGATTAGAGAATTAGGGTTTGTATGCAAAATCAAATTAACAAATAGTTTGACCTAATCAAAGACAAAAATGCATGAAAAACAAACACAATGCACACTTGCACCCCTAGGGTTACGATCCACTTGTTGCCTTCAAAAATGGGCCATGGTATGCATGTTAAGTACTTTGGCAAAACAAAAACAAAACAAAAGATCATAGTCCCTCGATGACGCTATCTGAGTTGCCTAAACAAAAATGATCAAGTCCCTCAAGAAAGTTGCCAAAAATACTTGACACAATTGCTATCATGGTCTATACGATGACCCGCGCCTGTCCCGTTTAACATCCTAACACAAGGTTGTTCACCAAATACAATGGTGAAACAACACTGTAAAAAGGGTTTAAAACATAAGAAAGATCTTTGAGTAAAACATGGTAGATAACTCTTAGTTACTTGATCAAAAGCTTGCAAAAACATCCTTGCTATTTTTAAACACACTTCACAACATAATTTCAAAACCCTACTTTCAAACATTGAAAACTTTTCAAAAGACAAAAACACCTTTGTATACATTCTGTGATCGGTGGATTTAGAACTGACTGTTTTTAGCTGGTTTCGCGAAATGTCGTGGAAGCAAGAGTCGCCACCGTCTTTTATGTTCTCCAACAAGGAAAGGACAAAAGCACAACAAAATTCCTTATGAGATATGTTTCTCGGTTCGGGAGGTAGATTTATAGAAAGGGAAGGTGTTAGCACCCTTTCTATCCATGGTTATCCATGGGCTCTTAGATACTTGCTCTTATGTTTTCAAAGTGTTTGTTTGCTTTTCAAAATGTGAGTGGGTTTTGCAAAAGTTTCGTTGAAAGATTTCTGAATAACTCTTGTATCAGTCCTTAAGAGTGTTTGAAAAATTGTTTTGAAAGCTTTTTGAAAAGTGTCAGTGTGAAAAGATGTTTTGTTTTGTTTTTGAAAAGAGCAAGTATCTATGAGTCATCTACCTACCCTAAGGAATTAAGCTATGTAAATGTCCTTAAGGTAGTGCCATCCCACCATTGAGAGGTAGGTAGCACCATCGTTAGAGGTATTCGGGTCAATTCGATTGTAGGGACAGTGTGGTCATCGAAGCAACAGTTAGGACACCTTAGAAGCTACCCTTATGTCCTTGATCCTTTTTTAATCCGAGGCAACCGTTTCGAGGCAACTGTTCCGAGGCAACTGTTTCGAGGCAACTGTTTCGAGGCAACTGTTTCGAGGCAACTGGATCATGGACATAAGGACCGCTAAGACGTCCTATACTTGACGACCACGTTTCGAAGGCAACAAGTGAGGCGTACCCTAGAAGTGGTGTGTGTATTTGTGTGTTGTATTCAGTTAATGTTTGTCTTGTTAATTAGTGAGCTACGAGTTATTTTTATTTACATACATTCTTTCATGCAAGTTAACAGTTAAGGGGTGCGGAAAGTAAATTGCGGAAACGTAAATCCTACGCTATTACAAGGCGCGGGTCTATACATCGCATAAAATTACAAAGACCCATTTTTTTGGTAAATAAGTACGGAAAGTAAATAAAAACAGTAAAAGTCCTAGTTACTATTACATGTCCGGAGCAATTACATAATAATAAATTGTGCGCGAATAAAAATTAAATCGGAAAGTGCTAAGGGTGTTGACCCTTTTAAGAAAAGGAATTGATTTTTTTTGGTCTTTTTTGTAATTAAAATGAAATTAAAGCTAATTAATGACTAATTAATTAATTTAATTAAAAGAAAATATTTTTTTTTGTTTTTTATGTTTTTATGAAATAAAAGAAATGAAATAAAATTAAAAGTTAATTTTTACCTAATTCTAGATTTATTTTAATTATTTAAGAAAAGGAATTAAACTTGCCTAATTAAACTATTTTGGTTAATATTTATTTACAAAATAAAATAATAATAATAATAATGATGTAATTCTTTTTTTTTGAATTTTTATGAAAATATGTTAATTAAGTTAATTTGTTAATAATAATAATAAAAATAAAAAAGGTTAAAAATTAAAATAATAGAAAAACAAAACAAAATAAAAAAAGGAAGTAAAACCAAAAGGGGGGTGTGGGCTGAAATTTGGAGGTGTTGAATTGAGAATTGTGGCCCATTTGAACAAGGTCTGTATGACTTTTTTGATCGCCTACAGCATGCTTGACTCCAGACCATGGTGTTCCTTTCTTTTTGTCCCCTGGATCTGCCTTGGATGACACTTGGCTTGTTGGAATATGAGGTCTATAGTGTTCCTCTTTTGAGAATCTGCATATGAAAGCAATACAAAAAATAGTGTGGAAATTATAAAGGGACCTGGGAAGAACTTACAGCGCGGTATGAGCCTCAGGACTTGGCAAAGGTTGCTTGAGCTTCAGGGTGTGGCAAGGAATAGAACCACGTGCTTGTTTTGATCTGAAGATGCTCGCAACTATGTTTTAGAACTCTCACTTTTTGAATAATTTTTGGTTTTGCTCTTGGCCGTTTCTGCACACACCCTTTTTCTGAATGAGGTTGGGAAGACTTGTAAATATAGTAATGTAAAGTGTATCAATAAGAATAATGGTCATTAAGCTTATGCAATTATGTTCTTGATTTCCTCCATAACCAACATTGAACCATTTGCCATATTTGTGAAATTTTGAATTTTTATGCCCATAATAGGCCATGCACAAATTTGGAATGTGTTTTAAGGTGTATCAAAGCTAATCAACACAAAATATATCCCTCCATTAATTTCTTGGATTTTTATTTGAATTTTAAAGATTTAAAATGAATTAAATCAAATAAAATTAAATAAAAATGAAAAAATTAATTTTAAATCTTGAAATAAATTGTGGGACACGTGGGAAGCATGGCCAAGCTGAATCAAGTGGAAAAAGTGGGCCCCTTTTGTCAAAAATGAAGTTTCAAGGATAATTGACTTTGGCCATTTCACAAAAATTTCCCAACTTCTCCAATGCATATCTTGCTCAATTTTGAAGCTATGAACATGTTCTTGGACATTTTTGAAAGGTCTTGAAGTCCTCTAACCAATGTCTTTGGTCCAATGTCATTTTGATTTACCAATCTCAAGTTATGGTCTTTGACTTAAAGTCCCTTTTTGTTGACTTTTGAAAATGACCTATAATGTTGAAATTGATAACTTTTTTTGAGAGCATTTATTGGACTTGCAATGTGAAGATGAGTTGTAGGAAATTTCATCCCCTTCAAAATGAGCTTTGGATGAGATTTTTCTGATGAACCATGAAAAAGTTACGCCTTGGTCAAGTTACAGTTGACTTTTCAACTGTCCAAAAATAGAAACTTTTGCATCTTGAGACTTTTTGAGCCATGCTTGTGAAATCATGATCAAGAATTGATCAAATGAGGATTGTGGCTTCAAAATAAGATGTTGACCAAAAAATTTTACTTTTGACTGTCAAATGACCATTTTGCCCCTGCAGTTGACTGTGGAGCAATTAGGATTTTTGACTGTGCAATTTGATGCTGTGAGTCTTGAACCTTGACATATGGATGCTTGACACTGTATATGAGCATGTGGGACTTGATTGAGCCCTTGAAAACTTCAACTTCCTTGCAAGAACCAAAACCCTAGTTTGACTGGCTTAGGAGGATGGTTTGACTGTGTAGCCCTTGAGTAGACTTTGAACCCTTTGAGGCAAAACTTTGAAGATTATGGGAGGGCAAATTTTGGGTACAACAGTTGCCCCTGTTCAATCTTCTTAGACCTGAGGATGTAGATTGGCTTGTGTGCCTTTCGTGATCCGAGGGTGGAAGATGATTGAACACTAGAGTGCCCAGAAATTTGCACTCACATAGTAGAGTATCAGCAGTGTGATGTCGAGAATGGGCTTACAGATGCCATTTGGAGAGATGATGGATGGGAGGATGGGCTTAAAGATTCCATCTGAAAGTTTGACAGAACCTTGTCGGGAATGGGCTTATAGATGCCATTTGGAAAGATGGTGGATAGGTGAATCTGAATAAGAAATAGAATAGCTTCCGTGTCTGGAGCGTATCTAGTCTGTGTCTAATTGCTGACGTCTGAATAAATGGTAGAATGACCGCCGTGTCTGGGGTATATGAGTAACAGAATGTCATCCGAATCTGGATCGTATCTAGACTGAACAATAGAAGAGCATCCGGGATGGAGCATCTCTAAGTTGTCTTTTAGAAGTTTGGATCTGAATAAGCAATAGAACGGCGTCCAGATCTGGAGCATCTCTAGGCTATATCTGAAAGGGAATCTGAATAAGTATTAGAACGTCACCATGCCTGGGTCACATCTGAACTATATCTAGAAGGAGTCTTGAATAAGCAAAAGAACAGCATCCATATCTGGAGCATTTCCAAGCTATCTCTGAAAGGAAATCTGGAATAAGTATCAGAACGTCGCCATGCCTGGGTCACATCTGAACTATATCTAGAAGGAGTCTTGAATAAGCAAAAGAACAACATCCATATCTGGAGCATTTCTAAGCTATCTCTGAAAGGAAATCTGGAATAAGTATCAGAACGTCGCCATGCCTGGGTCACATCTGAACTATATCTAGAAGGAGTCTTGAATAAGCAAAAGAACAGCATCCATATCTGGAGCATTTCCAAGCTATCTCTGAAAGGAAATCTGGAATAAGTATCAGAACGTCGCCATGCAAGGGTCACATCTGAACTATATCTAGAAGGAGTCTTGAATAAGCAAAAGAACAGCATCCATATCTGGAGCATTTCCAAGCTATCTCTGAAAGGAAATCTGGAATAAGTATCAGAACGTCGCCATGCCTGGGTCACATCTGAACTATATCTAGAAGGAGTCTTGAATAAGCAAATGAACAACATCCATATCTGGAGCATTTCCAAGCTATCTCTGAAAGGAAATCTGGAATAAGTATCAGAACGTCCCCATGCCTGGGTCACATCTGAACTATATCTAGAAGGAGTCTTGAATAAGCAAAAGAACAACATCCATATCTGGAGCATTTCTAAGCTATCTCTGAAAGGAAATCTGGAATAAGTATCAGAACGTCGCCATGCCTGGGTCACATCTGAACTATATCTAGAAGGAGTCTTGAATAAGCAAAAGAACAGCATCCATATCTGGAGCATTTCCAAGCTATCTCTGAAAGGAAATCTGGAATAAGTATCAGAACGTCGCCATGCCTGGGTCACATCTGAACTATATCTAGAAGGAGTCTTGAATAAGCAAAAGAACAGCATCCATATCTGGAGCATTTCCAAGCTATCTCTGAAAGGAAATCTGGAATAAGTATCAGAACGTCGCCATGCCTGGGTCACATCTGAACTATATCTAGAAGGAGTCTTGAATAAGCAAAAGAACAACATCCATATCTGGAGCATTTCTAAGCTATCTCTGAAAGGAAATCTGGAATAAGTATCAGAATGTCTCCATGCCTGGGTCACATCTGAACTATATCTAGAAGGAGTCTTGAATAAGCAAAAGAACAACATCCATATCTGGAGCATTTCTAAGCTATCTCTGAAAGGAAATCTGGAATAAGTATCAGAACGTCGCCATGCCTGGGTCACATCTGAACTATATCTAGAAGGAGTCTTGAATAAGCAAAAGAACAGCATCCATATCTGGAGCATTTCTAAGCTATCTCTGAAAGGAAATATGGAATAAGTATCAGAACGTCGCCATGCCTTGGTCACATCTGAACCATATCTAGAAAGAATCTCTGAATAAACAATAGAATAACGTCTATCTCTGGAGCATTTCTAGCTATCTCTTTAATCTCTTTAATGTAGACATGCCCTGGCTAGATACAGGTATCGAATCCATAATCAATCGCTCACAGATATGCCCTGGCTAGATGCAGGTATCGAATCTGGAATTGCAACAGTTGATAGTAATCGTCTTTGGATTGACCTTTTTCCTGAAAAAGGCAAAACATCAGTTGTGCAATGCATGATGTCATGATGTTCTCAGGGAGAAATGAGATTGTGTGATATGATGCGTATGTGCATGCATTGTGTATGTAAGCAAGATGTATGAAAGGTGATATGTTTATGAATGTATTTTCGTCTAGGAAAATAAATCCTTGACGAATGCCGGGAAGTTGAATCCTGGGCTGATGTTGAAGAACAGAGTTCTTCGTTTCCGCTGGGGATGATGGTTGCAAGAATAAACCGGTAGGAGAAGATGACTCCGTTGGGGAATAAACTTGTTGGAGAGATTACTCTGCGGGGAATTACTCTGCGGGGAAGAGATACTTCGCTGAGGTTTTGATGAGAACTCCGCTGGGAATTCCGTTGATATGTTATGTTGGAAGCTTTGATGAACTCCGGTGGGGGGTAGGAAGAACTTCGCCGAGGACGATCTTTCCGTGGCAATTAGCTGAGGATAACCCAGTTATAAAATTTGGTGGAGCATAACCTTTGAATAAAGTCCGGGGAGAGACGTGCATACTCTGCAGGTGATAAGCTTCCAGAATCTACTGGGGATAAGCTTCCTACTGGGGAGATTTTTTGAGATTGTACTGGGGAAGTGGCTCCACTGGGGTGTCTGGTATTCCGCCGGGGAATAGGATAAGACTGCCGGGGATGCTTGTTTAGGAACATCTATATACTCCGCTGGGGAATATTGAGATCTTCTAGGGATACCCATCTTCCTTAAGGCTGACAGTAGATTAACTCTGCTTGAGGAGAGTATGGCTGAATCTTGTCTTACTCTGGGGAGTGAAGGTATCTTGGTCATGTTCTTCAGCCGAACTTACCTTGTACCTGGAGGAAAGCAGCTGTACAGTTTGGGTAACTCTTATTGCCCCAGCTTCTGTGGGAGAAGGTACCTGTAGAGGTGCTTGAGGACTGCCGATTGACAAATCTTCTTCTGGTAGGCAAGTGACGAGATGACGGAACATAGTCGTACGCTTTTGATCCCTAACTTTTGCCTGGACCGCCCTTTCGGGTTTTCAGTCCACCGGGATACCCATTTTTGCCCAAGCCGCCTTTTCAGGTTTTCGACTTGCCGGGTGTACAGATTTTTTCATTTCATCCCTTATTTTTGCCCGAACCCTTTTGGTTCGCCGGGAAGCCCTTATTTTTGCCTAGGTGTGTCAACCTAGCGGGTCTTTGATTGTGCGTAGTATTTTTTTCGACTATGTCCACGCTCTCAAGATACGGGGAGGTGCCCCTGTCAGAAGTGTTTTGCCATGCCACCAGAAGATGTTTGATCAGGCAAGATTCGTTGTTGGAATTCCCCAAGTGACTTAGGCGGAGATTTGCCCCAGGCTATTTGGCATTTTGAGAGATTCCTTGAATCTTGACTGGACTGCCCCAGATGATAGACAATGACCATGCCATGCCCCTTGATTGGAAGTGCTTTTGTTTGCTGGATATTCTTCGTGCGAATTTCTATGTTGTTCGAACAAATAGTCATATGCAAACAATGTTATTTTAAGAATGCAAATCTTATGTCTGTCTTGAAGTTTTTGAGAAATGAATTTTTCATAAAAACAAGTGATTTTTGTAAAATGTGATGTCAACTCATTATTTTATAGCAAACCTTAAGGAGTCAGGATACCTTTCGTAACAGTATGCTTTCGAACTAACCCATGCTTCAGCTAGGACTTTTTAGGGTTGTAACGTGGCCTGGTTCACGGTTTAAGAAACAAAGGATAAAGGCTCAAATTATTTGTACCCACCCGTTCTTCGTAATGTCCTTCAAACCTAAACTCAGTTGATCGTGCGTTAGACCTTGTTTGAGTCTTCGTCCTGATATACCGGTGATGGTTCGGATGTTGACAATTTATTTGGAATAGGCAGTCATTCCTTTTTTGGTTGAGGGTTTGTAGGACCTCTTTCTTTTTTGATTTTGTTATCCCAGTTTTTTGCCTGAAATGTTTCTTTCATGATCACAGTCAGCGGGATGCCCCAGTTTTTGTTAGTCTCCTTCATAGGTTTTGACTTATTGGGCTTTAGTTTTTTTTTGGTAATGACTGCTTGTCCTTTATGATTATTCAGGACCATCACTGTCTTTTGTTTTGTAAGGACTTCTTCGGTGCCACTCGTTGTGCACCTGGATCAAACTGAGAGAACTACCCTGCCCCAAGTTATGATTAAGGGTTTTAATTTTCGAAAAAAAAAAACTCCGACTTCTTTGGCTCAAAGGGGTTGACGAAGGATTATCATCCTTATAACTCCAGTGTTTAGGAATTGAAACAATGCCTGTACCTCATCAGCGGGGTTTGTGCAAAAGCATACTGTAGATTATGGTATCATTTTCGTCATCCTCCCTCAAGAGGCTTAGAATTATTAATTGAGAGTTGATCATCAAAAAATGAAAGAAATTTGAATATAATGAAAATAATTGGATTAATTCAAAAACAGACATATGCAGTGCATTAGTGAAATAAAAGAGTTTGCTATGACATTAATTGTTTGTATAAGCAAAAAAATTACAACTCGGAAATTCAAATAAACAAAAGCCTTCAATGATTGGGCAAAGGAGCATTGATTATGTTTGGAGTCTCTGACGCTTCAAACTGAATCTCTCTGGCGTCGATCATGTCTTGAATCTTGTTCTTCAAAGGCCAGCAGTTGTCCGTAGTATGACCCGGGCTATCGGAGTGGTATGCGCACCTCTCATTAGGATGGTAGTTGGGAGCAGAGGTGTTTGAATTCCGGAGAGGAGCCCTCAAGGTAATCAACCCTGCCTTCAACATTTGTTGTAGCGCTTGATCCAGTGACATGTTGATCTTAGTGAACTGTCTCTTGGGTGCGACCTCCTTACGCTGATGCCCCTGTCCTTGTTGAGCAGGCCTAGGATTAGAGATCTGGATTGCCCCTACATGTTGATCATGGCGACCCTTTTGGCTGTACGCAGCATGGGCCTTTTTCTTCCCACTGTAAGGCTTTTTACGAGCATCAGCAGGTGTAGCTTCTTGAATCTTTCCAGCCTTGATGCCAGCTTCGATCCTCTCCCCGGTCAAGATCAAATCTGTAAACCCAGCAGAAGAATTTCCAATCAGATGGTTGAAGAAGGGACCAGACAGGGTCCCCAAGAACATGTCAACGAGCTCACGGTCAGTCAAGGGCGGCTGCACCCTTCCAGCCAGATCTCTCCACCTTTACGCATACTCCTTAAAACCTTCACTCGTCCCAAGTGACATACCCTGGAGTTGGATACGCGTGGGAGCGAGGTCGGCATTATACTGATACTGCTTATAAAAAGCAGTTGCCAAGTCCTCCCAGTTACGAATACTGGTTCCATCCAACTGATAGAACCAATCGAGCTGAGTCCCTGAAAGACTCTCCTAGAAGAAATGGATCCATAGATTTTTGTCTGCCGTGTAGGGCTGGATCTTCCTTGCGTATGAACGGAGGTGCAGCTTAGGACAGGAAGCCCCGTCGTACTTTGCAAAGGCAGGTGCCTTGAACTTGTAAGGGATCACCACCCCAGAAGATAAGCCTAGGTCTCCGAAGTCCAACCCGGGCACCTGTTGAATCTCCATGGCATTTAACCTATCCTCCAGCTGTTTGTACCGGTCCTCAGCAGGAGGGTACTGTTCATCATTGAAGTCTGTCTCGGTGTCAGAGACCACAGGACTAGGAACCCTTCTCTCTTGGTGACTGCCTTCCCCAATAGATGGAGTAGTCCGCTCAGCTTCATTCTGCAGTGTATTCCCAGATCTGCGTCTAGGGTTGAACAAAACAGTCCTCTTCTTCTTTTTCTTCAAAAGCAGAGTCTTCAATTCCTGTTGTCCTTGGGCTAAGCTCATGACCAGCTCTTGGAACTGGGCGTTCTGGGCCTGGAGGGCCTTGATAGCTTTCTCATTGGATGATTCAGGATTCATGATGACTGCTGAAATAAACAGCGAAGAAGGTAAGCGACCTGTAACAAGGGTACCTGTAATGCAATGATATGTATGATATGTATGCAATGTTTTCAAGGATCTCGCGAGGTAAACAGAGAAACTTGTTAGAATTTGAATTTGGGTAGCTTGATTGAAGAAACTTCATGTTGTTGAGAGTCATTCTTCAAGAGTCAAGGCTCACCATATCGAGTGGGTCATAGCCCCTGACTCAAGTCATTAACCTTGGCTAGAGGAAAATAAATCCCCTTTGCCCCTTACTAGACATTTGATTCATCATGACCTGCATCACAAGCCCTTGAGATCCTTGAAATGGATTAGTCCTTATGTAGGATGTATGCAATGGTATGATGGTATGATGTTATGCTGTGGAGCAATGTAGGTAAACCCTGTTATGAGTCCAGATTAAGGACTGTAAACAAAACCTGCAAGAAACTCAAGTGTCAGATAACAAGTATGCAAGTAGTCAAGTTTTGAAGGCACACAAGTCGCACAAAGAGCCCTTAGAGTTTAGGCCAGCATGATGTTTGGGGTACTACCCTCTTGAAGTTGGTGGGCTCAAACCTGTCCTATCAAAGTAACCGGGTTCTAAGGAGCTCAATATCATTGGATTGTTTTCTGTGTTCATCGTTTCGATTTAGCCACTGAACTGGCGATCAAAATATCGCAAGAAAACAACCCTCAACTGAGTGTAGCATCGAGTATCAACCAACTTCAGACTGCACCAAAGTAGTTATCTCACTACCCTAAAGAGGCCAAGATGGTTCAATTAAGGTTCCTAAGGTCAGTTGATGCTTCACGACACCACGCGGCGGCCCCGTACTCTCCTTGACTGGACTCAAGGGTTACCGGTACTCACCAAAGTGCCACATCAACGTAGCAGACTGCTTCAACCGTGTCGGTATACCCCGCACAGTTCCCTCACAGCCTTGTTGCTACTTTCTAAGAAGGTATCCCCCAGATCCGGGTTAGGATCTATAAAACTCCCAAGACAGGCCCAATAATTTAAAGCACACAAATCAGGAAATTGAAAACATAAGTCTGAGCTATCCTAAGGTACACCTCACTTTAAAGTGTCCCCAGCAGAGTCGCCAGTTCTGTGATCGGTGGATTTAGAACTGACTGTTTTTAGCTGGTTTCGGGAAATGTCGCGGAAGCAAGAGTCGCCACCGTCTTTTATGTTCTCCAACAAGGAAAGGATAAAATCACAGCAAAATTCCTTATGAGATATGTTTATCGGTTCGGGAGGTAGATTTATAGAAAGGGAAGGTGTTAGCACCCTTTCTATCCATGGTTATCCATGGGCTCTTAGATACTTTCTCTTATGTTTTCAAAGTGTTTGTTTGCTTTTCAAAATGTGAGTGGGTTTTGCAAAAGTTACGTTGAAAGATTTCTGAATAACTCTTGTATCAGTCCTCAAGAGTGTTTGAAAAATTGTTTTGAAAGCTTTTTGAAAAGTGTCGGTGTGAAAAGATGTTTTGTTTTGTTTTTGAAAAGAGCAAGTATCTATGAGTCATCTACCTACCCTAAGGAATTAAGCTGTGTAAATGTCCTTAAGGTAGTGTCATCCCACCATTGAGAGGTAGGTAGCACCATCGTTAGAGGTATTCGGGTCAATTCAATTGTAGGGACAGTGTGGTCACCGAAGCAACAGTTAGGACACCTTAGAAGCTACCCTTATGTCCTTGATCCTTTTTTAATCTGAGGAAACCGTTTCGAGGCAACTGTTCCGAGGCAACTGTTCCGAGGCAACTGTTTCGAGGCAACTGGATCATGGACATAAGGACCGCTAAGACGTCTTATACTTGACGACCACGTTTCGAAGGCAACAAGTGAGGCGTACCCTAGAAGTGGTATGTGTATTTGTGTGTTGTATTCAATTAATGTTTGTCTTGTTAATTAGTGAGCTACGAGTTGTTTTTATTTACATACATTCTTTCATGCAAGTTAACAGTTAAGGGGTGCGGAAAGTAAATTGCGGAAACGTAAATCCTACGCTATTACAAGGCGCGGGTCTATACATCGCCAAAAATTACAAAGACCCGTTTTTTTTGGTAAATAAGTACGGAAAGTAAATAAAAACAGTAAAAGTCCTAGTTACTATTACATGTCCGGAGCAATTACATAATAATAAACTGTGCGCGAATAAAAATTAAATCGGAAAGTGCTAAGGGTGTTGACCCTTTTAAGAAAAGGAATTGATTTTTTTTGGTCTTTTTGTAATTAAAATGAAATTAAAGCTAATTAATGACTAATTAATTAATTTAATTAAAAGAAAATATTTTTTTTTTGTTTTTTATGTTTTTATGAAATAAAAGAAATGAAATAAAATTAAAAGTTAATTTTTACCTAATTCTAGATTTATTTTAATTATTTAAGAAAAGGAATTAAACTTGCCTAATTAAACTATTTTGGTTAATATTTATTTACAAAATAAAATAATAATAATAATAATGATGTAATTCTATTTTTTTTGATTTTTTATGAAAATATGTTAATTAAGTTAATTTGTTAATAATAATAATAAAAATAAAAAAGGTTAAAAATTAAAATAATAGAAAAACAAAACAAAATAAAAAAAAAGGAAGTAAAACCAAAAGGGGGGTGTGGGCTGAAATTTGGAGGTGTTGAATTGAGAATTGTGGCCCATTTGAACAAGGCCTGTATGACTTTTTTGATCGCCTACAGCATGCTTGACTCCAGACCATGGTATTCCTTTCTTTTTGTCCCCTGGATCTGCCTTGGATGACACTTGGCTTGTTGGGATATGAGGTCTATAGTGTTCCTCTTTTGAGAATCTGCATATGAAAGCAATAAAAAAATAGTGTGGAAATTATAAAGGGACCTGGGAAGAACTTACAGCGCGGTATGAGCCTCAGGACTTGGCAAAGGTTGCTTGAGCTTCAGGGTGTGGCAAGGAATAGAACCACGTGCTTGTTTTGATCTGAAGATGCTCGCAACTATGTTTTAGAACTCTCACTTTTTGAATAATTTTTGGTTTTGCTCTTGGTCGTTTCTGCACACACCCTTTTTCTGAATGAGGTTGGGAAGGCTTGTATATATAGTAATGTAAAGTGTATCAATAAGAATAATGGTCATTAAGCTTATGCAATTATGTTCTTGATTTCCTCCATAACCAACATTGAACCATTTGCCATATTTGTGAAATTTTGAATTTTTATGCCCATAATAGGCCATGCACGAATTTGGAATGTGTTTTAAGGTGTATCAAAGCTAATCAACACAAAATATATCCCTCCATTAATTTCTTGGATTTTTATTTGAATTTTAAAGATTTAAAATGAATTAAATCAAATAAAATTAAATAAAAATGAAAAAATTAATTTTAAATCTTGAAATAAATTGTGGGACACGTGGGAAGCATGGCCAAGCTGAATCAAGTGGAAAAAGTGGGCCCCTTTTGTCAAAAATGAAGTTTCAAGGATAATTGACTTTGGCCATTTCACAAAAATTTCCCAACTTCTCCAATGCATATCTTGCTCAATTTTGAAGCTATGAACATGTTCTTGGACATTTTGGAAAGTTCTTGAAGTCCTTTAACCAATGTCTTTGGTCCCATGTCATTTTGATTTACCAATATCAAGTTATGGTCTTTGACTTAAAGTCCCTTT
Source organism: Vicia faba (assembly GCA_948472305.1). Classification (NCBI taxonomy): domain Eukaryota; kingdom Viridiplantae; phylum Streptophyta; class Magnoliopsida; order Fabales; family Fabaceae; genus Vicia; species Vicia faba. The sequence continues at coordinate 1,568,629,995 of OX451736.1, read as the reverse complement.
TTGTTGACTTTTGAAAATGACCTATAATGTTGAAATTGATAACGTTTTGTGAGAGCATTTCTTGGACTTGGAATGTGAATATTAGTTGTAGGAAATGTCATCCCCTTCAAAATGAGCTTTGGATGGGATTTTTCTGATGAACCATGAAAAAGTTACGCCTTGGTCAAGTTACAGTTGACTTTTCAACTATCCAAAAATAGAAACTTTTGCATCTTGAGACTTTTTGAGCCATGCTTGTGAAATCATGATCAAGAATTGATCAAATGAGGATTGTGGCTTCAAAATAAGATGTTGACCAAAAAATTTTACTTTTGACTGTCAAATGACCATTTTGCCCCTGCAGTTGACTGTGGAGCAATTAGGATTTTTGACTGTGCAATTTGATGTTGTGAGTCTTGAACCTTGACATATGGATGCTTGACACTGTATATGAGCATGTGGGACTTGATTGAGCCCTTGAAAACTTCAACTTCCTTGCAAGAACCAAAACCCTAGTTTGACTGGCTTAGGAGGATGGTTTGACTGTGTAGCCCTTGAGTAGACTTTGAACCCTTTGAGGCAAAACTTTGAAGATTATGGGAGGGCAAATTTTGGGGTACAACACATTCAAACAAGAATCATTACAAAGGTTGCCACAATGATGGCCTCTTTTCAAAACATCTTTCAAAACCACACACAAAGCACCATTTCAAACAATTGAAAAGCAAAGCAAGTGACCTAAACAAGTAACTAAGAGCCCATGGATAACCATGGATGAAAAGGGTGCTTGCACCTTCCCTTTTCATAATCTACTCCTCGAACCCAAGAAAACATCTCAAAGGTCTTTCCTGTGCTTTTTGACCTTTCCTTAGGATAAAATAAAAAGTCGGTGACGACTCTTGCTAAACTGAAACATTTGCAAACACAAAATGCGAAACCTCAAGTCAGTTCTCCCACTGTATCACAACTTCCTTATAGCAGCAGAGGCTGTATCTTTCTGAATCTTTCCACTCCTTATCCCGACTTCTACCCTTTCTCCGGTCAATATCAGTTCAGTAAAACCCGCCGACGAACTCCCAATTAGGTGATTGAAGAAGGGACCAGACAAGGTGCCCAAAAACATGTCCACTAATTCTCTTTCAGATTGGGGAGGTTGAACTCTTCCAGCCAAGTCTCTTCATTTTTGCGCATAGTCCTTGAAACCTTCATTAGAAACCATGGCCATACTCTGGAGTTGAGTACGGGTAGGCGCAAGATCAGCATTGTATTGGTATTGTTTATAGAAGGCTGCAGTAAGATCTTCCCAATTGTGAATGTTGGCTCTTTCTAGTTGGTAAAACCAGTCAAGTTGAGTTCCAGACAGACTGTCATGGAAGAAGTGTACCCATAAGTCTTTATCAGCGGTATGGGGTTGGATTTTCCTCACATATGACCAGAGATGCATTTTAGGGCATGAAACTCCGTCATATTTGGCGAACACAGGTGCTTTGAATTTCGGAGGAATAACAATCCCAGACACTAAACCCAATTCCTCAAAGTCCAAGCCAAGAACTTTTTAGATTTCCATTGCGCTCAACCGCTCTTCGAGATGTTTATACTTGTCATCAGATGGAGTGTATTTTCTTTCTAATAGTCTTCTTCTTCCTCTTCCTCTTCCGATTCTAATGGGACAACTGTTTCCTTGCCTTTCCCATCTTGATTGTCTCTTTCACCGGATGTCGTTGCAAAGTTTAAGGTCCTTCTTGTCTGCTCATGAAATCTTCTTGCCATGTTTAGGACTCCGGTTACCTTCTTTGCCTTCTTTTTCTTCTCCTCTGCTAGCAAAGTCTTTAACTCTTCTTGTCCTTTGGCTAGGGTCAAGAGCAACTGTTGAAGTTGTGTATTATGAGCTTGGAGGTCCTTCACTATTTATTCGAGATCCATATTACTGAAATAAATAGTAGAGATATGAGGAGACTTGTTGCAAGAAACCTGCTTATGTTATGATTAATGGTAAATGAATATGCAATGTTTTCAAGGATTTTAAGATTCAAATTTGTTTTAGACAAAAAGGAAACACACGTTATATTAATAGATTAAAGCTTGAGTACATCAATTCCTTCTTGGGCAAAATAATACAAAAACTCTAAGATAAAAAGGTAGTACACATCCTCTTTGGTGTAATGTAGGCATTCAGAGTCTGCTCCTCATGAAGTAGCCTAATGAGTTCCAAAACCTTCTTCTCGCTTGCGTAGAATCGGGCTTTGAAAGCATCTCGCTCTCCCTTGAGTTGTATCCAATCCCTTTGTAAGTCTTCAAGAGATGTAGGCATGTTAGGATGTAGGATAGTGTATGGAACATCTCCCTCCTTAACAGGCTCAATAATTACCGGGAGAATAGAGGGATAAGGCATCATAAGACTCTGAGCGCGAGTTCGTACCCATTTGAGGTAAGGCTTAAGAGGGATGGAATTCTTGTGCCCCAAAGTCTTGCTATCCACCTTGTTCAACATCCTCTGAGCTCGGATAAATCTCTAGCGAAGACCTTGATCGTCGTTGTCGTAGTCAAATACCAAACCTTGAATCAGCATCTCATGCGGGCCATCCCTTCGGGCATAACCAAACTGTCTTAAGGCTAAACATGGGTTGTAGGTGATACCTCCCCTAATGCCAAGTAAAGGGACATTAGGGAATTCTCCATAACGGTCGACACTGATAATATTCTCTTTGGATCGGGAGCACCAATGAATGTCTGAATGTTTGAGCGTCATCAACCTTTGTAACCACCTTGAACCTTACTCATGCTTTGATATAGATTGAGGAAGATAAGAAATAAACCATCTTGCCAAGAGAGGAGTGCAACACATAAGGATACCTCTTTTCCTCATTGTGCGAGTATGAAAGGAGTGTAGGATGTCTCCTAGCAAAGTAGGCACCGGATTACGGGATATGAAGATTTTAACGGTGCTCACATGTATGAGTTGGTCAGGGTTTGGGAACAAACCATCCCATATATGAGGAGAACCACAATTTCCTCAAAGGCTTGCAGATCCAAGGAATTCCAATAACTTTGGGCTTTTACAAACAAGAACTTTGTTAGGAAGCCCTTGACACCACTCCTTGTTTCCCAATGAGTTGTGACATCAGACGAGTGCAAGTGTAGAGCTTGAGAAATCTCTTCTGGCTTTGGGTCTCTTTCTGTACCGTTGAAAGGTAGTTGATTGAGAAAGGGAATCCTCAAGAGTTGGGAGAATTCTTCCAAAGTAGGCACAAGTTTATAGTCGGGAAATGTGAAGCAATGGTGTAAAGGATCAAAGAACTGAAAGAGCACCTTCATCATGTCCTTATCTGTGTTATAGGTGACCAAGTTGAGTATGCGACCATGTCTCTCGATAAATGGAGAGTTTTCAGGAATCCTTGAAGCTAGCTCCTTAAGTTGTGGAGGGATCCTTAGAAGATTGACTTGAATAGTTTTCATGCGAAGTGAATCCATATCCTACAAAACAAGAACAAACATGAATCCAAAAAATCCTTGAAATGGCTAGTGGATGTATATGATGTTTATGATTTTAATGATGTTATGTACAAGTATGTATATACAAACAAAACAAAGAAATCCTTAGGTTTAGGCTTTCATGGAGTTTTATAGGTAAGTACCCTCTTGAAGTTTAGTTGGCTTAAACATGTCCTAGTAATAGTAACCGGATTCTAAGGAGCTCAATATCACTGGATTGTTTCCTTGGTCATTGTTTCAGCTCATGCCTCTTTAATGGAGACCGAAATATCCCAAGAAACCAAACCTCAATGAGTGTAGTATTGAGTATCTACCAACTTCGGACTGCATCAAAGCCGGTCATCTCACTACATCCTAAAGGCCAAGTTGGTCAAGTAAAGGTTCTAAAAGTTCATTAGTGCTTCATGACATCACTCAGCGGCCCCGTATTCTCTTTGATTAACTCAAAGGCTACCGGTACCCACAAATATGTCGCACTAACGTAGCTATTGCTTAGACCATGTCGGTATACCCCGCACTGTTTCCACAATGTATTGCTACTTACCTATAATGTATCCCAAATCCGGGTAGAGGATTCAAACCCAAAAAAAGAACCATAATGTAAAGAGTACAAGTCAAACAATGTAAGCAAATAAATATGATCTAAACCCTGAGGTAACCCCACTTTTAAAAATTCCCCAACAGAGTCGCCAGTTCTGTGATGAAGTGGGAGAATTGACTTGAAGGTTTTGCTTTTGATCGCAAATGTTGCGATTAGAAAGAGTCGCCACCGACTTTTCTTTTATCCAAAAAGGTAAGGTGAAAAAGCACAGGAAAGACCTTTGAGATTGTTTCTTGAGTTCGGGGGGTAGATTATGAAAAGGAAAGGTATTAACACCCTTTTCATCCATGGTTTTACATGGGCTCTTAGTTACTTGCTAGATCACTTGCTTTTTTTTTTTTGAAATTGTGCTTTGTGGGGTTTTTGAAAGTATTTTGTAAAGAGGCAATTGTTTAGGCAATCTTTGTAATGATTCTCGTTCGTAAGAATGTATACAAAGATGTTGATCTTTTGAAAATGTTTTCAAGTTTTGTAAGATGTTTTGAAATGTGTAGGTGTTTGTTTTGAAAATAGCAAGGATGTTTGTTTAAAATGGAGCAATTAATTAGGAGCAATCTACCTGCTCAAATGTCTTTCTTGTTCATTTTCTTTTCCTTTAATATTGTTATCTTACCATCGATTTGGCAAGTAACGCTATCTTTGGATGTAAACGGGACGAGCGTGGGGCATCGTATAGCCATGATTAGCAATGTTGCAAGGTATCTTAGCATTCTTTTTGAGGGACTAAGATCATTTGTAAGGCAACTTAGATAGCGTCATCGAGGGACTATGATCATGTATTTGCTTGTTTTTGCTAAGATACCTTACATGCGTAATATGGCCATTTTGTATAAGGCAACCAAGTGGATTTTACCCTAGGGGTGTTTGTGTGCAAGTGTATTATTTTCATGCTTGTTTTTGTCTTGAATTAGGGTTTTCTACTTGATTGATTTTATTCTTTTCATAAAAATCATAATTACTAGCATGTTATGTAAAAGCGATAAATTGTGAAATTTAAAGTTACTACGCTATCACAACATTTGTGGGGTGGGGGGGGGGGGGGGGGGGGGGGTGTACAATTGGTAAATGGGGATTGCAAGAATATAAACATAATTAATCTATTACAACCACATTGAATTTGTACAAGAATTACATAAATATAAATTATAATGATGAATAATGTATAAGGATGAAAAATGTAAAGAAAATGAATTTTGTTTGATTTTTATGAAAAAAGATTTTTTGTCTTAACTTAATTTAAATAAAGAAAATAATTAAGTTTGAATTTATTAAGAAAAAGATTTTAAAAGAAAACCCTAATTCTATTAATTAATCAAAAGAAAATAAGTTAAGGAAAGTATTTTTTTAGCATTTTTTATCTTGAAAATATTTATAGCATTAAAAATATTTTTAGTCTTTTTTGGTATTTAAATAATATATTTTTAAATGGTATGAAGAAAAATAAATAATATAATTATTAATTAAGTCTATAAGATTTAGTTAATAAAAATAAATAAAGTATGGTAAATAAAATATTTTTGTTTATGGAAAAAATAAAATAAGTCAAAATATAAAATATATCATTTTTTGTATTTTTATGATTTTTTTAGTATTTTTGAAAATATATTTAAAAAGAAAAATGAAATAAATAAATAAATAAATACAAATGGGCCAGGGGGGTGCATGAAATAGGCAGGGAGTTAACCAACAAAAAACAAAAAAAAAAGAGCCAGACCCAAAGGGCCCAACGCCTGCAAACAAAACAAATAAAAAAATGTCAAAAAATATGAAAAATGAAAAAGGGTACCACTAGGGCTCGAACCCAGGTCCCATAGGTTAACAGGCGCGCGCTTTACCACTAGGGTGGCTATACATGCGTTTATATAAACAAAACAATAAATATGTAAGGCAAATCAAGTCATGATGACTTCATCTTCAACCTCCAGCCGGTGTACCTGTAACTTCTTCATTTCTCAACAAAAATGGAAGATGAAAAAATGAAAGTTATTGCATTCTTCCTCACGAATCTAACCATGTAAATAACTAAAGCTAAAAGTCAAAGATAAATGAGAATTTCTCTGGCCCGTATTTGAACCCTAAAAATTTCAAAAACTTCAACTCTAAAATTCTCTAAACTCAGGCCATGTAAATGCAAACTATGGATATGTACAGATTCGTGGAAATGAGGTCTATATTTTATCTTCACAAATGCAAGCCTAACAATGCCTAAGTAATGAGATATAAGTTCAAGAAAAATACCTCAAAACTAAAAATTATGAAATGCAAATGAGCTTGATTCAAAGTGCTGCAAGGATCAGGTTAGCTTCCTTGAGGTCCCAAGAAGCTAATGCCATGATTACCTTGAGCTGAAAGTGGCTGAGGAGCTCTGGAGAAGTCAAGTTGCAGGCCCCTATGTGATACGGTGGGAGAACTGACTTGAGGATTTTCGTTTGTGTTCGCAAAATGTCGCGGTTAGCAAGAGTCGCCACTGACTTTTATTTTATGCTAAAGGAAAGGTAAAAAAGCACAAGAAAGACCTTTGAGATGTTTTCTTGAGTTCGGGGGGTAGATTATGAAAAGGGAAGGTGCTAGCACCCTTTTCATCCATGGTTTTCTTGGGCTCTTAGTTACTTGCTTAGATCACTTGCTTTGCTTTTCCAATTGTTTAAAATGGTGCTTTGTGTGGTTTTGAAAAGTTTTTGTAAAAAGAGGCCTTTGTTTAGGCGACCTTTGTAATGATTCTCGTTCGTAATAATGTATACAAAGGTGTTTGTCTTTTTGAAAATGTTTTCAATGTTTTTGAAAGTTGTTTTGAAATGCTTTCCAAAGCAAGGATTTGTTTTTGAATTGGAGCAAGTAACTTAGAACCATCTACCTACTCAATTGTCTTTCTTGTGCATTTTTATTCCTTTGATGTTGTTGACCTACCATTGTTTTGGTAGGCAACCCTATCTTTGGATGTTAAATGGGACGGACGCGGGTCATCGAGTAGCCATGATAGCAATGTTGCTAGGTATCTTGGCATTTTTTCCGAGGGACTAAGATCATTTGTTTTTAGGCAACCTTGTCGAGCGTCATCGAGGGACTATGATCTTTTGTTTTGTATTATTTTGCCAAGATACTTCGCGTGCGTAACATGGCCATTTTTAAGGCAACAAAGTGGGTGAAACCCTAGAGGTTCTTGTGTGCAATGTGTAGTCATTTTTCATGCATTTTTGTCTTGTATTAAGTCATGCTATTTGTTTGGATTTTTTTCCGTCTTTTCATTCTAAACCCTAGTTTACTAAACATGTATATAATGCGATAAATTGCGTAAAGTAAATCTAAACTATTGCAACAATATTATGGGAAGGGGGATACAAGTTTGAATGGGGGATATTGCTTAAAAATAAAAACCCTAAAACTATTACAACCCAATTGAATTTATTGTACAATAAATAAATAAGCAATTATTTAAATATGCAATAAAATGTATATATGCAAAAATGTTTTTGTAATTGTTTTATGTATGAAAAAAAATATTATTTAAGTCTAAAATAAGAAAAATAAAATGATTATTTTTGAAAGGGGAAACTCTAATTTTTGGTTTAAAATAAAATATGTTTTCTATTATTATTTTATTCATTTTTTGTTTAAGAAAAATAATAATAATAGTATGTACCCATATTCAAAATTAAATATGTATGAAAAATAAATGTTTAATGTGTATAAAATAATGAAATAAAATATTATGTATTTTATTATTATTTACAAGTTTATTTAAGAAAATAAATTCTATAAACCTAATAAACTATTTTTATGCCAAAAAAATAATAAAAATAATAAAATAAAAATGAAAAAATTAAGAAAATATTTTTGGGATTTTTTAATGTTCAGAAAAAAATAATAAAGTCAATAATCACAAAAATAAAAAGAAAATATGAAAAATACAAAAAAATGCAAAGGGGGGGTGCAAATAGAAAACAGGGGGGTGTGAAAAGTGAAACAGAAGGCCCAACGGCGCGCCAGGCCCAGGACTTCGTCCCTAACCTCCAGCTTCGTCCCAACGTGCGCGTTCTGCCTTCAAATCCTGTTCTTGCTCATGCTTGCATAAAATCAAAAATTCGTAACATAAAAAGTGTAGCTTGTAAACTCACGATTCCAATGATATAAAATTTGTGACCTAACACTCAAGGATCAAGGAGAATTTTATCACCCCTAATTCCTGACCTAAAATTTTCATGAACTTCAAGCTTCAAATTCTCACTACTCAGTTAATATAAATAACAACTATAGATATGTACAGCTTAAGCAAGTTACGGACTACATTTTTTCTTCACAAATCAAAGCTTAAGGATGCCTAAATAAGGAGATAGAAATTTGAAAAACACCTTGTTCAGTTGAGTTTGGATATGGCAATGTGGGAACTTTGAGTGAGGCCTAAAGATCGTGTGAGCTTCCTTGAAGGTCCCTCAAGCTTCTCCAATGCTCAGCTTTCCTTGAGGATGCTTGAATCTCCTTGTAGAAGTCAACCTGCAACCTTGAAAAACGAAAATGGTGAAGCTTGAAATAGGGGTTACAGTTGCAAGACAAGGGCCTAGATAGTTTAGGTGTGATGTAGGGAAGATGTTTCAAGTGTTCAAATAAGAAACGCACGAGCAAATTTGAAGTTGGCTTGAAATTTTCATGAGCTGCCCTGTTTGGACAGAAAAATGTGATTTTGGTGTTTGAGAGTGTTTGGGATGTTAGGTAATCGTGTATTGGCTTGTGAAAAAGTTCTGAAGTTGTTTCAAATGAGGCTAAGCCTTGCCTTTATCAGATGGACAAGTTGTCTTGACTTTTGCAAGTTTTCTTGCTTTTGAAGAAAGTTTGAGGTGACAATGCCAAAGGCCTGTACAGACTAGCTTATGGACTGCATAGAGTTGGTACAAGTTGCCTGATGTTTGTGGATCTTGTTTGAAACAAAAGATCAGGTCCATGGCTCAAGAAATGTAAAGTTGGAAAAAGCAAGCTTTATCAAAGTAGTATTGTGAACTTTATGCCATTTTTGGATTAATTCATTGTGCAATGCTTCAAAAGTCAGAACAAGACCATTATCCATTGAGTTTGCATTTAATTATGGAGTGTAGAAGGGATTTGGGACCTGTAATGCAAGGTACAAGCATGCTAGGACAGATTTGCAACTTGAAGCAATGTGAAAATGGCTTGAACAAAAGTGACAAATTGCCATTTTCTCTTCTTCGATTCTCCCTAACCACAAATGATCTTGGAGAGTTCTGTGACATTTTGTAAACTTGTAACATGTTCTACAATCCATATTTGAAATTAAACTTGATATTCCTCTTGGAACTAGGTGAAAAGTTGCCATGAAGTTAGATCACAAACATGCCTAAACTAGGGCAAAATTTCACTAAGTTATTTAGTTTATGGACCCCTATTCACAAAATAATAACATGAGATACAAGCATCATTTGGGAAAACTTTGTGAATCAAAGTTGTAGATTTTGTGTAGGACTACAACTTTCATGTTGGAAGTTTTCTTTGAATCCAAATGCATCATGGTGAAAAAGTTGGGAAAAAATAAGAAATTTTCAACACTTAGAAAAATTCTAAGTTATGAAAATATTTCAATTTAAACCCTAATTTCCAAAATTAAGTTTCTTGGTGAACAATTTTCATGTTTTTACACATCTTGATGAAATATGACCCTTGGCACTTGATTTTGACCAAAAAGTCAAAGTTTGACTTTTCAGTGTAAAGTTGATTTTTGATCAATTGACTGGAAAATTCATTTGTCAATCCAATGCATTTGAGATCTTTTGAACCTTGTGATTAGTTCAAGATGATGCCATTGAGTCCTTGAAACCTTGAATGAACCCAATTTTCCATTGGCTAGGTGTAAAATAAAAAATTGCCCTTCCTCAGTCAAAACCCTAATTTTGACCATTTTGCCCTTTTGATGATCTGATCAAATTTCTTGAGGAGTTGTGGTCCAAACTTGATCAAATGGTTCATATGAGTCTATAATGTTGATGTGGGTCAACAATTATGAGGTTTGATTGTAAATTGGCCATGGTTGACTTTTTCCCCAATACAACTGATTTTTAGGTCAACTGCCTAATTGACTGGTCAAAAATGTGATTCAAGGCTTGAAACTTGGTATGAGCAATATTAGAGGTCCAACATGAAGTATGAAAGTCACATGAGGCATTGAAAGTCCAAAAATCCTTGTGCAAACTCAAACCTTAATTTCAGGTCATCAGTGCAAGATGAGGTCTTGAGCTGAGCAAACCCTAATCTGGTCTTGAGTCCAAGAAGTCTTGTGAGGAGAATCTTGATAAAATGAGAGGGCAAATTTTGGGGTACAACAGCTGCCCCTGTTCAATCTTCTTGAACCTGAAGAGTTAGATTGGTGAGTTTTGCCGTTTGTTACTCGAAGGTAAAAGATGATTGGACACTAGAGTGCCCATAAGTTTGCACTTGATGAAGTAGTTGAGGGAATGGGCTTAAAGATGCCATTTGGAGAGGTGATAGAATCTTATTGGAGATGGGCTTGTAGATGTCATCCAAGACTGTTTGTTGTAAATCAAGAGAATGAACATTAGAATGGTATCCGTATCTGGAACGTATCTGAGTTGTATCTGGAGATTTGAATCTGAATAAGTGACAAAATGGCTTCCGTGTCTGGAGCGTATCTGGATTGTATCTTGAATAAGTGACATAATGGCTTCCGTGTCTGGAGCGTATCTGAGCTAGGGAAAATTAGAATGAGTGACAGAATGGCAACCGTGTCTGGAGCGTATCTGGACTGTATCTTGTACTTGAAATTTGAATAAGTGGCAGAATGACTTTCGTTTCTGAAGTGTATCTGAGCTAGGGAACGTCAGAATAAGTGACAGAATGGCAACCTTATCTGGAGCGTATCTGTATTGTATCTGAAGTTGAGGTCTGAATGAGTAACAGAATGACTTCCGTATCTGGAGTGTATTCGTACTGTATCTTGACTTTGAATTCTGAATGAGTAATAAAATGACTTCCGTGTTCGGAATGTATCTTTACTGTATCTGAATAAGAGATCTGAATGAGCAACATAATGACTTCCGTGTCTGAAGTGTATCCGTACTGTATCTGAAATCTTTGAATATTTGTTAAAGATAGTTGTTAATCTTATCCTGAAAAGGGTAAAACGTTAGCTGAAACACAAAGTTATGTTGCATGAAATGTATGATGCAAAAAATGTGCTTTACCAATGTTTATAATATATGAATGTAATGTATGCGCATGTAAGTTGATTCGCTGTATTGCTGAGGAAAATAAATCCTTGACAGTTAGGGATAACAAAACTCTTGACTGCTGCCAGGGAAGATAAATCCTTGACCGTTGAGGATAAGAAATCCTTGGAGACTGCTGGGGATTAAGAAGAAATCTTGACTTATCTGGGGATGTAGGGATCCTTCCTGTCTTGAAGTTGGAGGATGATAAACATTATGTTGTGAGAATAATGCCATGTACTGCCTGAGAAACCTGCTTGGGGAATCCTCGAGAACTTTGATGACTATGGCTGGGGATGAGAATCTTCATTCTGTTGGGAATTAATAAAAACTCTGCGGGGAAAAAGTTTATCCTGTTGGGGAGTTCAGGAGTTTGGGTTGTATGCCAATCTATTGGGGAATTATCCGAAGTTGTTGTCTAGTTAGCTTTCAGGCTTCAAGGCAACTTGCTGGGAAATTATCCGGTTTTAAGACAACTCTTTGGGGAATTTGAGGAAACTGGATGGTTTCCACTGGGGTTAAAGGTTGAAGTTTTAGCTCCGCTGGGGATCTTGATGATGTACTGAAGGGATTGCCCCTAGAATAGTCTAAATACGTTTTCCTATTCTTTCAACCTGTCAGTAATTATTCTTTCCCATTTCGTTCATTTCTAAACGGTGATTATATTCAAATGCATATGCTCATTAATAAATCATTGGACATTTTCAAATAAAACACAAGTGTAAAAAGAAAAGACAAATAGTTTTCTGCACTGTAAAGAGGTATCTTTGTATTAACTTTGTGTAAGTGTTTTGTACAAAGGAGACAGACATCCTAGTAAGAGGATATTGTCATAAAAATGAGAAAAATTTACACAAAGAAAGATGGCTATATGTAAAAATTCCATGGGGTTCCCATTCTGCTATAGCCTTCGTAACTCTGAATATCTTGTCCATTTGTTGATTCTTCTGAAGATGATTGAGTTGATCAGAAGCCCGGAGCTTGTCCTTGAAGAGATTGTCCTTAAAGTGATCCGACGAGACATAGTCATACGCTTTAATTCCCTAACTTTTGGCTGGACCGCCCTTTCGGGTTTTCAGTCCACCGGGAAACCCTTTTTTTCCCAAGTCGCCCTTTCGGGTTTTCAACTTGCCGGGTGTACAGATTTTTTTATTTATCCCTAACTTTTGCCTGAACCTCCCTTTCGGGTTTTCGATTCACCGAGATGCCCTTTTTTTCCTAGGTGTGTCAACCTAGCGGGTCATTTATGCGTAGTATCTTTTGACAATGTCTGCATTCGCAGGGTGCGGCAGGTCGCCGCCGTCCATGGTGGTTAAGATCATTGCCCCACCAGAAAAGATGTTTTTGATTACAAATGGTCCTTCGTAGGTAGGAGTCAATTTGCCCCTGGGATCAATTTGTGGCAAGATAATGCGCTTGATCACTAGATCTCTGACTTGATATACCTGGCGCCTGACTTTCTTGTTGAATGCCTTGTTCATCCGTTTCTGATACGCCTGACCATGACAAACAGTAGTAAGCCTCTTCTCATCAATTAAGTTCAATTAATCAAGTCGGATCTGGATCCAATCGTCTTCACTTAGACCTGCATCCTTCATGATTATCAGAGATGGAATCTAGACCTCAATGGGCAGGACAACTTCCATGCCATAAACCAAAGAATAGGGTGTTTCCCCTGTTAACGTGCGAGCCGTGGTTCGGTACTCGTGGAGAGAAAATGGTAGCATCTCATTCCAGTCCTTGTAGGTGACTGTCATTTTCTGTATGATCTTCTTAATATTTTTGTTCGCAGCTTCGACAACACCATTCATCTTCGGCCGATAGGGAAATGAGTTATGATGTTGAATCTGGAACTGCTCGCACAAGGCGGTAATCATAGTATTGTTAAGGTTTGTACCATTGTCAGTGATGATCCTTTCGGGGATACCATACCGGCAAATGAGGTTCTGCTTGATGAAGCGGGCAACAACATTCTTTGTAACGGATGCGAAGGAAGCTGCTTCGACCCATTTGGTGAAGTAATTAATGGCCACTAGAATGAAGCGGTGTCCATTAGATGTTGTAGGTTTGATCTCCCCAATCATATCGATTCCCCACATAGCAAAGGGCCAAGGAGCTGTTAGGACATTGAGAGGAACTGGTGGTATGTGTACCTTGTCCGCATAGATTTGACATTTGTGACAAGTCCTGGAATGTTGATAGCAGTCAGCTTCCATGGTAGACCAGTAATAGCCTACCCGAAGGATTTTCTTCGCCATCGTATGCCCGCTAGAGTGAGTGCCAAAGGTACCATTATGCAGTTCAGCCATGATCTGTTCAGCTTCAACCTTGTCCACACAATAGAGTAGAATACAATCATGATTGCGCTTGTACAGGATGCCATTGCTCAAGAAGAACTTAGCAGAGAACCTCCTCAAGAATTTTTTGTCGTTGACTGAAGCTACTTCTGGATATTCTTGAGCCTCGAGATACCTTTTAACTTCGTGAAACCAAGGTCGGTCCATTACTTCTTCGGTATTAATCTCGTGACAATGTGCAGGTTCGTCCATTCGTTCAATGGTGATTTGGGGAGCCTCATTATCCCAGTTAAGTTTAAACATGGATGACATTATAGCTAGAGCATTTGCTAGCTGATTTTCTTCTCGCGGGAAATGCTCGAAGGTAATCTGCTCGAAATGTGGTAGCAATGTCAAGACATGTTCTTTGTAGGGGATAAGATTGGGATGTTTAGTGTCCCACTCTCCTTTGATCTAACTGATGACCAAAGCTGAGTCTCCAAACATAACCAAAGATTTGATTCCCAGGTCTATAGCAGCCTTGAGACCAGAGATGCAAGCTTCGTACTCGACCATGTTGTTGGTGCAGCTGAAGCAGAGTCTGGAGGTAAAAGGAGTATGGCATCCTTCTGGAGATATAAGCACAACGCCGATACTGTTACCAAGTGCATTGGAGGCCCCATCAAAGAACAGGGTCCATCGGGATCCTTGTTCAGGTCTATCATATGGTCTGGTTCATTCACAGTTGTCCAAAGTCATGATGTCCTCGTCTGGGAATTCGAACTTCATGGATTGATAATCTTCAACAGCTTGATAAGCAAGATGATCAGCTAGCACACTACCCTTTATTGCTTTTTGGGTCGTGTACTGTATGTCATACTCTGTTAGAATCATTTTCCACCAAGTTATCCTTCTAGACAAAGCAGGCTTCTCGAAGATGTACTTGATCGGACCCATCTTAGATATCAGTAAAGTGGTATGAGTCAACATATACTGTCTCAACCGGCGAGCAGCCCATACCAAAGCGCAACAAGTTTTCTCGAGCAGTGAATATCTGGTTTCACAGTCGGTAAACTTTTTGCTAAGGTAATAAATGGCATGCTCTTTTCGGCCAGACTCGTCATGTTGCCCCAGTACGCACCCGATTGAGTTTTCCAAGACGGTTAGATACATAATTAGCGTTCTTCCTTAGACGGGTGGCATCAAGACAGGAGGTTCTAGCAAATACTCTTTGATTCTATCAAAGGCAATCTGGCATTCGTCATTCCATTTTACTACATGATCTTTCTTCAACAGCTTGAAGATTGGCTACAGGTGGATGTTAGGTGAGAGATGAACCTAGCAATGTAGTTTAGGCATCCCAAGAAACCTCTGACTTCCTTCTCAGTGCGAGGGGAGGGCATTTCTTGTATAGCTTTGACTTTGGAAGGATCAACCTCGATGCCTTTGTTGCTGACAATGAAACCCAAGAGTTTACCGGATCGGACTCCAAATGTGCACTTTTTAGGGTTTAACCTTAGCTTGTACTCCTTTAGTCGGACAAACAACTTCTGCAGGTGATTAAGGTGTTCTTCCTCCGTTTGTTATTGGGCTATCATGTCATCTACGTAGACTTCTATCTCATGATATATCATGTCATGAAACAAAGCTACCATGGCGCGTTGCTAGGTTGCCCCGACATTCTTCAGTCCGAAAGGCATCACTTTGTAGGAGAACGTACCCCATTGTGTTATAAAAGTAGTTTTCTCCATATCTTCAGGTGCCATTTTGATCTGGTTGTAACCTGAAAATCCGTCCATGAAAGAAAATACCTTGTGCTGAGCTATTTTATCAACCAGGATGTCGATATGTGGAAGTGGGAAGTCATCTTTAGAGCTGACCCTGTTTAAGTCTTTGTAATCCACGCACATCTGCACCTTTCCGTCTTTTTTAGGCACAGGCACAATGTTAGCAACCCATTGAGGATATGAAGTAACAGCCAGAAATCCAGCATTGAACTGCTTCATAACTTCTGCTTTGATCTTTTCTGACATGTGAGGTCTCATGCGGCAGACCTTTTGCTTAACCGATGGACAATCTTCTCTTGTGGGTAGACGGTGTACCACAATGTCTGTGTCTAGTCCCGGTTTTATATCCCAAAATTTTCCCTCCCATTTTTCATAAGAAAAGCACAACCCTAGGGTTTCTCAAATATCCAAGATTGGCTCAGGAATCGATCAGACAGATTTTCTCCTGTGACAGTAAATCAGCAATTAGGGTTTTTCTCGCATTTCTCAGAAGAAATTAAGCTCTCAGAAATTCAATTGATTTTTACATGTTTTCATGCTCTCTCAAATTTACTGGAAAAAGGAAGTGTTTGTTTGATCCAGGTTAACCAGATAATTTGCGTCTTTTAAAAAAAACATTCGCTTTGTTTATGGAATAAACATTTGCTTGTTTTTGGAATACACAGTGCGTGTTTTGATTGGAATACAGTTGCAAGATTACAAAGTTGTTGGATTACTTGGAGTTTAAGTTACTTGATTGGAATTATTGGGATGCAGTTTCAATTATCTTAATCAGGAATCTTAAAGAATCAGTGAAGATGCAAAGAGAAAATTGCAAGTTACTAACAATAATGGATTTTTATTGGACATCAGAATACCTCATAAGACTTTTTTTCATTTATTTCAAAAATTGTTACAATACAATATATTATTTAAATGCTTTAAGTTTTACAACTTATTGTGTTTGAAAAATGAATTAGTACAATTGTTTGAGTATTTCTCTCTAAGTTACAAAGAAAAGTCTAAGCCTAAGGATGACTAAGCTTCCATTGCTTCCATGCTTGCCAAAGAATTTCTTGCTTCCTCTTCTTTGCCACCATCCATTTTGCGCTCACATGAAAATGAAAGACAGAAAAATAATTAGTACGGTTAATTGGGCATAAGCAAGAATTTTCAAAAAAAAGAAAAATGTTCATCATTAAAGTTTACGACTTGGAATCAGAGGGGCTATTTTTTTTAATTCATCACTTTCTTGTTTGCAAATCACAAGAAGTTTATTTTTCTTGGTTCACAAACAAGGGAAATAGAGGCAAGCTGTCCAAATAAAAAAGAATGCAAAGCAAATTTGTCCAAATGCAACAAGGCAATCCAAACAGAGCCAAACTAAACAAAGTACAATGCAGTAACTAGACAAGTACAATGCATCAAACATGTAACAAGCTCTCTAAGCAAACTGTCTAAGCAAGCTGTCTAAACAGCTAGAACAAGCATAGCAGTACAAACAAAATACAATGCAGTAAACTAGGCAGCAGCATGGCAAGAAGAAAATACAGCAGTATGGTAAACCAAACAACAAGCAAGGGGCTTGTTTCAAAAAGTTTTTCATCATTTTCCAAGATCTTGGCAAACTTTTCAGAAAAAGGTGAAAAAAGCATTTTTCTTTTATCATTAAGAGAGGAGAAAGAGGAAAAAGGTCACCTATTTTGTTGGAACTGCACAAAAGGTCCAGCTTGGCCATCCTGCCCACAGGTTGTTAAAGAGAAAAGCAAATATAACAGTAGAAAAACTACAAGAAGGGAGGCATAACATTTTTTCAAACTGTAAAGCCAACAAGCCTGCAAACTGTAAAGCCAACAAGCCTGCAAACTCATCAAACTGTCAAAAAGCTCATAACTGCATAACCAGTTTCAAATAACCTGCATAACTGAGTTCAATACCAACAAACTTGCAACTCATTTCAAAAGTCCCTCAAATTGTCAATACACCAATAACCTTCAACAGTTCAAACCCAATACTCAAACTCACAAAAACATCCAAACCTGTATAACAAAATTAACGACTCAGAACATTTGGCCAAACTGTTAAAGAAACACCAAACTGTTAAAGAAACACCAAACTGCCATCAACCTCCAAAACATAACAAGTTCAAACAACCCAAACTTGTTAACAAAAATAATAAAAAAACAACCAAAACCTGTTAACAAAGTCAAAAACAAGTTTTCAAACCACAAAACATTCAAAACCTATAACCCAGTCCAAAACATACAAAAATTTGTAGCAAATTGTCAATACACCAAGCCTAAAAAACAATTTCAATACCCTAACCAAATCGAACAAACAAAAACTCAGAAACAGAGCCAAACCAAACATGACCAAAGCTTGCAAACTGTGACAACAAACCATAAAATCATCCCAACATCCTCAAACAGTTCCAAACCTGTAAACCAACAAAAAACAGCCAAAACCTGCAGTACCAAAACTGTCCAACAATCTTCAACAGTTCCAAACCTGTAAACCAACAACAAACAGCCAAAATCTGCAGTACCAAAACTGTCCAACAATCTTCAACAGTTCAAAAAACCAGTAAACCATCAAAGACATTCAAATCATCAAACTATCAAACAATCTAAACAAAACTGTCAAAAATCAGAGAAAACCAACAAAGGCACAATAACATCATTGCAAAGTCAAAAGCATCATCATCATTCAAAGTTCAAGAGACAAAAAGAGGTTACCAGAAGCGCACGTCCTTCTAATCATCATTTCTTCTCCTCACGCCTCCGGCCACCAGGGAGATTTACTTTCCATCTCACCTTTCCTCTTCTTTTCACAGAGAAAATTCCACAGGTATGACTACTTTATCTCCCTCATAATACTTCCTGCGTCTCAAGCATAGCACAATAGGTTAATAGAAAAAAAAAACATGAACAAAGCATGCGAAATCTATGAAACATTCAAGTCCAAGCAAAACCATACCTTTTCAAAGCAAAACCATTGATCATTGTGAGGAGGTGAGAGAAAGAGAGCTCCGACAACTTGAGGGTTGAGAGAAGATCAGATCAACGCGTTTCAAATCCCTTTTGATAAATCCATTTCAGAACTTAGGGATTTCCTAAAAAAATGTAAATCAGAGTGAGACCAAGAGGTCAAGGGGCGTTTCACTCATGAATCAGGGACGAATAGGGACGATTAAGTGAGAAAGATGAAGGGAGAATGAAAGGGGACAGAGCGGTGCCGCTGTGAGAAACACAACAACAAACCCTAATTTGTTGTTTCCCCTAATCAGCGAATAAACGAGTTTAAGGTTTTGGGCCAGTTTTTCTTAAGCCCATACGCACGTAATTGCTAACACCCCCCCCCCCCCCCCCATCTGGCCTTGTTCCTTTTGGTATCAACAACACTTTTGGGCCTCACACCCTTAAATCCCATTAAACCCATTTTCATTTGTTTTTTTATCTAATTTAATTTGTTTTATTTTTGTGATAATAATATAAAAATAATTTTTAAAACTTCATTTTGTAAAATTAATTTGTTTTTTTAATTATTTTTCTTTTATCATTTTCTTTTTATTAATTTTCTTATACTTAATAAAAACATCAAATTTTAACTTAATTTATTTTCTTTCTTTAAAGTTAGTTTACATAATTAATAAAAATATAAAGAAAATATAATAAAGATTTTTAACTTAAATCATTTTCTTTTTTAGATTAAGTTTTATTTTTCTTTTTTCAAGTAAATACATTGCATTTCATACTTTATTGATTCCTTTATTTCATAAGTTGTCATGGCTTTGTATTAAATCGCATAACAATTCGATTTGGTTGTATTATTTGGACATTG
The DNA here is from genome assembly GCA_948472305.1 of Vicia faba. Lineage (NCBI taxonomy): Eukaryota > Viridiplantae > Streptophyta > Magnoliopsida > Fabales > Fabaceae > Vicia > Vicia faba. The sequence continues at coordinate 1,568,610,812 of OX451736.1, read as the reverse complement.
CTATTTTCATTTGATTCATCCCCATTTGTAACAATTGTACCCCCATTCCCGAACATTCTGTAATAGTTTAGAATTTCAATTCCCACAATTTATTGCTTTCTATATATTGTATAGTAACTAGGCGTGTATGGTAAGATTCAAAAATCAATCGCTAGATGACCTAATCCAAGAATAAATAACTTGAAATCAACACACTTCTCACACGCGCACCTCTAGGGTAACCTTGCTTGTTGCCTCAGAAATACAATCATGTCCCTCGAATATGAGACACTCTAGCAAATGACCCTTCGATAAACAAAGATCGTAGTCCCTCGATGACCCTCAATGTTGCCTTCGATAAAATGATCTCGTCCCTTACAAAATTGCTAGAGCGTCTCACAAGTTTCCTTCAATGATTATAAAATTGACCTGCGCCCGTCCCTTCACATCCAAGGATGGGGCTTCTTACCAAATCAATGGTAAGATAACACCATTAAAAGGAAGAAGAAAAGAACAACTTAAGACCTTTCGAGTAGATAGATTTGCTCTTAGTTACTCGCTTGCTCACGACAAAAACTTTTACACTTACACCTCCATTTCAAAACACTTTCAAAAGACAAAAAGTTTTGCATACATTCTTATAGAGACGAGAACCATGGCAAATCCTCTTTAAAAAAAAACACTTTTCGAAACACGATTCACAAACACACTTTTGAACTATTTTCGAAACAAACACTTTATAGATGTTCTTATAGAGACGAGAACTATTACAAAGAAACGTTCTAAAATACTTTCAAAACACACACCACAAGCACACAATCAAACAAAAGCAAGTGATCTAAACGAGTAACTAAGAGCCCATGGAAAACCATGGATGAAAAGGGTGCTAACACCTTCCCTTTTCATAATCTACCCCCCGAACCCGAGAAAATTCTCGAAAGGTCTTTCCTATGCTTTTTACCTTTCCTTTTGGATAAAATAAAACTCGGTGGAGACTCTTGCTAAACCGAAACATTTTGCAAACACAAACGCAAACCTCAAGTCAGGTCTCCCACCGTATCACATAACTGGCGACTCTGCTGGGGATTTATTATAAAAGTGGGGTTACCTTAGGGTTTTAGATCACCTTTACATGCTTATCTTGTTTGATTTGTATGCTTTACATTTTTGGTTCCTTGTTTGGGTTTGTTTTAAATCCTACACCTGGATTTGGGGACACCTTTTAGGTAAGTAGCAATGAATTGTGAGGGTACTGTGCGGGGTATACCGACATGGTTGAAGCAGTAGATACGTTGATGTGGCACTTTGGTTGGTACCGGTAACCCTTGAGTTGAATCAAGGAGAGTACGGGGCCGCCGCGTGGTGTCATGAAACATCAACTGACCTTAGAACCTTACTTGACCAACTTGGCCTTTTAGGATGTAGTGAGATGACCGACTTTGGTGCTGTCCGAAGTTGGTAGATACTCGATACTACACTCATTGAGGGTTGTTTTCTTGGAATACTTCGGTCGCCAGTAAAGTGGCTAAACTGAAACAATGAACACAAAAAATAATCCAGTGATATTGAGCTCCTTAGAACCCGTTTACTATTTCTAGGACAGGTTGAGCCAACTAAACTTCAAGAGGGTACTTACCTATAAACTCCGTGCAAGCCTAAACCTAAGGACTTGTCTGCTTTGTGTGAATATGATTATTTGTATATAAACTTGCTTATCTGCATATAACATCATAACATATACCGTAGCATTTTCAATAACCATTTCAAGGATCTCGAGGGTTTTTGATGCAGGGTCACGTTGAACCAGACGTCTACCAAAGGGCAAGAGGATTCATTTTCCTCTAAACAAACGCCGTCAAAAATCAAGTACAACAACTTGAGTCAAGGGCTATGACCCACTTGACATGGTGAGCTTGATTCTCGTGGAAAGACATCCACCGATACAAAACTCTCCAATCAAAGATGTTGATCGAAATTCAATTTCTAACATTTTCTTGTGTTTACCCCACGAGATCCTTGAAAACATGCATCCACATATCATACATCATTATCATGACAGGTTTCTCCCCTTCAGGTCTCTTTATCTTCCTACTGTTTATTTCAGTAGAGATGGCTCTAGAGAAGACTATCAAGGACATCCAGGCTCAAAACGCTCAACTTCAAGAGATGTTCTTGAACCTGTCCAAGGGACAAGAAGAGGTGAAAGCTCTCCTCACAAGGGGCATGGTCATAGGGAATCTGGGGGCATCAGGAATGATCAGTTGGAAGGGCTACAGATTGAGATGGCAACAATGAAAATCCAGATGATGGGGCAACTGGTGGGCCAGATGGCTCTTATTCAAAACCTGGCTCAAGGACAAGAGGAGCTAAAGGTCCTCATCAACAAACTTCATCTACGCGAATGTAACCAAATGGGGCAAACAACTAGAGTTGAGGATCAAGTCATCATTCAGCCTCCCTTGAGACAAGAAGCTGAGAGAAAGCATCCCCAGTTTGCTTCAGGGTCACAAGCCCAACAACAACCTCACCAACATCAACAGGGTAATCGGCGTAAGCAAAATACATCTGAAAAGCACTTCACTGAGATTAACATGTCATTATCCCAAGTGTTGCAGCGCTTGTTGGAAGTCAAGCTGATTGTATTAAGGGACCCCCTTTGCATCCCAACACAACTGCTCCAGGGTACAATCCAAATGCAAGATGTGTGTATCACTCTAACAGTCTTGGAAATGACACCGATAGCTGTTAGGCATTGAGAAACAAAATTCAAGATCTGATTAAAGGAAAAACGCTGGAATTCACACAAGATGGCCAGATGAAAATCTTTCGCTGAGGGCTCTCCACCTAAAATGACAAGTTCGAACAAAGAGGATTCTGTTCATTTTGATTTTCCATTTGTAACTTCTTTTGTTATTCAAACAATTATCTGTTATTGTCAAACTTTGTTTCATTAATGCATTGCGTATGTTTGTCTTGAATTATTTCATTTTTCATTACATTTTAACTATGCTTTTTACTCGCTTTATGACATTCAACTCTTGCTGAAAGTTACGAGCCTTTAGAGGGAGGATGACGAAAACAATGCCATAATCTCATACAGTATGCTTTTGGACAGACCTTGCTGACGATGTACATGCGTTTCTTTCAAATACTAAACACTAGAGTTATAAGGAAGATAATCCCTAGTCAACCCCTTCAAGCCAAAGAAGTAGAAGTTTTCTGTTTTAACACAAATTGAAACCTTTAATCGAACCTGGGGCAGGGTAGTCTCTCAGTTAATTCAAATACGCGTTTAGCCGCAAACTCTCATTTCGTAATACGACGAATGACATCAAAAATATTCCTTTGGAAACAAAAGACGATGATGGTTCCCCATCACCTAGGCAGTCATTATCTCGCAAAAAGAAAAAAGCCCACTAAGCCAAAACCTACAAAGGAAGCTTAAGAAAACTGGGGCATCCGACTGATTGTAAATCTCAAAACAAGAACAGTCAGACAAAAATTAGGGATAATAAATCGAAATAAAGGGGTCACTACAAATCCTCAATAAAAATAATGTTGAAAAAAATGACTGCCTTCCAACAAATTCAACTTGTGTGAACCATCACCAAAATATCGTTCCAGACTCATTTGGAGTTCAAACGCACAATTAACTGAGTTTAGGATTGAAGAACATCACTAAGAGTTGGTGGGTAATGTGATACGGTGGGAGAACTGACTTGGGATTTTGCGTTTGTGTTCGCAAATGATTCGGTTTAGCAAGAGTCACCACTGACTTTTATTTTATCCTAAGGAAAGGTCAAAAACCACAGGAAAGACGTTTGAGATGTTTTATTGGGTTCGTGGAGTAGATTATAGAAAGAGAAGGTGCTAGCACCCTTTCTATCCATGGTTATCCATGGGCTCTTAGTTACTTGCTTAGATCACTTGCTTTGCTTTTCAATTGTTTGAAATGGTGCTTTGTGTGTGAATTTGAAAGATGTTTTGAAAAGAGGCCATCTTTGTGGCAACCTTTGTAATGATTCTTGTTTGAATGTATACAAAAGTGTTTTTGTCTTTTGAAAAGTTTCCAATGTTTGAAAGTAGGGTTTTGAAATTTGTGTTATGAAGTGTATTTTGAAGATAACAAGGATGTTTTGCGAGATTTTGATCAAGTAACTAAGAGTTGTCTACCCTATTTTACTCAAGGATCTTTCTTATGTTTTTAACCCTTTTAACAGTGTTGTTTCACCATTGTATTTGGTGAATAACCTTGTGTTAGGATGTTAAACGGCGCGGGTTATCTTATAGACCATGATAGCAATAGTGTCAAGTATTTTTGGCAATTTTCTTGAGGGACTTGATCATTTTGTTTAGGCAACTCAGATAGCGTCATCGAGGGACTATGATCTTTTGTTTTGTTTTTGTTTTTGTTTTGCCAAAGTACTTGACATGCATACCATGGCCCATTTTTGAAGGCAACAAGTGGATTGTAACCCTAGGGGTGCAAGTGTGCATTGTGTTTGTTTTTCATGCATTGTTATCTTGGATTAGGTCAAACTATTTGTTAATTTGATTTTTTGCATACAAAACCCTAAGTCTAATCATGGCATAATTGAAAGCTTAAAGGTGCGAGAATTTAAATCCTACACTATTACAACATGATATAGGGAGGGGGTACAAATTTGAATTGGGGATTATTTTGCAAGAAATTAAATTCTAAATTATTACAACCAAATCGAATGTACAAGGCATAATATTAAATATACAATATCTAAATAAATACAATAAATATTAAATAAAGCATATTATGCAAAAATGTTTTTATGTATGACAAAGTATTCTTAATGTGAGATGCAAAATAAAATAAAAAGTTAATTTCAATTATTTATTATTTAGGGCAAAAACCCTAATTTCTTAAATAATTTGTATTATTTATTATTTATATACAATAATGTATTAATTTGTACAAAAATATAAGTATATTGAAAAAAGTATTTTTAGTATGAAATATTAATAAAAAAACAAAAATGTATTATTTTTTGTGTTTTTTTTCCTAATTATTCATTAAAATATGTTTGTATATATTAAATATATTAAGTGTATATAAAAATAAAATAAATTATTTACAAAAAAAAATGTGTATATTCAAGAAAATATTTTCAAATGTAAATAAAAATAATAAATGAAAATAAACATATTCTTACATTATTTTTAGGTTTTAATAAAAAGAATATAAAACATTTAAACATTTTTTATACTAGTAATAATTAAAATAAATTCCAAATAAATACAAAAATTTATGAAAATAATTTTTAAGAATTTTTTATGTTAAAAAAATAAAATATCAAAATCAAAAATGAAATAAAAATGCAAAAATGACAAATGTACAAATAAATGGGCTAGGAGGGCGTAAACTGAAAATGCATGTGTTAGGAGTAAAAACAACCAAGCACAGCCCAATCAGACTTCATCTTCTTCCTCTGTTCAAACTAAAACGCGCGCTTTGTACAGAAAATGCGATCTCCTGATTCTTTGATTTTTTGACAAAACTCATAACATGAAACTTGTAGAGCATCAAACAACGAATCCAACCATATAAAAAACTTAAGCTAACTCTCAAAGACCAAAGAGAATTTCTCTGGCCCTAATTCTTAATCTAGTTTTTCCAGAAAGTTTATGAACAAAATTCTCCTAGCACGATTAATATAAATGAAAACTGAGCACATGTATGGTTTCAGGGCTATGAATACAACATCTTTCATTCACAAACCTAAGTCTAACTATTCCTAAATAGAGAGATAGAAGTTCATGAAATACCTATTTCAGTTGACTTCGAGCTGGACAATACAACAACTTCTAAGGGTGCTTGAGGTTCTTTTGAGCTTGCCTGAGGTCCAAGGAAGCTTTTCCCAACACTTGGCTTGTTTTGTAGTAGCCTGAATCGTGCTACAGAACTCAACCTGTAAAACTTTGAAACAAAAATGGCAATGTGTGTTAATGGTGTTACAACAACTTGTGGATGATCTGGATAGCTCAGGTATGTTGGTTGGAAGGTGTTTGAAGTATCTTTGGGCAAAACGCACGATGGAATTTGATGATGGCTTGCAAAATGCAGAACTGGCCCTGTTTTGCAAGAAAATGGGGGGTTTTGTGCACTAGGAGTTTTGAGAGGCAAAGGGGTCATGTTTCTGGCTTGTTAGGAGGTATCAAACTTGTTTACAATGTTTTTGTAAGTTGGTTTTATCAGATGTGAAAGATGGCTTGTATTTTGCAAGTTTTCTTCTTCTTGAAGCAAGAGTGTGTATGTTTTCAATGCAGGCCTGTACAAGTCCTATATTATGCTGCATACTTTTCCCTTGGTTACTGGAATTGGTAGATTTGATCTTGCCTTAGAGATATGGCCCCATGCCTCAAGGATCTTATTTTGACATAAAGTGAAGTTTAAGCAAAAATGGCATTGTTACTTTTTCCATTTAAGGCTTAATCTAGTGTATAATACCCTAATGACTAAGACAATACCTTAGCTCAATGGATATGCATTAAATTATGGAGTACAAACTGGTTTTGAGGCCTGTAACTGTGCACCAAGCTAGCTAGATCAGATTTGCAACTTGGTATGAACATGTATTGGCCATGGATCAAAGTGAGTTTTTGCCAACTTCAAGCATTCGATTCTCTCTAACCACAAGGGTATTTGAGGAGTTTTTGGACAATTTGGAAAGCTTGGAACATGTAATATAATCCATATTTGAAATGAAACTTGAAACTCCAGGTGGAACTATGTGAAAAATGGCCAAGAAGATGGGTCAAAATCCTGCCAAAACTAGGGCAAAATTTCTCTAAGTTAAAAGTTTTAGATACCCTTGTTCCAAAAATCATAACTTGAGATACAAGCTTCTTTTGAGAAAACTTTGTGAATCAAATTTGTAGACTTTGTGATGGAATATAACTTTCATGTTTCAAGTTTTATTTTAATCCATTTGCATCTTGGTGAAAAAATGGGACAAAGTTAGGAAAAAATAAGAAAATTTCATAACTTAGAAAATTTCTAAGTTATGAAATTTTTCCATCCTAAACCCTAATTTGCATTTTTGGGTTTCTTGATGAACAAGTTTCATAATTTGACATGTCTTGATGAAAAATAACTCTTGGCACTTGATTTTGACCAAAAAGTCAAAGTTTGACTTTTCAGTGTACAGTCAAATTTTGATCAGTTGACTGAAAAAATCATGTGTCAATCCTATGCATTTGAGATCTATTGAACTTGTTGAATGGGTCAAGACAATGTCATTAAGTCCTTGAGTTCATGGTTGAGCTTGATTTTCCATTGGTTAGGTCAAACAGTCAAAAATTGCCTTTGTACAGTCAAAACCCTAAAAATGACTATTTTGCCCTTTTGGTGATCTGATCAAATTTCTTGTGGAATTGTGATCCAAACTTGATCAAATGATTCATATGAGTTCATTATGTTGATGTGGGTCAAAATTCATGAGGTTTGGCTGTCAATTGGCCACAATTGACTTTTTCCCCAATACAGTTGATTTCTAGGTCAACTGTCCAATTGACTGGGCAAAAATTTGAATCAAGGCTTGAAACTTGGTATGGACAAACTTGTGGGTCCAACATGGAGTATGAAAGTCACTTTGGGAATTGCAGGTCAAAATATCCCTGTGCAAACTCAAACCCTAATTTAGGTCAACAGTGCAAGGAGGTGTTTTGAGCAGAGCAAACCCTAGCTTGATCTTGAGTTCCAAGAGTCTTGTGGTGAGAAATGTTGATGAATATGGGAGGGAAAATTTTGGGATACAACAGTTGCCCCTGTTCAATCTTCTTGAACCTGAAGAGTTAGATTGGCAAGTTTTCCTTTCGTGACTCGAAGGTAAAAGAGGATTGGACACTAGAGTGCCCATAAATTTGCACTCGTCAAAATATAGCTGAGGAAACGGGCTTAAAGATGCCATTTGGAGATGGTAGAATATTGCTGGAGATGGGCTTAAAGATGCCATCCAAGAATGTTTATTGATTTGCAACGTTGTAGGTCAGAAGAATGAACATCAAAATGGTATCCGTGTTTGGAATGCATTTGAACTGTATCTGGAGATTGAGTCTGTATGAGCAAAAGAATGGAGTCCGTGTCTGGCGCGTATCTGAGTTGTAACTGTATTTGAACTTTGAATGCATACTAAAATGACTGTCGTGTCTGAAGTGTATATGTATTGTATCTGGGTAATAGAGAAACATATGTGTATGGAGCAACTATGTGCTGGGATAAACTCTGAATGAGTGACAAAATGGAAACCGTGTCTGGAGCGTATCTGGACTGTATCTGAAGTTGAGATCTGTATGAGTAGTATAATGACTTCCGTGTCTAGAGTGTATCTGTACTGTAACTGGGATCTGAATAAGTGACAGAATGACTTCCGTGTTTGGAGCGTATCTGAACTTGTAGTTGATAGTTGAGAGATAGAATGGACGCCGTGTCTGGAGCGTATCTAGTCTGTATCTGATTGTTGAAGTCTGAATGAGTAGTAGAATGACCGTCGTGTCTGGGGTGTATCCATACTGTATTTTGACTTGAAGTTCTGAATGAGTAATAGAATGACTGCCGTGTCTGGGGTGTATCCATACTATATCTGAATAATTGTTAATGATAGCCTTTTAATCTTATCCTGAAAAGGGTAAAACGTTAGCTAAAACACGAAGTTATACTGCATGATATGTATGATGCAATGAACTGTAATCCATGTTTACGATATATGAATGTAATGGTTATGCATGTAAGCTGAGTAGCTGTCTTGCTGAGGAAGATAAATCTTGGATAGCCGGAGATAATGAAATCTTTGACTGCTGCCGGGGAAAATAAATCCTTGACCGAAGCTGGGGATTCCAAAAATCTTTGATTACTGAAGATGAGAAATCCTTGCTGACTGCTTGGGGATTAAAGCTCTTGATTGTTGAGAATGAGAAATCCTGGGACCACTGCTAGAGATTAAGGGTCCTCGACGACTTGTGGGGATTTACAAGGGTTCTGACAACTTTTGCTGGGAATGAGAATCCTTCATGACTTTCCTGGAAAATATGGAAAATCTATATTGGGGAATTAAGACCTGGGAGGTTTCTGCTTTAGAGAAATGGGATCGAGAATCTTCGATCTGCTGGGAGATAACTCTGTGGGGAGAATATTTACTCGGTCGGTGAAATCAGGAGCTTTGGGTTGTATGCCAATCTACTGGGGAATCATCCTAGCTGTCTGGGGAAATTGAGGGAATTTGACCAGTTGGAAATTTGACTTTGCTGGGGAAGGAGGTTTAGGTTATTCTGGCTCCGCTGGGAATCGGGAGTTTGAACTCTGATGGGAACCCTGACACTTAACTTAGTTGAGGAATCCAGTTTGGAATGTACTGGCTCCGCCGGGGGATCTTGAAGCTTAACTCCGTTGGGGACATGTACTCCGAGGTTTTAGCTTTGTTGAGGATCTGAACAAAGTAATGCAGGGGATTTCTTCTTGAATAGCATAAAGATATCTTCCTACACCTTCAACCTATCAGTAATTATCCTTTCCCAATTTCGTTTTATTTGTAAGCGGTGATTATATTCAAATGCATATGCCTATTTAACAAAACATTGGACGTTTTCAAATAAAACATAAGTGTAAAAAAAAGAAAAAGAAAGGCAAGCAAATTTCTGCACTTTGAAGTATATTTGTATTAATTTTTGTAAGTATCTTTGTATAAGGGAGACAGACATCCTAGTAAGAGAATGCTGCCGTAAAAATTGAGAAAAAAATTTATACAAAAAGAAAGATGGCTATGTGTAACAATTCCATGGGGTTCCCATTCTGCTATAGCCTTCACAACTCTGAGTATCTGTCCATTCCTTGCTTCATCCGTAGATGATTGGATTGATCAGAAACTTGGAGCTTGTTGGTGAAGAGATTGTTCTTAAAGTGATTCGACGAGACATAGTCATACGCTTTGATTCCCTAACTTTTGCCTGGACCGTCCTTTCGGGTTTTTGATCCACCGGGAAACCCTTTTTTGCCCAAGTCGCCCTTTCGGGTTTTCAACTTGCCGGGTGTACATATTTTTTTTGTTTTATCCCTAATTTTTGCCTGAACCGCCCTTCCGGGTTTTCGATTCACCGGGATGCCCATTTTTTCCCAAGTCGCCCTTTCGGGTTTTCAACTTGTCGGGTCATTTTATGCATAGTCTCTTTTGACTATGTCTACGTTAGCAGGGTGTAGCAAGTCGTCACCGTCCATGGTGTTCAAAATCATTGCCCCGCCAGAAAAGATGCTCTTGATTACAAATGGTCCTTCGTAAGTAGGAGTCCACTTGCCCCTGGGATCACTTTGCGGTAAGATGATCTGCTTGATTACAAGATCTCCGACTTGATATACCTTACGCCTAACCTTTTTGTTGAAAGCTTTGATCATCTGTTTTTGATACGTATGACCATGACAAATAGCAGTAAGTCGCTTCTCATCGATCAAGTTAAGTTGATCAAACCGGGTCTGAACCCAATTGTCTTCACTCAAACTGGCATCCTTCATAATCCTTAAGGAAGGAATCTGAACTTCCATGGGTAGAACTGCTTCCATGCCATATACCAAAGAAAATGGAGTTGCCCCTGTTGAAGTTCGTGTCGCGGTACGATATCCATGCAGAGTGAAAGGTAACATCTCACGCCAGTCCTTGTAGGTGACTGTCATCTTTTGAATAATCTTCTTAATATTTTTGTTCGCGGCTTCAACAGCACCGTTCATCTTCGTCCAGTAGGGAGATGAATTGTGATGATAAATCTTGAACTGTTCGCATAGAGCGGTGATCATAGTGTTGTTCAAATTTGTACCGTTGTCTGTGATGATCCTGTCGGGGATACCGTACCGGCATATGAGGTTCTGCTTGATGAAGCGGGCAACCACATTCTTTGTAACTAAGGCATAGGAAGCTGCTTTGACCCACTTGGTAAAGTAATCAATGGCCACCAGAATGAAGCGGTGTCCATTGGATTTTGTAGGCTTGATCTCTCCAATCATGTTGATTCCCCACATCGCGAATGGCCAAGGAGCTGTCAGAATGTTGAGAGGAACAGGAGGAATATGTACCTTGTCGGCATAGACTTGGCATTTGTGGCAGGTATGGGAATGTTGATGACAATCAGCTTCCATGGTAGACCAGTAGTAGCCTGCCCTTAGAGTCTTTTTAGCCATCGTATGTCCGCTCAAGTGGGTGCCAAATGTGCCACTATGTATCTTGGTCATGATCAACTCTGCTTCAGCTTTGTCCACACAACAAAGTAGAACACAATCATGGTTGCACTTATAAAGGATTCCATTTCTTAGGAAGAACTTGGCGGAAAATATCCTTAAGAACTTTTTGTCATTGACGGAAGCTCCTTCAGGGTATTCTCTAGTCTGGAGATACCTTTTGATTTCATGAAACCAGGGTTGTTCCACTACTTCTTTGGTGTTAATCTCATGACAGTGCGCAGGTTCGTCCATTCGCTCGATGGTAATTTGGGTAGCCTCGTTATCCCATTTGAGTTTAAATATGGAAGACATTGTAGCTAGAGCATCTGCTAGCTGATTTTCTTCTTGCGGGAAGTGCTCGAAAGTGATCTGCTCGAAATGAGGCAACAACGTCAAGACATGTTCTTTGTATGGGATAAGATTAGGATGTTTAGTGTCCCACTCTCCTTTGACTTGACTGATAACCAAATCCGAGTCCCCAAATACGACCAAAGATTTGATTCCTAAGTCTATAGCAACCTTGAGACCAAAGATGCAAGCTTCATATTCAGCCATGTTATTGGTACAACTGAAGCAAAGTCGGGCAGTGAAGGGTGTATGGCAACCTTCCAGAGAAATGAGTACCGCACCGATACCGTTGCCAAGTGTTAGAACAATGTTTGAATCTAGTACCCTATATTTAAGTTTTGATGATAACAAAGTGAAAAGATATAGTAGTTAAATATTTCATGATTGAATTATATGCTGCCTAAAATTACTATGCTCTGATTTGCAGATATGCTGATTAAAATAAGCAAGATCACGTTCTCAGAATCAGAATATGATTTCATACACCAGCATCAGAAGTTGCTGAATCAGAACGTCAAGATCAGATGATCAACGCTTGCACATGCTGAAGCTTGATGAACAGAACTGCGCGTAAAACACTCTGATACAGAATCAAATAGTTCATCAGCAGCGAAGCAGAATCAGAATGAGCCAAGCCAGATCGTGCATTGAAGAAGCAACGGTACTGTGCATTGAACGCTAATCAATTCCAACGGCCTCATTCCAGACAAGATCTGCTCAAAAAGGAAAGCTTGTTATTAGCATTGAATCAAGAATATTTGCTTCAACGTTCATCTTCTCAAATGCTATATAAACCAAGCTTCGAAGATTATCACGGCTAATGCTTCCAAACTCTCTACACGCACAAAGCTGATCAATAATCTTCATCTACCAGTTTTGCTAAACCAACAAACTCTGATACTCCATTAGTGTTTAGCATTCTAAGTTTCTAAGCTTCATTTGTGTAAACATCACAGTTGTGATATAGTTTTGTAGAAAACATTCACACACATCATTTTATACCTTTGTAAGAAAGTGTTGCCTTGACAAACCGGATTGTGGTTTGAATCAAGAAGGTTTTAGCAGTTGCTAAAGCAGATTTGTATTCAGTTGAATATAGTGAATTAAGACCTCGTTGGAGAGAGGCGAAATCACCTTGACGGGTGGACTGGAGTAGTTTGAGATCAAACGAACCAGGATAAAAATACCCTGTCATTTGCTTTAAGATTCCAGTTTTACAATTCAACCCCCCCTTCTTGTGTTTTTCACCCCTTCAATTGGCATCAGAGCGCCTGGTTCTGAGCTAAAACACTTAACCGTGTCAGTACAAGATCCAGCGTCAGAAAAACACAATGGCAGGAAACAACTCTCATTTCAGCAATGACACCAATGAGGACAGAGACAGATTCAGCGGCAAACCTCCAGTCTTTGATGGAGAAAACTTTGATTACTGGAAAGACAGAATTGAAAGCTTCTTTCTAGCACATGATGCTGATCTGTGGGATATGGTGACAGATGGATACACGCACCCTGTGAATGCAACTGGTCAGAAGATTGAAAGAAAATCAATGACTGATCAACAAAAGCGTGATTTCAAGAATCACCATAAGGCCAGAACCATCCTCCTCAGTGCTATCTCCTATACTGAGTATGAGAAGATCTCCAACAGAGACACAGCTAAGAACATCTTTGATTCTCTCAGAATGACGCACGAGGGCAACGTTCAAGTCAAAGAAACAAAAGCTCTGGCGCTCATTCAGAAGTATGAGGCGTTTAAAATGGAAGAATCTGAATCCATTGAAACTATGTTCTCTAGATTCCAGATTCTGGTAGCTGGTCTCAAAGTTCTGGACAAGGGATACTCTACTGCTGACCATGTCAAGAAGATAATCAGAAGTTTACCCAAGCAGTGGAGGCCTATGGTTACTGCTCTGAAGCTGGCGAAAGATCTCAACAAAATCACTCTGGAGGAACTTATAAGCTCCCTCAGAAGTCATGAGATAGAGCTGGAAGCTGACGAGCCTCAGAAGCACGGTAAGCCTATAGCTTTAAAATCTAACAGAAAATCTGAATCTAAAGTTTTGCAGGCAGTTGAAGAAACATCTGATGGATCCTCATCAGAAGAAGACGAGCTTTCCCTTCTCTCCAGAAGAGTAAATCAACTGTGGAAGCAAAGACAAAGGAAGTTCAGGAATCCCAGAAGATCTGATCAGAACGAGTCTTCTTCCAGATACAGAAGGACAGATTCTTCCTCTGGATACAGAAGATCTGAAGGCTCCTCCAGTAGCAAGAAGCCAAATACAAAAGACATCATCTGCTACGAGTGCAATGAGAAAGGACACTACAAGAGTGACTGTCCAAAGCTTCAGAGGGAAAAGCCCAAAAAGAAGTTTGGAAGAGAGAAGAAGAAAAGTCTCATGGCCACATGGGATGACTCTGACTCGTCTGAAGCTGACTCAGAATCAGATGATGAAAGGGCGAACATAGCGCTCATGGCTAACATTCCAGATGACAGTGAAGCTTCTGACTCAGACTCAGAATCAGACACAGAAGAGGTATTCCCTAACTTCGCTGTTAATTTTACAAAGGCTGAACTTGCTGAAAGCCTCAATGAAATTCTGGAACGTTATCAGCAGATTAGAGCTAAATTCAGAGACCTGAAAAGGACTCTTGAATCTGACTCTAATAAGTCTGAGAGTCTCAAATTGGAAAACTCTGAGCTGAGAGATAAAATTTTAAAATTAGAAAACTCTTTACAAAACTCTCAGAAGGAACCAATTGCTGAAACTCCCAGCAACGCTGATGAGATCATCAAGGAGTATGATCATAGTTTCCAGAAGTTCCTTGCTAAAAGCATAGATAGAAGCAGAATGGCTTCAATGATCTATGGAGTTAGCAGAAACGGCAGGAAAGGAATAGGATACCTAGGTAAGGTTCCTACACCTAAAAATGTCATGGATTTAACCATTAAACACACTCCTCTAAATTCACACTTTGTGTATGGTCACACACATGACATCAAATATACTAGTAGTAATCACTTTGTGAAACCAAAATTCAACCAGAGTTTTGGTAAAACTAACAAATCAGGACCCAAGAAGATCTGGGTACCTAAGGATAAAATAATACATGTTGCAGATATCTTTAGCAGCAAGTCAGAAACACCAGTCATGGTACCTGGACTCTGGCTGCTCACGACACATGACGGGAAGAAGGCATATGTTCCAAAGCCTGGAACTTAAGCCTGGAGGCCACGTTGGCTTTGGAGGCAATCAGAGGGGAAAGATAATTGGCTCTGGAACTGTAGGTAACGGAAATCTTCCCTCTATTAATAATGTTCTGCTTGTTGATGGATTGATGCATAACTTGTTATCCATAAGTCAATTAAGTGATAACGGTTATGATATAATCTTTAATCAAAAATCATGTAAAGCTGTTAGTCAGAAAGATGGGACTATCCTATTTAATGGTAAGAGGAAAAACAACATTTACAAAATCAAACTTTCTGAACTAAAGAGTCAGAACGTAAAATGTCTTCTGTCTGTTAACAACGAGCAGTGGATCTGGCACAGAAGATTGGGGCATGTTAGTATGAGAAGAATATCTCAGATTAACAAACTCAATCTGGTCATAGGACTTCCAAATTTGAAGTTCAATTCAGATGCTCTGTGTGAAGCATGTCAGAAAGGCAAATTTGCAAAACCTTCTTTCAAATCCAAAAATGTTGTTTCTACCTCTAAGCCATTAGAACTTCTGCACATTGACTTATTTGGACCAGTTAAGACTGCTTCTGTCAGTGGCAAGAAGTATGGGTTAGTAATCGTAGATGACTATAGCAGATGGACATGGGTAAAGTTCTTAAGACACAAGGACGAGTCACACTCTGTGTTTGTTACCTTCTGTAACCAAGTTCAGAATGAAAAAGATCTTAGAATCGTTAAAGTCAGAAGTGATCATGGTGGAGAATTTGAAAATAAAGATTTTGAGTCATTCTTTAATGACAAAGGCATTCTGCATGATTTCTCTTGTCCTAGAACTCCCCAACAAAATGGAGTTGTAGAACGAAAGAACAGAACATTGCAAGAAATGGCCAGAACCATGATCAACGAGACAAACGTTGCTAAGACTTTCTGGGCAGAGGCAATAAACACAGCGTGCTACATTCAGAATAGAATCTCAATAAGACCTATTCTGGAAAAGACTCCATATGAATTGTGGAAGAACAGAAAGCCCAACATTTCGTATTTTCATCCATTTGGATGTACTTGCTATATGTTAAACACTAAGAATTATTTGAACAAGTTTGATTCTAAGGCACAGAAGTGTATTATGTTAGGATACTCTGAACGCTCAAGAGGGTACAGAGTATACAATACAGAAACACAGATTGTGGAAGAATCAATCAGTGTTCGTTTTGATGACAAGCTTGACTCTGAAAAGTCAAAGCAGAATGAAAATCTTGCAGGTATAGAAATTGAATTTGCAGGTTCTGAAGACAAGTCATCAGAAGCTCTCAACACAGACATTCCTTCAACGTCTGAAAGAAGCAATGCTAGAAATCCTACAACTGCTGATCAACCTCAGAAGAGATTACCCAGAAGCAGTTTGGATCACCCAGAAGAGACTATCCTAGGAAGAAAGGAAGATCCAATCAGAACAAGAGCAAGCTTCAGAAACTCTGAAGAAACTCTGATGGGACTTGTGTCTCTGATTGAACCCTCTTCTATTGATGAAGCACTTCTGGACAATGACTGGATTCTGGCAATGCAAGAAGAGCTGAATCAATTCACCAGAAACGACGTATGGGATCTCGTTCCAAGACCAAAAGGATTCAACGTCATTGGAACAAGATGGGTGTTCAGAAACAAGCTCAATGAACAAGGTGAAGTCGTCAGAAACAAGGCACGACTGGTTGCACAAGGTTATAGTCAGCAAGAGGGGATAGACTATACAGAAACCTTTGCCCCAGTCGCCAGGTTAGAATCTATCAGACTTTTAATCTCATTTGCTGTTAATAGAGGCATCACTCTGTATCAGATGGATGTCAAAAGTGCATTCTTAAATGGTTATATAGAAGAAGAAGTATATGTTCACCAACCCCCAGGTTTTGAAAATACAAAACATCCAGAACATGTTTTCAAACTGAAAAAGTCACTGTATGGTCTGAAACAAGCTCCCAGAGCTTGGTATGAAAGGCTAAGTAACTTTCTGCTTGAAAATGAATTCACCAGAGGGAAAGTGGACACTACTCTATTCTGTAAAACAGTTAAGAGTGACATTTTAGTCTGTCAAATTTATGTTGATGATATAATCTTTGGTTCTACTAATCCTTCTCTTGGAAGAAAATTTGCTAAGTGTATGCAGGCAGAATTTGAGATGAGCCTCATGGGGGAACTGAAATTCTTTCTAGGAATTCAGATTAATCAAACTCCAGAGGGAACTTACATTCATCAGAGCAAATACATCAGAGATCTTCTGAAGAAATTTGACCTCTCAGAATGTAAGCCATCAAAGATTCCAATGCATCCCACGTGCATTCTGGAAAGAGAAGAGGTAAGCAAAAGCGTAGAACAGAAAGTCTACAGAGGTATGATTGGTTCTCTCCTTTATCTGACTGCTTCAAGACCTGATATTTTGTTCAGCGTATGTATTTGTGCTAGATTCCAATCAGATCCTAGAGAATCTCACTTAACAGTTGTTAAGCGAATTTTCAAGTATCTGAAAGGTACTACTAATCTGGGTTTGTTTTATAGAAAATCTAGTGATTACAGCTTAGTAGGCTACTGTGATGCTGATTTTGCTGGAGACAGAGTGGAACGCAAAAGTACTTCTGGAAGCTGCCAGTTTCTGGGAGAAAATCTGATCTCGTGGTCCAGCAAAAGGCAATCAACTATTGCTCTGTCAACAGCAGAAGCTGAGTACATAGCAGCAGCTGGATGCAGCACACAGATGCTCTGGATGAAAAGTCAGCTTGAAGACTTCCAGATTTTTGAGAGTAACATTCCTATTCTTTGTGATAATACTTCTGCTATTTGCTTAAGTAAGAATCCTATTTTACATTCTAGAGCTAAGCATATAGAAATAAAACATCATTTCATTAGGGACTATATTCAGAAAGGAATTTTAAACTTGAAATTTATAGATACAGACCATCAATGGGCTGATATCTTTACTAAACCCCTTTCAGAAGATAGGTTTAATTTCATTCTGAAACATCTCAGCATGAAAGTATGCCCAGAATGAAAATGTTTTAATTCCATGTATTTATCTTCAGAATGTAATTATATTACTGTGAACTTCTGATCAATCTTCTTTCAGAAAGTTAGAACATGCAGATTGTATCAGAGGCAAGTCTAAAGATCTGAGAGTCTAAACTCAAAGACAGACGTGCTGATCACTACATCAAACAAGTGTCATCCAATCATCAGCAAATCCCTGAAGCAGAACGCGTGCACGCTTATGAGAAAGGAAAGCGCTGATTGGGTGCATTGAGACACATGTCTGGTAACTGTTTTTAAGTATCTTTCTCAAATCCCCCAAAATCAGCAAGCATTAAATGCAAAAGTAATCACGCTTGTTAATGGCAATCATTATTTTTTCTCTCTCTTAAAAACGTTTAATTTTTCAAAATAATTTTTGAAATCTTTATTTAAGCACATTATTCTTCAATCTTATTCTTTACGCTTTCTCATAATCTCTTAAGTATTCTCTGCATATTTCTGAGTTATCTTCTTAAAATTTTTTTTCTCTCAAATCATTCTCAAGCTTTTTGTGTGAGAACAATGGCATCCTCCATCATTTCTGCAGGAAATCAGAAGAAAGAAACCTCTGAGCAGTATCAGGTGCCTACCAGAACCCTTCTCACACCGGTAAAGAATCTTGAGGTTCTCTCTGAGTTAATCGTCGATTTCGAAAGTTTGAAGGATAATGGATTTGACCTAACTGAGGAAATCAAAGCTCAAAAGTGGGAGAGGTACTTTGATAGACTGGTTGGACCAACCTTCCCAGAGCTTGTCAAGGAATTTTGGATTCACGCCAAGATTCATAAACATCTAGTCATCTCTTCTGTCATGGGAAAGAAGATAATAATTTCTGAAGACCTCATTGCTAGGTTAATTGGTCAAAGTGGTGGTGGAGTCCGTTGTGTGGACATGGCCGATAGATGCCCTGATATAGGTGTGGTAGCCAACTGCATTTTCACTCTTGGATTTCCCAGCAGCAAAATCAAGGATCTGAAGGATCACTGCAGAGTATGGGCCAAGATTGTTCTGGGCTGTTTTAATCACAGGAAGCCAACAAGCTCTCCTGATTATATAAACGTGGATCAGCAATTTCTGATCTACTTTATTGATCAGAGGGTGAAGATCAATCTGGCACACTTCCTGTTCAACCATCTGAAGACTAGTGTGAAAGAGACTAGAGAAGAAGAAAGGACCAAAAGGGACTGGATACCGTTTGGGAGGCTCATATCAGATATTCTGACAGAGAATAAGCTGATAGATTATCTGAGCGAAGCTAAAGTACTGGGCAATTTTGAACCAACTGTTGGAAAACCGCTGAACGCTAAGAACCTGAAAAAGATGAAGCTGATAGAAAATATCAGGAAGGAACCCAGAGCTTCTTCAACTGCTGACATCTCCAGAAGAAGAGTGCCTCTGAGTAATTTCCCAAGATTTTCTGAAATGGAATCCCAACCTGATATGTTTCTCAAGTATCCAGATTCATACAAGGAAGAAGATGCAGGTTCAAAGCTGAAGATCAAAGATCTGAGTCAAGTTCAACCTGAAGTGACTCAGAAGAAGACAAAGAAGAGGAAAGCAGAAGGATCATCTCATCAGACTCCAAAGAAACGAGGTAATTCATCTGCTGCTCCTATTTCAATTTCATCTACTATTCCAACATCTGTTGCCCCTCCTCAAACCTCTCACAGAATATCCATCCCAATCCCTACTATTGATGAAACCATACCAGAAGACCCTTCTGAGGCCTTACAACTCAGAAGAACCAGAATTAAAATTCCCATTAAAATTACCAAACAACCAACTGTTTCAACAACACCAGCACTTGATAGAGTGCTAGCTGATATTGAGCGTGAACATACTTCTGTTCAACCTCACTCTGAACCACCAAATATTCCTCCTCCACAACCTGAACCAGAAATTCAACCTGAACCAGAAATACAACCAGAACATCAACCAGAATCAGAACCACAATCTCATCAACCTCTCACAGAAGAACCTCTGATCCCTGAGCAATCAGAGATTCCACCTCCTCAACCAGAAAATAATCCACCCTCACCACAAACAGAGTTTCACCGCTATGAAACCCCATCTCCTCATCATTCTGATCCCCACTCACCTCAACCTTCACCGCTGGCAATACAGTTGCCATGTGGAACCACCATTGTCAGACCCCAGTTACCATCATCAGAGGAATCAACACCTCCAAAAACTCCATCCACTCCAATAGATATATCCTCTGACTCTGATAACCATCCACCAAAACAAACAGCACCTCAGCACACCTCTGTAAACCAATCCTCTGAAAACCCCAGCAAAACTTTCATTGACTTAACAAGTCTTGAACGTCTTGCTGATTTAAGACACAAATTGGCCATTCCCAAACCAAAGCAACTAGATGTTGGCTCTGGTATTTTGGACTTTGAAACAGGTATGCTGCAATGGATTGCTTCGTTGAAGCAAGTCTGTCCGGGGATGATCGACCCAGCTGCTTCTGATCAGCTCTGGTCACAGTTCAGAGTATGGGTTCGTGCTGAAGCACTCAAGCTGCAGGACGTCAACTATGAGCAGGCTCAACAGAACTTTAGCAAGCTGCTGAAGGAAGTTGAGAGTCAGCTGCCTCAAGAAGTTGTGCTCCCTCTGGACAGTGAATCCTGGTCTGAGAAAGAGCAAGCTGCACAGGTGCAACCATCAGAAGAAGACAAGACTCTTCAGGAAGAAAATCCAGCAGAAGATGTAGCTGAAAGTTCTGAGAAGCTTCCTCCTGCTGAAAGTTCTCAAGCTGCCTTGGACAGGCAGGCTCTGGAAGAACTCAGGCTGAATGACTTGCGTCTACAGCAGCGGATGGAAGAGAATGATCAGAAGATGGAAGCAAGAATGAATGTTCAGGACAGCAAGATTGATACTGTTGTCACCATGGTTCAGAAGCAGAATGAAACTTCTGAAAAGATTCAAGCAATGCTGGAAAGCCTGTTCTCACGCATGCCCCCACAACCTTGAAATTTTTTTCATGCATGACATTCTCCATATTTTCTTCATTTTCTGATGTACTTTTGACTATGTTTTGACTATGTTTGTGTAATGTTCTTTTGCTCTGAACTACTTTAATATAACTTGTTTTTCTGATTTAAATTGTTTTAGCACATCACTAACACTTTTTGATTGTTGACAAAAAGGGGGAGAACAAGAATGATATTTAAAATCAATAACGGCTAACTAGACAGAAATTCTCAAACATTCTAACTCTATTACTTGAAATGTTTTTCTGTTTTGTTTATAAGTCTACAGGCACAAGGAAGCTATGAAGACTAAGAACTAGAAGCTCTGATCAAAATGTAAAAGCTCATGTTGCTCTGATCAAATATGAAGTTCTGATATATGAAGCTCTGATCGTCCTAACACTCTGATCCGAAGCAAAGCTCTGACAGGAAAAGCTCTGAAGCTCTGCTTTCTGATAAGTCAAAGACCTATAATCCGATGCTCAAAGACAGAAAAAGATCTGACTCTGAAGAACACGCATATCAAAGGGAAGTAACAAACTCAGGGGGAGTATCTCTTAAACTCTGACTTCTCCGTACTTCTTATTCTGATACATAGCTCTGATAACTTTTCACGTTATTTTTCCATTTAAAATATCTAGTTTTTGTCATCATCAAAAAGGGGGAGATTGTTAGAACAATGTTTGAATCTAGTACCCTATATTTAAGTTTTGATGATAACAAAGTGAAAAGATATAGTAGTTAAATATTTCATGATTGAATTATATGCTGCCTAAAATTACTATGCTCTGATTTGCAGATATGCTGATTAAAATAAGCAAGATCACGTTCTCAGAATCAGAATATGATTTCATACACCAGCATCAGAAGTTGCTGAATCAGAACGTCAAGATCAGATGATCAACGCTTGCACATGCTGAAGCTTGATGAACAGAACTGCGCGTAAAACACTCTGATACAGAATCAAATAGTTCATCAGCAGCGAAGCAGAATCAGAATGAGCCAAGCCAGATCGTGCATTAAAGAAGCAACGGTACTGTGCATTGAACGCTAATCAATTCCAACGGCCTCATTCCAGACAAGATCTGCTCAAAAAGGAAAGCTTGTTATTAGCATTGAATCAAGAATATTTGCTTCAACGTTCATCTTCTCAAATGCTATATAAACCAAGCTTCGAAGATTATCACGGCTAATGCTTCCAAACTCTCTACACGCACAAAGCTGATCAATAATCTTCATCTACCAGTTTTGCTAAACCAACAAACTCTGATACTCCATTAGTGTTTAGCATTCTAAGTTTCTAAGCTTCATTTGTGTAAACATCACAGTTGTGATATAGTTTTGTAGAAAACATTCACACACATCATTTTATACCTTTGTAAGAAAGTGTTGCCTTGACAAACCGGATTGTGGTTTGAATCAAGAAGGTTTTAGCAGTTGCTAAAGCAGATTTGTATTCAGTTGAATATAGTGAATTAAGACCTCGTTGGAGAGAGGCGAAATCACCTTGACGGGTGGACTGGAGTAGTTTGAGATCAAACGAACCAGGATAAAAATACCCTGTCATTTGCTTTAAGATTCCAGTTTTACAATTCAACCCCCCCTTCTTGTGTTTTTCACCCCTTCACCAAGTACATTTGAAGCACCATCAAAGTACAGGGTCCATCGGGATCCTTGTTCAAGTCCGTTATACGGTCCGTTACCTTCAATGTTGTCCACTGTCATGATGTCCTCATCAGGGAAGTCGAATCTCATAGATTGGTAATCTTCGACGGCTTAATGGGCTAGATGGTCAGCTAGCACACTCCCCATTATAGCTTTTTGGGTAGTATACTGGATATCATACTCAGGCAGGATCATTTGCCATCTAGCGATTCTTCCCGATAAGGCAGGCTTCTCGAAGATATATTTGATCGGAACCATTTTGGAAATCAGCAAAGTGGTATGAGTCAACATATACTACCTTAGCCGGCGAGCAGCCCATACCAAAGCGCAACAAGTTTTCTCGAGTAGTGAGTAGCGAGTCTCACAATCATTAAACTTTTTGCTAAGGTAATAAATGGCACGCTCTTTTCCGCCAGACTCGTCATGTTGGCCCAACACGCACCCCATTGAGTTATCCAACACAGTCAAATACATGATTAACGGCCTTCCTTCGACGGGTGGCATCAAAATAGGAGGTTCTAGTAAATACTCCTTGATCTTATCAAAAGCAACTTGATAATCATTGTCCCATTCAACTATCTGATCTTTCTTCAACAACTTGAATATTAGCTCACAGGTAGATATCAGGTGAGAGATGAACCTTGCAATATAGTTTAAGCATCCCAAGAATCCCCTAACCTCCTTTTCAATGCGGGGGGCAGGAATTTCTTGTATAGCCTTTACTTTAGATGGATCAACCTCAATGCCTTTGTTGTTGACAATAAATCCCAGAAGTTTACCAGACCTAACTCCAAAAGTGCACTTTCTTGGGTTTAGTCTGAGCTTATACTCCTTCAACCTGACAAACAGCTTCTGCAAATGATCAAGGTGTTCTTCTTCTGTCTGTGATCGAGCTATCATGTTGTCTATGTAAACTTCGATCTCATGATGTATCATATCATGAAATAAAGCTACCATGGCGTGTTGATAGGTTGCCCATGCATTCTTCAGTCCGAATGGCATCACTTTGTAGCAGAAGGTACCACATTGCGTGACAAAAGTAGTTTTCTCCATGTCCTCGGGAGCCATTTTGATCTGGTTGTATCCCGAGAATCCGTCCATGAAGGAAAATACCTTGTGTTGAGCTGTGTTGTCAACTAAGATGTCGATATGTGGCAGTGGAAAATCATCTTTGGGGCTAGCCCTGTTTAAATCCCGATAGTCCACACACATTCTGACTTTGCCGTCCTTCTTAGGCACTGGCACAATGTTAGCAACCCATTATGGATAGGAAGTAACAGCCAGAAAGCCAGCGTTGAATTGCTTCATTACCTCAGCTTTGATCTTCTCAGACATATCAGGCCTCATTCGGCGGACCTTTTGCTTGATTGGTGGACAATCTTCTCTTCTAGGGAGACGGTGAACCACGATATCTGTGTCCAACCCTGGCATGTCTTCATAAGACAAGGCGAAGATTTCAACATATTCGTTCAACAACTGCACTAAGTGCTCCTTGACACTTGGTTCCAGGTTGGCACCAACTTTTACTTCCTTCCTATCTTCCTCTGTCCCTAAGTTGATGGTTTCTAGCAACTCTTCGTGAGGCAAAATGGCCCTCTCTTCTTGTTGTAGAAGTCTGGCTAATTCTCCCGGCACTTCACAGTCTTCGTCAACTTCGTACTCAGCATGATTGACCAAAACTTCAGAGTTATCGAATGCAAAAGCAGAATAGTCACCCATGGAATCCGGAGTGGATGGGTACCTGCATTTGTGAGTGTGGGTGTGTGTAAGGGATATCCATCCTTAAACAAACAAAAATGCAAAAGGAAAGAAAATGATCACAACAGTTTATAGATGAAAAACGTCCAATGATTCATTAAAACATGGCATATGATTATGAAAAAAATCAAGCCCTTACAAATGGACCTACATGCCCCAGGCAAGGCATGAGGTGAAAATAGTGTGCAAATTGTTTAGTTATTACAAACCATAAAAATGGGAAATTGTTCAAAGATAAAATTACTGGTTGATAAAGGTGATGGGAACAAAATCCTTTGCTTCCCAGTTGCTCAAACCCCCTTCGACGATCGGAAAGATCCAATCCTCAAAGTGGCTCTCTTCATCCTCATCGTCTACAACATTGATTCCATGGTGTAAGATCTTGACTGGTGGCCCTCCAGCCTTGGAGCGTCGCATAGCCTTTTGTCCTACAGCAGTTAACCCTAAACCAAACTTGTGTGTCTTATGGGGAAAATCAGGCAATTTCCCTCATACTGTACTCTTCCCTTCTTTAACCATAGCCTCTGCGTCCTTGAGAGATGCCATTCTAGATACATGCTTGGGAACAGTAGGCACTTCAACCATTGTCTTCGCAACTACTACCTTAGGAGACACTTCCTCGAAATGTTGTAAAGGCGTTTCGATGAACTCGCCACCCAATTCCATGTAGCGGGAGGAATTGAGATGACTTATCATGTACTCTTCCTCGCTGTGCACTATTATAATCTTACCCTTAACAGGATATTTCAGCATTTGGTGCAAAGAGGAGGTAACTGCCCCGGTATAATGGATCCACGGTCTTCCTAACAAACATGAATATGTGGGGCGGATGTCCATCACATAAAAGGTGGAGTTGAAAACCTTTGTGCCTACTGTGATACGGTGGGAGAACTGACTAGGGTTTTGCGTTTGTTTTCGCAAATGTTTCGGTTGAGCAAGAGTCGCCACCAACTTTTTATTTTATCCTAAGGAAAGGTTTAAAAAGCACAGCAAAAACCTTTGAGATTTTTCTTGGGTTCGGGGAATAGATTATAGAAAGGGAAGGTATTAGCACCCTTTCTATCCATGGTTATCCATGGGCTCTTAGGTACTTGCTTAGATCAACTTGCCTTGGTTTTCAATTGTTTGAAATGGTGCTTGGTGTGTGGTTTTTGAAAATGTTTTGAAAAGATGCCTTGTATAGGCTACCCTTGTAACAATTCTTTACTCGAATGTTTTACAAAAGGTGTTTTGTCTTTAGAAAAGATGTTTCAAGGTTTTTTTGAAAGTTGGTTTTGAAAGTGTTTGTGAAGTGGGTTTTGAAAATAGGCAAGTGTTTTCTTGGCAAATTGACAAGTACTTAAGAGTTGTCTACCCTAAAATTTTCTCAAAGATTTTTGTTATGTTTTTAAACCTTTTGACAATTTTGTTCCACCATTGCATTTGGTGGACAATCTTGTATTAGGAGGTGAAAGGGACAAGCGAGGGTCATCGTTTTTAGACCATAATTGCAATAGTGTTAAATGTCTTTGGGCAATTTTTCTTTAAAAGGGACTTGATCATTCACTTAGGCAACATTTTGAGGGACTATGATCATTTGATTGTTTGTTTTACCCAAAGAAATTCAACATGCAATATGGCCCAATTATTTGAAGGCAACAAAGTGGAATACCCTAGGGGTGCAAGTGTGAAATGTATTGTCCATTTTCATACTTATTTATCTTGAAATTAGGTCAAACTATTTTGTTCGTTTTATTCGCATACAAACCCTAATTCTAGCATGGTAGGTTTAGAAAGCGTTAAAGTGCGAAATTTAAATTCTTACACTATTACAACATAATAATATGGGGAGGGGGGTACACTGTTTCAAATGGGGTATATTTAGACAAGAATTTAAACCTAACTATTACATCATTTTTCTTTGAATATTTACAAGACAAACAATTGTATAATTAAATGGAAATGAAATAAATATGCAAAAATGTAGTAAGAAAAGAATTTTTATGTGTATGAAAAAAGAATATTATTTATGTAAATAAAAAGAGAAATAAAAGGGTATTATTTTTTGGAGTATTTTTAAATTTAGGGCAAAACCCTAATTTTAATCAAAAAGAGATATTAATCAATTAATTCATATAATAATTATTATTTACATACAAAAATAAAATAAAATATAGTATATTTGTAAAAAAGGTATTTTTTAGTATTAAATATTAAAAAATAAAATATGTACATTTTTTGGTATTTTATCCTAAGTATATTAATATATACCTATATATTTATATTATTTACAAAATATGTATTATATATATACTAATTAACAATATTTAAAATAAAATAAAAAAAGTATTTTTCTATAAAATATTTTCAGGAAGCAAAAATAAGATAAAAGTGTATAGAATATATTTGTGCTATTTTAATATTTTAAACAAAAAAAATATTCATTTATTTATTTATGTACAAACTAAAGAAACAATCAAATAAATACTTAATAATTTCAAAAAATGATGAGAAAAGTATTTTTATATTTTTAATATGCTGGGAAAAAAATAAATGAGTCAGTTAAAAAAAGAAAAAGTCAAAAAACATTAAAAATGAAGCAAATGGGCTCAGGGGTGTAAAACCAAAAAAGGTGGTGTGAAAAGGAAAGTCAACATAAGCCCAGCCCATGAAGACCTTTCTTCAACCTCTGTACAACAACATTCAAAAAACGCGCGCCCTGTTCTTGATCTTCTAACTCCTGATTCCTGGCTTATTAATGAAAACTCATAACATAAAAAATGTTCAGCATCAAGAGACGAATCCAACCATATGTAGAACTTGATCTAACTCTCTAAGATGAGGGAGAATTTCTTCTTCCCCAAATCCTAACCTAGATTTTCTGCCATTTTTAAACCTCAAATTCTCACAGCTCAAGCAAAAGAAATGAAAAGTAAAAACATGTACATGTTCAGTGGCATGAGTAGAACATTGTTTATTCACAAACTTAGAGCTAATGATGCTTGATAAGAGAGATAGAAGTTCACCAAGATACCTGTTCAACTGAAGTTCTATCTGGCAATGAGGGAGCTTTCAGTGCAAGGTGATGATTGGAAAAGCTTCCTTGAGGTCCAGGGATGTTATTCCAATGTTTACTTTGTCTTGAAAGCTTTTGAATCGTGCTAGAGCACTTCACCTGCAAAACAAGAAACTGAAAATGGTGGAAGTGGTTAGAGGGATTACAGGTCGTGTTTCAAGTCATGGTTAGCTTGCATAGGTGCTAGGGAATGTATGTGAACTGGTTTGGGCAAGAGAGCTTGAGGGAAATGGAAGATGGCACTCAAACTGCAGGCATGACCCTGTTTTTGCAGTTTGAAGATGATTCTGAGATTGGGAGTGTATGAGAGGTATTAGGGTCGTGCAATAGCTTGGTTGAGATGTCTTAAGTGTGTTTCACAAGTTCACCTAAGTGTTTGCAAGCTGATATGAGAGTTGGTTTCAGTTATGATGTGTTTCTTACACTTTAAGCAAGCCATGGTGACTTTGTGCCTCTAGCCTGTACAGACCCTCATACTATGCTGCATAATCCCTCCTTGATCAGTGTGATTAACACATAAACTTGTGCCAATTAGATATGGACTGTACTTCTTGGATTTGTAATTGGACATAAAGCTAACTTTTGCAAAAATAGAAAGAATGCTTTATCTAATTTGGGATTAATCCTTTATGTAATGTTAGAACACAAAGAACATGGCTTTGGCACAAAGAATATGCATTAAATTTATGAGTGTTGGATGGTTTAAGGACCTGTAATCAAGATATGCAAGCTGAGATTGAAATGCATAGTGTTATGGACATGTACATGGCCAAGAACAAAAGTGACTTTTTCCCATTTTGCAAAATTCGATTCTCCCTAACCATGAGGTTGTTTGAGAAGTTCTTGGACATTTTGGAAATCTTGGAATGTGTACTACAATCCATCTTTGAAATGAAAATTGAAATTCCAAGTGGAAGTGTATGGAAAATGGCCTTGAAGTTGGGTAGAAAACCTTGTCAAAATAGGTTAAAATTTCACTAAGTTAAGAATGGTTTAGTGCCCTTATTCAAAAATGTGTAACTTGAGATACAAGCCTCCAATGGGAAAACTTTGTGAATCAAAGTTGTAGATTATGCAACAAGCTACAACTTTCATGTTTTGACTTTTGTTTGAATCCAAATGGATCTTGGTGAAAAAGTGGGGCAAAGTTAGGAAAAAATTAGGGTTTTTTATAACTTAGAAAAATTCTAAGTTATGAAAAATTCTAATTTCTAACCCTAATTTGCATTTTGTGATTTTTTGATGAACAAGTTTCATGATTTGGCATGCTTTGATGAAAAATGAATCTTGACTCTTGATTTTGACCAAAAAGTCAAAGTTTGACTTTTCAGTATACAATCAAAATTGATCAATTGACTGGGGAAATTCAACTGTCAATCTTGTGTACTTGGGATCTTTTGAGTTTGTTGAGTATATCAAGATAATTCCATGGGGTCCTTGAGTCCATATATGAGCTTGGGTTGCCATTGGCTAGGTCAAACAGTCAAAAATTGCCTTTGTGCAGTCAAAACCCTAAAAATAACCATTTTGCCCTTTTGGTGATCTGATCAAATTTCTTGTGGAATTTTGATCCAAACTTGATCAAATGGTTCAGATGAGTTCATAATGTTGATGTGGGTCAATTTTCATGAGATTTGACTGTCAATTGGCCACAATTGACTTTTTCCCCAATACAGTTGATTTCTAGGTTAACTGTCCAATTGACTGGGCAAAACTTGGAATCAAGACTTGAAACTTGATGAGGATAAACTTGGGAGTCCAATATGAAGCAAGAAAGTCATCTTAGACATTTTGGGTCAAAACATCTTTGTGCAAACACAAACCCTAATTTGGGTCCACAGTGCAAGGAGAAGTCTTGAGCAGATGAAACCCTAACTGGATCTTGGGCTTCAAAGGTTTTGTGATGAGAAATCATTGAGAAATGGGAGGGAAAATTTTGGGGTACAACAGTTGCCCCTGTTCAATCTTCTTGAATCCGAAGAGTTAGATTGGCAAGTTTGCCTTTCGTGACTCGAGGGTTAAAAGGAGATTGGACACTAGAGTTCCCGGAAATTTGCACTCGTCAAAGTAATGGATGCGGGAATGGGCTTAGGGATGCCATTTGGAGATGGGCTTAGAGATGCCATCTGGAGGGGTGACAGAAACTTGTCGGGGATGGGCTTAAAGATGCCATCTGGAATGAGTATCAGGAAGGTGTCCATGCTTTGGACCATCTTCGAACTAGGGGTCTGAATAAGCAATAGATTGACATCCGTTGTTGGGAGGAATCCGTAAACTGTTTTTAAAGGTTGCATCTGAACAAGTGATAGATTAACATCCGTTGTTGGGAAGAATCCATAGACTGTTTTCAGAAGTCTGGAGAAGAAACTGAACAAGCGATAGGTTAACATCCGTTACTTGGAGAACCCGTGAACTGTTTTCAGAAATCTTGGAGTTGAATAAGCAATAGAGCAGCATCCGTTGTTGGGAAGCATCCGTAAACTGTTTTCAAAGGTTGCATCTGAACAAGTGATAGATTA
Organism: Vicia faba; assembly: GCA_948472305.1. Classification (NCBI taxonomy): domain Eukaryota; kingdom Viridiplantae; phylum Streptophyta; class Magnoliopsida; order Fabales; family Fabaceae; genus Vicia; species Vicia faba. The sequence goes on along the minus strand of OX451736.1, from coordinate 1,568,581,038 downwards.
ACATCCGTTGTTGGGAAGAATCCATAGACTGTTTTCAGAAGTCTTGAGAAGAAACTGAATAAGCGATAGGTTAACATCCGTTACTTGGAGAACCCGTAAACTGTTTTCAAAAATCTTGGAGTTGAATAAGCAATAGAGCAGCATCCGTTGTTGGGAAGCGTCCGTAAACTGTTTTCAGAAAGGTGCATCTGAATAAGTCGATAGATTAACATCCGTTGTTGGTAAGAATCCATAAACTGTTTTCAGAAGCCTTGAGAAGAAATCTGAACAAGTGATAGGTTAACATCCGTTACTTGGAGAACCTGTGAACTGTTTTCAGAAATCTTGAGGTTGAATAAGAACCGGTGTAGGGTTGCTTGATGATGAATCCGCGTAAAACTGCATCTGAAACTGTTAAGGATAGCTTTTTATTCTTATCCTGAAAAGGACAAAATGTCAGCTGAACACAAAATTATGTTGCATGAAATGTATGATGCTATATATGTTATATCAATGTTTATGATATGAATGTAATGAATGCGCATGTAAGCTGATGAACTGTCTTGCTAGGGATAGATGAACCATGGATGGCTGCAGATAAAAGCATCCTGACTGCTGCCGGGAAGAATAATTCCTTGGCTGTGACTGGGGAATAAGGAGCTTGGGCTGTCTGCCAAACCTTTGGGGAATTCCTGATGACTTCTACTGAGGAGCACCAATCTAGCAGACTTATGCTGGGGATACAAGACCGAGAATCTTCAGTTCTGGCGACTTCACTGGGGAACTCAAGATTTACTCTCCTAAAACTCTGTGGGGAGAAGGTTCATTAGTCTGGCTCCGCTGGGGATTGATAATTTGAAGCTTTAGCTCGGCTGGGGACACTGAAACTTAAACTCTGAGGGGAATTGAATTCCGGAGGATTCTCTGGCTGGGGATTTGCAAAGATAAGTTACTGCTGGGGAGTTTTGATGAACTCCGCTGGGGATAGGAAGAATTTTGGCGAGTGTGATCTTCCGTGGTTGTTAGCTGAGGATAACCCAGTTATAAGGCCTTGTGAGGAATAACTTTGAATAAAACTCGGGAGAGACGTCCGTACTCTGCAGGGAATAAGCTTTCGGCATCTACTGGGGGTGAGTTTCAAGATTTGCTAGGGATATGGATTCCAAATCTCCCGGGGGTTTCCTTTGAAGGGTATCAAGATATCCAACTGTACCTTTGACCTATCGGTAATCCTCTTTCCCGACTCATAAGAAAATGATTATGTTTCAAATGCATATGCCTATTTAACAAAACATTGGACGTTTCTCGAAATAAAACAAATAGTGCAAGAGAAAGGAAATGACACAAATTTCTGGGAAAAGTATTTGTATTGATTTTCTATGAGTATATTTGTACAAAGGAGACAATCATCCTAGTAAGAGGATTTTGTCGTACATATTGAAAGATTTATACAAAATAAAGATGGCTATGTGAAATAATTCCATGGGATTCCATTCCGCTATAGTTTTCACAACTCTGAATATCTGTCCATTCAATGCTTCATTGGCTGATGACTGGATTGATCAGAAGCCTGGAACCAGTTGATGAAGAGATTGTCTTTGAAGTGATCCGACGAGACATAGTCATACACTTTAATTCCCTAACTTTTGCCTGAATCGCCCTTTCGGGTTTTCGATCCACCGGGAAACCCCTTTTTGCCCAAGCCGCCCTTTCGGGTTTTCAACTTGCCGGGTGTACATATTTTTTTGTTTTTATCCCTAATTTTTGCGTGAATCGCCCTTTCGGGTTTTCGATCCACCGGGATGCCCATTTTTGCCCAAGCCGCCCTTTTGGGTTTTCGACTTGTCGGGTTATTTTATGCGTAGTATCTTTTGACTATGTCTGCGTTCGCAGGGTGCGGCAAATCGTCGCCGTCCATGGTGGTCAGAATCATTGCACCACCAGAAAATATGCTCTTGATCACAAATGGTCCTTCATATGTAGGAGTCCATTTTCCCCTGGGATCACTTTGCAGCAAGATAATCCGCTTGATTACGAGGTCCCCGACTTGATACACTTGACGTCTGACTTTCTTATTGAAGGCCTTGATCATCCGCTTTTGATACGTCTGACCATGGCATATAGAAGCAAGTCGCTTTTCGTCGATCAGATTGAGTTGATCAAGTCGAGTCTGCATCCAATCATCTTCATTCAAGCCTGCATCCTTCATAATCCTTAGAGAAGGAATCAGGACTTCCATAGGCAAAACAGCTTCCATGCCATAAACCAAAGAAAATGGGGTTGCCCCGGTTGAAGTACGTACCGTCGTACGGTATCCATGCAGAGCAAACGGTAACATCTCATGCCAATCTTTGTAAGTGACTGTCATTTTCTGAATGATCTTCTTAATGTTTTTGTTCGCAGCTTCAACAGCACCGTTCATCTTCGGCCGATAGGGAGATGAATTGTGATGATAAATCTTGAACTGTTCGCACAATGCAGTGATCATTGTGTTATTCAGATTTGTACCGTTGTCTGTGATGATCCTGTCTGGAACACCATACCGACATATGAGATTTTTCTTGGTAAAGCGGGCAACCACATTTTTAGTAACAGAGGCGAAGGAAGCTGCTTCGACCCATTTGGTGAAATAGTCAATGGCAACCAGGATGAAGCGATGTTCGTTGGAAGCTGTGGGCTTGATCTCTCCAATCATATCAATGCCCCACATTGCAAAGGGCCAAGGAGCAGTCAGGACGTTGAGAGGAACCGGAGGGATATGAACTTTGTCAGCATAGACTTGACATTTGTGGCAAGTACGGGAATGTTGATGGCAGTCAGCTTCCATGGTAGACCAGTAATAGCCTGCCCTTAGGATCTTCTTAGCCATTGTGTGCCCGCTCAAGTGAGTGCCGAATGTGTCGCTGTGTATATCAGTCATGATCAACTCTGCTTCAGCTTTAGCTACGCATCGGAGTAATACGTAATCATGGCTTCATTTGTAAAGGATGCCGTTGCTCAGGAAGAACTTAGCAGCGAATTTCCTTAAGAACTTCTTGTCATTTACGGAAGCTCCTTCAGGATAATCTCTAGTCTCGAGATACCTTTTGATTTCATGGAACCAAGGTTGTTCCACTATTTCTTCGGTATTAATCTCGTGGCAATGCGCAGGTTCATCCATTCGCTCGATGGTGATTTGGGGGGCCTCATTATCCCAGTTGAGTTTAAACATGGAGGACATTGTGGCTAGAGCATCTGCTAGCTGATTCTCTTCTCGCGGGAAATGCTCGAAGGTAATTTGCTCGAAATGAGGCAACAATGTCAGGACATATTCTTTATATGGGACGAGATTAGGATGTTTGGTATCCCATTCTCCTTTGATTTGATTGATAACCAAAGCCGAGTCCCCAAATATGATCAAAGATTTGATCCCCAAGTCTATAGCAGCCTTGAGACCAAAGATGCAGGCTTCATACTCAGCCATGTTGTTTGTGCAGCTGAAGCAAAGTCGGGCCGTGAAAGGTGTGTGACAACCTTCCGGAGAAATGAGTACTGCGCCAATACCGTTTCCAAGTGCATTTGAAGCACCATCAAAGTACAGGGTCCATCGGGATCCCTTTTCGGGTCCGTCATACGGTCTGTCACCTTCAACGTTGTCCAAATTCATGATGTCCTCGTCTGGGAAGTCAAATCTCATGGGTTGATAGTCTTCGATAGCCTGATGAGCCAGATGGTCAGCTAATACACTCCCTTTTATAGCTTTTTGGGTGGTGTATTGGATGTCATACTCGGTCAAGATCATTTGCCATCTAGCTATCCTTCCAGATAAAGCGGGCTTCTCGAAGATATACTTGATAGGGTCCATTTTGGATATCAACAAGGTAGTATGAGTCAGCATATACTGTCTTAGTCGGCGAGCAGCCCATACCAAAGCGCAGCAAGTTTTCTCGAGCAGTGAGTAGCGAGTCTCACAGTCGGTAAACTTTTTGCTAAGGTAATAAATAGCATGCTCTTTTCGACCAGACTCGTCATGCTGGCCCAAAACACACCCCATTGAGTTATCCAAGACGGTTAAGTACATGATCAATGGTCTTCCTTCGACGGGTGGCATCAGAATAGGAGGTTCTAGCAAATACTCCTTGATTCTATCAAAAGCAGCTTGACAATCATCGTTCCATTCCACTACCTGATCTTTTTTCAAGAGTTTTAAAATTGGCTCACAGGTAGAAGTCAGATGTGAGATGAATCTGGCAATATAGTTTAAGTGCCCCAAGAATCCTCTAACCTCCTTTTCCGTACGGGGAGCAGGCATCTCTTGTATTGCTTTTACTTTTTCCGGATCGACTTTAATGCCTTTGTTGCTTACAATGAATCCCAGGAGTTTACCAGACCTAACTCCAAAAGTGCATTTACTTGGATTCAGCCTGAGCTTGTATTCTTTTAACCTGGCAAACAGCTTTTCTAGATGTTCAAGGTGCTCTTCCTCTGTTTGTGACCGAGCTATCATATCGTCTACGTAAACTTCAATCTCATGATGTATCATATCATGAAATAAAGCTACCATGGCGCGTTGATAAGTTGCCCCTGCGTTCTTCAGCCCGAACGGCATCACCTTGTAACAGAAAGTGCCCCATTGTGTGACAAAAGTCGTTTTCTCCATATCCTCGGGAGCCATTTTGATTTGATTGTAGCCCGAGAATCCGTCCATGAAGGAAAACACTTTATGCTGAGCTGTATTGTCGATCAAGATGTCAATATGAGGTAGCGGGAAATCATCTTTAGGGCTGGCCCTATTCAAATCCCGGTAGTCCACACACATCCTGACTTTGCCATCTTTCTTAGGTACTGGCACAATGTTAGCGACCCATTGAGGATAGGACGTAACAGCCAGAAAACCAGCATCAAATTGTTTCATTACTTCTGCTTTGATCTTTTCGGACATGTCAGGCCTCATTCGGCGAACTTTTTGCTTGATCGGTGGACAATCCTCTCTTGTGGGGAGACGGTGGACCACAATGTCTGTGTCTAAACCCGGCATGTCTTCATAGGACCAAGCGAAGATTTCAACATACTCATTCAACAACTGTACCAGGCGTTCCCTGACACTCGGTTTCAGATTGGCACCCACTTGCACCTCCTTCCGGTCTTCCTCGGTTCCCAAGTTAACAGTTTCCAATGGCTCTTCATGCGGTAAGATGGCCCTTTCCTCTTGTTGCAGAAGTCTGGCTAGTTCCCCGGGTACTTCACAACCTTCGTCATCTTCATACTCGGCTAGATTGACCAGATCTTCAGAGTTGTCGGAAGATATAGCAGAATAGTCACCCATGGAATCCGGAGTGGATGGGTACCTGCATTGGTGAGTGTGGGTGTGTGTAAGGGATAGCCATCCTTAAACAAAATGCAAAAGGAAAGAAAATGAACATAAGCAGTTTATCAAATGAAAAACGTCCAATGAATCATTAAACATGGCATATGGATATGAAAAATAATCAAAACCCTTACAAATGGACCTACATGCCCCGGGCACGGCAGGAGGTGAAAAGATAGTGTACGGATTGTTTGAAAGTAAATATTACAGACCAGATAAGAAATGTTTAACAGATAAATTACTGATGAATAAAAGTGATGGGGACAAAGTCCTTAGCCTCCCAATTGCTCAATCCTCCTTTAACAGTTGGATAAATCCATTCTTTAATGTTGCTCTCCTTGTCTTCATCTTCCTGGGCGTTGATTCCGTAGGGAGAAATTTTGACTGGCGCCCTTTCAATCTTCGCACGGCGCATAGCTCTCTGGCCGGCGGCTGTGAACCCTAACCCAAACTTATCAGTCTTATGCGGAATGTCAGGTAACTGCCCCCATGCCGAATTCTTCCCTTCTTTTATTGCGGCCCTTGCATCTTCCAGAGATGCCATCCTGGCCATCTGCCTCGGTGCCTCAGCCGTCAACTTTGCTACTGCTATATCAGGAAGGACTTCTTCGAAATGTTGAAATGGCGTCTCAATGAACTCCCCTTCTACCTCCACATACCGAAAAGAGTTCAAGTGGCTAATCATGTATTCCTCTTCGCCGTGGACGGTAATGATCTTTCCCTTGACAGGATACTTCAACATCTTATGTAAGGAGGAGGTGACTGCCCCAGCATGGTGTATCCAAGGTCTACCCAGCAAGCAAGAGTATGATGGACGGATGTCCATCACTTAGAAAGTGGATTTAAACACCTTGGCGCCTATTTTGATGGGAATTTCAACCTCTCCATGGACCACTCTCTTCGAACCATCGAAAGCTCTGACAACAATATCACTCGGCTTCAATTCCAACCCTTCACAATCTAGTCGGTCCAAGGCCTTCTTAGGCAAAACATTCAGCGACGAACCGGTATCAACCAAAACATGTGCAAGAGTGGTTCCGCGACACTCGATTGAAATATGCAAAGCATCATTGTGGTTTCTGCCTTTAGGGGTTAGGTCGGCATCAGAAAAACCTAATCCATTGTCCGCAGTCAGGCTAGCCACGCAATTTTGAAATTGATCCGCAGAGGTTTCCTGGGGCACATGAGCTGCCTTCAGGAATTTTATCAGGGCTTTAGCGTGCGCTTCTGAGCAAAGTAGTAGTGCCAGCATGGAGACCTTGGAGGGGGTTTGCCCCAACTGTTCCACCACATCGTAATCACTTCTCTTGATTATCCTCAGAATCTCGTCCATTTCCTTCTTGGAGGTTTCCGGGATAACCAAGGGTTGAGCCCTCGTCCTGACGGGCTCATCTTGGATTCCCTTACCTTTGTTAGCAGCGGTAGGAGAGACAGTACTAGGAACAACGATGTCTTCAATCAGAGGAGTTCTAGCAGAGAGTTTTATTGGTGCAGGGATGACTTCGTTAGCTGATGAGGGTCCAAAGACTGCTCTTGGAGGGGCAATCTCTGGAGAAAATATTCTCCCGCTCCTGGTGATTTTGCTGGTGCCCGCAATGTTACTAATGCTGGCTTCTTCATCATCCGAACTTTCTTCAATTACTTCGATTTGCTTGATACCATGGTAGTAGATGTCACCGCCATAGTTCCAAGGTATCGACTTCTCAGAAACATAGGGAACAGGCCCTGACATTGTTATCTTCAAAGGAACAGATTTTGCAGCTGGTGTAATCTTAACAGGCTTTTTGACAGCCTTGGAAAGATTGGCGTGAATGGTTATGATTGAGACATCTTCAGTATGAACTGAAACAGCAGAAACTTTTTCAAACAAAATTTGTCAACTATCCATAAGGTCTTGGATGCCTTTCTTCAGTAACGGAAAATCAAACGGCAGAGAGTAACAACAATAGCAATCTTCTTTACATCCCGGGAAGATCCCGGCCCTTAACAAATTCAACTTAATGGTTAGCAGTGGAGTGGTCAGATCACTGACATCAGCAACATACAAATCTTCTTCAATGGCATTGACATTTCGGCCGTGCTTCGGCATAGGTGCAGATATCACATTAGGCTTCTCTGGAGCGTCAAACTCTACCTCCTTAGCCTCTATCAGGTCTTGGATTTTATGCTTGAGTTCCCAACAATCATTGGTGTCGTGTCCAACACTGTCTGAATGGTAGGCGCATTTAGCATTGGCATGATAATGCGGAGAGGACGTATTCACATTCTTTGGTGCCTCCTTGATGGTGGCGAGGTTCAACTTTAATAGATGGGGAAGCACCTGCGCTGGAGTCATATTAATACGGGTGAACTGCCGTTGTGGCCGTTCCACCCGTTGCTGATTTGGTCTGGACTGGTTATAGCGAGGCTGCTCGCTCGGAGTGTTTTGAATCATTACGGCCCCCACAGTTGGCCGACGCTCCATCTTCCCTGCTCTTCTCTGAGAATATACCATAGTTGTTTCCTTCTTAAAAGGCTTCTTCTCAACACTTGCAGCAACACCCTTCTGAATCTTTCCTGACTTGATGCCAGCTTCTATTCTTTCGCCTGTTAAGATTAAATCGGTAAACCCCGCAGAAGAGTTACCAATTAGATGATTGAAAAATGGCCCAGATAAGGTCCCAAGAAACATATCAACGAGTTCACGGTCGGTTAAAGGAGGCTGCACCCTGCCAGCCAGATCTCTCCATTTTTGTGCATATTCTTTGAATCCTTCGCTTGTTCCTAGTGACATACCCTGAAGTTGGGTACGAGTAGGAGAAAGATCAGAATTATATTGGTATTGTTTGTAAAAAGCGGTGGCCAAATCTTCCTAATTTCTGACACTGGTTCCTTCTAGCTGATAAAACCACTCCAACTGAGCTCCCGACAGGCTGTCTTGAAAGAAGTGAATCCAGAGGTTTTTATCTGCTATATAGGGTTGAATCTTTCTTACGTAGGACCTGAGATGCATTTTGGGACAGGACAGCCCATCATACCTCACAAACACTGGCACTTTGAATTTTGGGGGAATCACAATCCCGGCAACCAAGCCCAAGTCTTCAAAATCCAAACCCGGTACTCTTTGTAATTCCATGGCAGCCAATCTGTCTTCTAAACCCTTGTATTTATCATCAGCTGGAGGGTATTGTTGGTCAGAATAATCTTCATCCTCTTCAACCTCTTCTTCCTCCGCATCAGACTCGGAAGGCACCGTAACTCCATCTCTTTTACTAGTCCCTTCATCAGAAGTGGGAGGAAATTCAAGCACTCTCCGAGCTTCTCCGTCAAATCTTCTCCCCAAAGTAGCCACCCCAATCCTCTTTTTCTTCTTCTTCACTGGGTCCTTATTCCCCAATTGAGTCTTGATATCCTCCTGACTTTTAACCAAAGTCAACAGGAGTTGCTGGAACTGTGCATTCTGAGCTTGTAGGTCTTTGATTGTTTGCTCGAGATCCATCCTACTGAAATAAACAGCAGACAGATAAGGAAACCTGGAGTGAGACCTGCTTATGCACATGATGAATGGTATGCTTATGTATGCAATGCATTCAAGTATTTGGAACATTCAAAATTGTTTCAGACAAAGAAGAACGCATGTCATATTAATAAGAAGAAATTTGTTAGTACATAAATGCCCCATGGGCCAAATATTACAAAATAAACTTCTTAAGGCAGAAAGACATTGCGCATCCTCTTTGGTGCGATGTAGGTGTTGAGGGCCTCCTGCTCATGGAGTCGGCGGGTGAGCTCTAGAACCTTCTTTTCACTGGCGTAGTAGCTAGCTTCAAAAGTATTTCGTTCCTCCTTGAGCTGAATCTAACTTTTCTGCATTTCCTCCCACGATGTAGGCATGTCTGGATGTAGGATGGTGTAGGGAACCTCTCCTTCACTGACGGGCTCTTTAATCACTGGGAGTACATGAGGATAAGGCATCATTAGACTTTGGGCTCGGGCTCGTACCCACTTGAGATAGGGCTCAAGATGGATGGAGTTCTTGTGTCCCAGAGTCTTGCTATCGACCTTGTTGAGTTTTCCCCAAGCTCTGATGAATCTTTGGCGAAGTCCTTGCGCATCGTTGTCGAAGTCAAAAACCAGGTTAGGAATCAACATGTCATGAGGGCCATACCTCCGTGCATATCCAAATTGCCTCAAAGCTAGGCAAGGGTTGTAGGTGATACCTCCCCTGATTCCAAGTAAAGGAACATTAGGAAATTCTCCGCAATGATCGACAATGATGACATTTTCTCTGGACCGAGAACACCAATGCACATCAGAATGAGTAAGAGTCATCAACCGTTGGGACCACCTTGTACCTTGGTCATTCTTCAAGACAGATTGCGGAAGGTGCGAAATAAACCACCTTGCAAGGATAGGAGTACAGCACATGAGAACACCCCTCTTTCTCATTGTTCGTGTGTAAAATGAGTGAAGAATGTCCCCAAGCAATGTTGGTATTGGATTTCTGGACAAGAAGATTTTGACGGCGTTGACATCTACCAATTGGTCAGGATTTGGGAACAAGATCAACCCATAGATAAGGAGTGCCACAATCTCTTCAAAGGCTTGTAGGTCCAATGAGTTCCAACATTCTTGTGCCTTCTCAAACAAGAACTTTGCTAAGAATCCTTTGACGCCGCTTCTGGTTTCCCAATGCCCCTTGATGTCGGATGGTTGTAGATGTAATGCTCGAGCAACATCTTCCGGCTTTGGTTCCTTTTCCGTACCGTTGAAGGGTAGTTGATTAAGGATAGGGATTCTTAGGAGTTGAGAAAACTCCTCCAAAGTGGGTACCAACTGATAATCAGGGAAAGTGAAGCAGTGGTGAAGAGGGTCAAAGAACTGGAATAGCACTTTCATCATGTCTTCTTCAATGTTGGTGTTGACTAGGCTGAGCAGTCTGCCATGTCTTTCACTGAAGGATGAATTTTCCGGAATTCTTGAGGTGAGCTCTTTGAGTTGAGGAGAAATTCTCACAAGGTTGACTTGAATGGTATTTCTGCGAGGAATTTCCATGACCTACAAAACAGGAACAAAGATGAAGATCCAAACCCTTGAAATGGTTAGTGAATGCATATGATGCTTTATGATGTTTATGATGTTTATGACGTATGCACAAAACATATGTACAAGCAAATCACACCAAACCCTAGTTTCAGGCTTGCACGAGGTTTCATAAGTAAGTACCCTCTTGAGTGTAGTTGGCTTAAAAACCTGTCCTATAAATAGTAACCGGGTTCTAAGGAGCTCAATATCACTGGATTGTTTTCATTGTTCATTGTTTTGGTTTAGCCACTTAACTAGCGACCAAAATATTCCAAGAAAACAACCCTCAATGAGTGTAGTGTCGAGTATCTACCAACTTCGGACTGCACCAAAGCCGGTCATCTCACTACCCCTAATAAAAGGCCAAGATGGTCAAGTAAGGTTCTAGGTCATTAGTGCTTAGTGACATCACTCAGCGGCCCCGTACTCTCCTTGATTGAACTCAAGGGTTACCGGTACTCACAAATATGTCGCACTAATATAGCTATTGCTTCGACCGTGTCGGTATACCCCGCACAGTTTCCACAACGTATTGCTATCTATGAATGTTTCCCTAAATCCGGGTGTAGGATTGCAAACCCAAACAATAGAGCCAAAGTATAAAGCAAACAAATCAAACAATTAGTCATGCAAGAGGGTGATCTAAGCCCTAAGGTTACTCCACTTTTAAATTTCTCCCCAGCAGAGTCGCCAGTTCTGTGATACGGTGGGAGAACTGACTAGGGTTTTGCGTTTGTTTTTGCAAATGTTTCGGTTGAGCAAGAGTCGCCACCAACTTTTTATTTTATCCTAAGGAAAGGTTTAAAAAGCACAGCAAAAACCTTTGAGATTTTTCTTGGGTTCGGGGAATAGATTATAGAAAGGGAAGGTATTAGCACCCTTTCTATCCATGGTTATCCATGGGCTCTTAGGTACTTGCTTAGATCAACTTGCCTTGGTTTTCAATTGTTTGAAATGGTGCTTGGTGTGTGGTTTTTGAAAATGTTTTGAAAAGATGCCTTGTATAGGCTACCCTTGTAACAATTCTTTACTCGAATGTTTTACAAAAGGTGTTTTGTCTTTAGAAAAGATGTTTCAAGGTTTTTTTGAAAGTTGGTTTTGAAAGTGTTTGTGAAGTGGGTTTTGAAAATAGGCAAGTGTTTTCTTGGCAAATTGACAAGTACTTAAGAGTTGTCTACCCTAAAATTTTCTCAAAGATTTTTGTTATGTTTTTAAACCTTTTGACAATTTTGTTCCACCATTGCATTTGGTGGACAATCTTGTATTAGGAGGTGAAAGGGACAAGCGAGGGTCATCGTTTTTAGACCATAATTGCAATAGTGTTAAATGTCTTTGGGCAATTTTTCTTTAAAAGAGACTTGATCATTCACTTAGGCAACATTTTGAGGGACTATGATCATTTGATTGTTTGTTTTACCCAAAGAAATTCAACATGCAATATGGCCCAATTATTTGAAGGCAACAAAGTGGAATACCCTAGGGGTGCAAGTGTGAAATGTGTTGTCCATTTTCATACTTATTTATCTTGAAATTAGGTCAAACTATTTTGTTCGTTTTATTCGCATACAAACCCTAATTCTAGCATGGTAGGTTTAGAAAGCGTTAAAGTGCGAAATTTAAATTCCTACACTATTACAACATAATAATATGGGGAGGGGGTACAATGTTTCAAATGGGGTATATTTAGACAAGAATTTAAACCTAACTATTACATCATTTTTCTTTGAATATTTACAAGACAAATAATTGTATAATTAAATGGAAATGAAATAAATATGCAAAAATGTAGTAAGAAAAGAATTTTTATGTGTATGAAAAAAGAATATTATTTATGTAAATAAAAAGAGAAATAAAAGGGTATTATTTTTTGGAGTATTTTTAAATTTAGGGCAAAACCCTAATTTTAATCAAAAAGAGATATTAATCAATTAATTCATATAATAATAATTATTTACATACAAAAATAAAATAAAATATAGTATATTTGTAAAAAAAAGGTATTTTTTAGTATTAAATATTAAAAAATAAAATATGTACATTTTTTGGTATTTTATCCTAAGTATATTAATATATACCTATATATTTATATTATTAACAAAATATGTATTATATATATACTAATTAACAATATTTAAAATAAAATTAAAAAAAAGTATTTTTCTATAAAATATTTTCAGGAAGCAAAAATAAGATAAAAGTGTATAGAATATATTTGTGCTATTTTAATATTTTAAACAAAAAAAATATTCATTTATTTATTTATGTACAAACTAAAGAAACAATCAAATAAATACTTAATAATTTCAAAAAATGATGAGAAAAATATTTTTATATTTTTAATATGCTGGGAAAAAAATAAATGAGTCAGTTAAAAAAAGAAAAAGTCAAAAAACATTAAAAATGAAGCAAATGGGCTCAGGGGTGTAAAACCAAAAAAGGTGGTGTGAAAAGGAAAGTCAACATAAGCCCAGCCCATGAAGACCTTTCTTCAACCTCTGTACAACAACATTCAAAAAACGCGCGCCCTGTTCTTAATCTTCTAACTCCTGATTCCTGGCTTATTAATGAAAACTCATAACATAAAAAATGTTCAGCATCAAGAGACGAATCCAACCATATGTAGAACTTGATCTAACTCTCTAAGATGAGGGAGAATTTCTTCTTCCCCAAATCCTAACCTAGATTTTCTGCCATTTTTAAACCTCAAATTCTCACAGCTCAAGCAAAAGAAATGAAAAGTAAAAACATGTACATGTTCAGTGGCATGAGTAGAACATTGTTTATTCACAAACTTAGAGCTAATGATGCTTGATAAGAGAGATAGAAGTTCACCAAGATACCTGTTCAGCTGAAGTTCTATCTGGCAATGAGGGAGCTTTCAGTGCAAGGTGATGATTGGAAAAGCTTCCTTGAGGTCCAGGGATGTTATTCCAATGTTTACTTTGTCTTGAAAGCTTTTGAATCGTGCTAGAGCACTTCACCTGCAAAACAAGAAACTGAAAATGGTGGAAGTGGTTAGAGGGATTACAGGTCGTGTTTCAAGTCATGGTTAGCTTGCATAGGTGCTAGGGAATGTATGTGAACTGGTTTGGGCAAGAGAGCTTGAGGGAAATGGAAGATGGCACTCAAACTGCAGGCATGACCCTGTTTTTGCAGTTTGAAGATGATTCTGAGATTGGGAGTGTATGAGAGGTATTAGGGTCGTGCAATAGCTTGGTTGAGATGTCTTGAGTGTGTTTCACAAGTTCACCTAAGTGTTTGCAAGCTGATATGAGAGTTGGTTTCAGTTATGATGTGTTTCTTACACTTTAAGCAAGCCATGGTGACTTTGTGCCTCTAGCTTGTACAGGCCCTCATACTATGCTGCATAATCCCTCCTTGATCAGTGTGATTATCACATAAACTTGTGCCAATTAGATATGGACTGTACTTCTTGGATTTGTAATTGGACATAAAGCTAACTTTTGCAAAAATAGAAAGAATGCTTTATCTAATTTGGGATTAATCCTTTATGTAATGTTAGAACACAAAGAACATGGCTTTGGTACAAAGAATATGCATTAAATTTATGAGTGTTGGATGTTTTAAGGACCTGTAATCAAGATATGCAAGCTGAGATTGAAATGCATAGTGTTATGGACATGTACATGGCCAAGAACAAAAGTGACTTTTTCCCATTTTGCAAAATTAGATTCTCCCTAACCATGAGGTTGTTTGAGAAGTTCTTGGACATTTTGGAAAGCTTGGAATGTGTACTACAATCCATCTTTGAAATGCAAATTGAAATTCCAAGTGGAAGTGTATGGAAAATGGCCTTGAAGTTGGGTAGAAAACCTTGTCAAAATAGGTTAAAATTTCACTAAGTTAAGAATGGTTTAGTGCCCTTATTCAAAAATTTGTAAATTGAGATACAAGCCTCCAATGGGAAAACTTTGTGAATCAAAGTTGTAGATTATGCAACAAGCTACAACTTTCATGTTTTGACTTTTGTTTGAATCCAAATGGATCTTGGTGAAAAAGTGGGGCAAAGTTAGGAAAAAATTAGGGTTTTTTATAACTTAGAAAAATTCTAAGTTATGAAAAATTCTAATTTCTAACCCTAATTTGCATTTTGTGATTTCTTGATGAACAAGTTTCATGATTTGGAATGCTTTGATGAAAAATGAATCTTGACTCTTGATTTTGACCAAAAAGTCAAAGTTTGACTTTTCAGTATACAGTCAAAATTGATCAATTGACTGGGAAATTCAACTGTCAATCTTGTGTACTTGGGATCTTTTGAGTTTGTTGAGTATGTCAAGATAATTCCATGGGGTCCTTGAGTCCATATATGAGCTTGGTTTTCCATTGGCTAGGTCAAACAGTCAAAAATTGCCTTTGTACAGTCAAAACCCTAAAAATGACCATTTTGCCCTTTTGGTGATCTGATCAAATTTCTTGTGGAATTGTGATCCAAACTTGATCAAATGGTTCAGATGAGTTCATAATGTTGATGTGGGTCAATTTTCATGAGATTTGACTGTCAATTGGCCACAGTTGACTTTTTCCCCAATACAGTTGATTTCTAGGTTAACTGTCCAATTGACTGGGCAAAACTTGGAATCAAGACTTGAAACTTGATGAGGATAAACTTGGGAGTCCAATATGAAGCAAGAAAGTCATCTTAGGCATTTTGGGTCAAAACATCTTTGTGCAAACAAAAACCCTAATTTGGGTCCACAGTGCAAGGAGAAGTCTTGAGCAGATGAAACCCTAACTGGATCTTGGGCTTCAAAGGTTTTGTGATGAGAAATGGGAGGGAAAATTTTGGGGTACAACACCTACTTTAATAGGAATATCAACCTCCCCATGAAACATTCTTTTGGAACCATCAAAAGCCCTAACAACGATATTGCTAGGTTTGAGGGTCAATCCTTCGCAGTCCAAACGGTCTAAGGCTTTCTTTGGCAGCACATTCAAGGAAGAACCAGTATCAACTAAGACATGGGCGAGGGTGGTTCCCCTGCATTCAACTGAGATGTGTAGCGCGTCGTTGTGTTTCCTTCCTTTGGGAGTCAAGTCAGTATCGGAAAAGCCAAGGCCATTGTCAGCAGTAAGACTGGCCACACATTCCTAAAATTGGTCAGCCGAAGTCTCTTGGGGAACATGTGCCGCCTTTAAGAATTTGATTAGGGCCTTAGCATGGGCCTCAGAACAGAGCAGAAGAGCCAACATTGAAATTTTAGAAGGAGTCTTCCCTAACTGTTCCACAACGTCGTAGTCACTTTTTCTGATTATTTTCAAGATTTCATCCATTTCTTTCTGAGTGGTTTCGGGGATAACCACAACATGAGCCTTCGTCCTGACAGGAACTTCTAGTATCCCCTTACCCTTGTCGGTAGTATCAGCAGATGGTCTTTCTTCAGGAGTATCCAATTCTTCAATCATTGGGCCTTGCATAGATGGTCCAACAGGTACAGAAGCTTTCAAGGGTCCGAAAACTGCTCGAGGGGAAGCAATCTCTGGAGAAAAGATTCGACCACTGCGGGTTATCTTGCTTGTACCCGCAATGTTCCCTATATCAGGGTTTTCTTCTTCAGAATTTTCTTGGTCTGCCTCAATTTTCTTGATACCATGATAGAAGATTTCTCCTCCATAGTTCCATGGTATCATTTTGCTTGATCGGTACGGGACAGGTCCCGGCATGGTGATCTTTAAAGGTACACATTCAGAGTTGGGTGTAATCCTGACAGGCCTTTTGCAAGCCTTGGGAGCATTGTCGGAAATGGTTATGATCGCAATATCGTTGGTTGAAGTAGAAAAAGTAACAGGAGTAACAGGATTGAAGGTATCAACAGGGGTTTTCTAGAAAAGTATCTCTTGGGTATCCATCAGGCGTTGAACACCTGACTTCAATATTGGGCAATCACCTCGTATGTTCAAACAAAAATAGCAGTCTTTACCACAACCAGGAAAGATCCCGGCTCTTATCAAATTTTCTTTGATCACAAGTAACGGCGTCAACAGGTCAACAACATAAGTAACATGAAGGTCCTCCATAACAGCATGAATATTATTACCGTGTTTGGGCATCGGAGCAGAAATCACATTGGGCTTCTCAGACGCATCGAATTCTACTTCTTTGGCATCAATCAAGTCCTGGATTTTGTTCTTAAGCGCCCAGCAATTATTGGTATCGTGCCCAACATTGTCGGAATGGTAAGCACATTTGGCATTGGAGTGGTAGTATGGAGAGGAAGTGTTAGGATTTTTTGGCGCTTCCTTTAAATTGGTAAGATTCAACTTCAACAAGTGGGGGAGTACCTGAGCTGACGTCATGTTGATGCAGGTGAACTGCCGTTGTGGCCTTTCTACCCGTTGTTGATTAGGTCTCGACTGATTGTTACGAGGTTGATCAATTGAAGAATTTTGAATCATCACCGCCCTTACAGTCGGTCGGCGCTCGGTTCTTCCCTGACCCTTCTGAGAGTACACATCAGAGGCTTCCTTCTTAGCCGGGAAAGGTTTCTTAACAGCTGTGGATGCAGAAGCATCCTTTTGAATCTTTCCACTTTTAATACCGGCCTCGACCCTTTCGCCAGTCAAAATTAGTTCAGTAAATCCCGCAGAAGAACTCCCGATTATATGATTGAAGAAGGGGCCAGACAGGGTCCCCAAAAACATGTCAACTAACTCCCTATCTGACAACGGCGGTTGCACCCTTCCAGCCAGATCACGCCACTTCTGGGCGTACTCTTTAAACCCTTCATTGGAAGCCATCCCCATACTTTGTAACTGAGTACGAGTGGGTGCCAAATCAGCATTGTATTGATATTGACGATAAAAAGCACTGCTAAGTCTTCCCAATTGTGAACCTCTGATCTCTCGAGCTGATAAAACCAGTCTAACTGCGTGCCAGACAAACTGTCTTGGAAAAAGTGTACCCAGAGGTCCTTATAAGATGAGTGAGGTTGGATCTTTCTAACATACGACCTCAGGTGCATCTTAGGGCAAGACAGACCGTCGTACTTGGCAAATGTTGGCACCTTGAACTTGGGAGTGATAACAATCCCAGATACCAGTCCTAGTTCTTCAAAATCCAAACCGGGTACCCTCTGCAACTCCATGGCTGCCAGTCTATCCTCAAGATTCTTATATTTATCATTCGCTGGTGGATATTATTGTTCGGAGTAGTCTTCGTCTTCTTCCTTTTCCTCCTCTTCAACCTCAGATTCAGAAGGGACAGCAGTTCCCTTCCCTTTATCATCCCCTTCGTCAGACGTTGAGGGGAACTCAAGAACTCTCCTAGCCTGATGCTCAAATCTCCTTCCTAAAGTGGCTATTCCAGGTCTCTTTTTCTTTTTCTCTTTATTCTTCTCCAACAGAGCTTTGAGGTCCTCTTGACCCTTTTCCAAGGTCATGAGGAGTTGCTGGAATTGTGAATTTTGTGCCTGCAGATCCTTTACCGTTTGCTCCAAATCCATCTTGCTAAAATAAACAGCAGAAAGATAAGGAAACCTGGTGTGAAGACCTGTTTATGCATATGATGAATGGTATGTTATTCATGTAATGCATTAAAGGATTTAGAAATTCAAATTTGTTGCAAACAAAAAGAACGCACGTCATATTAAGAAGAAATTGTTAGTACATAAGTGCCCCATGGGCAAAATATTACAAAATTCTTAATGTAAAAAGACATTGCGCATCCTCTTTGGTGCGATGTAAGTGTTGAGAGTTTCCTCCTCATGAAGTCGGCGGGTAAGCTCCAAAACCTTCTTCTCACTGGCATAGAAGCTGGCTTCGAAAGTATTCCGTTCTTCCTTGAGTTAGATCCAACTCTTTTGCATTTCTTCCCATGATGTTGGCATGTCAGGATGTAGGATGGTGTATGGAACCTCTCCTTCCGTAACAGGCTCTTTGATCAAGAGGAGAATGTGAGGGTACGACATCATAAGATTCTGGGCGCGGGTTTGTACCCACTTGAGATAAGGCTCAAGGGGGATGGAATTCGTGTGCCCCAGTGTCTTACTATCTTCCTTGTTGGGCATCCTCCAAGCTATGATGAACCTTTGTCTAAGTCCTTTCACATTGTTGTCGAAGTCAAAAACTAGGTCAACAATCAGCATGTCATGAGGGCCATCCCTCCGAGCATATCCAAACTGTCTTAGAGCTAAACAGGGGTTGTAGGTAATGCCTCCCCTAATGCCAAGTAGTGGGACATTAGGAAATTCCGCACAACGATCAATGATGATGACATTTTCTCTGGACCGAGAACACTAATGTACATCAGAATGTGTGAGGGTCATCAATCGTTGTGACCACCTTAAACCCTGCTCATTCTTCAAATCTGATTGTGAAAGGTGAGAAATAAACCACCTTGCTAGGAGAGGAGTACAGCATATGAGAACACCTCTTTTCCTCATTGTTCGTGTGTAAAATGAGTGTAGGATGTCCCCAAGCAATGTGGGTATAAGATTCCTGGATATGAAAATCTTGACAGCATTCACATCTATAAGTTGATCAGGGTTTGGGAACAAAACCAACCCATAGATAAGGAGTGCCACAATCTCTTCATAGGCTTGTAGATCAAGAGAATTCCAGTAGTCTTGTGCCTTCTCAAACAGAAACTTTGCCAAGAAACCCTTGACACCACTTCTGGTTTCCCAATGTCCCTTGATATCAGGAGTTGAGAAAATTCCTCCAAAGTGGGTACTAGCTGGTAATCAGGGAATGTGAAGCAGTGGTGTAGGGGGTCAAAGAACTGGAAAAGAACTTTCACCATGTATTCTTCAATGTTGGTGTTGACCAAGTTGAGAAGTCTACCATGTCTTTCACTGAAGAGAGAATTCTATGGAATCCTGGAAGTAAGCTCCTTGAGTTGAGGAGGGATTCTCACAAGGTTGACTTGAATTGTTTTCCTGCGAAGAGATTCCATGACCTACAAAACAAGAACAAAGATGAAGATCCAAACCCTTGAAATGGTTAGTGGATGCATATGATGCTTTATGATGTTCATGATGTATGCACAAACACATGTACAAGAAAATCACACAAAGCCCTAGTTTTAGGCTTGCATGAGGTTTCATAGGTAAGTACCCTCTTGAGTTTAGTTGGCCCAAACTTGTCCTATAAATAGTAACCAGGTTCTAAGGAGCTCAATATCACTGGATTGTTTCCTATGTTCATTGTTTTGGATTAGCCACTTAACTAGCGACCAAAATATTCCAAGAAAGTAACCCTCAATGAGTGTAGTGTCAAGTATCTACCAACTTCGGACTGCACCAAAGCCGGTCATCTCACTACCCCTAATAAAAGGCCAAGATGGTCAAGTAAGGTTCTAAGAGTTCATTAGTGCTTTATGACATCACTCAGCGGCCCCGTATTCTCTTTGATTGACTCAAAGGCTACCGGTACTCACAAATATGTATCACTAATATAGCTATTGCTTCAACCATGTCGGTATATCCCGCACAGTTTCCACAACGTATTGCTATTTACCTATGAATGTTTCCCAAATCCAGGTAGAGGATTTCAAGCCCAAACAAGAGAACCAAAATGTAAAGCAATTAAAGCAAACAATAATCATGCAAAGGGTGATCTAAGCCCTAAGGTTACTCCACTTTTAGAAAATTCCCCAGCAGAGTCGCCAGTTCTGGTGATACGGTGGGAGAACTGACTTGGGATTTTGCGCTTGTGTTTGCAAATGTTTCGGTTTAGCAAGAGTCACCACCGACTTTTATTTTATCCTAAGGAAAGGTCAAAAAGCACTGGAAAGACCTTTGAGATGTTTTCTTGGGTTCGGGGAGTAGATTATAGAAAGGGAAGGTGCTAGCACCCTTTCTATCTATGGTTATCCATGGGCTCTTAGTTACTTGCTTAGATCACTTGCTTTACTTTTCAATTGTTCGAAATGGTGCTTTGTGTGTGGATTTGAAAGATGTTTTGAAAAGAGGCCATCTTTGTGGCAACCTTTGTAATGATTCTTGTTTGAATGTATACAAAAGTGTTTTTGTCTTTTGAAAAGTTTCCAATGTTTGAAAGTAGGGTTTTGAAATTTGTGTTGTGAAGTGTATTTTGAAGATAGCAAGGATGGTTTGCGAGATTTTGATCAAGTAACTAAGAGTTGTCTACCCTATTTTACTCAAGGATCTTTCTTATGTTTTTAACCCTTTTAACAGTGTTGTTTCACCATTGTATTTGGTGAATAACCTTGTGTTAGGATGTTAAACGGGACAGGCGCGGGTCATCGTATAGACCATGATAGCAATAGTGTCAAGTATTTTTGGCAATTTTCTTGAGGTACTTGATCATTTTGTTTAGGCAACTCAGATAGCGTCATCGAGGGACTATGATCTTTTGTTTTGTTTTTGTTTTTGTTTTTCCAAAGTACTTGACATGCATACCATGGCCCATTTTTGAAGGCAACAAGTGGATTGTAACCCTAGGGGTGCAAGTGTGCATTGTGTTTGTTTTTCATGCATTGTTATCTTGGATTAGGTCAAACTATTTGTTAATTTGATTTTTTGCATACAAAACCCTAAGTCTAATCATGGCATAATCGAAAGCTTAAAGGTGCGAGAATTTAAATCCAACACTATTACAACATGATATAGGGAGGGGGTACAAATTTGAATTGGGGATTATTTTGCAAGAAATTAAATTCTAAATTATTACAACCAAATCGAATGTACAAGGCATAATATTAAATATACAATATCTAAATAAATACAATAAATATTAAATAAATCATATTATGCAAAAATGTTTTTATGTATGACAAAGTATTCTTAATGTGAGATGCAAAATAAAATAAAAAGTTAATTTCAATTATTTATTATTTATGGCAAAAACCCTAATTTCTTAAATAATTTGTATTATTTATTATTTATATACAATAATATATTAATTTGAACAAAAATATAAGTATATTGAAAAAAGTATTTTTAGTATGAAATATTAATAAAAAACAAAAATGTATTATTTTTTGTGTTTTTTGTCCTAATTATTTATTAAAATATGTATGTATATATTAAATATATTAAATATATTAAGTGTATATAAAAATAAAATAAATTATTTACAAAAAAAAGTGTATATTCAAGAAAATGTTTTCAAATGTAAATAAAAATATTAAAAGAAAATAAACATATTCTTACATTATTTTTAGGTTTTAATAAAAAAGAATATAAAACATTTAAACATTTTTTATACTAGTAATAATTAAAATAAATTCCAAATAAATACAAAAATTTATGAAAATAAGTTTTAAGTATTTTTTATGTTAAAAAAATAAAATATCAAAATCAAAAATGAAATAAAAATGCAAAAATGACAAATGTACAAATAAATGGGCCAGGAGGGCGTAAACTGAAAATGCATGTGTTAGGAGTAAAAACAACCAAGCCCAGCCCAATCAGACTTCATCTTCTTCCTCTGTTCAAACCAAAACGCGCGCTTTGTACAGAAAATGCTATCTCCTGATTCTTTGATTTTTTGACAAAACTCATAACATGAAACTTGTAGAGCATCAAACAACGAATCCAACCATATAAAAAACTTAAGCTAACTCTCAAAGACCAGAGAGAATTTCTCTGGCCCTAATTCTTAACCTAGTTTTTTCAGAAAGTTTATGAACAAAATTCTCCTAGTACGATTAATATAAATGAAAACTGAGCACATGTATGGTTTCAGGGCTATGAATACAACATCTTTCATTCATAAACCTAAGTCTAACTATTCCTAAATAGAGAGATAGAAGTTCATGAAATACCTGTTTCAGTTGACTTCGAGCTGGACAATGCAGCAACTTCCAAGGGTGCTTGAGGTTCTTTTGAGCTTGTCTGAGGTCCAAGGAAGTTTTCCCAACACTTGGCTTGTTTTGTAGTAGCCTGAATCGTGCTACAGAACTCAACCTGTAAAGCTTTGAAACAAAAATGGCAATGTGTGTTAATGGTGTTACATCAACTTGTGGATGATCTGGATAGCTCAGGTATGTTGGTTGGAAGGTGTTTGAAGTATCTTTGGGCAAAACGCACGATGGAATTTGATGATTGCTTGCAAAATGCAGAACTGACCCTGTTTTGTAAGAAAATGGTGGTTTTGTGCACTAGGAGTTTTGAGAGGCAAAGGGGTCGTGTTTCTGGCTTGTTATGAGGTATCAAACTTGTTTACAATGTTTTTGTAAGTTGGTTTTATCAGATGTGAAAGATGGCTTGTGTTTTGCAAGTTTTCTTCTTCTTGAAGCAAGAGTGTGTATGTTTTCAATGCAGGCCTGTACAAGTCCTATATTATGTTGCATACTTTGCCCTTGTTTACTGTAATTGGTAGATTTGATCTTGCCTCAGAGATATGGCCCCATGCCTCAAGGATCTTGTTTTGAGATAAAGTGAAGTTTAAGCAAAAATGGCATTGTTACTTTTTCCATTAAGGCTTAATCTAGTGTATAATACCCTAATGACCAAGACAATAGCTTAGCTCAATGGATATGCATTAAATTATGGAGTACAAACTGGTTTGAGGCCTGTAATTGTGAACCAAGCTAGCTAGATCATATTTGCAACTTGGTATGAACATGTATTGGCCATGGATCAAAGTGAGTTTTTGCCAACTTCAAGCATTCGATTCTCTCTAACCACAAGGGTATTTGAGGATTTTTTGGACAATTTGGAAAGCTTGGAACATGTAATATAATCCATCTTTGAAATGAAACTTGAAACTCCAAGTGGAACAATGTGAAAAATGGCCAAGAAGATGGGTCAAAATCCTGCCTAAACTAGGGCAAAATTTCTCTAAGTTAAAAGTTTTAGATACCCTTGTTCCAAAAATCATAACTTGAGATACAAGCTTCTTTTGAGAAAACTTTGTGAATGAAAGTTGTAGACTTTGTGATGGAATACAAATTTCATGTTGTAAGTTTTCTTTGAATCCATTTGCATCTTGGTGAAAAAATGGGACAAAGTTAGGAAAAAATAAGAAAATTTCATAACTTAGAAAATTTCTAAGTTATGAAATTTTTCCATCCTAAACCCTAATTTGCATTTTTGGGTTTCTTGATGAACAAGTTTCATAATTTGACATGTCTTGATGAAAAATAACTCTTGGCGCTTGATTTTGACCAAAAAGTCAAAGTTTGACTTTTAAGTGTACAGTCAAATTTTGATCAGTTGACTGAAAAAATCATTTGTCAATCCTATGCATTTGAGATATTTTGAACTTGTTGAATGGGTCAAGACAATTTCATTAAGTCCTTGAGTCCATTGTTGAGGTTTATTTTCCATTGGTTAGGTCAAACAGTCAAAAATTACCTTTGTACAGTCAAAACCCTAAAAATGACCATTTTGCCCTTTTGGTGATCTGATCAAATTTCTTGTGGAATTGTGATCCAAACTTGATCAAATGATTCATATGAGTTCATTATGTTGATGTGGGTCAAAATTCATGAGGTTTGGCTGTCAATTGGCCACAGTTGACTTTTTCCCCAATACAGCTGATTTCTAGGTCAACTGTCCAATTGACTGGGCAAAAATTTGAATCAAGGCTTGAAACTTGGTATGGACAAACTTGTGGGTCCAAAATGGAGTATGAAAGTCACTTTGGGCATTGCAGGTCAAAATATCCCTGTGCAAACTCAAACCCTAATTTAGGTCAACAGTGCAAGGAGGTGTCTTGAGCAGAGCAAACCCTGGCTTGATCTTGAGTTCCAAGAGTCTTGTGATGAGAAATGTTGATGAATATGGGAGGGAAAATTTTGGGGTACAATAGGAACAAATATACTTTGAGCCTTTATCCTTTGTTTCTTTAAATTGTGTACCAAGCCACATTACAACCCTTCAAAAGTCCTAATTGAAGCATGGGTTAGTTCGAAAGCATACTGTTATAAAAGGTATCCTGACTCCTGTAAGGCTTTGCTCTAAATCTTGAGTTGAATATTTCTTACAAAAGTTTTCTGCTGAAAAACGCATTTTCAAAATTTCAAGACAAGCATAAACTTTGCATTATTTGAATATCGTTGTTTTCATATGGCTATTTGTTTGGCAGCGGAGGAATTCACACAATGAATATCCAATGAACGAAAAGCTCTCTCAGTGAACAAAACCACTTCAAGTGGGATGACACTCCCGTTACAAAAAAATCTCCTATCAACAAAGGGGATATGACATGGAATTGTCCAATAAACCTGGGGCAGTCCAGTCAAGATTTCAAGAAATCTCTCAAAGTCCAGTGAACCTGGGGCAGTCCAGTCAAGATTTCAAGAAATCTCTCAAAGTGCAGAGTAACCAGAGACAAGTATCCGTCCCCGCCACTTGGGGAATTGAACGTCAATCCCAACAAAGGTTTGCATGTAGTCAAATATTTCCAAGGGCAATCCCTTCAGTACATTATCAAGATCCCCAGCGGAGCTAAATCTCAAAGTCCCCATTAGAGTTAAAATTTCAAACTCCCGATCCCAGTGGAGCCAAAACTTTGAACTACAGATCCTCAGCGAAGATGAAACTTTCTTCCCCAACGGAGACAAATCTTCAATCTTTAAACCACAGTGGAAACCTTCCAGTTTCCTCCAATTTCCCCGGAGAGTCGCTTTAAAACTAGATAGTTCCCCAGAGAGTTATCTTAAAACATGAAAAGTTCCCAGCAAGTTGCTTTGAAGCTTGACAAGCTAACTAGACAACAACTTCGGATAATTCCCCAGAAGATTGGCATACAACCCAAACTCTCGGACTCTCTCCAAAAACAGAATGAGTTGTTCCCTACAGGGTCTTCTAAACTCCTCAGCAGTATAGCTACTCCCCACAAAGCTTTTACTACTCTTCAACAGAATAAACTTTCTCCCCGCAGAGTTATTCTTATTTCCCAGAAGATTGAAGATTCTCAATCCCCAGCCACAGTCATCAAGGTTCTCGGGACTCCCCAAGCAGGTTTCTCAAGCAGCACTTGACATTATTCTTACAACGGAATATCTTCCATTTTTCAACTTTAAAGGACATCAAGATTCTCATCCCCAGAGAAGTCAGGATGTATCTTCTCCAATAGCAGTCCAGGGTTTTGTTATCCCCAGCTGTCAAGGATTTATTTTCCTCAGCAATACAACAAATCAGCTTACATGCGCATACATTACATTCATATATCTTGAACGTTGATAAAACACATGGCATACATCATGACATTACATAGGACTAACTCTTTATCTTTCAGGGAAAGATACAATCAAATTCTCACAAGCTCTCTGGTTCAGTCAAATCAATGCTCAGATTCCTGTTCCAGTTCAAGTTATGAAACCCGGATTCGACCGGATAATACCTTGGTTTTTTCTCCATCATACTATGAAGCCCGGAGATCGACCGGAAAATAGTTGAATCCCTAGAAAAACACTGTGAAGCCTGGATTTTGACCAGATAATAGTACGGTACACTGTGAAGCTTGGATTTTGACCAAATAGCAGTTTATTCGGCCAACTACTAAGAAACCCGGATTCAACCGGATATTAGTAGGCCCCAAAATCAAAGGGAAGCCCAGAGGCAACCAGATAACCATTTGATTTTCTTCTGAAGCCTGGATTTTGACCAGATAGGAAGTAAGGTATCGTGAAGCCTGGATTTTGACCAGATAATGGTACAAGACATTGTGAAGCCTGGATTTTGACCAGATAACGGTACAAGACATTGTGAAGCTTGGATTTTGACCAAATAGCAGTTCTTACCTGGACAATTACTAAGAAACCTGGAGTCGACCGGATATTAGTATGCCCTTTAAATTCAAGTTGAAACCTGGATCCGACCGAATAACCACTTGTTTCCTTCTGAAGCCTGGAGCACGACCAGATAAGAATTGAGAAATGGCAAGGCCTAGAGTGCGAACAGATAGCCAGTTTAATCTCATCTCCTCATTAAATCACTGCAAAGCCTGGAGTACGACAAGATAGTAGTTCATTTTCATCTCCTCGACTAATATATAATTCCTCAGTAGAGTAATGAACGACTGAAGCTCCTAAAATTCTATTTCTACCATGACAGAGACCAGCATTCCCCGGCGTAGTCCTCCTCAACAACAGGTATACGGGCTCTCGCAAAGGAATATCTTATGCGATCGACACTTCTTCTAATGGCATCTTTAAGCCCATTCTCGACATCACAAGCTCAGAAAACAGCTCAGAGATGCTCCAGACACAGATGTTATTATTTTTCTTATTCAGTTTCAAAAATCAGAAAACAGCTTAGAGAGGCTCCAGACACGGATGTTATTCTATTTCTTATTCAGATTCAAAGTTCAGAAAACAGCTTAGAGAGGCTCCAGACACGAATGCTATTCTATTGCTTATTCAGATTCAAAGTTCAAAAAACAGCTTAGAGAGGCTCCAGACACAGATGATATTCTATTGCTTATTCAGATTCATAGTTCAGAAAACAGCTTAGAGAGGCTCCAGACACGGATGCTATTCTATTGCTTATTCAGATTCAAAGTTCAGAAAACATCTTAGAGAGGCTCCAGACACGGATGCTATTCTATTGCTTATTCAGATTCAAAGTTCAGAAAACAGCTTAGAGAGGCTCCAGACACGAATGCTATTCTATTGCTTATTCAGATTCAAAGTTCAGAAAACAGCTTAGAGAGGCTCCAGACACGGATGCTATTTTATTGCTTATTCAAATTCAAAGTTCAGAAAACAGCTTAGAGAGGCTCCAGACACGGATGTTATTCTATTTCTTATTCAAATTCAAAGCTCAGAAAACAGCTTAGAGATGCTCTAGACAAGGATGCTATTCTATTGCTTATTCAGATCCCTAGCTCAGAGATGCTCTAGACACGGATACCATTCTGGCGCCCATTCTTATGACCTATAACGTACAGTTCAACAAACATTCTTGGATGGCATCTTTAAGCCCATCTTCGACAAGATTCTGTCACATCTCTAAATGGAATCTTTACGCCCATTCCCTCAACTATACTTTGACGAGTGCAAATTTACGGGCACTCTAGTGTCCAATCATCTTTTACCTTCGAGTCACGAACGACAAAACTCGCCAATCTAACTCTTCAGGTTCAAGAAGATTGAACAGGGGCAGTTGTTGTACCCCAAAATTTTCCCTCCCATTTTTATAAGAAAAGCACAACCCTAGGGTTTCTCAAATATCCAAGATTGGCTTAGGAATCGATCATACAGATTTTCTCCTGTGACAGTAAATCAGCAATTAGGGTTTTTCTTGCATTTCTCAAAAGAAATTGAGTTATCAGAAATTCAATTGATTTTTACATGTTTTCATGCTCTCTCAAATTTACTGGAAAAAGGCAGTGTTTGTTTGATCCAGGTTAACCAGATAATTTGCGTCTTTTAAAAAAAACATTCTCTTTGTTTATGGAATAAACATTTGCTTGTTTTTGGAATACACAGTGCGTGTTTTGATTGGAATCCAGTTGCAAGATTACATAGTTGTTGGATTACTTGAAGTTTAAGTTATCTTGATTGGAATTATTGGAATGCAGTTTTAATTATCTTAATCAGGAATCTTAAAGAATTAGTGAAGATGCGAAGAGAAAATTGCAAGTTACTAACAGTAATGGATTTTTATTGGACATCAGAATACCTCATAAGACTTTTTTTTCATTTATTTCAAAAATTGTTACAATACAATTTATTATTTAAATGCTTTAAGTTTTACAACTTATTGTGTTTGAAAAATGAATTAGTACAATTGTTTGAGTATTTCTCTCTAAGTTACAAAGAAAAGTCTAAGCCTAAGGATGACTAAGCTTCTATTACTTCCATGCTTGCCAAAGAATTTCTTGCTTCCTCTGCTTTGCCAAATAATTGGGCATAAGCAAGAATTTTCAAAAGAAAGAAAAATGTTCATCATTAAAGTTTGCGACTTGGAATCAGAGGAGCTATTTTTTTTAATTCATCACATTCTTGTTTGCAAATCCCAAGAAGTTTATTTTTCTTGGTTCACAAACAAGGGAAATAGAGGCAAGTTGTCCAAATAAAAAAGAATGCAAAGCAAATTTGTCCAAATGCAACAAGGCAATCCAAACAGAGCCAAACTAAACAAAGTACAATGTAGTAACTAGACAAGTACAATGCAGAAAACATGCAGAAAGCTGTCTAAGCAAACAGTCTAAGCAAGCTGTCTAAACAGTTAGAACAAGCATAGCAGTACAAACAAAGTACAATGCAGCAAACTAGACAGCAGCATGGCAAAAAGAAAATACAGCAATGTGGTAAACCAAACAACAAGCAAGGGGCTTGTTTCAAAAAGCTTTTCATCATTTTCCAAGATCTTGGCAAACTTTTCAGAAAAAGGTGAAAAAAGCATTTTGCTTTTATCATTAAGAGAGGAGAGAGAGGAAAGAGGTCACCTATTTTGTTGGAACTGCACAAAAGGTCCAGCTTGGCCATCCTGCCCACAGGCTGTCAAAGAGAAAAGAAAATATAACAGTAGAAAAACTACAAGAAGGGAGGCAGACCATTTTTTCAAACTGTAAAGCCAACAAGCCTGCAAACTGTAAAGCCAACATGCCCGTAAACTCATCAAACTGTCAAAAAGCTCAAAACTGCATAACCAGTTTCAAATAACCTGCATAACTGAGTTCAATACCAACAAACTTGCAACTCATTTCAAAAGTCCCTCAAACTGTCAATACACCAACAACCTTCAATAGTTCAAACCCAGTACTCATACTCACAAAAAGATCCAAACCTGTATAACCAAACTAACGACTCAGAACATTTGGCCAAACTGTCAAAGAAACACCAAACTGCCATCAACCTCCAAAACATAACAAGTTCAAACAACCCAAACTTTTTAACAAAAATATAAAAAAAAACAACCAAAACCTGTTAACAAAGTCAAAAACAAGTTTTCAAACCACAAAACATTCAAAACCTGTAACCCAGTCCAAAACATACAAAAATTTGTAGCAAACTGTCAATGCACCAAGCCTAAAAAACCATTTCAATACCATAACCAAATCCAACAAACAAAAAGTCAGAAACAGGGCCAAACCAAACATGACCAAAGCTTGCAAACTGTGACAACAAACCATATAATCAGCCCAACATCCTCAAACAGTTCCAAACCTGTAAACCAATAACAAACAGCTAAAACCTGCAGTACCAAAACTATCCAACAATCTTCAACAGTTCCAAACCTGTAAACCAACAACAAACATTCAAAATCTACAGTACCAAAATTGTCCAACAATCTTCAACAGTTCAAAAAATCAGTAAACCATCAAAGACATTCAAATCATCAAACTATCAAACAGTCTAAACAAAACTGTCAAAAATCAGAGAAAACCAACAAAGGCACAATAACATCATCGCAAAGTCAGAAGCATCATCATCATTCAAAGTTCAAGAGATAAAAAGAGGTTACCAGAAGCGCGCATCCTTCCAATCATCATTTCTTCTCCTCACGCCTCCGGCCACCAGGGAGACTTACTTTCCATCTCACCTTTCCTCTTCTTTTCACAGAGAAAACTCCACAAGTATGACTACTTTATCTCCCTCATAATACTTCATGCGTCTCAAGCATATCAAAATAGGTTAATAGAAGAAAAAAAACATGAACAAAGCATGCGAAATCTATGAAACATTCAATTCCAAGCAGAACCATACCTTTTTAAAGCAAAACCATTGATCATTGTGAGGAGGTGAGAGAAAGAGAGCTCCGAAACTTGAGGGTAGAGAGAAGATCAGATCAACGCGTTTCAAACCCCTTTTGATAAATCCATTTCAGAACTTATGGATTTCCTAAAAAAAAATGTAAATCAGAGTGAGACCAAGAGGTCAAGGGGCATTTCACTCATGAATCAGGGACGAATAAGTGAGAAAGATGAAGGGAGAATGAAAGGGAACAGAGCGGTGCCACTGTGAGAAACACAACAACAAACCCTAATTTGTTGTTTCCCCTAATTAGCGAATAAACGAGTTTAAGGTTTTGGGCCAGTTTTTCTTAAGCCCGTACGCACGTAATTGCTAACACCCCCCCCCCCCCCCCCATCTGGCCTTGTTCCTTTTGGTATCAACAACACTTTTGGGCCTCACACCCTTAAATCCCATTAAGCCCATTTTCATTTGTTTTTTTTATCTAATTTAATTTGTTTTATTTCTTTGTGATAATAATATACTAATAATTTTTAAAACTTTATTTTGTAAAATTAATTTGTTTTTTTAATTAGTTTTCTTTTATCATTTTATTTTTATTAATTTTCTTACACTTAATAAAAACATCAAATTTTAACTTAATTTATTTTCTTTCTTTAAAGTTAGTTTACATAATTAATAAAAATATAAAGAAAATATAATAAAGATTTTTAACTTAAATCATTTTCTTTTTTAGATTAAGTTTTATTTTTCTTTTTTCAAGTAAATACATTGCATTTCATACTTTATTGATTCCTTTATTTCATAATTTTTCATAGCTTTGTATTAAATCGCACAACAATTCGATTTGGTTGTATTATTTGGACATTGCTATTTTAATTTGATTCATCCCCATTTGTAACAATTGTACCCCCATTCCCAAACATTATGTGATAGTTTAGAATTTCAATTCCCGTAATTTATTGCTTTCTATATACTGTATAGTAACTAGGCGTGTAAGGCAAGATTCAAAAATCAATCGCTAGATGACCTAATCCAAGAATAAATAACTTGAAATCAACACACTTCTCACACACGCACCTCTAGGGTAACCTTGCTTGTTGCCTCGGAAATACAATCATGTCCCTCGAATATGAGACACTCTAGCAAATGACCCTTTGATAATCAAAGATCGTAGTCCCTCGATGACCCTCAATGTTGCCTTCGATAAAACGATCTCGTCCCTTACAAAATTGCTTGAGCGTCTCACAAGTTGCCTTCAATGATTGTAAAATTGACCCGCACCTGTCCCTTCACATCCAAGGATGGGGCTTCTTACCAAATCAATGGTAAGATAGCACCATTAAAAGGAAGAAGAAAAGAAAAACTTAAGACCTTTCGAGTAGATAGATTCGCTCTTAGTTACTCGCTTGCTCACGGCAAAAACTTTTACACTTACACCTCTATTTCAAAACACTTTCAAAAGACAAACATTTTGCATACGTTCTTATAGAGACGAGAACCATGGCAAAACCACTTTTAAAAAAAAACTTTTCGAAACATGATTCACAAACACACTTTTGAACTATTTTCGAAACAAACACTTTGTAGATGTTCTTATAGAGACGAGAACTATTACAAAGAAACTTTCCAAAATACTTTCAAAACCCACACCACAAGCACACAATGAAACAAAAGTAAGTGATCTAAACGAGTAACTAAGAGCCCATGGAAAACCATGGATGAAAAGGGTGCTAACACCTTCCCTTTTCACAATCTACCCCCCGAAACCGAGAAAATTCTCGAAAGGTATTTCCTGTGCTTTTTACCTTTCATTTTGGATAAAATAAAAGTTGGTGGCGACTCTTGCTAAATCGAAACATTTTGCGAACACAAACGCAAACCTCAAGTCAGTTCTTCCACCGTATCACAGAACTGGCGACTCTGCTGGGGATTTATTATAAAAGTGGGGTTACCTTAGGGTTTTAGATCACCTTTACATGCTTATCTTGTTTGATTTGTATGCTTTACATTTTTGGTTCCTTGTTTGGGTTTGTTTTAAATCCTACACCTGGATTTGGGGACACCTTTTAGGTAAGTAGCAATAAACTGTGAGGGAACTGTGCGGGGTATACCGACATGGTTGAAGCAGTAGCTACGTTGATGTGGCACTTTGGTTGGTACCGGTAACCCTTAAGTTGAATCAAGGAGAGTACGGGGCCGCCGCGTGGTGTCATGAAACATCAACTGACCTTAGAACCTTACTTGACCAACTTGGCCTTTTAGGATGTAGTGAGATGACCGACTTTGGTGATGTCCGAAGTTGGTAGATACTCGATACTACACTCATTGAGGGTTGTTTTCTTGGAATATTTCGGTCGCCAGTAAAGTGGCTAAACTGAAACAATGAACACATAAAATAATCCAGTGATATTGAGATCTTTAGAACCCGTTTACTATTTCTAGGACAGGTTGAGCCAACTAAACTTCAAGAGGGTACTTACCTACAAACTCCGTGCAAGCCTAAACCTAAGGACTTGTCTACTTTGTGTGAATATGATTATTTGTATATAAACTTGCTTATCTGCACATAACATCATAACATCATACCGTAGCATTTTCAATAACCATTTCAAGGATCTCGAGGGTTTTTGATGTAGGGTCACGTTGAACTAGACATCTACCAAAGGGTAAGAGGATTCATTTTCCTATAAATAAACACCGTCAAAAATAAAGTACAACAACTTGAGTCAAGGGCTATGGCCCACTTGACATGGTGAGCTTGATTCTCGTGGAAAGACATCCACCGATACAAAACTCTCCAATCAAAGATGTTGATCGAAATTCAATTTCTAACATTTTCTTGTGTTTACCCCACGAGATCCTTGAAAACATGCATCCACATATCATGAATCATTATCATGACAGGTTTCTCCCCTTCAGGGCTCTTTATCTTCCTACTGTTTATTTCAGTAGAGATGGCTCTAGAGAAGACTATCAAGGACATCCAGGCTCAAAACGCTCAACTTCAAGAGATGTTCTTGAACCTGTCCAAGGGATAAGAAGAGGTGAAAGCTATCCTCACAAGGGGAATGGTCATAGGGAATCCGGGGGGCATCAAGATGATCAGAAGGAAGGGATACAGATTGAGATGGCAACAATGAAAATCCAGATGATGGGACAACTGGTGGGCCAGATGTCTCTTATTCAAAACCTGGCTCAAGGACAAGAGGAGCTAAAGGTCCTCATCAACAAACTTCATCTGGGCGAACGTAACCAAATGGGGAAAACAACTAGAGTTGAGGATCAAGTCATCATTCAGCCTCCCTTGAGACAAGAAGCTAAGAGAAAGCATCCACAGTTTGATTCAGGGTCACAAGCCCAACAACAACCTCACCAACATCAACAGGCTAATCGGCGTAAGCAAAATACATCTGAAAAGCGCTTCACTGAGATTAACATGTCATTATCCCAAGTGTTGCAGCTCTTGTTGGAAGTCAAGCTGATTGTATTAAGGGACCCCCCTCAGCATCCCAACACAGCCGCTCTAGGGTACAATCAAAATGTAAGATGTGTGTATCACTCTAACAGTCCTGGACATGACACCAATAGTTGTTAGGCATTGAGAAACAAAATTCAAGATCTGATTAAAGAAACAACGCTGGAATTCACACAAGATGGCCAGATGAAAATCTTCCGTTGAGGGCTCTCCACCTAAAATGACAAGTTCGAACAAAGAGGCTTTTGTTCATTTTGATTTTCCATTTGTAACTTCTTTTGTTATTCAAACAATTATCTATTATTGTCAAACTTTGTTTCATTAATGCATTGCGTATGTTTGTCTTGAATTATTTCATTTTTAATTACAGTATCTTATACAGTATGCTTTTGGACAGATCTTGCTGACGATGTACATACGTTTCTTTCAAATCCTAAACACTGGAGTTATAAGGAAGATAATCCCTAGTCAAACCCTTCGAGCCAAAGAAGTAGAAGTTTTCTGTTTTAACACAAATTGAAACCTTTAATCGAACCTGGGGTAGGGTAGTCTTTCATTTAATTCAAATACGCGTTTAGCCGTAAACTCTCATTTCGTAATACGACGAATGACATCAAAAATATTCCTTTGGAAACAAAAGACGGTGATGGTTCCCCATTACCTAGGTAGTCATTATCTCGCAAAAAGAAAAAAGCCCACTAAGCCAAAACCTACAAAGGAAGCTTAAGAAAACTGGGGCATCTCGCTGACTGTAAATCTCAAAACAAGAACAGTTAGGCAAAAATTAGGGATAATAAATCGAAAGAAAGGGGTCACTACAAATCCTCAACAAAAATAATGTTGCAAAAAATGACTGCCTTCCAACAAATTCAACTTGTGTGAACCATCACCAAAATATCGTTCCAGACTCATTTGGAGTTCAAACGCATAATTAACTGAGTTTAGGATTGAAGAACATCATGAAGAGTGGGTGGGTACAAATATACTTTGAGCCTTTATCCTTTGTTTCTTTAAACCGTGAACCAAGCCACGTTACAACCCTTCAAAAGTCCTAATTGAAGCATGGGTTAGTTCGAAAGCATACTGTTATAAAAGGTATCCTGACTCCTGTAAGGCTTTACTCTAAATATTGAGTTGAATCTTTCTTACAAGAATGAGCGCCAGAATGTTATCCGTGTCTGGAGCATCTCTGAGCTGGGGATCTCTAGGCGAGATGGGGTAGAACTTGAGCAGGAGTCATGTTTATCCTGGTGAATTTCCTAATAGGCCTTTCCACCCTAGCTTGGTTGGTCCTCGGTTGATTGTTTCTGGGCTGATCGGATGTAGACTTCTGAATTATAACGGCCCATACCGCTGGCCGACGCTCGACTCTTCCTTGACTTCTTTGAGAGTAGACAGCTGACACTTCCTTCTTTGTTGGAAAAAGCTTTTTGATAGCGCTCGAAGCAGATGTATCTTTTTGAATTTTCTCGCTTATTATGACGACTTTAACTCTCTCACCAGTCAGAATCAACTAAGCGAACCCAGAAGACGAACTTCCAATCAGGTGATTAAAGAAAGGTCCTAACAGAGTTCCTAGAAACATGTCTACTAGCTCCCTCTCAGATAGAGGTGGTTGTACTCGTCCTTCCAGGTCTCTCCATTTCTGGGCATACTCCTTGAAGCCTTCATTTGAGACCATGCCCATACTCTGTAGTTGAGTACGAGTTGGTGCTAAGTCCGCATTATATTGATACTGCTTGTAGAAGGCAGCTGCCAAGTCTTCCCAATTGTGCACATCAGACCTCTCTAACTGGTAGAACCAATCAAGTTGCATTCCTGACAAACTGTCTTGGAAAAAGTGGACCCACAGATCTTTATCAGCAGAATATGGTTGAATTTTTCTGACATAAGATCGTAGGTGCATCTTGAGACAAGACACCGCATCGTACTTGGAAAATAGTGGCACTTTAAACTTCGGAGGGATTACTATTCCAGACACCAACCTTAACTCTTCAAATTACATCCCAGGCACTCTCTGTATCTCCATAGCCGCCAGACGTTTTTCCAAGTTTTTGTATTTGTCATCGGTCGGAGGATATTGTTGTTCAGAGTAATCCTCTTCTTCCTTATCTTTAGCTTCAGAATCTGAAGGCACTGCAGTATCTTTACCTTTCCTTTCCCCTTCCTCAGAGGTTGATGGAAAATCTAAGACCCTTCTGGCGTATCCTTCAAACATTCTTCCCATGGTAGCCACACCAACTCTCTTATTCTTCTTTTTTTCTTTTTCTTTCTCTAGCAGAGTTTTGAGCTCCTCCTGTCCTTTGGCCAAGGTCAAGAGTAGCTGTTGGAATTGTGAGTTCTGAGCTTGCAAATCTTTAACCGTTTGTTCAAGATCCATTTTTCTGAAATAAACAGCAGAGGGATGAGGAAACTTGGTGTGAAGACCTGTTTATGCATATGATGAATTATATGTATTCATGTCATGCTTTCAAGGATTCAGAAATTCAAATTTGTTTAAAACAAAAAGGAACAAACGTTATATTAATTAAAATAGAATTTGTTTACATCAATGCCCCTAGGGCAAAATAGTACAAAATTCTAAGATAAAAAGAAATTGTGCATCCTCTTTGGTGCGATGTAGGCATTAAGAGTTCGCTCCTCCTGAAGTATCCTGGTAAGTTCCAAAACCTTCTTCTCACTATTGTAGAATTAGGTTTCAAAGTTATTTTGCTATCCCTTGAGCTGTATCCAACTCCTTTGCAGATCTTCGAGCGATGTCGGCATGTCAGGATGTAGGACGGTGTATGGAACCTCTCCTTCCTGAACAGGCTCTATAATCACTGGGAGAATAGAGGGGTAAGGCATCATAAGATTTTGGGCGCGGATTCGTACCCACCTGAGGTAAGGCTCAAGGGGGATGGAATTTTTGTGTCCCAAAGTCTGGCTGTCTACCTTGTTGGGCATCCTCCAGGCTCGGATGAATCTCTGGCGGAGAGCTTGATCGTTGTTGTCGTAGTCGAAGACCAACCCTTGAATAAGCATGTCATGTGGGTCATCCCGTCGGGCATAACCAAACTACCTAAGAGCCAAGTAAGGGTTGTAGGTAACGCCTCCCCTAATGCCAAGTAGTGGGACATTAGGGAATTCCCCACAACGGTCAATGATGATAACATTTTCTCTGGACCGAGAACACCAATGAATATCAGAATGCCATAGAGTCATCAGTCGTTGTGACCACTTCAAGCCTTGCTCATTCTTCAAGACTGACTGGGGAAGATGAGAAATAAACAATCTTGCCAAAAGAGGAGTGCAGCACATGAGAACACCTCTTTTCCTCATTGTTCGAGTGTGAAAAGAGTGTAAGACATCCCCAAGTAAAGTAGGCACGGGATTCCGAGACATGAAGATCTTGACAGCATTCACATCTATAAGTTGGTCAGGGTTTGGGAACAAGACCAACCCATAGATGAGAAGAGCTACAATCTCCTTAAAATCTTGCAGGTCCAAGGAGTTCCAACAGTCTTGAGCCTTCTCAAACAAGAACTTTGCCAAGAAGCCCTTGACACCACTTCTAGTTTCCCAATGACCTATGACATCTGATGGTTGCAAGTGCAGGGCTTGAGCAACATCTTCAGGCTTTGGATCTCTTTCCGTATCGTTGAAAGGTAGTTGATGGAGAATAGGAATCCTCAGGAGTTAAGAAAATTCCTCCAAAGTAGGCACTAGCTGGTAGTCAGGAAATGTGATGCAGTGATGCAGGGGGTCAAAGAACTGGAAGAGAACTTTCACCATGTCTTCCTCTGTGTTGGAGTTGACCAAGTTGAGTAGTCGACCATGTCTTTCAGTGAATGGACAATACTCTGGAATCCTGTAAGCAAGCTCTTTGAGTTGAGGAGGAATTCTCACAAGGTTGACCTGGATAGTTTTCCTACAAAGTGAATCCATAGCCTACAAAACAAGAACAAAGATGAAATTCCAAAAATCCTTGAAATGGTTAGTGGATGTGTTGTACCCCAAAATTTGCCCTCCCATTTCCTCAACATTTTCTCATCACAAGACCTTTGAAGATCAAGATCCAGTTAGGGTTTCCTCTGCTCAAGGCTTCTCCTTGCACTGTGGACTCAAATTAGGGTTTGTGTTTGCCTAAGGATGCTTTGACCTAAAATGCCTAAGATGACTTTCATGCTTCATGTTGGACTCCCAAGTTTACCTATGCCAAGTTTCAAGTCTTGATCCCAAGTTTTACCCAGTCAATTGGACAGTTGACCTAGAAATCAGCTGTATTGGGGAAAAAGTCAACTGTGGCCAATTGACAGTCAAACCTCATGAAATTTGATCCACATCAACATTATGAACTCATATGAACCATTTGATCAAGTTTGGATCACAATTCCACAAGAAATTTGATCAGATCATCAAAAGGGCAAAATGGTCATTTTTAGGGTTTTGACTGCACAAGGGCAATTTTTGACTGTTTGACCTAGCCAATGGCAAACCAAGCTCACATATGGACTCAAGGACCCCATGGATTTGTCTTGACATGCTCAACAAGTTCAAAAGATCCCAAGTACACAAGATTGACAGTTGAATTTCTCAGTCAATTGATCAATTTTGACTGTATACTGAAAAGTCAAACTTTGACTTTTTGGTCAAAATCAAGAGTCAAGATTCATTTTTCATCAAAACATTCCAAATCATGAAACTTGTTCACCAAGAAATCTCAAAATGCAAATTAGGGTTTGAAAATGGAATTTTTCATAACTTAGAATTTTTCTAAGTTATGAAAAACCCTAATTTTTTCCCAACTTTGGCCCATCTTTTCACCATGATCCATTTGGATTCAAACAAAAGTCAAAACATGAAAGTTGTAGCTTGTTGCATAATCTACAACTTTGATCCACAAAGTTTTCTCATTTGAAGCTTGTATCTCAAGTTATGATTTTTTGAATAAGGGCACTAAACCATCTTTTAACTTAGTGAAATTTGACCTATTTTGACAAGGTTTTCTACCCTACTTCAAGGCCACTTTTCATACCCTTCCACTTGGAATTTTGATTTGCATTTCAAAGATGGATTGTAGTACACATTCCAAGCTTTCCAAAATGTCCAAGAACTCATCAAACAACCTCATAACTTGAGAGATTCGAATTTCACAAGTTGGCAAAAATTCACTTTTGTTCTTCATCAAGACATGTTCACAAACTTGCAAATTTGAATTCAGTTTGCTTTATGCTTAATTACAGGTCCTTGAACCAATCCATACTCAATAATTTAATGCATATTCTTTGTACTAAGACCAAGTTCTTTGAGTTCAAGCTTTGTCTAATGGTTTAATCCTAAATTAGATAAAGTAAACTATCCATTTTTGCAAAAGTTCACTTTATGTCAATTTGAAAATCAAACAAGTACAAGCTAAATCTGAATGGCACAAGATTATGGACAAATTGCTCTGATCAAGAGAAGATTATGCAGCCCATTAGGAGGTCCCCTACATGCCTAGAACATCAACTTGCATTTCTTTGCTTCACATAGAAGAAACATCCATAACTGATGCCAACTCTCTCTTCAGCTTAGAAACACAAGAACAAAGTTGTCAAACACATTACACACAACATATCCAAGCTAACACACGAGCTTTTGACCTCCAATACACCCTCCATCTCAGAATCATCCTCAAACTGCACAAACAGGGGTGCCCCTGCAGTTTGAGTGCAAACTCCCAATCCCTTCGAGCATTTTGATCAAGACCTGTTCCTCTACCTTCCTTACAACATATGCAAGCTAACCATGGCCTAAAACCTGACCTGTAATCACTCTAACAGTTTCCACCATTTTCATTTTTTCCTTTTGCAGTTGAAGTTCCATAGCTTGATTCAGAAGCTCTCAAGACAAAGTAAGCATTGAAACAGCATTCCTGGACCTCAAGGAAGCTTTTCCAATCATCACATTGCACTGAAAGTTCCTCATTCTCCAGATTGAAGTTCAACTGCACAGGTAAAAGTTTGAATTCGTATCTCTCTTATTAGGCATCTTTAGTCTTAAGTTTGTGAAGAAACAAGGTCCTACTCATAGCCCTGAACATGTATATAGCTTTACTTTTCATTTCTTTTGTCTGAGTAGAGAGAATTTGAGCTCTGAAAATGGTAGAAAAATTAGGTCAGAAAAGAGGGGGAGAGAAATTCTCCCTCATCTTAGAGAGATAGGTCAAGTTCTTTATATGGTTAGAACCGTCTCTTCATGCTTAACATCTTTTGTGTTGGAAGTTTGTTCAAAAAATCAAGGAATCAGGAGTTAGACATTGAAGCAAGAGGCGCGCGTTTTTTCAAAAGTTTGAAGCTGGAGGTTGAAGACAGTGTTTCATTGGGCTGGGCTTTTTGTTGTTCTTTCTTTTCACACCATCCTTTTTGGCTTACACCCCCCTGAGCCCATTTACTCATTTTTTGACATTTTTGACTTTTTTCCTTTTTTGCTGACTTTGTTTATTTTTCCTCATGCCATTTAAAAATTAAAAATATTTTTTTCATCATTTTTTGCATTTATTGCATATTTATTTATTTATTTTCTCTATTTGTACATAAATACATATATATGATTATTAGAATAAAAATGTAAAAATAATGTAAATACACTTTTTATTTTCCTTTACTTTCTGAAAATATTTCACACAAAAAAATACTCTTTTATTTATTTTATTAAAATATTAAATAAATATTTATTTTTTTGTATAATACATATTTAGGGTTTAATATAAGTATATATGTGATTATTAATATATTTAAGACAAAAATATAAAAATACTTGATTTTTTCATTTTATTAATATTTAATATAAAAATACCTTTTTTCACAATACACTTCATTTTATTTTATTTTTGTACATAATAAATAAATAGTTGAATTAAATTAGAAAATAATACCCTTTTCTTTAAAATTAGGGTTTTTGCCCTAAATTCAAAATATTCAAAAAAATAATACATTCTTATTTCTTTTTTTCCTTTTACATAAATAATATTTTCTCATGCACATAAAAACTTTCTTTTTTTTTTTGCATTTCACATATTTATTTAATTTACATTTAATTATGCAATTTATTTACTATGCAAATATCCAATTGATGTAATAATTTAGATTTAAATTCTTGTCAATATCCCCATTTGAACATTTGTACCCCCCTTCCCATATTTGGTTTTGTAATAGCTTAGTAATTTTAATTTCGCACTTTATCGCTTTCTAATGATAATATGTTAGAATTAGGGTTTGTATGCAAAAAACGATAAAAAAATAGTTTGACCTAATACAAGATAAACAAGCATGAAAATGGACACACAAATCACACTTGCACCCCCTAGGGTATTCCACTTGTTGCCTTCAAATAAATGGGCCATGTTGCATGTTAAACTTCTTTGGGCAAAGCAAATAATTTTGAATGATCATAGTCCCTCGATAAAACTTTTCAAAAAAAAAACAAACAAAAACAAATGATCAAGTCCCTTAGAGAGATTGCTCAAAGACATTTAACGTTGTTGCAATTATGGTCTAAACGACGACCCGCGCCCGTCCCTTTCACATCCTAACACAAAGGTTGCCCACCAAATACAATGGTGGTGCAAACTTGTTAAAAGGGTTAAAGTATAGCAATAATCTTTTGAGAAATTTAGGAGTAGATAACCTCTTAGTTACTTGAATCAACTTGCAAAACAAAAACACTTGCCTAATTTCAAAATCACACCTCACAACACTTTCAAAACAAAACTTTCAAAAACAAAATGAAAACTTTTTTTCAAAAGACATACATCTTTGTATACATCCCCACATGGATCATTACAAAGGTTGCCACCACATTGGCATCTTTTCAAAACATTTTCAAAACCCACACACTCAAGCACCATTTAAAACAATTGAAAACAAAAGGCAAGTGATCTAAGCAAGTAACTAAGAGCCCATGGATAACCATGGATAGAAAGGGTGCTAATACCTTCCCTTTCTATAATCTACTCCCCGAACCCAAGAAAACATCTCAAAAGGTTTTTGCTGTGCTTTTTAACCTTTCCTTAGGATAAAATAAAAAGTCGGTGGCGACTCTTGCTAACCGCAACATTTGCGAATACAAACGCAAACCTCAAGTCAGTTCTCCCACCGTATCACAGAACTGGCGACTCTGCTGGGGAAAACTTTTAAAGTGGAGTAACCTTAGGGATTAGATCATCTTTTGTTTTCAATTGATTGTCTTGTTTGCTTTTACATTTGTGGGCTTTGTATCGGAGTTTTATAGATCCTAACCCGGATCTGGGAAATACCCTTTTTAGGTAGCATAATTTGTGAGGGACCTGTCCGGCGTAGACCGACATGGGTGAAGCAGTGGCTACGTTGGTGTGGCATCTTAGTCTGTACCTATATCCCTTGTGTTGTAACGGGGAGAATATAGGTCTTCTAAGGAGTCATTAAACACCAACCAACCTTAGAACCCTAAATTGACCAACTTGGCTATTAGGACAGTAGCAGTATGCTACACTCATTGAGGCTAAACTCTCGAGATGGTTCTGGCCGCGAGAAAAGATTGCGATGCTGGAGTTATGACCGATTGAGGGTAGCCAATGATTTGAGATCCTCTAGAACCCGGTTACTTTTGATAGGACAGGTTTTAACCAACAAAACCAAAAGAGGGTAATACCTGAAACTCATGCTGGCCTGAAACCTAAGGGTATCTTGTGTGACTTGTGTGCCTTATCTGTCTATGTGAATATTTGTGGTGTGTTTCATCATAGCATCATTCCATCATACCATTGCATGCATCCTGTGTAAAAGGCTAACCCATTTCAAAGACAAAAAGGTTTCACCTT
This sequence comes from Vicia faba, assembly GCA_948472305.1. Taxonomy (NCBI): domain Eukaryota; kingdom Viridiplantae; phylum Streptophyta; class Magnoliopsida; order Fabales; family Fabaceae; genus Vicia; species Vicia faba. The sequence continues at coordinate 1,568,538,773 of OX451736.1, read as the reverse complement.
TGCTCTGTTTTGCAGGACATTATGATGCCCGTGCGTAGAAATACTGTCCGGCTCAACTTTGTTCAACCACCAGCTTTACTCAAGGATCTGGTTGAAAGGATTCCAAACACTACCTCCTTCATCAACAGACATAGTTCCCTCCTTGGCTTGATCACTGCAAAATGGGACCAACAACTGATAAGTGTTCTGACCCAGTTTTATGACCCTCTGCATCATTGTTTCACCTTTCAAGACTTCCAGCTGGTTCCTACCCTGGAAGAGTTCTCTTATCTGCTTGGGATCCCTGTCCTGGAACAAACTCCATTCACCGGTTTGGAAAAGACTCCTAGGCCTGAAGAGATTGCTGCAATTCTCCCCTTGACCAAAGAAGAGATATTGTCCAACTGGGAAACTAGAACTGGGGTCAAGGGCTTTTTGGTCAAATTTCTGGTTGGCAAGGCTAATGATTTCTGGAATGACTTGGACTTCAAGGCATATGAGGATATTCTGGCTCTTTTGATCTATGGTCTGGTATTGTTTCCCAACCCTGACACTTTTATCAGTATCCATGTCATAAGGATCTTCATGTCTCGGAATCCGGTACCCACTCTTTTGGGTGATATTCTACAACAACTCCATGCTCGTACTGCTCGAAAACGGGGGACTCCGTGGTGTTGTGCTCCTTTGCTAGTAAGGTGGTTTATTTCGCACCTTCCTAAGTTCGTGCTGAAGAATGAAGAAGGAAAAGGTTGGGCTCGGAGGTTAATGTCTCTCACAGATAAGGATATCACTTGGACTCTCAGAGGTTTGGATGAGGTAGCTGTTATCGACCGTTGCGGAGAATACCCTAATGTCCCATTGATTGGTATCCAAGGAGGAATCTCTTACAATCCGTGTTTAGCTCTCCGTCAGTTTGGAAGAGCCAGAGGAGATGGGCCTCATGAAATGCTGGTTCCTCACTTCCATTTTGAGTTTCAGGCAGGCAGTGACAAACTACGCCAGGGATTCATTAGAGCTTGGGACAGAATCCACAAAGCTGACCCACATGAGTTAGGACCAAAGACTTCTTTACCATTGGAGCCCTATTGCAAATGGGTCCGCATCCGTGCTCAGAAGTTAGGTATGCCGTACGAAGCTGTCAGACCAATCATCCTTGAATCTCCCGATAAAGATGGGGTTCCTCCAACTGTCCTCCCTCCTCAGATACCTACTGATTTTGACACCATGAAGAGATCTTGGGCACAGCTAAAGGAAGAACGGGATTTCTATCGGGAGAAGTTCAACGAGCAGGAAAGGAAGATCCAGAGGCTGACTAAGCAATTGGAGGAAGAACGGGTCCTGAACAACTACATCAGCACTGAAAAAAGGAGGCCATGGGAGCATTGATGAGCTTTGATGTTTCCTTTTGTAGTTTTATTTCCTTTTCAGTATTTTTTATTCCTGTAATGCCTAGGGGCAAGTTGTTGAACAATTGAAATTTTCATCTAATGAAGTGTGTTTCCCTTTTTTGTCTACAAAGTTGAATCTTGTTTGTCTTTGAAAACATAAAGCATACACATTCCATTGCACCATATGCATAGCAGGTACCCTATTTCACAGGTTGCTTAATTTTTCGCTGTTTGTGTGCACAGTCATCATGAATCCAGAATCCTCCAGTGAGCAAGCAATCAAGGCCCTTCAGGCCCAAAGTGCACAGTTTCAAGAGATGGTCCTAAGCCTAGCCCAAGGTCAGCAAGAGTTGAAGACTCTACTCATGAAGAAGAAGAAGAAAAAGAGGACTGCATTGTTCAACACCGGACGCAGATTTGGGAACACACTCCACAATGAAGCTGATCCAACCACTTCTTCTGCTGAGAAAAACAGTCCCCAAGGGGGAGGAGCTCCTAGTCCCGCAGTCTCCGACAACGAGACGGACTATAACGACGAACAATACCCACCAGCTGCTGACAGATACAAACAATTGGAGGACCGCTTGAGCGCTATGGAAATTCAGAACGTGCCGGGACTGGATTTCGGAGATTTGGGATTATCTTCCGGAGTAGTAATTCCACACAAGTTTAAGGCGCCTGCCTTCGCCAAGTATGATGGGGTCTCCTGCCCAAAGCTGCATCTGAGGTCGTACGTAAGGAAAATCCAACCTTACACGGCGGATAAGAACCTCTGGATTCACTTCTTCCAAGATAGCCTCTCGGGGTCACAACTTGAATGGTTCTACCAATTGGACGGAGCTAGCATCCGGCACTGGGAGGATTTGGCAACTGCATTCTACAGACAATACCAATACAATTCTGATCTCGCTCCTACGCGTACCCAACTTCAGGGTATGTCTCTAGGAACGGGTGAAGGGTTCAAAGAGTACGCTCAAAAATGGAGAGATTTGGCTGGCAGGGTGCAGCCTCCATTAACTGATCGAGAGCTGGTTGATATGTTCCTGGGGACGTTGTCTGGTCCGTTTTTCAATCATTTGGTTGGTAACTCCTCCGCTGGATTTACAGATTTGATATTAACAGGAGAAAGAATTGAAGCTGGCATCAGGTCAGGCAAGATACAGAAGGCTGCCTCTACAAGTGCTGAGAAGAGGCCGTTTAAGAAAGAAGCAAGTGCCGTCTATGGTCCTAGAAGACAAGTCAAGCCCGAAAGTCGCCAAGCCGTCAATGCTTTGGTCATCTCTAAACCTGCTGCTGCTCCTCAGCAGTACAATCAACAAAGAAGTGAAAGGCCCAAGAGGCAGTATACCCGATTGAGTATGACATTATCTCAAATTTTACCCCAACTGTTATCCACCAACCTGGTGACCCTCAAAGAAGCTCCTAAAGTCGTCAACACTGCGTCTCCTAAATACAACCCAAATGCCCGGTGTGCTTATCATTCTGATAGTCCCGGGCACACTACTGATGATTGCTGGGCCTTGAGAAACAAAGTGCAAGATCTGATCGACGCGAAAGAAATTCAGTTTGAAGCGCCGGAAAGACCAAATGTTGTAACGGCTCCTATGCCCCAGCATAGGGTAAATGCCATTGAGGAAGAAGTGTACGCTGTTTCGGTAGATGAAGTTGTTACCCCTTTGAAGACTGTTAAGAAGAACCTACTACGGGCCGGTTTATTTCCGGGTTGCGGCGAAGGTTGCCCATTCTGTGCTATTTCCCTATCTGATTGTCCCTTGCTAAGGTTAGGCATCCAAGGCCTAATGGATAGCAAGGAGATTCTATTCAAAAAGACTGTTGTTCAATTGGTTCCGATGAAAGAAGTTTCCGTGATTACCATCTTCAAAAATCCAATCAAGGCTCCCCCGAAGAAGCCTATTCAAATCATGACAATTGCGCCTGTGATCATTACTGTTCCAGGGCCCCTCTCCTACGTGTCTGATAAAGCTGTCCCCTGGCATTATGGGGCAGACGTATATGTAAATGGAATCAAGCAAGAATTTGATGCTAGTGCCAGTATCTGCGATATCACCGGTCCAGCTAAAATCACCCGCAGTGGCAGGCTCTTCTCGCCTGACATTGCGCCGCCCGCTATTCGAAAACCCCTCCTCATAAAACCTGCAAGTTTACCAAGTCCTGTTGCTGATCAAATTGCATCCCCTGCTGCCGAGTCATCAAATGCTCGGGGCAAAGGGATTGAAGAAGAGCCTGCCCGGATGGAGGCACCAATACCCGTAAATGCTGAGGCCTCCCGACAAGAAATGGAGGAGATTCTGAAAATAATAAAGAAAAGTGATTTTAATGTTGTCGAACAGTTGGGGCATACACCCTCCAAGATCTCTCTGCTCTCCTTATTGCTATGCTCCGAGGCTCATGCTAAAGCCTTGATCTCATTTCTCAAGACGGCCCATGTGCCGCAAGAGACGTCTGCAGTCCAGTTCACTGACTGCATAGCGAATCTGACGGCGGACAACGGCTTGGGTTTTTCAGATGCTGACCTGACTGCAAAAGGGAGAGACCACAACGATGCCCTGCATGTCTCTATTGAATGCAGGGGCACTACTCTGGCACATGTATTGGTGGACACCGGTTCTTCCTTGAATGTTCTACCGAAAAAGGCTTTGGATCGCTTGGATTATGAAGGCCTGGAGTTGAAGCCCAGCAATATCATTGTCAGGGCCTTTGACGGTTCCAAGAGGATGGTTCATGGAGAGGTTAACATCCCTATTCGTGTGGGCTCTCAAGTGTTTGACTCTACCTTTTACGTGATGGATATACGTCCATCGTACTCCTGTCTGTTGGGTCGACCTTGGATCCATAAAGCTGGGGCAGTGACCTCCACCTTGCACCAGAAGTTGAAGTATCCCGTCAGGGGGAAGATCGTCACGGTACAAGGAGAAGAGGAGTATATGGTGAGCCATTTGAATTCCTTCAGGTACATCGAGATGGACGGATAGTTCATTGAAACCCCCTTCCAGCATTTCGAGGAGGTGCATCCAATTTCAGCAGCTGCAGAGACAACGGCCGAAGAGAATGATTCCTTGAAGATGGCTTCCCTAAGGGATGCCCGGGCTGTGGTTCAGAAAGGCAATTGTGCACACTGGGGTCAGCTTCCTGACTTCACTCAGAAGAACGACAAGTTTGGGCTAGGCTTTACTGCAGAGGCTCAGAAGGCGGTACGCAAAGAGAAGATCGGAAAGGCTCCGGTGTTCGTTTCCAGCTCAAGGGTGAATGCTATTGAGGAGGATGTGGAGGAAGCTGAGTTTGACAGTTGGATCTACCCGACTACCAGCCACGAACCAAGCAACTGGACGGCAAAGGATTTTACCCCTATCACATTTGTCACGCAGTAATTGATTTCTTTTGATTTCCAATTTGTAACAAACAATATGTTAAAACTCTGTTGGCTCGGTGTCCTACCCGGGGCATCGTAGCTCCATTTGTGAGGGCTTTTTTGTATGACATTTTCATATATCATCAATCAAAACATTGGACGTTTGTTGCATTTCAAATCTTTTGCTCTTTCCCTTTCTGTGTTATATATATTGCAAAACAGCTGTATTTACACACACTCACTTATACAGGTTTCAATCCACTCTGGATCTTACTGGTAACAGCTCTGCTACCGCCAGTTATGACTTCGAAAATCCGATCAACTTGGCCGAAGACGAAGGTGAAGATGATTGCGAAGTGCATGGTGAACTCGCAAGACTGCTACTACAGGAAGAGAGGGCTATTCAACCACATGAAGAGCCTGTGGAGACAATTAACTTGGGTACTAAGACGGATAGGAAAGAAGTCAAGATTGGTGCCAATCTAGAGCTCAGCGTGAAGCAACGATTGATCCAGATGCTGCAAGATTACATGGAGATTTTTGCTTGGTCCTATGAAGATATGCCTGGTTTGGATGCCGACATTGTAGTTCACCACCTGCCAACCAAGGAAGACTGCCCTCCGGTAAAGCAGAAAGTCCGACGGATGCGTCCAGAGATGTCTGAAAAGATCAAGGCCGAGGTTATGAAACAGTTTGATGCGGGTTTCCTTGCAGTAACTTCTTACCCTCAGTGGGTTGCCAATGTTGTGCCAGTGCCGAAAAAGGACGGTAAGGTCAGAATGTGTGTTGACTACAGGGATCTGAACAGGGCCAGCCCCAAAGATGACTTCCCCTACCTCACATCGATGTCCTTGTTGACAATACAGCTCAACACAAGGTGTTCTCCTTCATGGATGGCTTCTCAGGGTATAATCAGATCAAGATGGCTCCTGAAGATATGGAGAAGACTACATTTGTGACTCAGTGGGGGACCTTCTGTTATAAGGTCATGCCATTCGGATTGAAAAATGCTGGGGCAACCTATCAACGTGCCATGGTTGCTTTGTTCCATGATATGATCCATCATGAAATTGAGGTATACGTTGATGACATGATTGCAAGGTCTCAAACTGAGGAGGAGCACCTTGACCATCTGAGGAAGTTGTTTGACCGACTCAAGTTATACAAGCTGAGGTTGAATCCCAACAAATGCACCTTTGGGGTAAGATCCGGAAAGTTGTTAGGTTTCATTGTAAGTGATAAAGGTATTCAGGTAGATCCTGCCAAGGTAAAAGCCATACAAGAGATGCCGACTCCAAAAACAGAGAAAGAAGTCAGAGGTTTCCTAGGACGACTGAATTACATTGCCCGATTCATCTCACATCTGACTGCTACTTGTGAGCCGATCTTCAAATTACTGAAGAAAGATCAAGTGGTACGCTGGAATGATGAATGTCAGGCCGCCTTTGAAAGAATAAAGGAATATCTCCAAGAGCCACCCATTCTTATGCCACCGGTGGAAGGAAGACCTCTGATACTTTACTTGACAGTGCTTGATAATTCAATGGGGTGTGTGCTGGGGCAGCATGACGAGTCTGGCCGAAAAGAGCACGCTATTTATTACTTGAGCAAAAAGTTTACCGACTGTGAGTCTCGTTACTCACTGCTTGAGAAAACTTGTTGCGCTCTTGTATGGGCTGCTCGCCGGCTGAGACAGTATATGCTGACTCACACTACCTTATTGATTTCAAAGATGGATCCCATTAAGTACATATTTGAAAAGCCCGCCCTGTCTGGGAGAATAGCGAGATGGCAAATGATCTTAACAGAATATGACATCCAGTATACAACTCAGAAAGCAATAAAGGGAAGTGTACTGGCTGATCATTTGGCACACCAACCTGTGGACGATTATCAATCATTGAACTTTGATTTTCCGGACGAAGACATCATGGTGGTAACTGACTGTGAAGTACCTGGACCGGATGAAGGACCTGAGGAAGGATCCCGATGGTCTATGCATTTTGATGGAGCCTCCAATGCTTTGGGTAACGGCGTCGGCGCTGTAATCATATCTCCCAAGGGGACTCATACTCCACTCACCGCCCGATTATGTTTCAGCTGCACCAACAACATGGCAGAATATGAGGCATGTATCATGGGTTTACAAGCTGCAATCGATTTGAGGATCAAGTTTCTAAGTGTCTTCGGAGATTCCGCTCTCGTGATCAATCAGATCAAAGGCGAGTGGGATACGAAACACCCGAATCTCATTCCCTACAAGGAGTATGTGTCGACCTTGCTCCCTCACTTTGAAGAGATAACTTTTGAGCATTTCCCCAGAGAGGAGAATCAGCTAGCGGACGCACTAGCCACGATGTCTTCAATGTTCAAAGTTAAATGGGACAATGAGGCTCCCCGAATCATAATCTGGAAGTTGGATGAACCGGCATACTGCTGTGAGCTCGAGGCTGAGAAGGTAACTGAAAAACCCTGGTATCACGAGGTGAAGAGGTACTTGGAAGCTCAGGAATACCCTGAAGGTGCATCCGTCAATGATAAGAAGTTCATGAGGAGATTTGCTGCAAAATTCTTCCTCAGCAACGGCATTCTCTACAAACGGAATCATGATTCAACCCTGCTACGTTGTGTGGATAAGGCTGAAGCGGAGAAAATCATGATGGAACTGCATGAAGGTACATTTGGAACACATTCCAGTGGACACACCATGGCTAAGAAAATCCTTCGGGCAGGATATTTCTGGTCCACAATGGAAGCCGATTGTTACCAACACTCCCGAACTTGTCATAAGTGCCAGATCTATGCTGACAAGGTGCATATCCCTCCAGTTCCTTTGAATGTCCTAACGGCACCTTGGCCTTTCGCAATGTGGGGCATCGATATGATCGGTGAGATCCGACCAACGGCATCCAATGGGCATCGCTTCATCTTGGTGGCGATCGATTACTTCACGAAATGGGTTGAGGCAGCTTCCTATGCCACGGTAACCAGGAGCGTCGTGGCGCGTTTCATCCGGCATAATCTGATATGTCGGTACGGTGTCCCGGAAAGAATCATTACGGACAACGGTACCAATCTCAATAACAAAATGATCACTGAACTCTGTGAACAATTCAAGATACAGCACCACAATTCTTCTCCCTACCGGCCGAAGATGAATGGGGCTGTAGAGGCAGCCAATAAAAATATCAAGAAAATTGTGCAGAAGATGACAGTGACCTATAAAGATTGGCACGAGATGTTACCGTTCGCTCTTCATGGGTACCGCACCTCAGCAAGGACGTCAACCGGGGCAACTCCTTTCTCCTTGGTCTATGGCATGGAGGCAGTCTTGCCGATCGAAATCCAGATACCCTCTCTCCGGATAATGAAGGATGCAGACTTGAATGAAGATGATTGGATCCAGACTCGACTTGATCAATTAAACCTGATTGACGAAAAGAGGCTCACTGCTATCTGTCATGGTCAGACGTATCAAAAACGGATGATCAGGGCATTTAACAAGAAAATCAGACCGCAAGAGTATCAAGTTGGGGACCTGGTAATCAAACGCATCATCCTTCCTCAAAGTGATCCCCGGGGCAAATGGACCCCTACTTACGAAGGGCCATTTGTGGTTAAGCGTGTGTTCTCAGGAGGAGCCATGATCCTAACCACCATGGACGGTGACGACCTTCCTCACCCCGCCAATGCAGACATAGTGAAAAAATACTACGCATAAATAAAAGACCCGCTAGGTTGACATACCTAGGCAAAAACAAGGGCTTCCCGGCGAACCAAAAGGGTTCGGGCAAAAATAAGGGATGAAATGAAAAAATCTGTACACCCGGCAAGTCGAAAACCTGAAAGGGCGGCTTGGGCAAAAAAAGGGTATCCCGGTGGACTGAAAACCCGAAAGGGCGGTCCAGGCAAAAGTTAGGGATAAAAGCGTAACACTATGTCTCATTGGATCACTTCGCATCCGGAATTCGGCATCAACTATCTGGCCCCAAATTTCGGCATTGACCAATCAGCTTCATCTTCAGATTAGGCAGTAAGGCGATGAGACGTTCGAAAACATAAAGGCGATAGCAGAGTTGGAACCCAGTGGGATTGTTCACATAGCTGTTTTGTTTTCTTTTTCAAAATGTAAACTCTATACTATTTGGCGATGTCCTCTTACTAGGATGTCAGTCTCTTGTACAAAAACGCCTATTCACAGGCAAAAGTTTAAATCAATACAAATTCACTTGTCCATACAGATTACCATTGTTTTCCTTTCTTGTTTTGTCTTGCGAAGAACGTCCAATGTTCATTTTTGATATATGCATTTGACATTAAATTGCTGATTCATAAATATTTGCACATAAAACAAGAGATTAATTACAGGTGACATCAAAGACAGGGGCAATGTGGAGTTGTCTAATGCAGTCTAGTTGTTTTGTCCGCCAAGGCACCAAGGTAGGTTCAACTGAAAATGTGGCCAAATCATCTTAACTCCCCGCAGAGTAAAACAAGGTTCAGCAACACTTTCCCCAAGCAGGAGTCGATTCCCCGTCGATCCTGAAAAAGGCACAACATTCCCCGGCAGGTCTTAAAAGCTCATCCCCAGTAGATTCTGCGAGCTTATCCCCGGCGAAGTACGAACGTCTCTCCCGAGTTTTATTTAGAGTTATTTCCTCACAAGGACTTATAACTGGGTTATCCTCAGCTAAAAGCCACGGAAGACCGTTCTCGGCAAAAGTTCCTTCAACCCCCAGCGAAGTCTATCTTTAGTATTCCCAAGCAGAGTTTATCTTTGGAGTTCCCCAGCGGAGTTTACCATCATTATCTTCAGCGGAATCCATCGTTAGAGTCCTCAGCAGGCCTCTCATCAGAACTTCGGCCAAGCATCTCTTCTGCAGAGCAGCTTCCCGGCCGTTCGTCAAGGATTTATTTTCCTAAGATGAAATTACATTCATAAACATTTCATATTTGCATACATCTTGCTTACCTACATGATGAAACGCATACAACACCTCATGTTGAACATCATGATATCATGCACATCATACATCATGACATTGCATGCAACTTACGTTTTTGCCTTTTCAGGAAAAAGACAATCTCAAAAACGACTACCTTCAACTGTCACAATTCCAGATTCGATACCTGTATCTAGCCAGGGCACATCTGAGAGTGATCAGTTTCCAGACTCGATTCCTGTATCTAGCCGGGGCATGTCTGAAGAGTTCGAAGATTCGATTCCTGTATCCAGCCAGGGCACATCTATCAACTACAACGTCTCCAGATTCGATTCCTGTATCCAACCAGGGCATATCTGTTGACCACATTTCCAGATTCGATTCCTGTATCCAGCCAGGGCACATCTATCAACTACAACGTCTCCAGATTCGATTCCTGTATCCAGCCAGGGCATATCTATTGACCACATTTCCAGACTCGACTCCTGTATCTAGCCAGGGTACGTCTAAAGAGTTCGAAGATTCGATTCCTGTATCCAGCCAGGGCACATCTATTAAACGACTATTTCCAGATTCGACTCCTGTATCCAGCCAGGACACATCTGAGCAACCAATTGTAGATTCAATACCTGTATCTAGCCAGGGCATATCTGCATAAGGAGACCGAAGATCAAACACCTGTAACAAGCCAGGAAAACATCTGTCTTTCTTAAATACACAAGTTCTCGCTAAGGAATCTCTTATGCGATCAACACTTCCAAATGGCATCTATAAGCCCATTCCCGACAAAGTTCTGTCACTTCTCCAGATGGCATCTATAAAGCCCATCTCCCTATCCACCATCTCTCCAAATGGCGTCTATAAGCCCATTCCCGACACCACATTGTTGAGACTCCAGCATGCGAGTGCAAATTTCCGGGCACTCTAGTGTCCAATCTCCTTTTACCCTCGAGTCACGAAAGGCAAACTTGCCAATCTAACTCTTCAGGTCCAAGAAGATTGAACAGGGGCAACTGTTGTACCCCAAAATTTGCCCTCCCATTTCCTCAACATTTTCTCATCACAAGACCTTTGAAGATCAAGATCCAGTTAGGGTTTCCTCTGCTCAAGGCTTCTCCTTGCACTGTGGACTCAAATTAGGGTTTGTGTTTGCCTAAGGATGCTTTGACCTAAAATGCCTAAGATGACTTTCATGCTTCATGTTGGACTCCCAAGTTTACCTATGCCAAGTTTCAAGTCTTGATCCCAAGTTTTACCCAGTCAATTGGACAGTTGACCTAGAAATCAGCTGTATTGGGGAAAAAGTCAACTGTGGCCAATTGACAGTCAAACCTCATGAAATTTGATCCACATCAACATTATGAACTCATATGAACCATTTGATCAAGTTTGGATCACAATTCCACAAGAAATTTGATCAGATCATCAAAAGGGCAAAATGGTCATTTTTAGGGTTTTGACTGCACAAGGGCAATTTTTGACTGTTTGACCTAGCCAATGGCAAACCAAGCTCACATATGGACTCAAGGACCCCATGGATTTGTCTTGACATGCTCAACAAGTTCAAAAGATCCCAAGTACACAAGATTGACAGTTGAATTTCTCAGTCAATTGATCAATTTTGACTGTATACTGAAAAGTCAAACTTTGACTTTTTGGTCAAAATCAAGAGTCAAGATTCATTTTTCATCAAAACATTCCAAATCATGAAACTTGTTCACCAAGAAATCTCAAAATGCAAATTAGGGTTTGAAAATGGAATTTTTCATAACTTAGAATTTTTCTAAGTTATGAAAAACCCTAATTTTTTCCCAACTTTGCCCCATCTTTTCACCATGATCCATTTGGATTCAAACAAAAGTCAAAACATGAAAGTTGTAGCTTGTTGCATAATCTACAACTTTGATTCACAAAGTTTTCTCATTTGAAGCTTGTATCTCAAGTTATGATTTTTTGAATAAGGGCACTAAACCATCTTTTAACTTAGTGAAATTTGACCTATTTTGACAAGGTTTTCTACCCTACTTCAAGGCCACTTTTCATACCCTTCCACTTGGAATTTTGATTTGCATTTCAAAGATGGATTGTAGTACACATTCCAAGCTTTCCAAAATGTCCAAGAACTCATCAAACAACCTCATAACTTGAGAGATTCGAATTTCACAAGTTGGCAAAAATTCACTTTTGTTCTTCATCAAGACATGTTCACAAACTTGCAAATTTGAATTCAGTTTGCTTTATGCTTAATTACAGGTCCTTGAACCAATCCATACTCAATAATTTAATGCATATTCTTTGTACTAAGACCAAGTTCTTTGAGTTCAAGCTTTGTCTAATGGTTTAATCCTAAATTAGATAAAGTAAACTATCCATTTTTGCAAAAGTTCACTTTATGTCAATTTGAAAATCAAACAAGTACAAGCTAAATCTGAATGGCACAAGATTATGGACAAATTGCTCTGATCAAGAGAAGATTATGCAGCCCATTAGGAGGTCCCCTACATGCCTAGAACATCAACTTGCATTTCTTTGCTTCACATAGAAGAAACATCCATAACTGATGCCAACTCTCTCTTCAGCTTAGAAACACAAGAACAAAGTTGTCAAACACATTACACACAACATATCCAAGCTAACACACGAGCTTTTGACCTCCAATACACCCTCCATCTCAGAATCATCCTCAAACTGCACAAACAGGGGTGCCCCTGCAGTTTGAGTGCAAACTCCCAATCCCTTCGAGCATTTTGATCAAGACCTGTTCCTCTACCTTCCTTACAACATATGCAAGCTAACCATGGCCTAAAACCTGACCTGTAATCACTCTAACAGTTTCCACCATTTTCATTTTTTCCTTTTGCAGTTGAAGTTCCATAGCTTGATTCAGAAGCTCTCAAGACAAAGTAAGCATTGAAACAGCATCCCTGGACCTCAAGGAAGCTTTTCCAATCATCACATTGCACTGAAAGTTCCTCATTCTCCAGATTGAAGTTCAACTGCACAGGTAAAAGTTTGAATTCGTATCTCTCTTATTAGGCATCTTTAGTCTTAAGTTTGTGAAGAAACAAGGTCCTACTCATAGCCCTGAACATGTATATAGCTTTACTTTTCATTTCTTTTGTCTGAGTAGAGAGAATTTGAGCTCTGAAAATGGTAGAAAAATTAGGTCAGAAAAGAGGGGGAGAGAAATTCTCCCTCATCTTAGAGAGATAGGTCAAGTTCTTTATATGGTTAGAACCGTCTCTTCATGCTTAACATCTTTTGTGTTGGAAGTTTGTTCAAAAAATCAAGGAATCAGGAGTTAGACATTGAAGCAAGAGGCGCGTGTTTTTTCAAAAGTTTGAAGCTGGAGGTTGAAGACAGTGTTTCATTGGGCTGGGCTTTTTGTTGTTCTTTCTTTTCACACCATCCTTTTTGGCTTACACCCCCCTGAGCCCATTTACTCATTTTTTGACATTTTTGACTTTTTTCCTTTTTTGCTGACTTTGTTTATTTTTCCTCATGCCATTTAAAAATTAAAAATATTTTTTTCATCATTTTTTGCATTTATTGCATATTTATTTATTTATTTTCTCTATTTGTACATAAATACATATATATGATTATTAGAATAAAAATGTAAAAATAATGTAAATACACTTTTTATTTTCCTTTACTTTCTGAAAATATTTCACACAAAAAAATACTCTTTTATTTATTTTATTAAAATATTAAATAAATATTTATTTTTTTGTATAATACATATTTAGGGTTTAATATAAGTATATATGTGATTATTAATATATTTAAGACAAAAATATAAAAATACTTGATTTTTTCATTTTATTAATATTTAATATAAAAATACCTTTTTTCACAATACACTTCATTTTATTTTATTTTTGTACATAATAAATAAATAGTTGAATTAAATTAGAAAATAATACCCTTTTCTTTAAAATTAGGGTTTTTGCCCTAAATTCAAAATATTCAAAAAAATAATACATTCTTATTTCTTTTTTTCCTTTTACATAAATAATATTTTCTCATGCACATAAAAACTTTCTTTTTTTTTTTGCATTTCACATATTTATTTAATTTACATTTAATTATGCAATTTATTTACTATGCAAATATCCAATTGATGTAATAATTTAGATTTAAATTCTTGTCAATATCCCCATTTGAACATTTGTACCCCCCTTCCCATATTTGGTTTTGTAATAGCTTAGTAATTTTAATTTCGCACTTTATCGCTTTCTAATGATAATATGTTAGAATTAGGGTTTGTATGCAAAAAACGATAAAAAAATAGTTTGACCTAATACAAGATAAACAAGCATGAAAATGGACACACAAATCACACTTGCACCCCCTAGGGTATTCCACTTGTTGCCTTCAAATAAATGGGCCATGTTGCATGTTAAACTTCTTTGGGCAAAGCAAATAATTTTGAATGATCATAGTCCCTCGATAAAACTTTTCAAAAAAAAAACAAACAAAAACAAATGATCAAGTCCCTTAGAGAGATTGCTCAAAGACATTTAACGTTGTTGCAATTATGGTCTAAACGACGACCCGCGCCCGTCCCTTTCACATCCTAACACAAAGGTTGCCCACCAAATACAATGGTGGTGCAAACTTGTTAAAAGGGTTAAAGTATAGCAATAATCTTTTGAGAAATTTAGGAGTAGATAACCTCTTAGTTACTTGAATCAACTTGCAAAACAAAAACACTTGCCTAATTTCAAAATCACACCTCACAACACTTTCAAAACAAAACTTTCAAAAACAAAATGAAAACTTTTTTTCAAAAGACATACATCTTTGTATACATCCCCACATGGATCATTACAAAGGTTGCCACCACATTGGCATCTTTTCAAAACATTTTCAAAACCCACACACTCAAGCACCATTTAAAACAATTGAAAACAAAAGGCAAGTGATCTAAGCAAGTAACTAAGAGCCCATGGATAACCATGGATAGAAAGGGTGCTAATACCTTCCCTTTCTATAATCTACTCCCCGAACCCAAGAAAACATCTCAAAAGGTTTTTGCTGTGCTTTTTAACCTTTCCTTAGGATAAAATAAAAAGTCGGTGGCGACTCTTGCTAACCGCAACATTTGCGAATACAAACGCAAACCTCAAGTCAGTTCTCCCACCGTATCACAGGATGCAAATGATGCTTCATGATGTTCATGATGTTATGCACAAGTATATATGTGCAAGAAAGTCACATAAGTTTCTAGTTTAGGCTTGCATGGGGTTTCATAGGTAAGTACCCTCTTGAAGTTTAGTTGGCTCAACCTGTCTTATAAATAGTAACCGGGTTCTAAGGAGCTCAATATCACTGGATTGTTTTCTGTGTTCATTGTTTCAGTTTAGCCTCTTTACTGGCGACCGAAATATTCCAAGAAAACAACCCTCAATGAGTGTAGTATCGAGTATCTACCAACTTCGGACTGCACCAAAGTCGGTCATCTCACTACATCCTAAAAGGCCAGGATGGTCAAGTAAAGGTTCTAAAAGTCCATTAGTGCTTCATGACATCACTCAGCGGCCCCGTATTCTCTTTGATTGACTCAAAGGCTACCGGAACCCATAAATATGTGTCACTAATATAGTTATTGCTTAGACCATATCGGTATACACTGTACAGTTTCCAAATGTATTGCTATTTACCTATGAATGTTTCCCCAAATCCGGGTGGAGGATTCAAACCCAAACAATAGAAACAAATGTAAAGCAATCAAAGCAAACAAGGTAAGCAAGTAAAGGTGATCTAAACCCTAAGGTAACCCTACTTTTAAAGTTTTCCCCAGCAGAGTCGCCAGTTCTGTGATACGGTGGGAGAACTGACTTGAGGGTTTTCGTTTGGGTTCGCAAAATGTCACGGTTAGCAAGAGTCGCCACCGACTTTTATTTTATTCAAAAGGAAAGGTAAAAAAAGCACAGGAAATACCTTTGAGATGTTTTCTTGAGTTCGGGGGGTAGATTATGAAAAGGGAAGGTGCTAGCACCCTTTTCATCCATGGTTTTCTTGGGATCTTAGTTACTTGCTTAGATCACTTGCTTTTCTTTTCCAATTGTTTGAAATGGTGCTTTGTGTGGTTTTGAAAAGTATTTGTAAAAAGAGGCCTTTGTTTAGCCGACCTTTGTAATGATTCTCGTTCGTAAGAATGTATACAAAGGTGTTTGTGTTTTTGAAAATGTTTTCAATGTTTTTGAAAGTTGTTTTGAAATGTGTGTGTGTGTGCTTGTTTTGAAAATAGCAAGGATTTGTTTTTGAATTGGAGCAAGTAACTTAGAACCATCTACCTACTCAATTGTCTTTCTTGTGCATTTTTATTCCTTTGATGTTGTTGACCTACCATTGTTTTGGTAGGCAACCCTATATTTGGATGTTAAACGGGACGGGCGCGGCTCATCGAATAGCCATGATAGCAATGTTGCTAGGTATCTTGGCATTTATCATTTGTTTTTAGGCAACCTTGTCGAGCGTCATCGAGGGACTATGATCTTTTGTTTTGTATTGTTTTGCCAAGATACTTCGCGTGCGTAACATGGCCATTTTTAAGGCAACAAAGTGGGTGAAACCGTAGAGGTGCTTGTGTGCAATGTGTAGTCATTTTTCATGCATTTTTGTCTTGTATTAAGTCATGCTATTTGTTTGGATTTTTTTTCCGTCTTTTCATTCAAAACCCTAGTTTACTAAACATGTATATAATGCGATAAATTGCATAAAGTAAATCTAAACTATTACAACAATATTATGAGAAGGGGGATACAAGTTTGAATGGGAGATATTGCTCAAAAATAAAAACCCTAAAACTATTACAACCCAATTGAATTTATTGTACAATAAATAAATAAGCAATTATTTAAATATGCAATAAAATGTATATATGCATAAATGTTTTTGTAATTGTTTTATGTATGAAAAAAAATTATTTAAGTCTAAAATAAGAAAAATAAAATGATTATTTTTGAAAGGGGAAACCCTAATTTTTGGTTTAAAAGAAAATATGTATTCTATTATTATTTTATTCATTTTTTGTTTAAGAAAAATAATAATAATATTATGTACCCATATTAAAAATTAATTATGTATGAAAAATAAATGTTTAATGTGTATAAAATAATGAAATAAAATATTATGTATTTTATTATTATTTACAAGTTTATTTTAGAAAATAAATTCTATAAACCTAATAAACTATTTTTATGCCAAAAAAATAATAAAAATAATAAAATAAAAATGCAAAAATTAAGAAAATATTTTTGGGATTTTTTAATGTTCAGAAAAAAATAATAAAGTCAATAAACACAAAAATAAAAAGAAAATATGAAAAATGTCAAAAAAAAAAATGCAAAGGGGGTGCAAATAGAAAACATGGGGGAGTGAAAAGTGAAACAGAAGGCCCAAAGGCGCGCCAGGCCCAGGACTTCGTCCCTGACCTCCAGCTTCGTCCCAACGTGCGTGTTCTGCCTTCAAATCTTGTTCTTGCTCATGCTTGCATAAAATCAAAATTTCATAACATAAAAAGTGTAGCTTGTAAACTCATGATTCCAATGATATAAAATTTGTGACCTAACACTCAAGGATCAAGGAGAATTTTATCACCCCTAATTTCTGACCTAAAATTTTCATGAACTTCAAGCTTCAAATTCTCACTACTCAGTTAATATAAATAACAACTATACATATGTACAACTTAAGCAAGTTAAGGACTACATTTTTGCTTCACAAATCAAAGCTTAAGGATGCCTAAATAAGGAGATAGAACTTTGAAAAATACCTTGTTCAGTTGAGTTTGGATATGGCAATTTGGGAACATTGAGTGAGGCCTGAAGATCGTGTGAGCTTCCTTGAAGGTCCCTTAAGCTTCTCCAATGCTCAGCTTGCCTTGAGGATGCTTGAATCTCCTTGTAGAAGTCAACCTGCAACCTTGCAAAACGAAAATGGTGAAGGTTGAAACAGGGGTTATAGTTGCAAGACAAGGGCCTGGATAGTTTAAGTGTGATGTAGGGAAGATGTTTCAAGTGTTGAAACAAGAAACGCACGAGCAAATTTGAAGTTGGCTTTAAATTTTCAAGAGCTTCCCTTTTTGGATAGAAAAATATGATTTTGGTGTTTGAGAGTGTTTGGGATGTTAGGAAATCGTGTATTGGCTTGTGACAAAGTTCTGAAGTTGTTTCAAATTATGCTAAGCCTTGCCTTTATCATATGGACAAGTTGTCTTGACTTTTGCAAGTTTTCTTGCTTTTGAAGAAAGTTTGAGGTGACAATGCCAAAGGCCTGTACATGCTAGCTTATGGACTGCATAGAGTTGGTACAAGTTGCATGATGTTTGTGGATCTTGTTTGCAACAAAAGATCAGCTCCATGGCTCAAGAAATGTAAAGTTGGAAAAAGCAAGCTTTATCAAAGTAGTATTGTGAACTTTATGCCATTTTTGGATTAATTCATTGTGCAATGCTTCAAAAGTTAGAAAAAGACCATTATCCATTGAGTTTGCATTTAATTATGGATTTTAGAAGGGATTTGGGACCTGTAATGCAAGGTACAAGCATGCTAGGACAGATTTGCAACTTGAAGCAATGTGAAAATGACTTGAACAAAAGTGACAAATTGCCATTTTCTCTTCTTCGATTCTCCCTAACCACAAACGATCTTGGAGAGTTCATGGACATTTTGGAAAGCTTTTAACATGATCTACAATACATCTTTCAAATGCAACTTGAGATTCCTCTTGGAACTAGGTGAAAAGTTTTCATGAAGTTAGGTCAAAAACCAGCCTAAACTAGGGCAAAATTTCACTAAGTTATTTAGTTTATGGACCCCTATTCACAAAATCATAACTTGAGATCCACGTATAATTTGAGAAAACTTTGTGAATAAAAGTTGTAGATGTTATGGAGTACTACAACTTTCATGTTGGAAGTTTTCTTTGAATCCAATTGCATCATGGTGAAAAAGTTGGGAAAAGTTGGGAAAAAATAAGAATTTTTCAACACTTAGAAAAATTCTAAGTTATGAAAAAATTTCAATTTAAACCCTAATTTCCAAAATTAAGTTTCTTGGTGAAAACTTTTCATGTTTTGACACATCTTGATGAAATATGACCCTTGGCACTTGATTTTGACCAAAAAGTCAAAGTTTGACTTTTCAATGTACAGTTGATTTTTGATCAGTTGACTGGAAAATTCATCTGTCAATCTAATGCATTTGAGATCCTTTGAACCTTGTGATTAGGTCAAGATGATGCCATTGAGTCCTTCAAACCTTGATTGAACCCAATTTTCCATTGGCTAGGTGAAAAATCAGAAATTGCCCTTCCTCAGTCAAAACCCTAATTTTGACCATTTTGCCCTTTTGATGATCTGATCAAATTTCTTGAGGAGTTGTGGTCCAAACTTGATCAAATGATTCATATGAGTCTATAATGTTTATGTGGGTCAAAAATTATGAGTTTTGACTGTAAAATGTCCATGGTTGACTTTTTCCCCAATACAGCTGATTTTTAGGTCAACTGCCCAATTGACTGGTCAAAAATGTGATTCAAGGCTTGAAACTTGGTATGAGCAATCTTAGAGGTCCAACATGAAGTATGAAAGTCACATGAGGCATTTAAAGTCCAAAAATCCTTGTGCAAACTCATACCCTAATTTCAGGTCATCAGTGCAAGATGAGGTCTTAAGCTGAGCAAACCCTAATCTGGTCTTGAGTCCAAGAAGTCTTGTGAGGAGAATCTTGATAAAATGAGAGGGAAAATTTTTGGGTACAACACCCTATTTTTGAAAATGAAACTTGATGATGGGGGTGTTACAGTTGAGCAAATGGACTTTGGATAGTTTGTATTTGATCCTTAGAAGCTTTTGGAAGTGAAAGGCCAAAGAACGCACGAGGGGATTTGGAGTTTGGTATGTAAAGTAAGAACTTGCACAACAATGGTGTTTTGAGACAATTTCTGGCTAGATGGAGTTTGAATGAGTTTTAGGGTCTTCAAGCTCGTGTCCTAGCTAACAAATAGTGCTTTTATTTATAAGAAACAAGTTTGGAGACTTGTTGTTAATCAGAATTTAAAATTTCATGTTTATGCATAACATGTGATTTTTTGAGAAAACAAGTTTCAATGTCTTGTGTACTTGCTAAGATAGAGTGGTTATGCTTTAAACACAATTGCTTCTGACTCTATAGATGAAGTGTGATCAGAGGGAACAAGTTAGAGGTTCAAGAGTAGACTTTATGCATAAAGCTTGCTTTTCAAGAATGGTATTGTTAACTTTCTTCCCAAAATGGCAATGTGAATTGCATAAAGCTTAAATCAATTGGATTATATCTCAAAAGTTTGTGTAATCCATTAATTATGGAGTGACAAACAAGTTTGAGTCCTGCAAAGCAAAGATTATGTAGCCTAACATTGATTTGCATTTGTGTTCATCATGAAAATGACCTATAATTCAAGTGACAAAACACCAACTTCATCTCTTAGATTCTCCCTACTCAAGAATGATCTCAAGAAGTTATTGGACATTTTGAAAAGCTTGCAATGTTATCTTCAACTCATCTTTGAATTTCTTTTGAATATTCCCCTTGGAACTATGTGAAATATTTCCATGAAGTTAGGTCAAAAATTTGCCTAACTAGGGAAAAATTTCACTAAGTCTTTTTTAGTTCATGAGCATGTATTCATAAAATTATAACGTGAGATCTAATAACTTTTAGGAGAAGTTGTGTGAAGAGAAGTTGTAGATTTCATGGATATCTACAACTTTCATGTTGGAAGTTTCCTTTGAATCATCTTGCATCATAATGAAAAAAATTGCTCAAATTTATGAAAAATAAGACATTTTGACACTTAGAAAAATTTCTAAGTCTAGAAATTTTGACTTTTCAAAATGAAATCTTGATTTCTTGATTTCTTGATGAATAATTTTCCTATTTTGACATGTTTTGATGAATTATGATCTTTGGTTCTTGAATTTGACCTAAAAGTCAAAGTTTGACTTTTCAGTATATAGTTGAGATCATGCCTTAAACCAATTGACCATTGGCTATGTCAAAAATCAAAAATTGCCCTTTTCTAATCAAAACCCTAATTTTGACCATTTTGCCCTTTTGGAGATTTGATCAAATTTCTTGAGGAATTATGGTCCAAACTTGATCAAATGATACATATGAGTCAAAAATATTTATGTGGACAAAAAATTATGAGGTTTGACTGCAAATTGGCCATGGTTGACTTTTTCCTCAATACAACCGATTTTTAGGTCAACTGCTCAATTGATTGATCAAAAGTGTGATCCAAAGCTTAAAACTTGACATGAGTTATATGAAACTTGTTCATCAATAAATCAAAAAGTCAAGATTTCATTTTGAAAAGTCAAAGTTTCCAAACTTAGAAATTTTTCTAAGTGTTGAAAACTTCATATTTTTTCACAACTTTGAGCCAATTTTTCACCATGATGCAAGATGATTCAAAGGAAACTTTCAACATGAAAGTTGTAGATCTCAATGAGATATAAAATATTGTTCAACATAACTCCTACTAGAAATTCTTGGATTTCAAGTTATTAACCCATGAAATCATGGTCATGAAACTAAAACACTTAGTGAAATTTTGAGCATTTTGGTCAGGATTTTGACCTAACTTTTAGGCCAAGTTTCACATAGTTCCATTTGGATTTTGCAAAAGTGATTCAAATAGGGATTGTATAGCACATTAAAAGATTTCCAAAATGTCTAATAAATCCTTTAGATCATTTTTGAGCAAGGATAATTGAAGGTTAGAAGTTAGGGTTTCAAGTTGTTTTACAAAGCATAATTTGTGATGCGCAATGGACCAAATCACATAGCCATGTTGCATAATATCACTTTTCAGGCTTCTAACTTGCAATTCACTCCTTAATTAAATGTTTACACAACATATTGAGCCATTGTCCAAGCATTTGAACCATTATCCAAGTTGCATTTCCATTTTTGGAAGAAAGGCACCATTATTATTATTGAAAAGTGGCTTTAATCACAAAGTCCACTCTCCTTGAGCATTGAACTTGTTCTTTTTGCACACACAAACCCTATAAACCAAAAGCAAGCATGTATAAAGTACTAAGCACTCTATGCATCCTTGTACCATGCCTTGGAACAAGATGTTTCAACTTTGCTTCAAAAACAAGTAAAGATGCTACAACTTGGATTTTCAAATTCTGGCTTGTTGTAACATACAAGACCTCTTGCCTATAAATATACAAGTCATTTGCAAGATAACACACACATGCTCAAGCCTTGAAAACCACTAAAGAACAGAACCACCAAAAACATCTCAAAATATGTCATTTCTGAGTTTTGAACCCAATCTCTAAATTTGCTCGTGCGTTTCTTGGCCTTTTACTTTCAAAAGCTTCTAAGTAACATATAGAAACAATTCCAACACCTGTAACACAACTGTAACACCTCCATCACCATCCACCATTTTCAAAAACAGCACCTTGCAACGTGACTTCTCCAGAACTCCTCAGCCAT
The DNA here is from genome assembly GCA_948472305.1 of Vicia faba. Taxonomy (NCBI): domain Eukaryota; kingdom Viridiplantae; phylum Streptophyta; class Magnoliopsida; order Fabales; family Fabaceae; genus Vicia; species Vicia faba. The sequence goes on along the minus strand of OX451736.1, from coordinate 1,568,516,584 downwards.
TTTCAGCTCAAGTCAAGCATCATATTCGCTTTCTGGTAACTTGAAGAAGCTAACCCAATCACTAGAACTCATCAAAAGCTGCTCAAACTCAAAACACGATACCTCTTGCAAGGTGAGTTTTCTGACTTTTGAACTATTCATATAGGAATTGTTAGGCTTCCATTTTCAAAGATAAAATATAGACCTCATTGCCACGAAGCTGTACATATCCATAGTTTGTATTATATGGCTTGAACTTAGAGAATTTTGGAGTTGAAGTTTCTGAAATTTTTAGGTTTTAAGTTAGGGCCAGAAAAATTCTCACTCATCTTTGATTTTTAGCTTTAGTTATTTATATGGTTGGATTCGTGGGAAGAAATGCAGCAACTTTCATGTTGTCATCTTCCATTTTTATTGAGAAATGAGAAAGTTGCAGGTTGTCTGGCTGGGCGTGAGGTTGAAGATGAAGTTCAGGCCATGAACTTGATTTGTAATATATATTTATGGTTTGATATAAGTAAACGGATGTATCACCACCCCAGTGGTTAGAGAGCGCGCCTGTAACCAGAGGGACCTGAGTTCGAGCCCCAGTGGTACCCTTTTGGTTGTTTTCTCATATTTTCACTTTTTTTTGTTTTTGTTTGCAGCGCCTGGGTCCCAAACATTGGGCTTTCCTTATTTTTGATGACTTTCCCCCCTGATTATATTTCATACCCCCTTGACCCATTTTATTTCTTTATTTCATTTTCATTTTTATTTTATTTCATTTTACTTTCATATTTTCTTGTTATTATTTTTATTACTAATATTAGTTTTTTTATTATTAATAAGAAAAATCCAAAAAATATTTATTTTATTATTTTTGTACTCATATTTTACTTTTCTTAATAAAAACAAAAAAGAACAAAAACCATTTTTTTAAACAAATAAATATTTTTTTTAATAAATATTTAGACTTAGGTTTCTTTATTATATTATTTTCTTTTAAATAAAAATCAATTTAGAACTTAGGTTTCTTTTAATTAATTAATTTCATTTCATTTTTATTAACTTAAAACCTTTCATATAAAAAACCCTAAAAAATACTTTTTTAACCTAGTTTTCTTTTCTTAACTAATTTAAGTTTAACATTATTATCTTTAATTAAATAATTTTCCTTCTTAGACATTAGGTTAAAACCCTTAAAAACCAAAACAAAATCATTTCCTTTTTTTTCATTTACATTCTTGCATTATTTTCTTTTTAATTTTGTACAATATTCAATATGGTTGTAATAGATAATTAGGTTTAATTTTCTTGCAAATCCCCATTTGTAAATTTGTACACCCTCCCCCCCCCCCCCCCCCCCCCTCTCCCTTAATGATGTAATAGTTTAGTATTTTTATTTTCCACAATTTATCACTTTATATAAATGTTAGTAATTAGGGTTTGTATGGAAAGATAAAATCAATGCTTAGAAAACCCTAATACAAGACAAATCAAGCATGAAAAAGACACACTTGCACACTTTGCACCTCTAGGGTTAACTCCACTTGTTGCCTTGAGAAATAAATGGTCATAATACGCATGTAAGATGTCTTAGCAGAAACAAACAAAAATACAAGATCATAGTCCCTCGATGACGCTCCGAAGTTGCCTTACGAATGATCTTAGTACCTTAAAGAAAATGATAAGATATCTTACAATATTACTATTCATGACTAAACGATTACCATTGCTCGTCCCTCTTACATCCAAAGATAAGGTTACTTACTAATCCATGGTAAAATAACAATATCAAAGGAAAGAGGAAATAAACAAGAAAGACTTTTGAGTATGTAGAATGTTCCTAGTTGCTTGCTCATTTTCAAATAAAAACATCCTTGCTATTTCCAAAAACAAACACCAACACTTTCAAAACACCTTTCAAACTTGAAACATTTTTCAAAAGATCAACACTTTGTATACGTTCTTACGAACATGAACTATTACAAAGTTTGCCTAAACAATGAAACCTTTTCAAAATACTTTCAAAAACCACACAAAGCACATTTTTAAACAAAAGAAAGTGATCTAGAAAGCAACTAAGATCCCATAGATAACTACGGATGAAAAGGGTGCTAATACCTTCCCTTTTCATAATCTACCCCTCGAACTCAAGAAAACATCTCTAAAGGTCTTTCCTGTTCTTTTCAACCTTTCCTTGTGGATAAAAAAAAGTCGGTGGCGGCTCATGCTAACCGCAACATTTGCGATAAAATGCAAAACAACCAAGTCAGTTCTCCCACCGTGTTACAAAACTGGAGACTCTGATGGGGAAAATTTTAAAAGTGGGGTTACCTTAGGGCTAGATCACATTTACTTGCTTTCATTGTTTGGTTTGTTTGCTTTACATTTTAGACCTTTGTTTGGGTTTAAATCCTCTACCCGGATTTGGGATACCTTATAGGTAAGTAGCAATACATTATGGAAACTGTGCGGGGTATACCGACATGGTCTAAGAAATAGCTACGTTAGTGTGGCATATTTGTGGGTACCGGTAGCCCTTGAGTAGTCAAGGAGAATATGGGGCCGCTGAGTGATGTCATGAAACACTAACTGACTTATAGAAGCTTTACTTGACCAACTTGGCCATTAGGACGTAGTGAGATGACCGGTGCAGTCCGAAGTTGGTAGATACTCGATACTACACTCATTGAGGTTTAGTTTTTTGGGATATTTCGGTCGCCATTAAAGAGGCTTGCACTGAAACAATGCCCGAGAAGAAAAATTGGTGATATTGAGATCCTTTAGAACCCAATTACTACTACTAGGACAGGTTGAGCCAACTAAACTTCAAGAGGGTACTTACCAACAAACTCCATCCAAGCCTAAACCTAAGGACTTGTCTGCTTTGTGTGTATATGATTATTTGTATATAAACTTACTTACTTTGCATACTTGTACATAACATTATACCATAGCATTTTCAATAACTGTTTCAAGGATCCCAAGGGCCTATGATACAGGGTCACGTTAAACCAGACGTCTATCAAGGGACAAGAGGATTTATTTTCCTCTAACCAAACACCGTCAAAAATCAAGTACAACAACTTGAGTCAAAGGCTATGACCCACTCGACATGGTGAGCTTAATTCTCATGGAAAGGCATCCACCGATACAAAGTTCTCCAATCAAAGCTATTGGTCAAAGTTCAACTTCTAACATTTTCTTATGTTTACCTTGTGAGATCCTTGAAAACATACATCCACATATCATGCATCATATCATGACAGGTTTCTCCCATACAGACCTCCTTATCTTCCTACTGTTTATTTTAATAAGATGGATATGGAACAAATGGTGAAAGATCTCCAAGCTCAAAATGCTCAATTCCAACAAATGTTCCTGGCTTTGGCTAAGGGGTAAGAGGACCTGAAGACTCTTCTTCTCAAAGACAAGAAGAAAAATTCCAAGTCAGTAGGCGTCCTAAACTTGGGAAGCAGCCTTAGAGGACCAGTCAAGGGAGCTCTAGATCTTCCAACTCCATCCAACATGGGGGATAGTCATGAAGAAGACAATAGTCTGGAGATTGATGAAGTTGAAGCTGACTACTCTGAGGAACAATATCCTCCCGCTGATGATAAGTACAAACAGTTGGAGGATTGCCTCATTGCTATGGAAATTCAGCAGATACATGGCTTGGATTTAGGAGACATGGGTTTGGTTTCTGGAGTGGTCATCCTGCCAAAGTTCAAAATCCCTACCTTTTCCCTGTACGATGGAGTCTCTTGCCCTAAGAGTCACTTAAAGTCTTATGTACGCAAGATTCAACCATACACAACTGGTTCGAAGTTGTGGATCCATTTCTTCCAAGAGAGCATTGTAGGGACTCAACTTGAATGGTTATATCAATTGGAGAGTTCTCGCATCCACACATGGGAGGATTTAGCTGAAGCTTTCTACAAGCAGTACCAGTACAACGTTGATCTTACACTAACTCGTGTGCAATTGCAGAACATAACCATGGGTTCCAATGAGAGCTTCAAAGGATACGCCCAAAGGTGGAGAGATCTGGCTGGTAGGGTGCAGCCCTCTTTAATTAATAGGGAGATGATTGACATCTTCATGGGAACTTTGACAGGACCTTTCTTCAAACACCTAATCGGAAGCTCCTCGGTCGGGTTCACCGAGCTAATACTGACTGGAGAAAGGGTTGAAGCTGGTATCAAAAGCGGAAAGATCTAAGGAGCTACACCCTCCGATAATCAGAAAAATCCATATAATGGGAAGAAAGATTCCAATGTTGTGTATGGTCAAAAGAGTCGTCGTGACCAATACGTGGGGGCAGTCCTGATCTCTAGTTCTGCGTCGCACCGGCAACAGCAAAAGGGAAATCAATGAAGGCCAGACGAGCCTAAAAGACATTTTACCAACATCAACATGTCGTTGTCTCAAGCGCTACAAAATTTGTTGAGGATGAATCTGATTACGTTGATAGGACCTCATCCCAACCCCAAAACTTCTTCTCCTAACTACAATCCTAATGCAACGTGTGCTTATCATTCTGGAAGTCCCTGGCATGATTCTAACGATTGTTGGGCGTTGAAGTACACGATTCAGAATTTGATTGATGCCAAGGAGACCGAGTTTGACCCTCAGGAGACTCTAAACGTGATCACTGCTCATATTCTGAATCATTGAGAGCGTCTTGTTCATTTTGAATTTCCAATTGTAATTTCTTTTTTTATTCAAACAATTACCTATTAATGTCAAACTTTGTTTCATTAATGCATTAAATATGTTTGTCTTGAATTAATCCATTCATTTTCATTCTATTTAAATTATTCTTTTTACTCTTTTTATGATATTCAACTCTTGTTTTAAAAGTTACAAGCCTTTAGAGGGAGGATGACGAAAACAATGCCATAATCTCATACGGTATGCTTTTGGACAGACCTTGCTGACGATGTACATGCGTTCTTTCAAATCCCAAACACTGGAGCTATAAGGAGGATAATCCCTAGTCAACCCCTTTGAGCCAAAGAAGTAGAAGTTTTCTTTCTTACACAAATTGAAACCTTTAATCAAAACCTGGGGTAGGGTAGTCTCTTAGTTAATTCAAACGCGTGTTTAGCCACAAACTCTCATCCCGTAATACAACAAATGACATCAAAAACATTCCTTCTGAACCAAAAGATGGTGATGGTTCCCTATCAAATAGGCAGTCATTATCTCTCAAAAGAAAAACCCACTAAGTCAAAACCTACGAAGGAGACTTAAAGAAAACTGGGGCATCCCGCTGACTGTAATCTCAAAAACAATAACAGTCAGGAAAAATCAGGGATAATAAATCAAATAAAGAGGTCACTACAAATCCTCAACAACATGAAAAATGTTGCAAAAATGACTGCCTTCCGATAAACTTAACTTGTCTGAACCATCACCAAAACATCATTTCAGACTCAATTGGAGTTCAAACATACAATTAGCTGAGTTTAGGAGTGAAGAACATCATGAAGAATGGGCGGGTACAAATACACTTTGAGCTTTTATCCTTTGTTTCTTAAACCGTGAACCAAGCCACGTTACAACCTTTCAAAAGTCCTAATTGAAGCATGGGTTAGTTCGAAAGCATACTGTTACAAAAGGTATCCTGACTCCTGTAAGGATTTACTCTAAATCCTGAGTTTGAATTTTCTTACAAAATTTCTTTACTTGCTAAAACGCAATTTCAAAATTTCAAGACAGGCATAAACTTTGCATTATTTGAATATCGTTGTTTGCATATGGCTATTTGTTTGACAGCGGAGGAATTCACACAACGAATATCCGATGAACGAAAGCTCTCTCGGTGAACAAAATCATTTCAAATGGGATGACACTTCCAATGACAAATCTCCTCTAAACAAGGGGGCATGACATATCACTATCCAGCACACTTAGGGCAGTCAAGTCAAGATTCCCAGAAATCTCTCAAGAAATGCAGAATAACCAGGGGCAGATCACCATCTCCATCACTTGGGGCATTGAATGGGTTACGTACAGTCCAACATATCCTGGCAGTGCCACAAACACTTGTTGTTAGGGGCAGTGATAAATCTCCCCAAAATCCTTCTCATAAGATGATTCCCCAGCCAAATTTTCAATCTTTGAAAACCTTTTCCCAACTGAGTCGACTTCAAGAATCCTCGAGGATTTCTGCTAGTGAAGTCGCCGCCTCTCCAATAGACTAAGCAACATGGTTTATTTCCCCAACAAACGGCAGGATTCCCTAGCTTGAGGTGGCCTCTCTGACCACTATAAATCAAAGGACCACAACTACTCTTCCCCAGTAGACTACACTACAATCCCCAGCAAGTTACTGTGAAGCCTGGACCCAACTAGACATTAGTTCAACTTCGACTCCCCAATAGAGCAACGGATAACCAAGGCTCCTAAACTCTTTTCCCCAGGCAAGAATCAACACTCTCCATAGAGTTTTCAATATTCCCCAGCAAAGTTCTCCTCTAAACAACAAAACAGGAATCCCCGGTGGAAACATTCTAAGCAAAGTTTGAAGACACGCCTACTCTTCAACAGCAGTCCGGGATTTATTGACTTCCCAACATTTGTAAAGGATTTATTTTTTCCAGAAAAAAAATACATTCATTAACATTTCACACATGATAAGTGCATACGACACAATCTCATTTATTTTGAGAACATCATGACACCATGCATTTCATACATCATGACATTGCATACAACTAATGTTTTACCTTTTTCAGGAAAAGGTCAATCAACAGATGGCTACCATAAACCATTTTCAAATTCCAGATTAATACCTGTAACAAGTCAAGGCATTTATCTATACGACCAATTGAGGCAACCCTACACAGGTTCCTCCTATTTCCAGGATGAAGTTTTACACGAACTCGTCATGAAGCAACCCTACACAGGTTCCTCCTATTTCCAAGATGAAGTTTTACACAGACTCGTCATGAAGCAACGCTACACATGTCCCTCCTATTTCCAGATGCAGTTTTATACAGACTCATCATGAAGTAATCCTACCCAGGTTCCTTCTTAGAAAATTCCAGATGCAGTTTTACAGACTCATCATGAAGCAGCCCTACACAGGCCCATCATAAATTGAAGAATATCAAAAACCTCTATTGGTTCAGTGTAAATCTCTCAACGGTTTATCCTGATTCTCTCCGGTAGAATTTTTCTCTAGTTCAGATAAATCTTTCAACAATTTGTTCTGATTCTTCTCTAGATCCCTATCGGTTTAGTTTAGATCTCTCAACAGTTTATTCGGATGCTTTCCCGCAGACGTCTTCTCTGGTTCAGATAAATCTCTCAATTATTTATTCTGATTCTTCTCCAGATCCCTTCTGGATTAGTTTAAATCTCTAACGGTTTATTCTGATTCTTTCCTAGTAGGAACTTTCTCTAGTTCAGATAAATCGCTCAAAGATCTACTCTGATTCTCTCCAGTTAAAGAATATTCAACACCTCTTTTGGTTCAGTTTAAACCTCTCAACGGTTTATCCTGATACTTTCCAAATGAACATTTCTAGTTCAGATAAATCGCTCCAAGATTTATTCTAATTCTTCCCAGCCAAACAACATACAAGACTTCTCCTAGTTTTAGATAAATCGCTCTAAAGATTTATTCTGATTCTTTTCCAGTTGAAATCAAGTTTGGACTTAGTCCATTTTCTGTCAACAGTCACCTTTGGATGGCATCTACAATCCCATCTCCGGCAAATCTCCCCCATTCCTCCAAACGGCATCTATAAGCATATTCACAATTCATCTTCGAGTACAAATTTCTGGGCACTCTAGTGTTCAATCATCTTCCACCTTCAAGTCACGAATGGCGGATCCGCAAATCTAACTCTTCAGGTTTAAGAAGATTGAACATGGGCAGCTGTTGTACCCCAAAATTTTCCCTCTCATTTATCAAGTAATTTCTCACAAAATCTCCTTTGGTTCAAGACTGCACTAGGGTTGATTAGCTCAAGACACCTCCTCAAGCTCTAATGACTGAAAATTAGGGTTTGAGATTGCACAAGGATAATTGAACTTCTAATGCCTCATATGACTTTCATGGATCATTATGGACCCTCAAGATTTCTCATGTCAAGTTTCAAGTCTTGGATCACATTTTTGCTTAGTCAATTCATCAGTTGACCTAAAAATCAGCTGTATTTGGGAAAAAGTCAATTGTGGTCAATTTACAGTCAAACTTAATAATTTTTTATCCATGTCAACATTATGAACTCATATATGTCATTTTATCAAGTTTTGACCATAATTCCTCAAGAAATTTGATCAGATCATCAAAAGGACAAAATGGTTAAAATTAGGGTTTTGATTGAGAAAAGGCAATTTTTGATTTTTGACCTAGCAAATGGTTTATTGGTTGGAAACATGATCTCAAGGATTCAATTACATCATTTTAACCTAATGGCATGACTCAAAACATTGCTCAAGGTCAATTAATTGATAGTTGATTTTCAATCAACTGATCAAAAGTCAACTGCACACTGAAAAGTCAAACTTTGACTTTTTGGTCAAAATCAAGTGTCAAAGATCACAATTCATAAAAACATGTCAAAATATGAAAAATTTTCATCAAGAAATCAAAAAGTCAAGATTTCATTTTGAAAAGTCAAAGTTTCCAAACTTAGAAATTTTTGTGTTGAAAACTTCATATTTTTTCAAACTTTGAGCCAATTTTTCACCATGATGCAAGATGATTCAAAGGAAACTTTCAACATGAAAGTTGTAGATCTAAATGAGATATAAAATATTGCTGAACACAACTCCTCCTAGAAATGCTTGGATTTCAAGTTATTAACCCATGAAATCATGGTCATGAAACTAAAACACTTAGTGAAATTTTGAGCATTTTGGTCAGGATTTTGACTTAACTTCTGGGCCAAGTTTCACATAGTTCCATTTGGATTTTGCAAAAGTGATTCAAAGAGGGATTGTATAGAAAATTAAAATCTTTCTAAAATGTCAAAGAACTCCTTGAGATCATTTTTGAGCAAGGAGAATCGAAGTTTAGAAGTTAGGGTTTTAAGTTGTTTTACAAGGCAGAATTTGTGATGTACAATGGACCAAATCACATAGCCATGCTGCATAATCTCACTTTGCAGGCTTCTAACTTTCAATTAACTCCTTAATTAAATTTTTACACAACATATTGAGCCATTGTCCAAGAATTTGAACCATTATCCAAGTTGCATTTCCATTTTTGGAAGAAAGGCACCATTGTTATTCTTGAAAAGTGGTTTTAATCACAAAGTCCACTCTCCTTGAGCATTGAACTTGTTATTTCTACACACACAAACCCTATAAACCAAAAGCAAGCATGTCTAAAGTACTAACCACTCTATGCAGCCATGTACCATGCCTTGGAACAAGATGTTTCAACTTTGCTTCAAAAACAAGTAAAGATGCTACAACTTGGATTTTCAAATTCTGGCTTGTTGTAGCATACAAGACCTCTTGCCTATAAATATACAAGTCATTTGCAAGCTAACACACGTATGCTCAAGCCCTGAAACCCTCTAAAGAACAGAACCACCAAAAACATCTAAAGACTTGCCATTTTTGAGTTTTGAACCCAACCTATAAATTTCCTCGTGCGTTTCTTGGCCTTTTACCTTCAAAAGCTTCTAAGTAACATATACAAACAATTCCAACACCTGTAACACAATTGTAACACCTCCATCACCATCCACCATTTTCAAAAACAGCACCTTGCAACTTGACTTCTCCAGAACTCCTCAGCCACTTTCAGCTCAAGCCAAGCATCACATTAGCTTCCTGGGAACTTGAAGAAGCTAACCTAATCACTAGAACTCATCAAAAGTTGCTCAAACTCAAAATACGATACTCTCTTGCAAGGTGAGTTTTCTGACTTTTGAACTATTCATATAGGCACTGTTAGGCTTCTATTTTCAAAGATAAAATGTAGACCTCATTGTCATGAAGCTATACATATCCATAGTTTGCATTTATATGGCTTGAACTTAGGGAATTTTGGAGTTTAAGTTTCTGAAATTTTTAGGTTTTAAATTAGGGCCAGAAAAATTCTCACTCATATTTGATTTTTAGCTTTAGTTATTTATATGGTAGGATTCGTGGGAAGAAATGCAGCAACTTTCATGTTTTCATCTTCCATTTTTGTTGAGAAATGAGAAAGTTGCAGGTTGTCTGACTGGGCGTGAGGTTGAAGATGAAGTTCAGGCCATGGACTTGATTTGTAATATATATTTATGGTTTAATATAAGTAAACGGATGTATAACCACCCCAGTGGTTAGAGCGTGTGGCTGTAACCAGAGGGACCTGGGTTCGAGCCCCAGTGGTACCCTTTTGTCTGTTTTCTCATATTTTCACTTTTTTTTGTTTTTGTTTGCAGCGCCTGGGCCGCAAATACTGGGCTTTCATTATTTTTGCTAACTTTCCCCCTGATTATGTTTCATACCCCCCTGACCCATTTTATTTCTTTATTTCATTTTCATTTTTATTTTAGTTTATTTTACTTTCATATTTTCTTATTATTATTTTTATTACTAATATTAGTTTTTTTTATTATTAATAAAAAAATCCAAAAAATATTTATTTTATTATTTTTGCACTCATATTTTATTTTTCTTTATAAAAACTAAAAAGAACAAAAACCATTTTCTTAAACAAATAAATATTTTTTTAATAAATATTTAGACTTAGGTTTGTTTATTATATTATTTTCTTTTAGATAAAAATCAATTTAGAACTTAGGTTTCTTTTAATTAATTAATTAATTAATTTTTATTTCATTTTTATTAACTTAAAACCTTTCATATAAAAAACCCTAAAAAATAGTTTTTTAACCTAATTTTATTTTCTTAACTAGTTTAGGTTTAACAGTATTATCTTTACTTAAATATTTTTTCTTCTTAGACATTAGGTTAAAACACTTAAAAACCAAAACAAAATCATTTCCTTTTTTTCATTTACATTCTTACATTATTTTCTTTTCAATTTTGTACAATATTCAATATGGTTGTAATAGATAATTAGGTTTAATTTTCTTGCAAATCTCCATTTGTAAATTTGTACACCCCTCCCCTAATGATGTAATAGTTTAGTATTTTTATTTTCCGCAATTTATCGCTTTATATAAATGCTAGTAATTAGGGTTTTTATGGAAAGATAAAATCAATGCTTAGAAAACCCTAATACAAGACAAATCAAGCATGAAAAAGATACACTTGCACACTTTGCACCTCTAGGGTTAACTCCACTTATTGCCTTGAGAAATAAATGGTCATAATACACATGTAAGATGTCTTAGCAAAAACAAACAAAAATACAAGATCATAGTCCCTCAATGACACTCCGAAGTTGCCTTATGAATGATCTTAGTCCCTTAAAGAAAATGCTAAGATATCTTACAACATTGTTATTCATGACTATACGATTACCCTTGCCCGTCCCTTTTACATCCAAAGATAAGGTTAGTTACGAATCCATGGTAAAATAACAATGTCAAAGGAAAGAGGAAATAAACAAGAAATACTTTTGAGTAGGTAGAATGTTCCTAGTTGCTTGCTCATTTTCAAATCAAAACATCCATGCTATTTCCAAAAACAAACACCAACACTTTCAAAACACCTTTCAAACTTGAAACTTTTTCAAAATATCAACACTTTGTATACGTTCTTACAAACATGAACTATTACAAAGTTTTCCTAAATGATGACGCCTTTTCAAAATACTTTCAAAAACCACACAAAGCACATTTTTAAACAAAAGCAAGTGATCTAGCAAGCAACTAAGAGCTCGTAGATAACTATGGATGAAAAGGGTGCTAATACCTTCCCTTTTCATAATCTAACCCCCGAACTCAAGAAAACATCTCTAAAGGTCTTTCCTGTTCTTTTCAGCCTTTCCTTATGGATAAAAGAAAAGTCGGTGGTGACTCATGTTAACCGCAACATTTGCGATAAAACGCAAAATAACCAAGTCAGTTCTCCCACCGCATTACAGTTTCCTTCTATGACTATACAAACAACCAAAGCCCATCCCTTCACATCCAACGATGGGGCCACTATGCCAAATAATCGCATAGACAGCGCTTTTTTTGGCCATATACAGCGCTTTGAAGCGCTACATAAACTAGCGCTACTATAAGAAAAGGTAGCGCTTTGGATTAATGTAAAAGCACTGTTATATGTCCCCTTTAGCAGCGCTTTTACTTTAAGAGTGATTTCTTATGAACACCTTTAGCAGTGCTTTTACTTCAGAGAGCACTTTGGTAAGTACACCTTTAGCAGCGCTTTCTCATTTTAGACAGCACTTTAGACAACGCTTCTTGCATCTCTTTAGACAATGCTTTTCTTTAAAAGTATTGTCTGTTCCCCACCTTAGGCAGCGCTTTCCCATTTTAGGTAGCGCTTTCTCCCTACTTTAGACAATGCTTTTCTTTAAAAGTGATGTTTGTTCCCCACCTTAGGCAACGCTTTCTCCCTACTTTAGACAACACTTTTCTCCTTAAGCGTCGTCTAATGTTAATAATTTTTTTTAATTTTAGATATATTTTCTCCTTAAGCGTTGTCAAATATTTTCTCCATTTTTTACACCACATTTTGCACCAAGTTTTCACCATATTTTGCACCAGATTTGCTAGCTTCAATCCAATATATATGCATCAAATTTGCATATACAAAAAATCTGCATATATACAAATGATGATATATATACAACAACTTGAAAATTGATGATACAACTTGAAAATTCTAAAAATTATAAATTGATATTTAATCTACATATTACTATCTTCGAGAATTTCTAAAAAACAACAACAAAGAACTTGTTAGCTCTATCTTCTACATCTGCACCTATAACCTGAAACAAAACCAAAAGATCGAAATTCATACCATGATAAAACAAAACTTTATTCCAATTTATACTTAAAACTCAAAAGTTGTACTCAAAATTCTCATTAATGAAAGAAAGACAATATACCTTATAAAATTCTCAACTCCATAATGAATTGACACCATTCCTTCATAAGTTCATCCAATAGATCTTTTGAGTAATGAGCACAATTGAACTCGTCAAAGTACTACATAGAAAAATAACATAGTATGTGATTTAGTTAAAACACTATGCCATTTTATGATAAATATTAAAATAATTCATAAGTTAGAAATTCATATTGTGGATGGAATCTCTATTCGGTCCAAAAGAAGCGTTTCTTTCATAAACCTCAACATGAAATAACCGCAATCTATACCATTACGTTGACGAGGACACTACACATGGAAAGAAAATACAGATATATATCAGGATATACCCCTTAACTTGTTTTATCAAGTATCATCACTAATATAATCAAAATTGTGAAAATATACCTGCACTCTGATCCACGTAATGTTGTTGGCTCTACTCTTTGGTACTTGAATACCTCTTTGTGATCGAAAAGCTTGTAAAATGCTATAATAAAATATAAACAACTATTTAGAACAATCTCACATAGATAAAAATATATACACACGAATATTTAAAACAATCTCACTTACGTATCAATCGTTTTCTTCAAATATGGGTATGTTGTCCAATCATTGTATAACGAATCCATATAGTATACAATCTCTCTAACAGGATTAATCGCAAGCAACAACCAATGTCCACTGTAAAATTAAACAAATTTTTGATGGAAAGTTTCTACACAACGTCAAAAATTGAAAAATTATTATATGAAGTTAGGATGAAAATCTAACATGTGGCCAGTATTATATGGTAAAAAGAACAACTTTTCTGTATCTTTGCTGACCATAAATAAACCGAGTACATACGATATGACATCATCTGGTTTTGTTACAAATAACCCTGCATTGACGGTGTTGGGAGCTAAGAAAGCGAATCTTTCTTCCAATCCACGCGGGCGCATCACTTTGTCATACAAAAACCTTAAATAAAAACATCATTAAAATTATACTATATTCATTGAAATGAGTAAATAAATTGTTCATTTAATTAAACAAAGTTGATCGGAGTATACCTGATGTATACATAGATAACACAGAGGCCTAAAGTAGAGTATTTTAAAACTTGATTAATATCTTCTCTACCAATTGCTTCCATGTATTCATAACCAAACATTGTTGCCTTCATAGGTATAAGACGAGTACCACCAATTGGAATATTTGTTATACCTATATTTGTCTGAAGGCACGACCTATATTGAGAAGTAGGTTTTTTGCTATCCGCGGTCTTCTTACCCCTACTGACTTGCTCAGTCTCTTTAGCATGCATCTAAATATCATTTAATTAGTTAGGTGAAGTATAAGATCATTATACGCATAAATATCATATAATTATGTTATACCTCTTTTTTTGATGCAACTGACTCAGTTTGCTTCTTAATCCCCTTATCTTTTGATTTGGATTTTGTGGGAGTCTAACATTACCATGAAAAGATGTACGTTAAATGGTCGTAAAAAATTTGAATACTCAAAGGTTCATAATGGTTTAAAACATACCTCCTCATCTATGCAAATGAGGTTTGACGGCCATGCAACATACGATCCTATTGCCTCTCCCAGCAATGTTGTATCTGAAATATCGTCAGGCAAAGGTAATGGCGCATCCCTCTCTAAAGCAATATAAATTGATATTTTCATAAATCCAGCAGGGAGAAGTTTATGGTGAAGTACTTCTCCCAAGGTGTTATGCACTTTTCCCTTGTCAACCATGCGATAAGTCAGTGATGATAAATATAGCTGACAAGGTGAAATTCCCTAAATACAATAATAAATATGAAATTGTTAATGTGTATATATGTCAATTAAAAATATTGTGCTAATTCATAATAATATATATTACCTCGGGAATTTTCTATTGGAAATCACAATTGATACTATCTTTGTCACTAGTATCCTTGAACCCTGGACCTTGCCTTTCTGACATGTATTTTTCTTTATCCTTTTCTAGCTCACGAACTTTAGCTTTTAATTTTTCTAACCCTTCCATCACTTCTTTATTGCTATGACCTTTCCTCTTTTGATGGCTACCCAAAGATGTTTGAGTCACTCTGAATCCCTTACCCCTTACACGACCGATATACTCAGGAACATTTAATACCCGACTAAGTATGCTCCTACAATCATGGTCTTCAGCTTGAGTTAAAGATTGAGATAGACTCTCATGAAATTCATATGCATAGAGAAATAAATTAGTGGTGATTAAACTCATAATTTCTTTATTTTAATAAGCTCGATATTTAATTAAAGGAATATTTATATACTTACACATTGCTCATAAATTTGTTGCACATCTTCCTTAATAACTTCATCCTTACCCACTCGGGCAGCCTTCCACAAAAGATGTTATATCATAGCATTTATATATACTTACCAATCTTTGTTGTAAGTGTGCATATCCCATATGCCCTTTTTTGTATGGATACGGGGGACTTGATGCTCGTTGGCGATTCACGCCACTCATATCCTGAAAATCGGAGGTTCTTCTTTTTCTTTGAAGGTTGCCCATTGTTCAAGCGAAATCAAGCCTGCATACGCTTGTGGACGCTCCACATCGATAAAATTGTTATCGGCATCCCTAAGAAACTTGTTTGTCAAAAAAGATCGAAACCCTCTTAGTCTTTTTCCGACCAATTGAAGACAATATGATTTTCGACCATCATTAATATTAAAAGACCTCTGCAAAAAACACAATATAAAAAGCGTTAGTAATTTAAAGACAGAAGCGGCAAAAAAACTAAAGACATCACATATGGCACCTGTATTTCAGTCTATAATTTTTCTTTAACGGGTTTCAACTCACGCCTTCTCAAATCATCACAAGTGATTGTAACTTCTCTCCTCACAATGGAATCAATGTAACTTGTTAACATTGAACCGTTAGGCTCAATTAGTTGTTTTCTTCATTCCAATGTACGTCAAATTTGATACCTTTATCTCTTGCACGAATGATTGACTTCATAATTGTTATACCTCGTCTAATATCATTCTCCACATCACGATTTGATTCTTTTCCATCATTATTAGAAGCCATTTGACCTGTAATATTAAAAAACATAAACACCATATAAAATTCAAGTAACATAAACACAATATAAAAACATAAACACAATATGAACTACTAGTACCTATTTCATTAACATCTCTTTCGTTTCCATCATTATTAGAAGCGGGATGTGATTTTTCCTCATTGGTAGCCATATGACCTGTAATATTAAAGAAAAACATAAACACCATATAAAATTCAAGTAGTATTGAATTAATAAACACAATATAAACACATAAACACCATATAAAATTCAAGTAGCATTAAATTAATAAACACGATATAAAAACATAATTACCATCTAAAATTCAAGTAGCATTGAATTAATAAACACAATATAAAAACATAAACATAATATGAATTACTAGTACCTTTTTCACTAACATCTCTTTCGTTTCTTGGTTGGAATATGAATTACTTGGCTCTTAACAACTCGGACAGATGGATTGATCCAAATTCCCTCATTATGATCATTTCTAATATATGTTTCATCCGATATAATATTCTTATCTTGATCATTTTGTACATACGACTCATTCCCTATAACATATGACTCATTCTCAACATCAACATCACTTTGATTTACACTGTTATCATCAATCACTTTGTTAGATAAAAGCACTATAGACCATTTTGTACTTGTCGGATCAGTGACATAGAACACTTGCTTAGCTTGAGAGGCTAGAATAAAGGGCTCATCTTTGTACCCCACCCTATTAAGATCCACTTATAAAAATCCTGACTTATCCATTCGTATGCCACTATTATGTACCCACTTGCAACCAAAGATATGAATCTGAAACTTCACATAATCAAACACCCAAATATGCTCGATAACCCCAAAATATGACAGATTTGCATATTTGGGGTTTAAGTCATTCATACTTGAAATGTGCATTGCTTCAGCTACAACAGTGACACCACTATTCTGCATAGTGCTTTTATCATCTTGTTCTTTGGTATAAAATGTGTATCCATTAATTGCATATGCGCTATAAGAAAACACGAGCAAACTCGGACCATATGCTAAACATCTCAACCTTTCTATTATTGAAGCGGGATCTAAATCAAACTTTTAATAAATATGATCTTTGAACCATTGTATAAAACTTTGATTATGCTCTCGTACAATCCAATTTTCATTTCTATTCGGATTTAAACCCCGGAGTACATCCTTGTGCATTTCAACATACGGCTCAACCTCATTGTCATTGTGTAGAACATATAAATACACTTGATCCCGTTCAACCCTTGATACTGTCATAATTTTATTTCTGATTAAATTTATTCCTTCCTTCCTCTCTAAAATATGAGATTTGGGTAGTCCAATAGATTGAATATTAGTCAAATATTCAGTACAAAACTCAATTGCTTCTTCAACAATGTATCGTTCAACCATACAACCTTCTGGCTGACTTCTATTTTTCACGTACCCTTTTAATATTTTCATATAATGCTCAATAGGGTACATCCATCTCATATAAGTTGGTCCACACAATTGTGTCTCTTTCATAAGATGAACAACAAAATGTACCATAATGTCAAAAAATGAGGGAGGAAAATATATTTCAAGCTCACACAAAGTAATAACTATTTCTTTTTGCAATATTGGTAAGATCTCAGAATCGATCACCTTGCTACAAATTGACCGGAAGAAAAACACAATTTTGTTATGGCGCTTCTTACTTTTTCTGGAAAAATAGAACGTACACCTATTGGTAGAAAAATGCTCCATTATAACATGGCAATCATGTGTCTTTAAACTCTTTAACTTGAGGTCTTTCATAGACACAAGTCTTCTAATATCTGAAGAGTATCCTTCTGTAACTTTAACTTCACTTAGAAACTTACACAATATTTTTTTCTCATGTCTAGATAAAGTATAAGCAGCAGGCGATATATATGTTCGTGTTCCATTCTTCATGGATCCTAATTCAGTTCTTATTCCCCTATCTATCAAGTCCTTTTTTGCTTTAAGGTCATCCTTAGACTTTCCTTGTATATTGAGTAACGTACCAATAACACTTTCAAATACATTTTTTTCAATATACATAACATCAAGAAAATGTCTTACATACAACAACTTCCAATACGACAATTCAAAAAAAATTGACCTCTTCTTCCACCCATCTTTGACAAGCATATTTTCAAAAGGCTTACCAAATTGAGTACTCATATCTTTCACCTTCTCAAAAACTTGGTCACCTGTCGACATAGGTGGAGCTCTATCATGTTCTGGATTTCCATTGAATGCCTTTCTCCACCCACAGTAGTGATGATTATAATTTAAGAATCTATGATGACCTAGAAATACATTCTTTTGACAAAATTCCAATCGCTTCCAATTTGTGTGTCCTTCACAAATAGGACACGCTTTTTGACCTTTAATGTTATCCCCTGATAGATTTCCATATTCCGAAAAATCATTAATTGGGCCAAACAACATCACTCTCAAATTGAAACTTTCTTTCCTATATCCATCATAAACCTTTACACCTTTCTCCCACAAAATCTTTAAATCTTCGATTAACGATGTCAAGTATATGTCTATGTCATTCCCTGGTTGTTTAGGTCCAGAAATTAACATAGGTAACATCATGTACTTGTGCTTCATACATAGCCATGGAGGTAGGTTATAAATCATCATAATCACTGGCCATGTGGAATGTGAGATACTTTGAAGACCATGTGAGGTCATTCCATTTGTAGATAATGCCAAGCGAAGGTTTCTTGCTTATCCTCAAAAATCAGGATAATTATTATCAATTTTTGACCACTGTGGTGAATATGCCGGATGTCGAAACTTTCCATCAATAATTCTTTCATATACATGCCAAGTCAAGTGTCTTGCATCGGTTTCACTGTGAAGATTGCGTCTAAATCTCGGAATTATAGGAAAATACCATAAGACTTTTGCTAGAGACAATTTTTTCTTATATCGAGATAAACCACATTTAGGACACTCATTTAAAGATGCATATTCGTTTCGAAACAAAATGCAATCATTTGGATAAGCATGTATCTTACCATAGCTCATTACAATAAAGCACAACATTTTTTTGGCCGCATATGTTCGATCAGGAAGAATATTATCCTCCGGAAGCATATCTTTCATAAGGACTAATAACTCTGTGAAACTTTTATCTGACCATCTGTTGCCCGCCTTTAAGTTGTACAACTTTAATACTGCAGACAATCTTGTGAATTTAGTGCAACCTTTATACAACGGTTTCTCTGCATCGCTTACCAACCTCTCAAACATTTTGGGACAATCCTGAAGATCTTCTTCAAGTGCTTCTGCAATCTCTTCGACACGATCATAGTCGTATGTATCTCTGCCATTGTCGTCTGAAGCATATGTCGTACTATCCCCTGGTTCAACATTCCCGTTACTTTTCTCACCATGGAATATCCAATATGTGTAACTTCGATCAATTCTACGTCTCAATAAATGCGATTACAACCCAACTGCGTCAATCCGACCCACAAAAACAACAACTTAAGCAAGGACATTTCATTCGATTGGCGTCTTCGGCGTGTTCAACAGCAAACTTAACGAATTCCAATATCCCATTCTCGTACTCTTTGGACAATTGATTGGCAGACATCCATTTTTTATCCATGATCTTACTATTAAGTAAGTTAAACAAAAACAATACTTATAAAAAAAGGACAAAGACTAAAAAGCTTAATACCAATTAGGCATATTTATCAAAAACAAAAATACTATAATTATTTAAGCAATTATAGAAAATTAAAAGAATAACTAAATACCTGTAGAGAAGTCAATAACTTCTGAAACCACACAGTGTAATATTCTTGGAAACGCTCAGAAACTCCACTCTTCACACGTAACATATATAAATGATCAATTAATTTCATTATAATAAAACAAATCTATAGAATAAGAATTACATTAGAATATTTATACAACATTAAACATATATGTATACACCATTAAATAATCACTAATATTCTTTTTAACATATATTTTACTGTTATAAGTTTTTTTTTAAATATATAAATATTTGATTTTAAAATATGAAGGTAAAATATTAATTAAAAAATTGTTTAATAAAGATCTATTTTAATATTCTACATTGAAAATATAAATCAATCAAACAATTCATGCGACTATATATTAATCAAATGCCTCATAAAGTGTAACTTTCATTTTTTTTCCCTTCAAATTATATTCTAACTTCAAATATAGATCTTCAAATTTTAATCCAACAATCATAATTTATTTAAATATCTTAATTTATGTGTTAGTATGACTCTTACATTAGAGAATCCAAGTTTCCATAGTTCTATTGACCCATGAATACTTTATGTAACATGTCTCTTTTCACTATAATTTTTATCACTATATAAACTATTTCTTTATCAATTTCTAATCACCAATTTTAATAAAACAGTTCATCCTTGTGTCTCGTCCGTGACTCTTATCTAAAAACCAACTTTTCACAATAATAATCGAATGGTAATGTATACACATTTCAATTACAATGTTTTTTATCTCATTCAATACATGTAATATTCATTGTGACATTTACACAAACACCTTACATGCAATCTCATTATGACATTTTCACAAACACCTTACATGCAAAAACCACATGTCACACAAAACACACCATAATGCAACATTATCAACACTAAATCAACACTAAAACAACACTATCAACACTATCAACTAAACCAAATGCAACATTATATATCAACATTATCAAATATATCAAATATATGAAAAATCATAACTAGAGGAGAAGAGAACCTTGGTTGTGAATGGAAGAAAGGATGCAACGGTCTTGAATGGAAGAAGAATGAGAATCTTGAAGAAAGGATGCAACAATTTTGTCAAGAATCAAACGAAAAATAGCTTCAAAGTGGGTTTTGTTCGTAACTACTGTATTCTGAAAATGGGTTTTGCAAATAATAACGTGTTACTGTGTTTTATGCTGGGCACGTGTTTTATTTTTTTTATAACATGACTTTAGGCAGCGCTTGTAGTAGAAAGCTGCTTAATCCCCCCTTTAGGCAGCGCTTTAAGAAAGCGCTGCTTAATCCCCCCCTTTAGGCAGCACTTTAGCAAAGCGCTTTGTAAGCCCACCCTTTAGGCAGCGCTTCTCCAAAGCGCTACAGTACCTACCCCATTTACCAGCGCTTTATAAATTCACATTAACCCCCTTTAGACAGTGCTTTCACAAAGCGCTGCTTAAGCCCACCCTTTAGGCAGCGCTTCTGAAAAGCGCTTTGTAAGCCTACCCTTTAGGAAGCGCTTCAGGACCTACCCCCTTTAGCAGCGCTTTATCAAACAATATTCACCCCCCTTAGGCAGCACTTTTTTAGAAAGCATTGTCTAAGGCATAGGACAAAATTTCCGTGTTTTTAAAATGCACTTTTAGCAACGCTTTTGATAAGAAGCGCTGCCTTAGGTGTGTTGTCTAATCTTATTTTTGGCGTAGTGGGCTTCTTATCAATCAATGGTAAGATAGCAAAAAGAACAAAGACCTTTAGAATAGGTAGGACGCTCGTAATTGCTTGCTTGATCACAATAAAAACCATTTTCACACCAACACTTTCCATTAAAACATTTTCAAAAGTTAAAACACTTTGTATGCATTCTTATAGAGACGAGAATCATTACAAAGACACTTTCCAAAATCACTTTCAAAAACACATTCCACAAACACCTCTTTGAACTATTTTCAAAACCAACACTTTGTACGCATTCTTATAGAAACGAGAGTCATTACAAAGACATTTTCAAAATATTTTTAAACCCACACCACAAAGCACATTTTCAAACAAAAGCAAGTGATATAGCAAGCAACTAAGAGACCATGGATAACTACGGATGAAAAGGGTGCTAACACCTTCCCTTTTCACAATCTACCCCTCGAACTCAAGAAAACATCTCTAAAGGTCTTTCCTGTTCTTTTCACCCTTTCCTTATTGGATAAAAGAAAAGTCGGTGGCGACTCTTGCTATCCGCAATAATTATGATCAAACGCAAAACACCCAAGTCAGTTCTCCCACCGTATTACACAATCCATTAGAGAACCATTTGATTGAGAATCACTTCTCAAACTCTAGATTAGATGGTGAGATGGATGTAATTGTGATCACCTACAATATGAACATTCAAAGGAATATATATACATATATTGATGCTAGTTAAAAGAAAACATGTACAAGATAAGCATGTTACAATCATATGAGAAATAAATCTGGAAATGTAATTCAAAACGTCCAAGGAAGCCCCTAACCTGCTTTTCAATTCTTGGTACATGTATTTCTTGAATTGCCTTAACTTTATCAGGATCAACTTCAATTCATTTTTGGATGAAAATGAAACCTAGAAACTTTCCTGAACGAATACCAAAAGTACACTTATTTGGATTCAAGCGGAGACGATACTTCCTCAAATAATGAAACAGTTTCAACAAATCTCCTAGATGTCCTTCCTCAGTCTGAGATTTAGCGATCATATCATCAACATATCCTTAATTTCCATATGCATCAGATCATGGAGTAGGGTTGTCAAATCCCTCTGGTACATTGCACCAGCATTCTTCAACCCAAAGGGCATCACTCTGTAATAAAATGTTCCCCAGGGTGTGATAAATGTTGTTTTTTCCATGTTCTGAGGAGCCATCCTTATTTGATTGTATTCGGAAAATCCATCCATGAATGAGAACACTTTGAATTTTGTTGTGATGTCAACCAACATATCAATATGCGGTAATGGGAAGTCATCTTTCGGAATTTCTTTATTTAAATCTCTATAATCGACGCACATGTAGACATTTCCATCTTTCTTTGGTACTGAACAATATTGGCAATCCACTGAGGGTACACTAATGTTACAAGAAAACTAGCGTCAATCTGTTACAAGAAAACCAACGCCATTC
Organism: Vicia faba; assembly: GCA_948472305.1. Taxonomy (NCBI): domain Eukaryota; kingdom Viridiplantae; phylum Streptophyta; class Magnoliopsida; order Fabales; family Fabaceae; genus Vicia; species Vicia faba. Next base: position 1,568,493,649 of record OX451736.1, on the reverse strand, counting down.
TGTTTCAAAACCTCTTCTTTAATCTTTACTGCTGTGTCAGGATAAGTTCTTCGCAGTTTTTGCTTGATTGGTGGACATTCTAGCTTTAGCGGCAAATAATGTTCCACAATATCAGTATCCAAACTAGGAATGTCTTTATAAGAGCAAGAAAAGATATCAACATACTCTTTCAGCAATTCTATCCACCTACTCTGCACATCAGAATGAAGCAGTTCCCCAATCTTGACTTCTTTCGGATCTTCTTTTTAACCCAAGTTAATCATCTCCAACAACTCTTTATATGGCTGAATGGTACTTTTCCCGCGCTCAAACAATCGTGAAAACTCTTCTGGGATTTCATCATATTCTTCTTCTTTAGCCACATACACATGATATTCAAAGTTGGGAGAAGGTGCAGGGTCATTACACTCAGCGGGTTTTTTAATTAATCTGCACATTTGATTTATGATTGATTTTAGAAACTAACATATGTAACAAGTGATTATGCATATTTATTTACAGTTATTATTTATTTCGAAAGGTTTTTTCTGATTACTATTTGTTGTACCCCAAAATTTTCCCTCTCATTTCATCAACATTACTCATCACAAGACTCTTGGAATTCAAGATCAAGCTAGGGTTTGCTCTGCTTAAGACACCTCCTTGCACTGTTGACCTAAATTAGGGTTTGAGTTTGCACATGGATGTTTTGACCTACAATGCCTAAAGTGACTTTCATACTTCATGTTGGACTCACAAGTTTGTCCATACCAAGTTTCAAGCCTTGATTCAAATTTTTGTCCAGTTAATTGGACAGTTGACCTAGAAATCAGTTGTATTGGGGAAAAAGTCAATTGTGGCCAATTGACAGTCAAACCTCATGAAAATTGATTCACATCAACATTATGAACTCATATGAACAATTTGATCAAGTTTGGATCACAATTCCACAAGAAATTTGATCAGATCACCAAAAGGGCAAAATGGTCATTTTTAGGGTTTTGATTGTACAAAGGCAATTTTTGACTGTTTGACCTAGCCAATGGCAAATCAAGTTCAACCATGGACTCAAGGACTCAATGAAATTGTCTTGACCCATTCAACAAGTTCAAAAGATCTCAAATGCATAGGATTGACAAATGAATTTTTCAGTCAACTGATCAAAATTTGACTGTAAACTAAAAAGTCAAACTTTGACTTTTTGGTCAAAATCAAGTGCCAAGGGTCATTTTTCATTAAGACATGTCAAATTATGAAACTTTTTGGAACAAGGGTATCTAAAACTTTTAACTTAGAGAAATTTTGCCCTAGTTTAGGCAGGATTTTGACCCATCTTCTTGGCCATTTTTCACATAGTTTCATTTGGAGTTTCAAGTTGCATTTCAAAGATGGATTATAATACATGTTGCAAGCTTTACAAATTGTCCAAGAACTCCTCAAACACCTTTGTGGTTAGGGAGAATCGGATGCTTGAAGTTGGCAAAAATTCACTTTGATCCATGGCCAATACATGTTCATACCAAGTTACAAATCT